>CM022300.1:238521169-239121169 GCA_011799875.1 Thinopyrum elongatum
CAGAGGTAATTCATATATAAATCTTGTGTAAACAATTCAGAATTTGTCCACGCTCCAGTGAAGTTTAACAATTCTATTACTGGACACAAAAGTTTCTGTTTTTCAGCAAAATCAAATCAATGATATACCAAAGCATCCCAAAGGTCTTGCTTGGCTCAAACACTAATTAAAACACTAAAACACAATTATAATAGAGGTATAATTTAGTAAACTCATAAAAACATAAAATCAAAATATTGGGTTGTCTCCCAACAAGCGCTTTTCTTTAAAGCCTTTTAGCTAGGCGTTGATAATTTTAATGATGCTCACATGAAAGACAAAAAATTGAAGTACACAGAGAGCATCATATAGCATGTGTAAAACAAGTTTAAGTCTAACATACTTCTTATGCATAGGCATTTTATAGGGAAAAGATTTATCAAGACAAGCAAAAACTAGCGTATGCAAGGAAGAAGAAAGAAACAACAGCAATCTCAACATAACGAGAGGTAATTTAGTAACATGAAAATTTCTACAACCATATTTCCCTCTCTCATAATAATTACATGTGGGATCATATTCAAATTCAACAATATATCTATCACATAACATATTCCCTACATGATCCACATGCATGCAAAGTTGACACTCTTCCAAAATAGTGGGATTATCATCAAATAAAGTCATGACCTCTCCAAACCCACTTTCATAAAAAAATTCATTAGATTGAACACTCTCCAAATATGTGGGATTATTTTTACCTAAAGTTGACGCTCTTCCAAACCCACTTTCAATATTATGGTAAACATATTCATCATGAGGCTTAAATAAATTTTCAAGATCATTATCACCCCAACCATTGCAATAAGTAGTGGACATAGCAAAATTAGCATCCCCAAGCTTGGGGTTTTGCATATTATTAGCACAATTGACATTAATAGAATTTATAATAACATCATTGCAATCATGCTTTTATTTCAAGGAGCTATCGTGAATCACTTCATAAATTTCTTCTTTTAACACTTCATCACAATTTTCAGATTCACAAATTTCAAGCAAAACTTCATAAAGATAATATAGTGCACTCAACTCACTAGCAATTGGTTCATCATAGTTGGATATTTTAAAAAGATTAGCAAGTGGATGAGGATCCATAAACTTTTTCCTTCTGATTTGGAATAAATATGCAATTATGCCAAGCGAACAAACAAACAACCCAAGTAAGACATAAAGGCAAAAAAAAAAAGATTAACGGAAAGAAGGCGAATAAAAAGGCAAATATTTTTGTGTTTTTCTGAAAACGTTTTAGAAGTGGGGGAGAGGAAAATGAGAGGCAAATGGAAAATAATGTAATGCAAGAGATGAGAGTTTACAATAGGTACTTGATAGGCTTGATGTAGAACCTCCCTGGCAACGGCGCGAGAAATTCTTCCTACTACTTCTTGAGCTTGCGTTGATTTTTCCCTTGCAGAGGAAAGGGTGATGCAGCAAAATAGAGATAAGTATTTCCCTCAGTTAAGAACCAAGGTATCAATCCAGTAGAAGGTACAAGCAAGTACCCAATAGATGCACCTGCACAAACAAACAAACACTTGCACACAACGCGAAAAAGGGGTTGTCAATCCCTTCACGGTCACTAGCAAGAGTGAAATCTAATAGATATAGATATAAAAGATAAGTAAAAGGAAAAATAAAGTAAATATAAATAAATTGCAGCAAGGTATTTTTGAGTTTTTGCTTTTATAGATCTGAAAATATATTATGAGAAATAGACCCGGGGGCCATAGTTTTCACTAGAGGCTTCTCTCTTGAAAGAACACATACGGTTGGTGAACAAATTACTGTTGAGCAATTGATAGAAAAGTGCAAAGTTATGATGATATCTAAGGCAATGATCATGAATATAGGCATCACGTCCGTGACAAGTAGACTGGCTTCTGCCTGCATCTACTACTATTACTTCACACATCGACCGCTATCTAGCATGCATCTAGTGTATTAAGTTAACAAGAACGGAGTAAGGCCTTAAGTATGGTGACATGATGTAGAGGGATAGATCCAATCAATATGGTAAAAACCCCATCTTTTTATCCTTAATGGCAACAATACAAATACATGCCTCGCTACCCCTACTGTCACTGGGTGAGGACACCACAAGATTGAACCCATCACAAAGCACCTCTCCCATTGCAAGAAAAACCTATCTAGTTGGCCAAACCAAATCGACAGATCAGAGAGAAATACAAAGCTATCTTAATCATGCATAAAAGAGATCAAAGAAGACTCAAATAATATTCATAGATAATCTGATCATAAATCCACAATTCATCAAATCTCAACAAACGCACCGCAAAAGAAGATTACATCGAATAGATCTCCAAGAACATCGAGGAGAACATTGTATTGAAGTTCAAAGAGAGAGAAGAAGCCATGTAGCTACTAGCTATGGACCCGTAGGTCTGTGATAAACTACTCACACATCATCGGAAGGGTAACAAGGTTGATGTAGAGGCCCTCCGTGATCGAATCCCCCTCCGGCAGAGTGCCGAAAAAGGCCCCAAGATGGGATCTCACGAGAACAGAAGTTTGCGGTGGCGGAAAAGTATTTTTGGTGTGCCCTCTGACGTAAGGGAAATATTTGGGTATTTATAGAGCAGCGATTAGGGTTAGAAGGTCTGCGAGGGGCCCATGTGGGGCGCACCCCGAGGGCTTGTGGCTCCCTCGTGGGTCTTCTGGCCTCTTCTAGAAGCTTCGTGGTTGTCTTCTGGTCCAAGAAAAATCCTCAATAAGTTTCGTTCCGTTTGGACTCAGTTTGGTATTGATTTTTCATAAAAGACAAAAACAAGGAAAAAACTGCGACTGGCACTGGGCACTAGGTTAATAGGTTAGTCCCAAAAAATGATATAAAATAGCATATTAATGCATATTAAACATCCAAGATGGATAATATAATAGCATGGAACAATAAAAAATTATAGATACATTGGAGACGTATCATCAATCCCAAAATTGATGGCGATTACCCCGTGTTATACGAAGGGTTTGTCTTTGCACAAACCATGTGACAAAGGAATATGCCTCGGCTCTCCCGAACATCACAAAACACTGGGGGCTAGTCACTAGCCCCCGCAGTCAAGCTCCTACGGCTAAGTCACGGTAAAAACCGCATAGTCTGATTGCCTTGTTTCCCTCACGCACTACCGCCTCCGGGCACCAAGACGTCAGCTAAGGGTCACATTGCGGGGGACGAAACACCCCTCATAGTATCTACATGGGGGCTGAAGCCGATGACCGGTAACTTTCAGATTCAAAACGGCCGCACAGGAGTCAAAATAAATGAAAACAGATACAAGTATGATAAACCATACAAAATGGCCGCATTATAAAGCAAAGGTCCCAATTGTCATTTAACACATGATAGTTCATTCAAGTATTACATCTTTGGGACACTAGTCCTCTATCGCCCGAGCACCAACCATCACGATGGGGAAATACTGCTCGGGACATCAATGCTCCTTTCCAGCAAGCGGGGGACCGGTGGCCATCTCAACTGGTTTGATCTTAGGCCAGTGCACCATGGTCTTCGCGAAGGCCATCCGAGCTCCTTCGATGCACGCGGAGCGCTTCACAGCATCAAACCGGGAGGGCGTGTCGCGCAACTTCTGCACCAGGCCAAAGTAACTGCTCGGTATTGGCTCTGCGGGCCACACTCGGACACAGAGGTCCTTCATGGCTGGCTCAGCCATCCGATGCAGCTCCATAAGCTGCTTCATCTGGTTGCTCAGGAGGGGAGGGTGTTTGGGCGTCTAGAACTGCACCCAGAACAGCTTGTGTTTGGTATCACCCTCCCGAGCTGCATAGTGCCTCGCCGCATCCACTGCACTCCTCGGGAGCTCTGCAAACGCGCCCGAGGAACGCTAGACTCATGTGAGCAATGCGAACCTGTGGCCACCAAAGACACTCTGCAGTAAGTACGGCTTACCATCAGCAATTTGCTTCACTTGACGAAGCACTTCGCGGGCGCCCCGCGTCTTCGTCCTCGCCTCCTGGATCTCCTGCTTCACCTTGGACAGCTTGGTGGCTTGACCCTTATTCTTCTGCTCAAGGTCCTCACATTTAGTGACGGCATCCTTGAGCTCTTGCTGGACTTTGGCCACTCTGGCCTCATACTTCCCACTCACGGTTTTCACCGTCTTGAGTTTGGCGGCCGCTCGCTCGGCCGCCGCCTTCTGTTCGGCCGCTTCCTTCTTGGCCTTCTTCAGTTCGGCCTTGAGGCCCTCGACCTGTGCGGCGACAGGTACAATCATAATTAAGCACCTTTTTCTTAGGGATGATCCCGAACACTTTGCTCGACAAGATAAATGTAATGTCTCGACAGGAATAACCTTGCGCTTCGTCAAACCACTTGTTGACAAGGTCGAGCTCCTCATCGGAGCTTTTGAGCTTCCGATTCATCTCATCCAGCGCCGCGGCATTAGCAGCCACCGCCAAGGACGAGGCCTGCAATAACAAAACAATCACCTCATTCAAACTCTCGATTCAGTGATTTTTGATCCTCCGCCAGGTTTTTCATCCTGACAGAGTCTCGGGGGCTGCTATATACAAGGACTGCTTAAACATTGTTCGCAAAATCTGCTCTATGGAAAGAATATTACATGGCTTACCTCGAAGCCCGTCAGGAGGCCACCGAAGGCTTCCTTCAGTCCATTGTTGACAGACCGAATACTTTGTAGAACCACGCCCATCAGGGCGCGGTGTTCCGCGACGATGGAGGAGTTATTCACAGCCTCCTCCATCACATCCGGCCACCCATCCGTAGCCAGATCATCAGTGTTCGGCGCTGGCGGTGGGGCCCCTGCTCCCCCCTTGGTGGAGGGCAGAATTGACGCCTCCAAGGGCCTTGGGGGCTCCGGAATTGTCTCTCGGGAGGGCTCGAATTAACCGAGCGCCCCCTCCTTGTTCACCAGGAGGGATCCATCCTCCTGGTCTTCACTGACCAAGGTGTTAGCCTCGGCCATGATCTCGTCAGCACCACCTCCCGTGTCCGGGCCGGGAGGGGTCCTTCGGGATAGCACCTCCCTAGTCTTCTCGACGACCGGAGGAGGAGTAGAACGTGACGCAGACCCACTCTCCACTAGTTCAGCTGGCGGAGAAGCCCCCTCCGAGGTTTGGTCAGCGGAGTGGGCGCACGGTGGGATGTAACATGAAATGCACATGTGCTATCAGCAATAGACTAATAAAACAAGCGCCCGGGGAATCTTTGAATTCATACCTTTCGGCAGGGGGCTTGACCCTGGGATTCCTTTTTGGAACCTCTTCGGACGCTGCGGACTCCTCGTTGGAATCCGAGCTGTCATCAGGCAGGACCAGCTTAGGCCTGCACTATTTCTTCGGGGCATGGGGAGGCTGCTCCTCCTCAGCGTCGT
Organism: Thinopyrum elongatum; assembly: GCA_011799875.1. Taxonomy (NCBI): domain Eukaryota; kingdom Viridiplantae; phylum Streptophyta; class Magnoliopsida; order Poales; family Poaceae; genus Thinopyrum; species Thinopyrum elongatum. Next base: position 238,526,575 of record CM022300.1, read on the forward strand.
CCGCCGCCGCCCTCTTCTTCGAATGGGAAGGGTCGCTCTCCTCCTCGTCCTATTCCTGCTCCTCCTCGTGAGCGGAGGTAGTTTGGGTGTCTCTGGACTTGGTGTCCGGATGCCCTCTTGGGCGAAGGCCTTTCCTGGCCTCCCGCTCCTCTTTCTTCTTCTTCTTTTCTTTCTTCTCTGGCACCTTGTACCATGCCACGGTCAGCATCTCCTCCAGCAGAGCCGACCGGGGGTCTTCGGGCAGCGGGGCCGGACTGCTGATCTGCTTGCCTTTTCGAGCCAGCCTTGTGGAATTGAGAGAACAAGGGTTAAATCTCCTAGAATACAAACATTCGAACATAGAACGGATAAAACTTTGTTACCTCCTTAGGGGGGTGCGTGGCATCTAGGCCGATGTCTTCCTCCTTTGCCGGCCACGCCTTCTGGGGCTTTAACAACACCTTCCACAGTTTGTCGTGGGTGGTGCCATAGAAGTAATGCACGGTGGCCGGATCCTTAAGCTTGTAGGACCACATTGGGGTGGCCCTTTGTTGGCAGGGTAGGAGGCGGCAGTAGAGCATCACCTGAACCACATTGGTTAGCTTGGCGCCCGCCTTTATCATGTTGGAGATGCGCTTCTACAGCGACTCCACCTCCGTGGTGGACCCCCCAGTCAAGGCCCTTCTTGGTCCATGAGGTTAGCCTCGCCGGAGGTCCGGATCTGAATCCGGGAGCCGCCGCCCAGGCCGCATCCCGTGGCTCTGTGATATAGAACCACTCCTTCTGCCAGACTTTGACAATGTCTATGAATGTGCCCTCCGGCCACTCGACCCGGGCAAGTTTACTGATCATCGCCCTGCCGCGGTCTGCCTGTTAGCCGTCGACTATCTTCGGCTTGACGTTGAAGTGCGGCTCAACTCGCAAGAAGGCCTCGCAGATGACGATGAAGGCCGAGATGTGAAGGAAGGAGTTCGGGGCCAGATCATGAAAATCCAATCCGTAGAAGAACATCAGCCCCCTGACGAAGGGGTGGAGCGGGAAGCCTAGTCCCCAGACAAAGTGAGGGACGAACACCACCCTCTCGCCTGGTCGAGGCGTAGGGACGGCCTGGCCCTCCTCTGGGGCCTGGTGAACGATTTTGGCCGGAAGGTAGCTGGCGCGCTTCAGGTCCTCAATGTTGTCGTTGGTGACGGTGGAGGCCTCCCACTTGCCCTTGGCATAGGATCCGGCCATGGCCGAAGTGAGGGAGTGTGATAGAGGCGAAGGTGTCCTGATGTTTCGATGAGATGGTAGCTATCGTTTTTCTGTGGGAGTCGACCTTGACGATCCGACTACGAACGTGCGAGACGTCGCGCCTTAGCAATCGCTATACCAACTTCCAAGGGGTTATTAACCACGCCGGAGCACGATCAACCTGACCACGAGGGTCTGTTTCCTGCAAGCAAACGAAGAACAAGCAAGAAACTGAGATTGCAATCTGGATATTGCGAATATAAGAGGAAAGCTTTATTAATGAAGGTGGGGTTCTGTGACGCCTTTGTCTGATCGTTGAACACAAATGAAGTACGCGAAGTTGCAGCTATGGCGAACTTTTAATCTAAACAAAACCCAAAGTCTAAATGGTGCCCTAAGGGCTGTATATATGGAGGAAGAGGGGGGATTTTGTGGCCCTTGAAGGAGGGGTCCGAAACCAACCCTATCTCTTGTTTCCCCACACATACGGACTCTAAAAACAGCCTATACTAAATATTTCGAAATTACATGGGCCTGGCCCATTAATAAGGTGACGCAGCACCTATAATAGCCTCTGGACGAAATTTATGAAGTGGCATCTTGTATATTTCGTCCAAGGCTTCCTGCACTCATTATGGTGGCTTCAAAGTCCTGAAATCATCACTTGTAACTCCGTTCTTGTTCCCCTTGCGCATGCCATCATCTCCATGCTTGAACTTGCTCCAAGGTTCCTCTTTCTTGTCCAAGCTAGGCCCTTCATTTGTAAGCAAAATAAATGTATCCAATTTAGGCAGCATCATATTCTCATGAACATTAGAATCATTACCAAGAAACGAAAGTACCTGATAATTTAATTGGCGTGCGCAAGCTCTAGTAATTGGTCCAGTATGTATAGCAGCAGGGGCTGTGGGTGTAACAATGGTATTGATGTCCTCATCATCCTCCCCTTCTTGAAATGAAGTCGTCCTCGACGGAAGCTCATCTTCCTCACCCAAATAAAGCTTCAAATCTGCAATGTTAAAAGTGGGACTAACCCCAAAATCTGCAGGCAGCTCAAGTTTATATGCATTATCATTTATTTTCTCTAACACCTTAAAAGGACCATCAACACGTGGCATTAGCTTTGATTTGCGCAAATCAGGAAATCTATCCTTACGCAAATGTAACCAAACAAGATCTCCAGGTGCAAACACAATATGTTTTCTACCCTTATCTCCAGCAAGTTTATATTTAGCATTCATACGCTCAATGTTCTCCTTAGTTAACTCATGCATTTTTAAGATCAATTCAGCACGTTGTTTAGCATCAAAATTAACCTTCTCCGAAGATGGAAGAGGGAACAAATCAATAGGTGCACGAGGTAGGAAACCATATACAATTTCAAAAGGGCACATCTTAGTAGTAGAATGCAACGAACGATTATAAGCAAATTCAATATGAGGCAAGCATTCTTCCCACATTTTCTTGTTATTCTTCAAAACAGCCCTAAGCATAGTAGACAAAGTTCTATTGACTACTTCAGTTTGTCCATCAGTTTGGGGGTGACAAGTAGTACTAAAAAGCAGTTTAGTCCCCAACTTAGCCCATAAACATCTCCAAAAGTGGCTAAGAAATTTAGTATCACGATCTGAAACAATAGTATTTGGCACACCATGCAAGCGAATAATTTCACGAAAGAACAAATCAGCAACATTAGCAGCATCATCGATTTTATGACACGGTATAAAGTGTGCCATTTTCGAGAACCTATCCACGACAACAAATATGCTATCCCTCCCCTTCTTTGTTCGAGGTAAACCCAAAACAAAGTCCATAGATATATCCTCCCATGGAACACTAGGTACAGGCAAAGGCATATATAAACCATGAGGATTGAGTCCTGACTTAGCTTTTTGACATGTAGTGCAGCGAGCAACAAAGCGCTCAACATCCCGTCTCATCTTTGGCCAAAAGAAATGTGTAGCAAGTACATCCTCCGTCTTCTTTACACCAAAGTGTCCCATTAATCCTCCTCCATGCGCCTCCTGCAACAACAAAAGATGAACGGAGCTAGCTGGAATGCATAGCTTGTTAGCACGAAACACAAATCCATCGTTAACGACGAACTTATTCCATGTTCTCCCTTCTTTACAATTCTGCAATACATCTTTAAATTCAGGATCATGCACATATTGATCTTTGATGGTCTCCAAACCAAATATTTTAAAGTCAAGTTGTGAAAGCATAGTATAACGACGAGACAATGCATCAGCAATAACATTTTCTTTACCCTTCTTGTGTTTAATGACATAAGGGAAAGTCTCAATGAATTCAACCCATTTAGCATGTCTACGGTTCAGTTTTGCTTGACTTTTAATGTGTTTCAAAGATTCATGATCAGAATGTATAACAAATTCTTTGGGCCATAAATAATGTTGCCATGTTTCTAAGGTCCGAACAAGAGCATATAATTCCTTATCATAAGTAGAGTAATTCAGACTAGGCACACTCAATTTTTCAAAAAAGTATGCAACAGGTTTGCCATCTTGTAATAACACACCTCCTAATCCAATTCCACTAGCATCACATTCAAGCTCAAAAGTCTTATTAAAATTAGGAAGTTGGAGTAAAGGAGCATGTGTTAACTTATCTTTCAACACCGTGAAGGCTTCTTCCTGTGCGGTACCCCAAACAAAAGGCACATCCTTCTTTGTAAGCTCGTTGAGAGGTGCAGCAATGGTACTGAAATCTCTCACAAAACGCCTATAGAAACCAGCGAGGCCAAGGAAACTCCTCACTTGTGTGACCGTTTTGGGCTGCGGCCAACTCTCAATAGCTTCAATCTTGGCTTTATCAACTTCAATTCCCTGTGGAGTAACAACATAGCCAAGAAAAGATACTCGGTCGGTGCAAAAGGTGCACTTCCCAAGGTTACCAAACAAACGTGCATCACGTAGAGCAATAAAAACAGCACGTAAATGTTCCAAATGTTCCTCCAAAGATCTGCTATAAATCAATATATCATCAAAGTAAACTACCACAAATCATCCAATGAAAGCACGTAAAACTTTGTTCATTAATCTCATGAAAGTACTAGGTGCATTAGTTAACCCAAAAGGCATGACTAACCACTCATATAAACCGAACTTAGTTTTAAATGTTGTTTTCCATTCATCTCCCAATTTCATACGAATTTGATGGTATCCACTACGCAAATCAACTTTGGAGAATATTGTAGAGCCACTCAATTCATCAAGCATATCATCTAGCCTAGGAATAGGATGACGATAACGAATAGTAATATTATTAATGCCTCTACAATCAACACACATACGCGACGTACCATCCTTTTTTGGCACTAGTATAATAGGAACAGCACAAGGACTAAGAGATTAGCGTATATAACCTTTGTCGAGCAGCTCCTGTACTTGACGCATAATCTCCTTCTTCTCCTCTGGATTGGTACGGTATGGCGCACGGTTTGGCAACGAAGCACCGGGAATTAAGTCAATCTGATGCTCAATCCCGCGAATAGGTGGTAATCCCGGTGGCACGTCTTGTGGAAAGACGTTAGCGAACTCCTGCAAAATATTAGTGACAGCAGGAGGCAAAGAGGAAGGCACGTCCTCGAATGAAAATAATGCCTCTTTGCACACAAAAGCATAGCAAACAGATTTGCTTAAATCTAGCTCATCAATATCAGATTTGGTGGCAAGTAAACACACATTTTTCAATTTAATTTCAGAAGCAACACTAGATGGTTTATTATTAGGCTTCATTTGTTGCTCAAATTCTTTTGCCACAATCTGATTTTCACTCTTATTTTTCTCCTGTTTTGCTTTACTAGCTCTATTAATATCATCTTTCAAAATAGAATCAGGAGTCATAGGAAGCAAAGTAATATGTTTATCCTTATGAACAAGAGTATACTGATTGTTTCTACCATGGTGTACAGAATTTTTATCAAATTGCCATGGTCTACCAAGTAATAATGAACATGCTTGCATGGGTACCACATCACAATCAACATAATCAGCATATGTAGAGATAATAAAATGCACACGAATAGTACGTGTTACCTTAACCTTGCCACTGTTGTTGAACCATTGGATATAGTAAGGATGTGGATGTGGTCTTGTGGTGAGAGATAGCTTCTCCACCATCTCCATGCTAGCCAAGTCGTTGCAGCTCCCTCCATCTATGATGACGCGAACAGAACGTTCCTTCAAAACTCCCTTTGTATGGAACAAATTATGTCTCTGATTTTGCTCAGCTTGTGTGACCTGCACACTCAAAACACGTTGAGCAACTAAACATTCATACCTGTCAGCGTCTTCAGGAGCCATGTATTGCGTCTCATGATCAGAATCATCTCCACCGTGTTCTTCACTTGTAATAAGAGCCAAAGTCCCCTCATCATAGTCACTAGCGGACTCATACCCACCATCCTCAGTAGCAATCATAACACGCGGAGATTGGCATTCTCTCGCATAATGACCTCTTCCCTTACAACGACGACAAATAATATCATGTGTGTGCCCTGTTGATGCCATAGATGAAGAAGAGCTCTGGGCAGGCCCAGAAGGTGTACTCTTGGCAGATGGTGGTGGTGGTGCCTGTTTTCTTGTATCTCGGTTGGAATTGGCGGCTGAAGTCAGTGGTGCTGCAGTAGGATGTGTGGGAGTAGAGGAGGCACGCGGTGTCCATGATGAAGATCAACCTGCAGAAAAATTAGTTCGCGCCAATGCCTGTCGATCCTGCACTTCACGTTCAGCTTTACAAGCAAGATGGAATAAATGAGTGATATTATTATACTCCTTATACTCTAGAATAGTCTGAATCTCTCTATTTAATCCACCCATGAAACGTGCAAGCATAGCTTCATTCTCCTCAACAATACCACATCTAATCATGCCAGTTTGTAATTCCTGATAATATTCTTCTACAGAATTTTTTCCTTGTCTTAAGCGCTGCAATTTTTGAAGTAATTCACGTTGATAATATGGTGGAACCCAACGAGTACGCATAGCAGTTTTCAAAGCAGCCCAAGTAGCTGGAATAGGATATAATCTACAATGTTCAGACCACCATACACATGCAAAACTAGTAAAAGCACAAACAGCAGCAGCAACACGTCTCTCCTCGGGATATTGTAAACATGTAAAACGTTGTTCAGTTTCTAACTCCCAAGTAAGATATATATCAGGAACATATCTACCCTCAAATGGTGGAATATTCAATTTCAGTTTAGGAAGATGGTCATGATCTCGTACCTGAGCTGGTAATGCAGCCCTACCATTGCGATTATTGGCATGTGGACGACCTGGTGCTGGTACGTAGTTCTGATTTTGATCAACCTCATCCTCGTAATCGCCCGCATAATCGTCCTCCTCAGTGGCAGCAGGAGACATAGAAGCATCAATAGTAGGTGCAGCGGCACCAGAAGTTTGACCAGGCTCAAGGGGAACGCGCTGTGCTCGTCCCACTTGATTTGGAAGGCGACATTGTTCTTGTTGTTGTAGAGGTGCGACAGGTGCAGCCGGTGGTGGTTGTGGAAGACGCGCGAGCAATTCATTAAACTTGTTATCGAGCTTAGTTTCGAACGTCTTCTCAATTCCATCTATCTTCTCCATGGCCTCTTCAAATCTGTTTAGCACATCTTGCACCTGTCCACTCATCATTTGCTGAAATTTATCATGTAGCTGTTTGTTCGTCATGTTCTCCCAATCAGTCTCATCGGCTTGTGATCCTGCCATGGTTAGCAGCAATAGAAACACACAAGAATATGATCCTACAGACTACTGGGAAGTGGTGGTGGTGGTGGTGTATCACAAAATCGTCAAGCGAATCTCAAATGCTTACCAGTTCTTACCCAGCAGCAGGTGGTGATCAGCAACCGTTGTAGTCAAAACTCTTAAAGATTGGACAGAGCGATTGCCAGGTGGTGTCAAACGCACGACGTAGATGTGTGTGGAGCTGGGAAGGCTTATGATATGGTAGCAAAAATGTCAGCAATAATCAATTCAGAGATGCAAAGTTGAATAAACGCTCAACGACGGTACTGTGCTGGTCCTAGGCTAGACCGTACTAGAGACGCGAGCCTAGAACACTAACAAAATCACGGCGCGACACATAAACAAGGGAAGAGCACACTCTAAAAAAATTTGTTTTTTTTTGCGCTCTTTTTTTTTGCCTCTTTTTTTTTCAAAAAATCACTATAATGGCGAGTGTCTCAAAACTCTTCCCAAGTCAAACTATCAGGATTGGCACGAAAAATTTTTTTTTGACAAATTTTTTTTTTCGAAAATCAGGGCAGCGACGACGAAAAAGTGCGACAAAAAATCACTATGATGGCGAGTGTCTCAAAACGCTCCCTGGGACCTAAAAATAGGATAGGGAAAAAAAATTGACTACCGAAATTTTGGCCTAAAAACTGCCCGGGGGTCTCTAGACTCTTTTTTTTTTTCGAAACCTACTCAGGCAAGGAAACACGAATCGGAAACTAGATGGATCTCGAAAACAAACCTAATATGAAAAGAACTCGGATTGGTGGTGGATATATGGTGGTGGTATATGGCAGCGGTGGTGGTATATGGTAGCGGTGGTGGTATATGGATACGGATCGGTGCTGGTATATGGATACAGATCGGTGATGGTATATGGATTCAGAGCGGTGGCGGATAAGCGGTGGTGGTAGATGGCAGGGGCGATGATGATGGTGCGGCGGCGGCGTGACAACTTATGACCAGAATTCGAAACTCTAAAAGACTAGACACTAAGACCAGCAACTCGATACGACGATGCAACCACAGATTCAACAAAGCAAAAACCCTAAAAAGATTATGCAAAGGCTCAGATTGGTTCGGATATGATGAACTAACCCTAAAAAAAAATTTGGTTTTTCGTGGACTGAAGGTATGAAGAACAGACTCGATCTAAACTATGAAAAACAGTAAAATCTCACCGAGCAACCTGGAAATCTGATACCACTTGATAGAGGCGAAGGTGTCCCGATGTTTCGATGAGATGGTAGCTATCGTTTTTCTGTGGGAGTCGACCTTGACGATCCGACTACGAACGTGCGAGACGTCGCGCCTTAGCAATCGCTATACCAACTTCCAAGGGGTTATTGACCACGCCGGAGCACGATCAACCTGACCATGAGGGTCTGTTTCCTGTGAGCAAACGAAGAACAAACAAGAAACTGAGATTGCAATCTGGATATTGCGAATATAAGAGGAAAGCTTTATTAATGAAGGTGGGGTTCTGTGATGCCTTTGTCTGGTCGTTGAACACAAACGAAGTACGCGAAGTTGCAGCTATGGCGAACTTTTAATCTAAACAAAACCCAAAGTCTAAACGGTGCCCTAAGGGCTGTATATATGGAGGAAGAGGGGGGGATTTCGTGGCCCTTGAAGGAGGGGTCCGAAACCAACCCTATCTCTTGTTTCCCCACACATACGGACTCTAAAAACAGCCTATACTCAAGTATTTCAAAATTACATGGGCCTGTCCCATTAATAAGGTGACGCAGCACCTATAATAGCCTCTGGACGAAATTTATGAAGTGGCATCTTGTATATTTCGTCCAAGGCTTCCTGCACTCATTATGGTGGCTTCAAAGTCCTGAAATCATCACTTGTAACTCCGTTCTTATTCCCCTTGCGCATGCCATCATCTCCATGCTTGAACTTGCTCCAAGGTTCCTCTTTCTTGTCCAAGCTAGGCCCTTCATTTGTAAGCAAAATAAATGTATCCAATTTAGGCAGCATCATATTCTCATGAACATTAGAATCATTACCAAGAAACGAAAGTACCTGATAATTTAATTGGCGTGCGCGAGCTCTAGTAATTGGTCCAGTATGTATAGCAGCAGGGGCTGTGGGTGTAACAATGGTATTGATGTCCTCATCAGAGTGGCTTGAAGGGATTTCTTGTGGAAGAATGGCATAGGGCGCTGGAACTCTGTAGATTGGGAAAGTAACAGCAAGAGGAAGGAGAAGGAGTATACTGATAGTGGTGGCCGTTTCCCTTTTATAAGCAGCCGAAATACCAAAGGTCCTTTTACTACACCGCAGGCCTCGCCATTTCCTGATATACTCGTGGCGTTATGTGCAAGTGAGGCGATCGAAATCATTGATCATATCCCTTAAAAAACGGGGCATGATCCCCACCTTGATGAGACGTGCCAATGAAGGAGCTACCTCGAACCATGCATCAAGTACTCACAACGGTTTGGTGCTTATGACCGATCGTGACCCTTCACCGAAAGTTGTCAGGCGAAGGCACTATTCACACTTGAGCGGTTGGCCTTCGAGGCTAAGCAAAATCAATAATCCGGATTCTGGATACAACTTAATTGAGTACATGGCCGAACTTGGCCAAGTAGTTTTTTGGAGGCTCGACCATGGAAGATTATTTCGAACACACATGGGGAGAAGAACTCGCCCACAAGCCAGAGACTGCAAATGCAGGAGTTACAAGACGCCGGCATTGGAGGCTAGTTTGGGGGCTACTGAGGGAGTCCTAGGCTAGGGAGTCCTTGGGCTGTCGGCCTATTTCTTATGGGCCGGACAGGTGGGCTGCTATATGACTACCACAAGGCCGGGCTATAAGGCAACTCCATGTCCGGAAAGGAAACTCTCGAAGTCTTGGTGTGTCCTCCAAGTCAAGATAGAAGATTTGGCAGGTTTATTCCCTTGTTGTAACCGAATATGTGTAACACTAGTACCCCTAGTGTCTATATAAACCAGGGGGTTTAGTCCGTAGAGGCTAGAACAACAACCATCATCCTACTCACCTAGGGTTTAGTTCATATGATCTCGTGGTAGATCGACTCTGTAATCATCCTATACACTTCAATATAATCAAGCAGGACGTAGGGTTTTACCTCTTAGAGAGGGCCTGAACCTGGGTAAACATTGTGTCCTTCATCCCTTGTTCCCCATTGATCCAAGATCCACGTCTCGGGACCCCCTACCTGAGATCCGCCGATTTTGACACCGACAGTCCCCAACACACCCAATACAATGGTAAATTGTATAGGTGCACTAGTTCGCCGAAGAGATGGTGATACAAGTGTAGTACGGATAGTAGATATAGGTTTTTGTAATCTGAAAATATAAAAACAGCAAGGTAGCAACTGATAAAACGGAGCACAAACGGTATTGCAGTGCTTAGAAACAAGGCCTGGGGTTCATACTTTCACTAGTGCAATCTCTCAACAATGCTAACATAGTTGAATCATATAACAATCCCTCAATGCGCGACAAAGAATCACACCAAAGTTCTTATCAAGCGGAGAACATAAGATGAAATTGTTTGTAGGGTACAAAACCACCTCAAAGTTATCCTTTCCAATCAATCTATTGAGCTATTCCTATAAGTGTCACAAACATCCCTAGAGTTCGTACTAAAATAACTCCATATGCTATGCATCAACCAACTCTAATGTCACCTAGATACTCCAATGTCACCACAAGTATCCATGAGTCAATTATAAGATACGCATCAAACAACTTCAGATTCATAATAGTCAATCCAACACAAAGAACTTCAAAAGAGTGCCCCAAGATTTCTACCGGAGAAAGTAGGACGAAAACATGCATCAACCGCTATGCATAGATTACCCCAATGTCACCTCGGGAATCCGCGAATTGAGTGCCAAAACATACATAAAGTGAATCAATATAATACCCCATTGTTACCACGGGTATTCATATGCAAGACATACATCAAGTGTTATCAAATCCAACAAAGTATTCAATCCGATAAAAGTGAAATCTCAAAGGTAAAAACTCAATTCATCACGACAAGATAGAGATGGGAAACACCATATGATCCAACTATAATAACAAAGCTCGCGGTACATCAATATCATGCCAAATCAAGATCACGAGAGGGAGAGAGAGATCAAACACATAGCTACTAGTACAAACCCTCAGCCCCGAGGATGAACTACTCCCTCCTCATCATGGTGGCCATCGGGATGATGAAGATGGCCTCCGGTGATGATTTCCCCCTTCGGCAGGGTGCCGAAATGGGCTCCCGATTGAATTTTCATGGGTACAGAGGCTTGCGGCAGTGGACTTCTCATCTAGGGATTTTTCTGGGGGTTTCTTTATTTATAGGATTTTTTGGCATCGGTCTCACGCTGAGATGGGATTCAGGGGCCCCACTACCCACCAGGGCGCGCCAGAGGGGGGTGGCGCGCCCTGGTGCCTAGTGGGCAGCAGGGCCCCCCCCCCCTCCAGTTGGTCTTTGCTCTAGTAGTTTTCTTTTATTCAAAAATAATTCTCCAAAAAGTTTCATCCAATTTCGAGAACTTTTATTTCTGCACAAAAAACAACACCATGGTAGTTCTAGTGAAAACAGCGTCAGTCCGGGTTAGTTCCATTCAAATCATACCAAAACCATATAGAATTGTTGTAAACATGGCATGAATACTTCATAAATTATAGATACGTTGGAGACGCATTAGCATCCCCAAGCTTAATTCCTACTCGTCCTCGAGTAGGTAAATGACAAAAGAAATAATTTATGAAGTGTGAATGCTAGCATAGTGCATAAGTTTGATCAATGATAATTTCAATCACTTTTCCTAGCATTATAACAGCAACTCTTTCTCATAAAACTCATCATGATAAAGTAGCAATCAATTCACATGTTATAGTTCAAACAATACATTCTCTTGAACCTTAACAATCTATGTTCTCAGTCACCAAACAATTGCAATTCAACTTATTCAACAAAGTCTAAGTAAGAGCTCCACATACTCAATTATCATATAGTCTTCTATGATTGCTAGTACTCAAAGCATATTTTTAGAACAAATGGCATCCATCGAACACAGAGAAAGATAGGGGCTTAATGTTTTGCCTCCCAACTCATTTATCATAGAGATAATTGTCAACAATAATAATTCATGATCAAATATATTTGACTGGTCATATGTGCCTGGATCTTTCCCCACCACATAATGATTGCCAACTAGAGAATAATTGAGGTTGAAATGAGAAGTAATACTATTGACTCTTGCGTAAAAGTAAATACATAAAAGTAAAAGATAGGCCCTTCGCAGAGGGAAGCAGAGGTTGTCATGCGCTTTTTATTTTTGGATGCGCAAGCTCCTAATGCAAAGGAACGTCGCATTATATTACCCCTTATGATAGCAACCTTTATTATGCAGTCCGTTTCTTTTATTTCTTTGCCATCACAAGTTCGTACAATGCTTATTTTCCCTTGCAATAAAATATCACTTATATTTTAGGAGCAATTTTTATTGCTTTTTGCACCGATGACAACTTACTTGAAGGATCTTATTCAATCCGTAGGTAGATTTGGTGGACACTCATGGTAAGAAACTGGGTTTAAGGGTTTTGGGATGCACAAGTAGTATTTCTAGTTAGTACGAATTTTTGGCTAGCAAAAGATCCTAAGCAACGTGTTAGAGGATCCATAACAATATAACTTCTATGCAAATATACCCAAACATAACTCATTATGTTGTCTTCCTTCTCCAACTTCAACTAATTTGCTCAAGTTTGAAAATAATTAATGGGTATTCACAATCATAGAGGATGTCCAAGATAATATATTTATATGTGAAAGTTCTCTTCCTTATACTAATCATTCATTAATTGCCTGTATGACCAATATTGTGATTGTCAAGCTTCAATAGAATTTGCTTTCTAAACCCAATGTGAAGCTACCACTTGGTATGGTACAAGCATATGTAGCACATATAATTTCAACTTTATGATATTCAATTCATTCAACAATTTTCTCTTAGGATATAAGTGAAGATTGAAAGTAAATGACAAACTACTCCAAAAAGATATAAGTGAAGATCAAATGAGTAGTCAAGTAAATAGGTAGCTATGTGAGGACTCTCTCCCATTTAAAAATTTCAGCTCTTAAATATTTTATTAAAACAGCAAGCAAAATAAAAATAAAAGGACACACCAAGGATAGCACACAACGCGTGAAGAAGCAAAAACTTAGGCTCCACCGAGACTAACCGATAATTGTTGATGAACAAAGGTGGGATGCCTAAGGGGGCATCCCCAAGATTAGATGCTTGAGACTTCTTGGACTACTATCTTGGGATTCCTCTGGCATCCCCAAGCTTGAGCTCTTGTGTCTTCTTCATTCCTCTCATATCACGGTTTCGCTAAATCTCAAAAACTTCATCCACACAAAACTCAACAAGAACTCGTGAGATAAGTTAGTATAAATCAATGCAAAACCTTATCATTCTCTACTGTAGCAAATCACTAAAATTATAATTTAACATTGCATAATAAATGCCTCTGCATATTTAATACTCCTATCCTAAAATAGAATCATTAAACAAGCAAACATATGCAAACATAACAGCAATCTGTCTAAACAGGACAGTCTGTAAAGAGTGCAATAATATTCATACTTCCCTAACTCCAAAAATTCTGAAAAATTACCACACTGTAGAAAATTTGTTATATCTCACCGTACAAAAATTTCAAGATTTTATCATGTTCTGACTATTCACAAATATTCAAAAACATAACAACAAACTTTCTGTTTTCAAACAGCAACATATAGACTTGTAAAATAAGCATGGTAAAGGCTATCCTTGACTCTTTTATTGAAATAAAATATACAAAACATTATTCTAAATAACATCAAGCAAATCTTAGTAAAATAAGATGACACTCCAAGTAAAACACGTATCATGTGACGAATAAAAAAATAGCCCCAAGTAAGGTTACCGATAATGTTGGAGACGAAAGAGGGGATGCCTTCCGGGGCATTCCCAAGCTTAGTTTCTTGGATCTTCCTTGAATATTACCTTGGGGTGCCTTAGGCATACCCAAGCTTAGGGTATTGTCACTCCTTATTCTCCTCATATCGATATCTCACCCAAAACTTGCAAACTTCAATCACACAAAACTTAACGGAACTTCATGAGATGGGTTAGTATAGTAAAACAAATCATTCACTTGGGTACTATCAAAGAAAAGATTCATAATTTTTCTCACACAATTCCTACTGTACTCTAACATTTCCACAATTTATATTGACCAATATAAGCCAAAGAAACAATAAAACAAACAAACTATGCAATGAAAACAGAATTTGTCAAAAACAGAACAGTGTGTAAAGATCTGAATAACAACTATACTTATGTAACTTTCAAAATTCTTAAAAATTAGGACAACGTGGGAAATTTGTATGTCATTCATCTGTAAAAAGTTCAGAATTTTTCAACGTTCCAGTAAAAGATAGGAATTTCTGCACTGGACACAAAAGTTTCTGTTTTTGCACATAATCAAGTCAACTATCATCCACACTATCCCAAAGGCTTTACTTGGCACTTTATTGAAACAAAAGCTATAAAACATGATTAGTACAGTAGCTTAATCATGTGAACACACAAAAACACTAGGTATAAGTATTGGTTTTTCTCCCAACAAGAGTTTTTCTTTAATGCCTTTGTAGCTAGGCATGATGATTTCAACGGTGCTCAAATAAAAGATAAGAATTGAAATATAACGAGAGCATCATGAATCATACATTCCCCTCTCATAATAATTTTCAGTAGCATCATTAATGGATTCATCAATATGGCTATCACATAAAGCATTCTTTTCATGATCCACAAGCATAGAAAATTTATTACACTCCTCATAAGCAATTTTATTCTCATTCATAATAGTGGGAGTATCATATGAAACTCGAATACTAAAAATTGTTTCCACATTAAAAGAGTAATGTTCAGAAAAAGGATATCCAAATTATGACAATAACTATCACTACTTTTTATAACATAAGTATCATCACAATGATCATCATAAGTAGCAACTTTGTTCTCATCATAGTCAATTGAAACCTCTTCGAAGATAGTGGAATCATTACTAAATAAAGTCATGACCTCTCCAAATCCACTTTTATTATTATAATAAGATTCAACACCCTCCAAAATAGTGGGATAATTATTATCTAAAGTTGACACTCTTCCATACCCACTTTCATGAATATTGCAATCATCATAAATAGGAGGCATGCAATCATCATAACAAATTTGATCATTCAAAGTAGGGGGACTAAAATCATCATCTTCATTAAGCATAGCATACCCAAGCTTGGGACAAATATTAATTGCAGCAAATAAATTCTCAAACATGCCATTCTCATCAAACATAGCATCCCCATGCTTGTGGCTTTGCAAATCATAAGCATAATCACTCTCATCATTAATAGTATGAATAACACCAATAGTATAACAATTATTATCATCATAATTTTCTAAGTTGGTGCCAAAAAGATTTTCAAGATCATAAGAAGTATCATTATTTTTCCAATCATAATCATCACAACAAGTAATATGCATAACAAAATCATCCTCAATAGTTTCTTCAGACATTGTGCCATAAGACAAAGAAGCAATATCATCATCAAGTGTATCACCTTCCACAATTATTTTTGATTCATTCTCATGAGGCACAACAATAATAGGAGCAACATCATTTGGGAGAGATACCTTTTTACCTCTACTTTTTCTTCTTTTCTTCTTCTTCCTCACCACATCATGTGTGAGGTTAATCAATTTTTTTGTACTTCTTATTGACGAGATTGGTTGAATAGGGAGCTCATCCTCATCACCTATTTCATCATGAGAGGAAATAGGAGGGAAACTAGAAATCTTTACCCTTTCATTAGTATCCCTTTTATATTCTATTGGTTTTCCCGTTTTTCTATAGTTGGCAATATAAGCATTCTCATTGCAATTTACCATACAAAACATATAGATTTCTTTCAAATTAGTTTCAGCATGGTCTATGAATATGAATGCTTCAAACCAACTATTTTTATGTGACAATTCTTCACACCCCAAAAATAAACAAAGTTCATTATAAAGTTCAAGGGAGATCAAGTTACTGCAATATTTGGACACGATTCACTACTGCAGGTTGGTCCAAACGCGACAGTCCAATCAGAGACCCTTCGACGAAACTGTGTGCGATGCATTAATCACAAACGGTGATGTAATAAAACCGTCAAAAAAGATACAAAATGTTTGCGATGGCGGAGACATCAAACACGATTCAGAATAGAGTTGCGTGTGCGATGCATGGCATACGGTTAATCCGCAGAACTGTTTGCGATGAGGCAGAACAACAGAAATGGGCAGCCAGATGAGGGTGTGTGCGATATACGGCATACAATTCATAGGATGAACTGTGTGTGATTAGGCAACACAATAGAAATGGTCAGCCAGATCAAGGTGTGTGCGATGGAGGGCATAGAGTTCACTCGGATGAACTGTTTGCGATGAGCCAAGATAACAGAAATAGTTCAACTGAACAAGATGTGTGTCATACAATGTTTGCGAAGACCAATAATAACACAGACGATTGCTGCTAATAAGCCGTGTGATTTGCTCTGTCTACCGAAGAATAACATATATATATATATATATATATATATATATATATATATATATATATATATATATATATATATATATATATATATATATATATATATATATATATATATATATATATATATATATATATATATATATATAACTGAAATAAACATCCAATTACATAAGTGACTATACAGATCATTCACACACACCTCAATAAACAATTACATGCATTCTAAACTAGGAGAAACGATCGTCTAGTCATCTACTTCTTGTGACGCTCCCGCCACTACTTTGTGGCTCGATCCCTCGTCTCGGGCAGGATGAAGACACTTCCTCATGTCAATGATCTGCCTATACATCTCGTAGCTTGTGTACGGGTGTCATCTGTAGTTATTTCCTGTAGAAAGAGGCCGCCATGTGGCGAATGGCTGCCACTTAGTCACCTTGCGGCTTGACACCGCATTGATCAACGACGTGGGTCATGGTGAGATGGCTTGGTGAGGTGTCTTTGCCCTCGTGAGTCCCGGCAGGCCCTGCCGGGACGTCTTGAATGCTCCCTTCCGGGGGAGCCCTTGTCCCTACCAGGTCCGCCTGCCCGGCAAGGGAGGCTTTTCTCCTGGTGGTGTCTCGCTTCTCTGTCTTGGTCTTGGCCTTCTTAATCTGCCCACTGGTTCTTCGAAGATCTTGGTCTCTTGTATCTTGACACGGCCTTGGTGTTGTAATCTTGTTCTCGTGCCTGTGCATAGTCAGGGCAACAGACCCAGGGTTTGTTGCACCGACAGAAGCCCCCGGGCCTGCCCCGATTGCGCTGCCGGGTGTCGTCGGGGTAGGTCCTAATAAGTGCACAGGCAGGGGCGCTGAAGAGGCTGATCTCTTGGAGTCTTCTTTGCTTCTTCATTAATCTTGACTCTGGGCCAGTTTCCTGTTTTCCCGCTCGTCGTGCGTAATGCTGCTAAAAACTTGGATTGTGGCCCGTGGATTGCCCATGCCCCATGATCACGGGGCGGAAACTGCCATCCCACTTGCTCCCCGCCTCGCATGCACCTGCCACGTGTTCCGCATGCATTGGTCGTGGTAGGTGGTGGATGCGGAGAGCGCGGGGATGAGTGCCTCGGTCGAGAACCAGGCATCGATGGTTGGGGCAGAGGGTCGACCTTGATTCTCTGGGCCGCAGAAGGTGCAGGGAGGCCGCATTGGGGGAACAAGGCGGCCGTTTCCCGTGCAAAAGGCTAGCCCCCCACTCCGTCCTTCTATAAAAAGGGGGGGAAAGAAGTGCATTTTCACTCACACCTCTTCTCCCTTCATGCAATCTTCCCCCACTTGCCATGGTGAGAGGACGAGGGCGCGGCGGCACTCCAGCGACGGCGACGAGGGCTTCTACTCGAGAGCGCATCCCTCCTCCTCCTGATCCCGTGATAGAGGGGCCCACCGCAAAAGGAGGAGGGAGGGGGCGAGGCCGAGGTCGCCACGGTGCTCGAGGAAGAGGGGGACGGGGCGATGCCTTAGCCGCGCCCCCGCCGGCGGTTCTCCCTCCAATGGACGGCCATGTCGGGGATCAGCCTCAAGAGTTCATCATCAGGCTGTACAAACCCCCATGCGGCCATCTTCGCCTCCCTACTCCATTCGCACGGGAAATGGAGCTCGAACAGCCACGCGCTCTGAGGTTGCACATGAGGGCCTGTGGGAACGGTGGCATGTGGGTTGATGTCGACTTCCTTGCTCCTCATGTGATGTACCTCCAACGTGGTTGGAAGACCTTTGCTTGTGGCCACGGTTTCTCGGAAGGGCACGTTCTCCAGTTCAAATTAATGGAGAGCGGCCTGCTCTCCGTCAATATCTTCGGGCGCTCAGGAGCTCGCTTAGGGTGCTGCGCGGAGAGCTCGACCTATGACGAAAGCTCCTCTTCGAGCAAAAGCGACGAGGAGGACAATGACAGTGATGACGACGGCAGTGCGTGGGAGGGCGACGACTCTGGCTCCGGCTGAGCGTCTCCCGCACCATCTTCATCAGGCGGCGGCACCATCATCTGCATCTGCCTCTACTTCCCGGCAAGGTGATTTGTCTGGGAGTTGGATGTAGGGGTGGCGATGATGCCGTCCGGCTTCCTCCAGCTGGGCCCCGGCAGGCTTCCTCTTGGGCTGTAGCTTCGTTAGCCCTGTCGTGTCCTGCTGGCCTTGGTGGTGGTGGTTAGCGGGTTGCCTCCGTCGTGCTCTCCATCAATGCGTTCCCCGGTGCTCCCCCATCCTCGTCAGGCTACCTCTCCTGGAGCCCGATGGGAATGGCCCGGGCTTCTGCTCAGGCACTCCTTTTGCCCTTCTCGCCTTCAACTGCTATGCCTAGGAGGAGAGGGACAAGAAAGGGCATCACGGGGCACTTATCTTTTTTCAATCTTAAACTCGTAGGCATTTGCCAAATTTTAGTTCAAATAATGTAATCTCTCGAGTCCATGTCTGTGTTCTGTAAGGTTTGTACTTGTATGACCAGCATATTAATGAAAAAGATGAACCTTGCCGGGAACTCGTGCATGTATATGTCCACGCAGAGGTGAAATGCCTCTTTATTTTAAATAAACGAGTTTTCCCCGGCAGGGTATCCTGCCGGTACCCTTCCTTCGTTGCCGGGGAACTGAGCCTACCGGCAAGAAATAGAGGGACCAGCCCCCCGCCAACTTCTTTTCATCAAAGGCCGCTACGACCATCCAGGCTGAAGCAATGTTTGAGCCAGGGATGGGAGCACCTAAGTTTCGAAGAGCGGCGGGGTTTTCTTATGCACAAGTTTTAGCTTACAGAACACTTATGGACAAGAGGTAGAACTTATCTGTTTGGTTCGCCGGGGATCGTAGCGTTGGTTCATCTCCTCGTCTTCTTGCAGAAACCGAGTTCTCGGCAGGAACCTGCAGCTTTATGCAGATGAGAATGATGCAGGATGCGATCCTATCTATATGCATATGCAAATGGATGCGATCCTATCTATATGCATATGCAAATGCTCATGAAATGCTTATGCATGCATGCAACTTGGTCGGGGGGCCCCCAGCGCTTCGTTTATTTCTCTGGTGCTCAGGGTGATCGCCTGGCTTTGTACAAGGGGTTACATGCAACTGAGGCAAGGCCTGTACAAAAGGGTTGCTGCCGGGCAGGGCCCGACAGCCGCACCTTACGGGTAGAACTTGCGGAGATGCTCAATATTCCATGAGTTTTGCAATTGAATGCCATCTCTGGTCTCCAGACGGACTGCGCCAGGTCTGGTGACTCGTACTACCCGGTAAGGGCCTTCCCACATCGGCGTCAACTTGTTTGTACCCTTGGCGGACTGAACGCGCCTAAGGACAAGGTCGCCTTCCTCAAAACACCGGGCATGAACCCTGCGGCTATGATAGCGATGCAGGGCTTGCTGATAGCGTGCAGCACGCGTAGCAGCCCGGAGACGGTTCTCCTCGAGTAGCACAGCGTCATCACACCGGTGCTGAACTTGCGCTACTTCGTTGTAGGCAAGCACTCAAGGCAACCCGTAAATGAGTTCCGTGGGGATAACTGCTTCCGCCCCATAGACCAGGGAAAAAGGAGTCTGCCCAGTAGCTCGATTTGGTGTCGTTCTGAGGGACCATAGAACTATCGGCAGCTCATCGATCCACTATCTGCCATGCTTCTGCAGCGTATCAAAGGTTCTTATTTTGAGTCCCCGCAACACTTCAGCGTTCGCCCTCTCAGCTTGCCCGTTGCTTCTGGGATGTGCGACAGAAGCAAATGAGATTTTGCTTCCGAGGGCATGAACATATTGCATGAAGGCGTGGCTCGTGAATTGGGTGTCGTTGTCGGTAATGATCCTTGTCGGGATTCCAAAACGACACACCAAATCTTTCAAGAACTTGATAGCTGATTGAGCAGTCACCTTTCTCATGGCAGCAACTTCCGGCCACTTTGTAAACTTGTCGATAGCAACGAACAAGAATTCAAAGCCCCCGATCGCTCGGGGGAAAGGGCCGAGGATATCGAGCCCCTAGACCGAAAATGGCCATGATAAAGGGATTGTCTGAAGAGCTTGGGCAGGCAGGTGGATTTTCTTGGAATGGAACTGACAGGCTTCACATTTGGTGACTAGCTCAACCGCATCTTGGAGGGTTGTGGGCCAATAGAATCCTTGCCGGAATGCTTTCCCAACTAAAGCCCTTGATCCAATGTGGGAGCCGCACATGCCTTTGTGTATTTCAGCCAGCAGTTCCTTCCCTTCCTCTCGGCAGATGCACTTCAATTTCACACCGTTGGGCCTCCTTCTGTACAGAGTGTCATTGACAAACTGGTACATACTAGCCCTCCGGGCTACTCTTTCAGCCTCATCTTGGTCATTGGGGAGTTCTCCGGTTTGGAGAAAGTGGACTATGTGCCTTGCCCAAGTTGGAGTCTGGGGCTCGGCAACAAGGACTAGCGGCACCTCCTCAACTGCGGGGGCACATTCCTCATTCGCAGGGACCATGGGTCCGGCTGGAGGGTGCGGTCCGGCAGGTTGTGAGGAGTTGTTTCCGGCAGGGTCCCTGCCAGGAGCGGATAGCTCTACCGGGAGAGGCTTACCGGAGTCCAGCTTTCTCCTTTTCCGGGCCATTGTTGCTGGGGATACGGAGGGCTGAGTAAGATGGAGAACAAAAGTTCCTGGTTCCACAGGAAGCTTTTGGGCAGCACACTTTGACAGGTGATCAGCTATGCTGTTTTCCGTACGAGGTATGTGCTCTGTTTGCAACCCGTCAAAGCGCTCCTCCAATCTTCTCACTTCCTCAATGTATGCCTCCATCAATGGACTTTGGTAATCCTTGTTGACTTGTCTCACCACAAGCAGTGAGTCTCCTCGAATGATCAGCTTCTTGATTCCCAATTCTGCGGCAATCCTGAGCTCGGCAAGGAGCCCTTCATACTCTGCTGTATTGTTGGTTGCCTCTTCCTGGGCAAAATGCATCTGGACGACGTACTTCAAGTGTTCCCCGGAGGGAGCGACGAGAAGCACGCTAGCCCCTGCAGCTTGTAGGGAAAAAGCACCATCAAAATACATAATCCATTCTTGCGGCGCCTCCTTGCCGGGGATAACTGTTTCTGGCGCTTCCTCGTCAGGGGTTGGCGTCCATTCTGCAATAAACTCTGCCAATGCCCTGCTCTGGATTGTTGATGTGCTCTCAAACTTCAAACCAAAACTGGATAACTCCAAAGCCCACTCCACTATTCTTCCAGTAGCCTCAGGGTTCCGGAGTATTCTTTGCAGCAGGAAGCGAGTGACAACCGTGATCTTATGGGCTTGGAAGTAGTGGCGCAGTTTCCTTGAGGCCATGATGAGGCCAAAGATCAACTTTTGCATGCCAGAGTACCTCGATCTAGCCCCCTGCAACAGGGAACTGACGAAGTACACTGGGCGCTGCACCACTTTCTTCCTTGTCGTGTCCTTGGGGTTGTCTTCGCTGCCGTGCTTACCTCTGTCCTGATCCCTATCTGACTCTGCCGGTCTTTGCTCACTCTCTGTTTCATCCACTTCCCGCTGCGCCATCAAGGCTGCACTAACCACTTGATTGGTTGCTGCCAAGTATAACAACAACGGCTCTTGCGGTTTGGGAGCAACCAAGGTGGGCACAGAAGATAGGTAGGCCTTCAACTCTTGCAAAGCCGCATCTGCTTCTGGAGTCCACTTCATGGGCCCTGCCTTCTTCAAGATTTTGAAGAACGGTAAGGCGAGCTCGGCAGACTTGGAAATGAATCTGCTTAGCACGGCAACGCACCCTATCAGACGCCTTACATCTTTGACCGTCTTTGGTGCTTGGATCTGTTCGATGGCTTGGATCTTATCAGGGTTGGCTTCGATCCCCCAATGGGATACAAAGTACCCGAGCAGCTTGCCGGAGGGAACACCAAATACACACTTCTCCGGGTTGAGCTTCAAGTTGATCTTGCGCAAATTGGCAAATGTCTCCTCCAAATCCTGGATAAGGGTTGATCTGTCCTTGGTTTTGACCACAATATCATCCATATAAGCCTCAATGTTTCTGTGCAGCTATGGCCCAAAACCAATCTAGACTGCCCTTGCAAAAGTAGACCCGGTACTCTTTAATCCAAAAGGCATGCGGATAAAACAGTACGCACCACACGGGGTGATGAACGAGGTCTTCTCTTCGTCTTCCTTGGACATGAAGATTTGATGATACCTAGAATATGCATCCAAAAAGGAGAGCAAATCCCAGCCTGAAGTGGAGTCCACGATCTGGTCGATGCGCGACAAGGGAAATGGGTCTTTCGGGCAAGCCTTGTTGAGATCTGTGAAGTCTATGCAAAGTCTCCATTTCCCATTGGCCTTCTGGACAACCACGTTGGATGCAGCACTCCTCTGACCAAACCAGCTGCCTCAAGTTTCTTGATCTCCTCTGTAATGAACTGCTGCCTCTCCAAAGCCTGCTTCCGGACTTTCTGCTTGACAGGTCGGGCATGTGGGCAGACAGCAAGGTGGTGCTCGATTACCTCCCTGGGAACACCGGGGATATTAGATGGTTGCCAGGCAAACACATCAATATTTGCCCACAGGAAGGCAACAAGCACGCTTTCCTATTTGTCATCGAGGGTGGTGCTGATGGTGAAAGTACCATCAATGCCAGCCAGCCCTGCCGAGACCTTCTTCACTTGTGGAGCAGCAACCTTGGATCTCTTGCTGTTGGAACTCTCCGGCAAGTCATCAACAGGCGCAGCGCACTCCGAAGAGGCGTGCTTCCCGAATTCCTTGCCGGAGCCCTTACCATCCTTCTTCTTCCCTCTGTTCTCCTTGGCGGGAACTACCGCTGCCGCTGCCTCTGCCGCAACTGCGTCCCGGTACATCTTGTCCACACAAATGATTGCGTCTTTCTCATCCGATGGGACGGAAATGACTCCAACTGGCCCTGGCATCTTCAAGACGTTGTATGCATAGTGGGATGCCGCCATGAACTTAGCCAGGGCTGGGCGTCCAAGGATTCCATTGTACGGCAAGGGGAGGTCAACCACATCAAACACAATCTTTTCAGTCCGGTAGTTTAGCTCTCCCCCAAACGTCACAGGCAACGTGATCTTTCCCTTATGATGACTCCTGCCGGGATTAACTCCTTGAAACGTGCTGGTGACTTTTAACTCATCCTCTGCTATCTGAAGCTTGCTAATAATCTTTGGGGAAATCAGATTCAACCCGGCCCCGCCGTCCACCAACATCTTCGTGACCTTGAGGTTGCGGATTTTTGGAGAGACCAACAACGGCAAACATCCTACCGCGGTGGTGCGGTCAGGATGATCCTCTTCGTCAAAAATGATGGGCGTGCGTGACCATTTGAGTGGTTTCCAGGCCCCTGGCGCTGGTTCCACGGCATTAACCTCACGTGCCCACCACTTGAGTTGGCGGTGAGAGGCGTGTAGGGACGCACCCCCGTCAATGCACAGGGTGTCAGTGGCCTTCTGGAACTCCTGCTCATTGGTTTCCTCTTCATCCCCTTCATCACTCTCATCACCGCAGACTTCCTTCTCTCGATCCCTGGCGGGTTTCTCTCTGTTCCGAAGAGGTCTGCTGGGGCGATTTACTTCACCGCCACGACCCTTACCGCCAACAACATTCTATCCCTTTTCCTTGTCACGCTTCTCATATTCTGCTTTCTGTCTCTTGACAAGCTGTTCAACCTGATAACACTCTTGAAGGTCGTGGCCCTTGGTCCGATGGATCTTGTAATACGGCCCATCACCTTTCCCGGCCTTTTCGGCGGCCGCGGCCTCCCGGCAGTCAGAGCACATGGCAGCTTCCTTGCTGGGGGGTTTCGGCCTTAACCTTCTTGCCTATACTAGGGATACCTGACCCTTCAACAGACATTACCGTCTTATCCTTGCGCTTCTTATTGCGCTTCTTGCTCTTCTTCTGACTGGTGGACTCGTCACCATCCTCTGAATCAACATTAATGCAATCCTCCTCTCTGGGTAGTTTTCTTCCCTCCTCCATCCGAGCACACTTATCCACCAAGGTGTAAAGTTCCTTCACAGTATTGGGCAACCGTACATTCATCTTGGAACGAATCTTCCGGTTGTGCACATTGGACTGGAAGGCAGCTATCACAGCTGCTGGATGGATATTTGGGATGTTCCTGTGGACTCTGCTAAATCTTTGCAAATACTTCCAGAGAGTCTCTCCTTCTTTCTGCTGAAGAAGCTGTAGATCGCTGGGCCGACCTGGTTCTTGATGGCCACCAGTGAAGGCGCCAATAAACTCATGGCACAAATCAACCCATGACGAAATGGAGTTCTCTGGCAGGTGCATTGGCCAAGACCTCACATTGGACTTGAGAGCCAAAGGGAAGTAGTTGGCGAAGACCTTCTCATCTCTTCCCCCGGCAGCTCGAACAGCGATGGTGTAGATGTTCAGAAACTCTGCCGGGTTCAGCCTCCCATCGTACTTCTCGGGTATCTCTGGCTTGAACGTGCAGACGGATGGCCAACGGACTTGCCGCAGCTCATGAGTAAAGGCAGGGCACCCAACCTCTAACGGTAGGTACCCGTCGGTATCGAGTGCAGACTCGTCAACGTCGGGACCGTCACACCAATTGGCCCGGTGATGGGCGTCGCGGCGTTGCTCCACGACAACGCGCGCGTCTCCCCTCCACCGGTCCTCCGGGGCACGCTGTCGGCCTAGACGTGCTCGAGGGTCAGAAGAGGCCGTCGAGACGCCATTAGGCTCTTGATTTCGCTGCATCCACGCTGGCTGTCGTGGCAGGGATTGTACCATGGCGGTGGCCCCTTCCGTATGATCAGTAGCATGGGCCGTTGTCGTCGCTTGGGGAGGCTGTGGTGGGCCAGCTCACTGCGAGCCCCCAGCCTCGGTGAAGCCAAGTAGGCTCTGGATGGTGGCACGCCATTCATCCATCTGCTTGGCCGCTGGCAGAAACCTCAGCAGCAGTTGAGCCCGCGCCATGGCCTCTGTAGCAGTACTTGGTATGGGCGATGATGACACAGATTGCGCCGTCGCTCGGCTCCTGACGGGGCCAGCAGCGACCGTATCATGCCCCCGCTGTTGCGGGGCGGCCACCTGGATGGCATGGTGGCGCGGTGATGGCGCTTGAGGGTCAGCAGCTCCGCTAGGCACAGCAGCCTGGTCGACTCGTCCCGGGGGAGGTACACGCGCTGCGGCCGCCCCTGTGGTGGGGGCGGCCGGAGGGCGGCGATTCGCCCAGGACCGAGTGCCATCGCTGCGGCTGTGCCCGTTGGCGATGGGAAGGAGTGTGGATGGAGTAGCCCCTTCACCCGTACCTCGCGGAGCGTGGCCATCGGGGTGTTGCTGATGTTGCTCTCCTCCGGTGTCTCCTGCTCCTGCTTCGACCGCGGGGGAAGTGGTGACGGTGCCGCCTGCCCCGACCACAGCCCCAGCGGCGTCCACACTCTCGTGCACCTCTGTGTCCCCCGCAGCATTGGTGGCTGCGGGCGGCGGCGCCTTCGAGGTGGATGGGTAAGCAACAGCACCGGGCTTCTTCTTGGGCGCCATTGCCGACGGCGCCATTGAAGACGAAGATGGTGATGAAGATGATGCGCTGCACACGCTTTCAGGTTCACGCAAGCGATCCCCCTACCTGGCGCGCCAAAGATGTCGCGGAAAACCACGGCCACCTATGGGGCCAAGGGGCCCCTTGCTGGTTCGGCAGGGGGGATGTCGCGTCGCACAAAGAGCAGAAGAACGTGGGGCAGCACGGCAGAGATCACACAGGCAATTTTACCCAGGTTCGGGCCGCCGCGAGGCGTAAAACCCTACTCCTGCTTTGGTGGATTGATGGTGGAAAAGTGGTGGTGGAGCGTAGTACACTTGCCCGGCAGGCTCGCCCTAGGGAGGCAGTGACTACGCGCGTACGAGCGTGGGGGTGTTCAACTTTTCAACCCTTGCTTCGGTTGCCATGGGCCTCCTTTTATAGGTTAAGGGGTCACCACAGTGGCAAAACAGTCATTATGCACTGATAAGATAGCAAACAGTGCTATCATCCCTAATTCCGCAGGCTGACAGAGTGCATTAAATCCACCGCTCAACATCACATCGTTGCTCGCCCGGCAAGCCTTGCCGGGCTCATCTTGCCAGCTTCATGCCTGCTTGCTTGACACGCCACAGGACGGGTGTCATCTGT
This sequence comes from Thinopyrum elongatum, assembly GCA_011799875.1. NCBI lineage: Eukaryota > Viridiplantae > Streptophyta > Magnoliopsida > Poales > Poaceae > Thinopyrum > Thinopyrum elongatum. The sequence goes on from CM022300.1 coordinate 238,553,319, forward strand.
AGGTATTTCCTATAGAAAGAGGCCGCCATGTGGCGAATGGCTGCCACTTAGTCACCTTGCGGCTTGACACCACATTGATCAACGACGTGGGTCGTGGTGAGATGGCTTGGTGAGGTGTCTTTGCCCTCGTGAGTCCCGGCAGGCCCTGCCGGGACGTCTTGAATGCTCCCTTCCAGGGGAGCCCTTGTCCTTGCCAAGTCCGCCTACCCGGCAAGGGAGGCTTTTCTCCTGGTGTTGTCTCGCTTCTCTATCTTGGTCTTGGCCTTCTTAATCTGCCCGCTGGTTCATCGAAGATCTTGGTCTCTTGTATCTTGACACGGCCTTGGTGTTGTAATCTTGTTCTCGTGCCTATGCACTGTTAGGGCAACAGACCCAGGGTTTGTTGCACCGACGAACGGAAACATTTTCCCTGGATTGACTGTGTGGGATGTACATACGAACGGAAACGTACTTCTTGGATTGACTGTGTGGGATGTACATACGAACGGAAACGTATTCCTTGGATTGACTGTGTGGAATATACATACGAACAGAAACATTTGTCTAGGACTGACTGTGTGGGATGTACTTATGACCGGAAACGATTGGGCATGTATAATTGTATTTTTTAACACAACTGTACGTACAACCATATTTGATCGCTCGCCCGTCGCACACGAGCTCATTTTGCCCAGCGTGTGTGACCGGAGGGCCTATCCCCGACTGTTTCTGGGTCATGTGGGAAGGACCCCCCCTATCGCCCACACTCACTTGGCGACGGTTCTAAATGCCGTCGCGGAAAGGGGTTAAAAATCTTTTGTATAGCACCTCGATGTACCAGTGATTCGATCATGAAAAAACATGCATTGGAAATTAAGGTGACCAATTTTATTGCAAAGTTCACAAGTAATAGAATAAAGAGAACATAATTTTTTTTAGCAAATTCATCTATCACTTTGAGCAAAAAATTGGTTATATCATGTTTATGCTTCTTACAAAATCTATCATCCCTATAAGGCACGTCTTCACAAACTTTATGCACTCCACAAAAATTGACATGTTTATAAGAAACATTTTTATCATGACTAGTGCAATCGTCATTAGTATTTTGGATATTCAGAGAGTTCATACTAACAACATTGCAATCATTCTCATCATTCAAATATTTTATGCCAAACATTTTATTGAATTCTTCTTCTATGAATTGAGCACAATTTTTCAATCCATCATTTTCAAGAAAGACATGATAAAGACGAATAATATGAGGCAACCTCAATTCCATTTTTTGGTAGTTTTTTTTTGTAAACCAAACTAGTGATAAAACAAGAAACTAAAAGATTCAATTGCAAGATCTAAAGATATACCTTCAAGCACTCACCTCCTCGGCAACGGCGCCAGAAAAGAGCTTGATGTCTACTACACAACTTGTTCTTGTAGACTCGTGTTGGGCCTCCAAACGCAGAGTTTTGTAGGACAGTAGCAATTTTCCCTCAAGTGGATGACCTAAGGTTTATCAATCCCTGGGAGGCATAGGTTGGTCTCTCTCAAACAACCCTGCAATCAAATACAGGAAATCTCTTGTGTCTCCAACACAACCAATACAATGGTAAGTTGTATAGGTCCACTAGTTCGGAGAAGAGATGGTGATACAAGTGTAGTATGGATAGTAGATATAGGTTTTTGTAATCTGAAAATATAAAACAACAAGGTAGCAAGTGATAAAATGGAGCATAAACGGTATTGCAATGCTTAGAAACAAGGCCTAGGGTTCATACTTTCACTAGTGCAATCTCTCAACAATGCTAACATAGTTGAATCATGTAACAATCCCTCAACGTGCGACAAAGATTCACTCCAAAATTCTTATCAATCGGAGAACATAAGATGAAATTGTTTGTAGGGTACAAAAGCACCTCAAAGTTATCCTTTCCGATCAATCTATCGAGCTATCCCTATAAGTATCACAAACAACCCTAGAGTTCGTACTAAAATAACACCATATGATACGCATCAACCAACACTAATGTCACCTAGATACGCCAATGTCACCACAAGTATCCATGAGTCAATTATAAGATACACATCAAACAACTTTAGATTCATAATATTCAATCCAACACAAAGAACTTCAAAGAGTGCCCCATGATTTCTACCAGAGAAAGTAGGACAAAAACATGCATCAACCCCTATGCATAGATTACCCCAATGTCACCTCGGGAATCCGCGAGTTGAGTGCCAAAACATACATCAAGTGAATCAATATAATACCCCATTGTCACCAGGGGTATTCATATGCAAGACGTACATCAAGTGTTTTGAAATCCAACAAAGTATTCAATCCGATAAAAGTGAAAGATCAAAGGTAAAAACTCAATTCATCACAACAAGATAGAGAGGGGAAAATACCACATGATCCAACTATAATAAAAAAAAGCTCACGGTACATCAAGATCATGCCAAATCAAGATCACGATAGAGAGAGAGATCAAACACATAGCTACTAGTACAAACCCTCAGCCCCGAGGATGAACTACTCCCTCCTCATCATGGTGGCCGCCGGGATGATGAAGATGGCCTCCGGTGATGATTTCCCCCTCCGGCAGGGTGCCGGAACAGGCTCCTAGTTGAGTTTTCATGGGTATGGAGGCTTGCGGCGGCGGAACTTCTCATCCATGGTTATTTCTGGGGGTTTTTGTATTTATAGAATTTTTTGGCATCAGTCTCACGCTGGGATGGGCTTCGGTGGGCCCACTACCCAGCAGGGCGCGCCCTGGTGACTAGTGGGCGGGAGGGCCCCCCCTCTAGTGGGTCTTTGCTCCAGTATTATTCTTTTATTCCAAAATAATTCCCCCAAAAAGTTTTGTCCAATTCCGAGACCTTTTATTTCTGCACAAAAAACAACACCACGGTAGTTCCATTCAAATCATACCAAATCCATATAGAATTGTGGTAAACATGGTGTGAATAGTTCATAAATTATAGATACATTGGAGACGTATCAGGATCCCAACAAACGCACCATAAAAGAAGATTACTTCAAATAGAACTCCAAGAACATCAAGGAGAACATTGTATTGAAGATCAAAGATGTAACACCCCCTTGTAATAAGCTCGGTGACACTCTGCTAATCTTGCCAAGTCATGACCATTTGCAGTGCCAAGTCATATGGGATAAGGATCCAATTCAAATTCAATTCTAAAAAAATCAACTCAAAATTTATAAGTGAAATATGAAGTTGATCAAACACTATTGGAAAAGTGTTCATTAATGGGCAAATAATCTAGGAACATTTATAAAACCATCATCCAAATAGTTGGAGTTAGATAAGTGACTCAGACAACTTAAAACAGCACCAAAACAGCAATATGTAATACATTTAAAATCATATCAATTTCAAATGAAGACCAACCTTGCTCAAACCACTTTTCGATGAGAGCTAATAATGCAATGCAATATTTGAGACAAGTCCCATATTTTACAAAAGTGCACAAGTGGTCTAACTAATTCAAAACAGAAAAGAATAAAAGAAAAAAAAAGCAAAACAGAAAGATAAGAAAAAGAAAAAGGCTTAAACTGGACTAGACCAAGTGCACAGTGCACTGGCCCAGCCCAGCAGGCCCATCTCCCCTTACCTCTCTCCTGCGTGTCGCCGGCGCCTTGGCCGAGCACGCGCGTGCCGGTGAGCGCGCGACACCGCGGCGTCCACCGACGAAACAGGAGCGCGGAGAGGATAAGGAGGAGCCGAGCCATTCCCCTGGTCCTCCTCGACCATTTCCCCTTCTCCATCGCTCGCCCCGCCTCTCTTTTTCCTCCCAGATCCGACGACCGAGCGCCACCGTCGCTGTGGGTTCGTTCTAGCCGCGGCCACCGTGCCCAAGTCGCCGCTCCGCCGTGTCCAGCAGCACCGCCGAGCCCGACCACGTCGTCTGCATCGACGAACGGGCGTCGGGGAGCACTGGACCGCAAGAATCGTGCTGCCCCCTTTTCGTTCGGTCGCCGGCGACTACTTCTCCTCCGGCGACTTCTGCAGCTACTAAGCCGTCACGGGCTTTTCTTGGCCGCACGGTGAGCTTCTGCTCGATCCTCTCTCTTCCCCGCTCCTCTCTGCACGTCGTAGACGCCGTTTCGCCATTGTCGTAGCTGGTCGCCGCCGCCGTGCTTGCAGCCGCTGTTGTGGTCCATCTCTGGCTCAGGCGGGAACTCCACGGTGCTCCTCGCATCGCGTGGGAGCTGCCTAGCCCTTCGTTGTTGTGCCTGCGTGCTTCTAGAGCCCTTCTCGTCGAGGCCCGAGCGCCGTCACCGCCGTAGCTCGTCGCCGGCATCGTTTCAGGTCGCCTTAGCCGACGCCAACACCACCGTTCGATGCGCCACCGCGCGCTGGCTCGAATACACCCAACAGCGCGCGCTAGGTCTCACCGTAGCCACGCGGCCGTTTTCGCCCGAACTCCGGCGCCGCCTCCACCGCTCGTCGTCGCCGTTTTCGGCCACCTCCGGCGCTGCCACCGCCACCATTCGAACCGTCGTCGAGCCCCCGTTCGATAGAACCAAACCGCAGCCTCGGAGATGCCCTGAGGGCAAAACCCGAAGCTCAACCGCGCCACGCCGCCGTGTTTTTGTGCACGTCGGCGACTATCCGCCGGCCGCCGATGTGGCTGGGCGTGGGGCCCACCCAGTGACACTGACGGTGGGTCCCCCTGGCCCTGTTTGACCCCGTTGACCACGGTCAACGCGGGGTACTGTTCCTCTGACGCTGACGTCTGGGCCCGCTCGGCTGATTAAACTAATTAACTAGTTTTTATTAAAATTAATTAAGATTAGCCTAATGACTCACTAACATATGGGGCCCACTCCCTAATTAACCCTGCTAATTAATCTAATCCACTGTTAGTCTAAACAGAGGCTGACATGTGGGTCCCACTGGACCCGCATGTCAGGATTGACCTGGTCAGCGTCTCCGTTGACTGCTGACGTCATCACGTAGTCATGCTGACGTCATAAATCGTTTCTGTTAATAAAAATAATTCCAGAAAATCATTTAAACTTTGAAAATTAATAACTTTTAAATCGTAGCTCAGATCGAAAAAGTTAAAACATGAAAGTTGCTTAGAACGACGAGACGAGTTTGATCGTGCCATCTGTTTCCTTGTCGGAACCTCCTACGGAGGAGAACTCGTAACTCCGAGCCCAAATCTGGTAGATGAATAGTGCATGCATGCCGATTAATAAATCCCAGATTAATTCTAAAAATAACTAAAATGACTTAGAGGCATATTTAGGCAACCCTGCACTGCATCATAGCATCACACGCACTGTGTTGCATCTGATTGCATTATATTTACTTGTTTCCTCCCCCTCTTCTCTTTCGGTAGACCCCGACGTTGCCGTAGCTCCTGAGGCAGACGCCACTCCGGAGTACGACTATGTCCCCGACGACCCTGCCCTTGCCGTCAAGCAGACAGGCAAGCACCCCCATTTTGAGCATTTCGATATCGCCCACTCTCTTCTCTCTTATGCTTGCATTAGAAGTTACTGCTGCTACTGTTGTCCTACATCTGCTGCATAGCCTGTTTTATTGTAACCTACTTTTGAGACCTGCCTGCTCTCCTAAACTGTTTAGTATAGGATGGGTAGAGCCTCATCAGAGACCCACTTGTCCCGACTACCCCGCTGGACTCTCATAAGACCTAAGCAACGGGATCGAAGATTAGAACCTGGCATCGCACGTCACTTCCCCTAAGATGCTCGACTCTGCTGGGTTACTATCGAGTGCCGAGGGTGATACCTCGTCAGCACTTCTGATGATAACCTTGTAGGTTAGTTATTCGGTCGTGGTAAGTGAGGGTGATTCCTCCTACACCACCCCCGATAACGACGTCGTCGTGCAACTTCTCAAGTGTGGACCTTGAGGGTGATTCCTCATTCGTTCACCTTGACGATAGCATCGAGCGGGAATTCCAACGAGGGTGATTCCTCAGGGTTCCCCCTTGGTGTCAGACACACGGAGACTTGGTTACTATGACTGAACACTGAACCATGATAAAATGTTACTAAAGACGGATCGGCCCTTAGGGGTACCCGCGCGAGCATGAATGCGAAGTGATGTGGAGTCGGGTTGACCTGAGAGGTGCCCGCGAGATAACTACGAGGCGTGGCCGGGCATTCTTAGCCCTTGCTGCAAGTCCTCGAGACGGGGCGACGGGGTCACATCGATCGTGAGTCTCTGCTCGTTACCGCGCGCTCCTAATCCACTAACGGTTTGGATATTTGATCCGAGGGGCCTCTGGCCTGATAGCACTAACCATCACGTGGGCATAGTATGGGCGTTCTGCGTCGTATACATCAGCCGAAGCTCTATTGACGTCAGCGAGGAGCGGCCCGTTTTGGATTGGACTGGGAACGCAACTGCGCTTGTATAAGGGGTTGCTAGGTCTGCTTCCGAAACGTCCTCGCAATGTGCAGGGTTCCCAGGGCGAAGGCCCAAGACCCCTGGGGGCATAGGTTAGTCCGGCGTGCTGACCTCTCTTTAGAGCCCAGGTTGGGTTGCGGCGTGTTGCTTAGCCGAGGCCGGGCATGACCCAGAAAAGTGTGTCCGGCCGGAGTTAAGCGAGCGTGATGGGTATGTTGGTGCACCCCTGCAGGGAAGAAACTTCTATCGATAGCCTGTCCTACGGTAACGGACACTCGGAGTTGTATCCCGATCGGTACAACTAGAACATGACTTGAGATGAGAACTGGATAGTATGGCTCTGGGATTGCTTTCTCGCGGGGAGTCGAGGAAGAATCTCTGGCCGAGGTTGATGACTTTACTACTATACTTTACATTATGTTATTCTGCTCTCTTCTTATGCTGCAAGACTGATGAAGATGCTGAAGATGCTAGTCTTCGATAGGACTAGGCTTTCCCCCCGCTATTCTGGCATTTCTGCAGCCCAGTCCACATATACAGCCCCCTTTGAAAATGTTGCATATGTAGTGTAGATCCTTGCTTGCTGAGTACTTCGGATGAGTACTCACGTTTGCTTTATTTTCCTTTTTCCCCCTTTATCCCTTTGTCGCATCCAGACGACGGAGCCCCGGAGCTAGTTGTCCCCGTCGACGACCACTACTACTACCAGCCCGGAGAGTACTACTACTATGAGGAGCCGACCGACGACCAGGAGTAGGATCGGAGGGTCCAGGGCAGGAGGCCCACGCCTTTTCAATCGTAGTTGTTTTTATTTTGCCCCGCCTCTGTGAAGGCTTATCTCTCTTTCTGTAATATATCTGTACCCAGATATCTAATGCTTCCGCTGACACTTGTATGCCATCGAGCTATGTATTCGAGCCCTCGAGGCCCTGGCTTGTAATATAAAGCTCGTATGAATTTATTTATGTTTAGAGTTGTGTTGTGATATCTTCAAGTGAGTCCTTAGGCTTGATCGTGTGCATTTGCGTGTATGGTTAGTGCACGATTAAGCCGGGGTCGTCACAAAAGAGAGAAGAAGCCATCTAGCTACTAGCTATGGACCTGTAGGTCTGTGGTGAACTACTCACGCATCATCAGAAGGCCACAAGGATGATGTAGAAGTCCTCCGTGATTGATTCCCCCTCCGGCATAGTACCGAAAAAGGCCTTCAGATGGGATCGCGGAAGAACAGAAGCTTGTGGCAGCGGGAAAAATGTTTCGGGTGGTTCCCAGGTATATTGGGAATATTTGAGAATTTATAGAGGCGGAGTTAGGTCAAGAGGTGCCACGAGGGGCCCACAAGCTTGTCGCTCCCTCGTGGCTCTTCTAGTCTTCTCCCGAACCTTCGTGGGTCCATTCAGGTCCAGAAAAAATTAATCAAAAGATTTTTTTTCCGTTTGGACTTTGTTTGATATTGATTTTCTGAAAAGCGAAAAACAAGCAAAAAATAGCAAGTGGCACTGGGCACTAGGTTAATAGGTTAACCCAAAAACTGATATAAAATAACATACAAATGCATATAAAACATCCAAGACTGATACTATAATGGAACATTCAAAAGTTATCGGTATGTTGGAGACGTATCAACATCCCCAAGATTAATTATTGGTTGTCCTTGAGTAGGTAAATAATAAAAATAGAATTTTTGATGTGGAATGCTACCTAACATGTTCACTGTGTAATCTTTATTTTAGGGTATGGATATTATGATCCGAATGATTCAAAGCAATAATCTATAATTTGACATAAAGACATCAATACTCAGGCATAGCAACAAATAATCATGCCTTTCAAAATAAAATTTCTAAAGAACGCTATCCCTACAAAATCATATAATCTTGTCATGCTTGGTCTTCCTAACACAAAATATTAATCATGTACAACCCCAATGATAAGCCGAGCAATTGGTTCATACTTTTTAACGCGCTTCAGCTTTTTAAACCCCCATGCAATACATGAGTGTGAGCCATGTATATAGCACTATGGGTGGAATAGACTGCGGTGATAGAGATGAATAAGAGGAAGTCAAAAAAGGAAGATAGTCTCACATCGACGCGACTAATGAACGGGCTATGGAGATGCCCATCAATTGATGTTAATGCGAGGAGGAGGGATTGCCATGCAATGGATGCACTAAAAGCTATAAGTGTATGAAAGCTCAACTGAAAACTAAGTGGGTGTGCATCCAACTTGCTTGCTTATGAAGACCTCGGGCATTTGAGGAAGCCCACCATTGGAATATACAAGTCAAGTTCTATAATGAAAAAATTCCCACAGTATATGGAAGTGACAACATAGGAGACTCTCTATATGAAAAATATGGTGCTACTCTGAAGCACAAGTGTGGAAAAGGATAGTAACATTGCCCCTTCTCTCTTTTTTTCTCATATTTTTTGTTGGGCTCTTTTTGGCCTCTTTTTTCGTCCAGTTCCTCATCTCGACTTGTGTGGGAGTCATCTCCCCGTCATCCTTTCCTCACTGGGACAATGCTCTAATAATGATGATCATTGCACTTCTATTTACTTACAACTCAATATTACAACTCGATACTAGAACAATATGACTCTATATGAATGCCTCTGGCGGTGTACCGAAGAGGCTAGCAAATGGCGGAAAGGTAAGAGTGCGTATAATCCATGGACTCACATTAGTCATAAAGAACTAACATACTTATTGCGAAAGTTTATTGGCCCTCGAAGAAAAGTGCTACCACGCATGCCCCTAGGGGGATAGATTGGTAGGAAAAGACCATCGCTCATCCCCGACCACCACTCATAAGGAAGACACTCAATAATAAATCATGCTCCAACTTCATCGCATAACAAGACACTATATGTGCATGCTTCGGGAATCATAAACCTTAACACTAGTATTCTTACTACACCACAATAATTCACTAGTACATCCCACATATTACCATCTTAATATCGCAAAACTATTGCAAGGAATCAAACTTATCATATTCAGTGATCTACATGAAAGTTTTTATTATATCCCTCTTGAATACCTATCATATCAGGACCAATTTCATAACATGTGCATATTGCATTACTATTTATTAGACTCTCAAACAGATATAAGTGAAGCATGAGAGTGCAACTATTTCTTTACAATATAACCATCGCCGTGCTCTAAAAGATATAAGTGAAGCACTAGAGCAACTGCCTAGCTCAAAAGATACAAGTGAACCATATAGAGTATTCTAACAAATCGCGAATAAATGTGTGTCCCTCTCAAAAGGTGTGTGCAGCAAACAATGATTGTGGCAAACTAAAAAGCAAACAAAGAAAACACTACTATAATACAAGACGCTCCAAGCAAAACTCATATCGTGTGATGAATAAAAATATAGCTCCAAGTAGTATACTGATGGATTGTAGATGAAAGAGGGGATGCCATCCGGGGCATCCCCAAGCTTAGATGCTTGGGTCTCCTCGAATATTACCTTGATGTGCCTTGGAAATCCCCAAGCTTAGAGTCTTTCCACTCCTTATTCCTTCATCCATCGTGATCTCACCCAAAACTTCAAACCTTCAGCACACAAAACTCAAGAGAAACCTCGTGAGATCCGTTAGTATAACAAGCAAATCATAAACTTTAGGTATTGTTATGAATCCATTCATATTTTATTATTGCATAATACCTACTGTATTCTAACTTCTCCATGAGTTATACCCCCCCCCCCCGATATAATCCATAGCATCATTAAAACAAGCAAACTATGCAACTAAAACATAATCTATCAAAAACATAATAGTCTATAATGATCAGAACAAACGCAATACTTCTGTAACTCCCAAATTTCTGAAAAATTAGGACAACATGGGAAATTTGTATATCAATCATGTGTCAAAAATTTAGAATTTTATCACATTCCAATGAATTTTAAAAATTCCAGTACTTGGCATAAAAGTTTATTTTTTTCACAGAATCAAGTCAACTTCAACCAAATCATCCCAAAGGCTTTACTTGTCACATACACTAATTAAAACATAAAAACAAAATCATAACAGTAGCATAATTGTGTGAACACTCAAAAATAGAAAAGAAAACAAGAAAACGAGATAACTATTGGGTTGCCTCCCAACAAGCGCTATTGTTTTATTCCCCTAGCTAGGAGTAAGGCATAGTTTCAAGTATTGTTATCTCTCAAATCCAACTCCTCAATTACACATCTGTGCTTCCTAGGAGGTTTAACATACATATATTTAATAATCACACTCCTAGGAACAAAGTTAAGAAATTTTCTTTCAATAATGGGTTCCTTTATTAAATCAATGAAGTTGGGGGGCACAATAATCATTTTAAGACCCTCTCCATTACTAGGTGTGGCACCTCCATTCTTAGGAACATACATAAATTTAGGATTCCTTTTAGGAGGAGTTCTCTCAATAGTTTTAACGGAAGAGAAAGCGGAACCCAAATTATTAATAACTTCTTCCAACTTATCAGTTCTAGAAGGACTTTGATCTAGTCTCTCATTAATTATTGGTTCCTTCTCTTTTAACATATTTAATGCAGTTCGTACCTTTGAGCCAAATTGAGTTACTTGATTATGAATCTTTTTATCTAGATTTTCAATATGTTCTAAAGTAGGCATTTTATTTTCAACAGCTTCCAATATTTGCATAACATGTTCCAAAGTCAATGTTGTTTCATTAATAGTAATAGGTGGTGATCCCACTAAATTTCCCATAGCATTGAAAGCATCCATAGGGTGACTACTCAAAAATTCTCTGGTAATAGTGTCAAGCACAAATCTATACCAAGTAGTAACACCCACATAAAAATTACGAAGAAGAACGGTAGTGTATTGCTTATGATTTGATCTATTTTGAGCATTTTCTCCTCCCCTTTGTTTAAAATTAAGCACTTCATTCTCGGGGATACACACAGCAAACGAAGAACTAACCATAATGGCAAAGCAAGCAAGCAAACAAAAAAATTGTGTTTTCGTAAAAAAAATAGAAGTGGGGGAGATGAAAACGAGAGGCAAAGGCAAATAAAAAGTAGAGAAAGTAGATGATAGTTTGTGTGAAGGTACTTGATAGGTTTTTATGATGTCTCCCAGGCAACGGCGCCAAAAATTATTCCTGCTACTTGTGAGCTACATTGGGATTTTCCCCGAAGAGGAGAGGAGATGCAGCACAACAGAGATAAATATTTCCCTCGGTGAGAACCAAGGTATCAATCCAGTAGGAGAATCACACAAAGCCTTGTTAACAACACATGCACACACAAAAGCAAATACTTGCACCCAAAGCGGGCAAGAGGGTTGTCAATCCCCTTGAACTCGTTACTTGCAAGGATCAAATCTTGTAGTGGTAGATAGATAAATTGCAAAACAAAATAAAAATAGCAAAATTGCAACAAGGATATTTTTGGAATTTATATTTATGATAAAAGTAGACCTGGGGGCCATAGTTTTCACTAGAGGCTTCTCCCTCGAACACATATCATACGGTGGGTGAACAAAGTATTGTTGGTCAATTGATAAAAAATACATAGTTATGACGATATTCAAGGCAATGATCATGCATATAGGGATCACCTCCAAGACAAGTAGACCGACTCTTGCCTGCATCTACTACTATTACTCCACCCATCGACCGCTATCCTGCATGCATCTAGGGTATTAATTTAATAAAAACAGAGTAACGCCTTAAGCATGATGACATGTTGTTGACAATGTAAACTCAACTAATATGAATAAACCCCATCATTTTACCTGTAATGGCAACATTACAAATACGTGTTGTGTCCCTTTCTGTCAGTAGGATAGAGCACCACAAGATTGAACCCATCACAAAGCACCTCTCCCACTGAAGATAAATCAATCTAGTTGGCTAAACCAAACGGATAGATTAGAGAGAAATGCAAAGCTATAACAATCATGCATAATAAAGTTCAGAAAAGACTCAATTACTTCTCATGAATATTCAGAACATAAACCTACAATTCATCTGATCCCCACAAACACAGCGCAAAAGAAGATTACATCGGATAGAACTCCAGGAACATCGAGGAGAACATTGTATTGAATATCAAAGCGAGAGAAGAAGCCATCTAGCTACTAGCTATGGACCCATAGGCCTGTGGTGAACTACTCACGCATCATCGTAAGGCAGCAAGGATGATGTACAAGCCCTCCATGATCGATTCCCCCACTGGAAGAGTACCGGAAAAGCTCTCCAGATGGGATCGCAGAAGAACAGAAGCTTGCGACGGCGGAAAAGTGTTTCGGGTGGTTCTCGGGTATATTGGGAATATTTGGGAATTTATAGAGGCGGAATTAGGTAAAGAGGTGCCACGAGGGGCCCATAAGGTCAGGGGCGCACCCTACGAGCTTGTCGCTCCCTCGTGATTCTTCTGGTCTTCTCCCAAACCTTCGTGGGTCCCTTCTGGTCCAGAAAAAATTTAATCCAAAGATTTTTCTCCGTTTGGACTTCGTTTGATTTGATTTTCTGAAAAGCCAAAAACAAGCAAATACAGCTACTAGCAATGGGCGCTAGGTTGATAAGTTAGTCCCAAAAAGATATAAAATAGCAAACAAATGCATATAAAACATCCAAGATTGATACTATAATAGCATGGAACAATAAAAAATTATAGATACGTTGGAGACGTATCACCCGGTTGCTGCAACAGCTGGTAGCGCCGTAGATGCAGGTCATCCTGACGGTGCCCACTACTTGGAGACCGATGACGAGGAGTAGTTCAGAGGTCCCAGGCAGGAGGCCTTGCCTTTCGATCTAGTGTTGTTGTTTTGCTCAGCCTTCTTAAGGTAAAACTTCACTACTGCTGGATAGTCCAAACGCAACACTACAATCAGAGACCCTTCGACGAAATTGTGTGTGATGCATTAATCACAAACGGTGATGTAAAAAAACCATCAAAAATTATATGAAACGTTTGCGATGACGGAGACATCAAACATGATTTAGATTATAGTTGAGTGTGAGATGCGTGGCATACGGTTCACTCCAATGAACCGTTTATGATTAGCCAGAACAAAAGAAACGGGCAGCCAGATGAAGGTGTGTGCGATATACGACATACAGTTCACTCGGATGAACTGTTTGTGATTAGGCAACACAACAGAAACGGTCACCCAGATCAAGGTGTGTGCGATAGAGGGCATACAGTTCACTAGGATGAACTGTTTGCGTTGAGCCAAGAGAACAGAAATGTTTCATGTAAACAACATGTGTGTGGTACGTGGCAAACAGGTCCGTAATCAGAAATGTGTGCGAAGACCGATAATAACACAGCCAATTGCTACTAATAAGCCGCGTGTGTTGTGGGCAAACGCTTCCTAGTATACAAATTTCAGCGATTGATGAATTCATCACCGATGGTTTCCCTAGTATGGTCCGTGTGCGATGTGAATGCATACAGAACAACAACCTATATACTTATATTGCATAACCAAATTAAACATCCAATTACATAGGTGTCTAGTACACACATGACATTTGCACATACCAAAGTATGTTCCAAAATGCCTAGAAAACTCAAATAATGTATAAAAAGGTAAAACGAACCCTGAATAATTTCATATTTTTAGGACGACGCTCCTATAGTTGCATGTTGCCTCTGTAAAATAAATCAAGGTGGGTAGAGACAGCGTATGTCGTTTCGCACACATAGGTGACAAGTTCCCTCTCGGAACCATGAGGCTTCTTGAGGGAAGCTCTGGTTTGTAAGAAGTTTATACCAAAACTTGTCCCAAATTGGACTAATTTTTTACCACAACATGTTGGTGCCATGTCATAACACCATGCCAAGTTTCATGATTTTCAGGCGAGTTTTGGATTTACAGTAATTTTAAAACCAGGTTTATCAATGTTTACTATCGAGTCGACACCGCCTTGGATAGGCTTTTTCCTCGTGGGTCCCAAATGTCAGAATCCAAATCTGTCACTACCATTCAACTTTTCTTATTAAGAATTACAACCCATTTGGTGTGCTACCTGAAAATAAGTTTGTGGGTGTTGGCGGGCGCTAAGAACTTGCAGGTTCTGTAATGAACAATGATCTCAAGGATCCCGCGAGAGTGATGTTCTTTCCCTATGTTGTGATTGCTTATAATATTTATGTCTTAATTAAAGAAATGGCAAGCCATTGGCCCAGTATGAAAGAAAATATGGGTCAAAGCCGAGTTGAAAAGGGCAACAATATCTAACTCCACGTTACAAATGGTACAAAAGCGCGGGAATTAATTATTCATCAGGTTTAGACAAAACCCAGATTGAACAGGGCAATAACATCTAACTACACCAAAGCTTTGGGCAGTCACAATCAAATGGATCGGTTTGATCCATAAAATCAAGATCCCGGTAAAAAAATTCTACTGGTCCATGATGACGACAAGTTGTTGTACATAGAAGCCGAGCACGTTCAGAAGCCCTTATGTCCACCTGAAACTTCCTTTTATGTTGTTGAACATGTCCACCCGTAAGTTTTTTTCAAAAAACTTAATCCTCATGGACAATAGTTCCCTTGCATTCAACATGAAGAATGTGCCAAACCTAGTGTTTGCATGGTTGGATACATATCCTTCCACCGTTATTGTCGTCAAACGAATGTCATGAGATCTGAGAAGATCCTTGTGCTTCCTCAGCCATCGATTGGTTATACCTTTTTCTCCAAGTGCTAGTACCTTAATAGACATGAAGATTGAAAACAGTTAATGTCTAAAATAGAGTATGTCGAAGGAGCGACAGCTGAACGGCTAATTCTAGTACATTATATATGGGCTTTCAATGTGTGTGAAATCATCACCTTTATATCAAATTCTCCAGACATGGAAAGCATCACAGCAAGCCAATAATCGTGTTCAGATCAAGACACCACATACTGATATATAAGTTCTTAACAGAATCCAGCACCACTGATAGGCCATCCATGGGCAAGCTCTTCTTTCAGCACAGAACATAATATTAGCACCGAAAGTGTACTCCAAGATGATATTTAACTTATGCGCACAAATGAAAAAATGCAGATTACAAAAGTGTCACTAGTGGAAAAACGGTAGCCACAACTTTCGTTAGTGGCGCGCCAGTTTTAAGCCACGCCACCACTATTTTTTAAGATAGCGGTGGCGTAGGCATATTTGGTACGCCATCAGTAATTGGTTACTGGTGGCGTGGCATCAAAAATTCACGTCACTAGTATTTGGGGTCCAACAGTCTCGACTTACATATGTTACTGGTGGCGTGTCAGTTTTTTTCACGTCATTACTATTGTGCCTACTGGTGGCGTCGGACTAATCTGCACGCCACCAATAAATGGACCAAATTGTTCAAAAAGGAAAAAACTGGACAAGTTACTGATGGCGTGTACTATTCATCCCACGCCACCAATAATCTGTGCAGCCCACCCCAGCCTAAATAGCTCGAAAATGGTCTTGGCCTATTTGCTTATTGGGCTGAAGAAAACAGCCCACTCTCCCTCACGTAGCTCTCTCTCTCTCTCCAAATTGAAGCCCAAGCCAAAACTAAAAAAAGAACGTGAGAAGTTTCTCAAAATAAAAAAGAACGAGAGAGAGAAGAGACCGTGCGGCCTTCTCTGTTTCGCCCGCAGTCGCCTGTGACCCACCTCTCGAAGCTTGCCGCCGGCCAGCGCCTCTGCTCCTCCCCTCCGCTATCTCAGCCAACGCCTAGATCCGCCCCCATCGAGCACCACAGACAGCCCTATCTGCCTCCCGCGAGCCCTCTCTCCCCAAGAGACCCCTCTCTGCAGCCACAAACGGCGGCCGATTCCGGCGATGTCCGGTGCCCATGGCCGGCGCGCAGCACATCCCCGACCTCGCATTCCTCCACTGCGTCGTCTCCTTCAGCCAGATTCGTCGCTCCCGGCCTCCATCGCTCGTGCCCAACCCCTCCCCGTGGCTAGGGTTTCGGGCATGGCGTCGCCTTCATCGCCGACGCGGCTCCGGTGTCCCTGGCGGCTCCTCTCCGACGAAGGCTGTGCACAGCATCAACTACAAAAATGCCATGGTGAGCTACTCTCCTTCCTTAGTTCTCTGAAATTCTGAAATTAAGTGCTCTTTTGTTCATGTCTTGCTGTTTAGATCATGAAACTTTATAGTAAGTCCGTTTCTTGCAATTGGAAGGAACGTATTAGTTGATTCTACTACATATTGTTGTTGGTTTTAGAACGTAAAACAAATCACCAATGAGCTTACATATTGTTGTTTGTAAAATTTTCAAGTGTACGTGCATGTGCTACTGTTAGAACGTAAAACAAATCACCAAGGAACGTATTAGTTGATTCTACTACATATAGTTGTTGGTTTTAGAACTTAAAACAAATCACCAATGAGCTTTTCAAGTGTACGTACATGTGCTACTGTTCATCAATCAAGCTACTAGCTTGTGTGCTTGTGTGAAGACAGCTTTGTACGTGCATCAAACTGAGTTTTATTGACCTGAATTTTAATATCATGGTGTTGCCATCTAGTCAACAAATTTTCAGCCAAGAAATTTTGACATAGTCAAAGAGAGTTTTATTGACCGTTGGGAATGCACGATGACCAATTGATCTGAAACAAAATGATTCGATCAGTATTGTGTTTGTTGCATGTGAAAAAATTGTAGATTTATGAGAAATTTTCAGATTTATGAGAAATCTGGTTCACTTAGGACTTGGAGTTTTTCTTTGTGACAACTAGACTTCCAAACTTCTCTTTGTACATATACTGCTAGATAATTTGGTAGTTACACAAACAAGGTAAGTCCTAACTGGACGACCTGGTAATACAACTCCACTAATCTGGTAGTTACATGCATCAACAACATATGAATCATGAATGCCCATCTATATAAACTGATGGAGTTTCAGACTACATAGCTTGTCGTGCGCAAAGTCCTTACAATGTGATCAGAACAGCATTTTCCAGTCAACACGATTGGTCTTTGAATAGATTTTTCTCTGTTTTGTTTGTTGTCATATACAAAATATCACTGTCACTATATCTAACTGTAAATGCTATTGAAAGTTCTTGTCTGTCTTATATATAATATATCACTGTTAATTTTTTTGAAACTTCTTGTATGTGCTACGCCTTGCAATTCTACGAAGTGCAACCTGTACTTCTCTTTAGAACAGATTGATACCAGTTTTGTTCGCAGAAAATTTAGTTTTTTTATATGGCAATGTCTACCATCTATATGGAAATTTGCATCCTTAATCCTCAACAAAAGTAGTTTAGTTTCTGTTTGTATAAAACAAATTGATACTATTACAGCAGTCTGTGTCAACGTTATATTGTATTCAGTTTCAGCATGGAGGGTTTTGATCAATTTTCTGCGCATGGCTAGTGGTTTGTATTCAGTTCATAGTGCTATGTATTTTGGGGCTTTGATCACTGTAGATTCAGTTCATAACTTAGAACATTATGTTGATCTCTTTTCAGTCATGTATACTAGATCACATGCAACAGGCTGAATTTTGGTATGTAAAAAGGTTCAGTTTCAGTAGATTAGTTTAGATTCAGTTTCAGCAGGTCATTGAAATCCCACTTCTTTGCCACTTGAAGTATGAGTGATCTCTTTTCAGTCATGTGTTTATGTGTGCTTAATGTGAGTATACAAGCTTTTGTTGAAATGCCTTGGTGCTTCCGCTTTTTGGATGCTGTGAAGAGAGCGTATGTGTGTGTAGAGTATACTAGTTTCATATACTAGGTCTGATGATAATTGTAACTATCTCTCCGTCAATGACTAGTTTCTTGTACTCTGCTACTTTGGGTCCACGGTCTTGAGGCAGATTTATTATTGAATTGTTGGCTCAAGCTCCTCCGCGGGATAACTTAGTTTTACATACCTTATAGTTTACTTTTGCAAATCCTGATATTTAATTTGCATTGGATGATGGATTTTTTTTCCTGATTTGCAAGTGGAAATCCTCCGATGTAATGCAGTTACTTCTCCACTCTAACACTACTTCTTTTGGATTGCAGGTTACAGGTTCATGTTTATTTTGAGATATACCCTTGATAGCGTTCATTTATATATATATACATACACATCAAAATATGACTATCCGTGAATTGGTGCAAGCTCCAGGTACCTTCTATGCCTCAAACCACTTTAGTATTGAGCACACTAATTTAAGTTCAGTTTCAGCATACTGCAGACTACAATTTATATCTACGTGTTGTTTTTAGCCAATGCTAATGTATAGAATGTGCCGTAGTACCAAGGATAGTAAGTACAGTTACATCTAGCTATTTCACTTTAATTGCAATCTTTGTGTAAGTTATATTGTGAACTAGAACCAATGCATAATAATTCTAAATTCTAATAAGATTTATATCCGAGAAGAGCATGTTGGAATAAGCCTTTGCTTATACTAATCCTAAACTCATAGTATAACTGAGAAGTTGTTGTATTAGGTTTAACCATTTATTTCCTCAATGCAATACAACACATTGTTGCCTCTCCCTGTATATAATTTAATCAGTGGAAAAACTACAATTATACCAGCCATATAAGAAAATGATTCTCAGTACATTGATCTAGGAGCATTAGTTTTAGTCAGACCTAAACTGGTCCAAAATGAATCTAGGAGGAGATCGTGATATCGAGATGGGGCTGCGACGATGATGTTCTTGACAAGTGGATGTGGCGATGATGACATCGACATGGTGGTGCGGTGGTGGCGGCAACGACGATGACGGCATCAACACAGGGCTACAACGGCGACGATGACGATGTCGGCATCAACACGGGGCTACGATGGCGGCGACGACAACTGCCACATTGTCGAACTGTATGAATTGTCTAACTGATTTGAATATATGGAGGAATGTATAAATATTTGGATGCATGGACGAATTGTATAATTGATATTTTTTAAATCTGTAAATACTTAGTGGTGGCGTTGGAGGTTATGTGAACGTTGCTACTACTAGTATATAGTAGTGACGTGGTATGTGTGCCCACGCCATTGCTATTTCACATAGTGGTGGCGTGAGTGAACAGTGCCATGCAACCAGTATGTAAAATACCAATGACGTGGGGCCCGACGCCATCGGTATTTTGTTAACAATGGCGCCATATTAGTGGCGTTGGGTGAGTACGCCAGCAAGGCCCTTTTTAGAACGCCGGCACTAGGCTTTTTTACACTAGTGTGTACATGGATAATATACAGTACCTGAATAAGTGTGGAGCTAAACACCATCTTGAACGATTTAAATGGATCAAAAATTGCACCCAAGGTCTCCAGTTTAGGCACATAGACCACATTTATTTGCGAAGGTGCATAAAAAGAATCAAGGAGCAACCTCCGAAGTGAAGGGGCATCTTTGATGATGAGCTCCTGTCCTTCAAAACGAATTCCAATGCTTAAAATGTGAGCCGACTTTATTTTGAGACAAGGGATATGGATTCCTATTCCAAAAACAAGCACCAAACGCTCCAGGGCAGAGCAGCTAGAGTGGATGATGTTGCGCAGTGAGGCCTCTGACACATCAATCAACATAAGCGCAAGTTTTTTTAGTAGTGGGAGTCGAATCATTTGTACCAGATTGTCTGCTAGACGGCACCAGGTCAAGGTGGTGGTGTGGAGAGAGGAGGAAAACCATGAGATGGACATCGGTGGTGAGGGCATAGATACAACGAATGTTGGTAACCTATTTTCATAGTAATGGTAGAACTCACGCTGCTGGAGTTTTCTGAATTGACGAGATGTCAGCCAGGCGCCCACCGAGCAGGGTATGTCTAGTAGGTAGCATGACGGGATGCAGATGCGCTGAACGGAGCCCTGGTGGGAGTAGATGATGGCTTCGGGGAGTTCAGAATCATCATCGACAAATAGCTGACGACAGTCGAGATTAAGAGGCACGGCGCGCCACTGAGTGCGCCACCGAGATGTGAGGACTTGTGTGCGGCAGCCATCCTTGGTGGGGAGAAGCGAGATGATCTCCCCAAGGATGGCATCCGGGAGATCGCTACTACGGTCCGCCCGAGATTCTACGGGTTCCTCAGATCCAAGGGGGTCGTGGCCGCTTCTACCGCGCTGCCAGGTGCAGGATCTACAGCCGGCGGCGCCGCTAACTGGAGCCTCATTTGTGTACATACCAATCTGGAAAAAATGGCAGAAACATACATGTAGGACATTCAAAATCAATTCTCAAGATCTGAAAGAAAAAAAGGCACAAACATATATGTAGGACATTCAAAATCAATTCTCAAGATCTAGCTACGACTTATTGATACGTCCATTTTGCATCATGACTTTCTACTATTATTTATAATGTTTTTATGCATAATAATGCTTTATGAAGTAATTCTAATACCTTTTCTCTCATAATATGCAAGGTTTACACAAAGAGGGAGAATGCCGGCAGCTGGAATTCTGGACCTGAAAAAGCTACGTCAGAGCTACCTATTCTGCACATCTCCAAATGAGCTAAAATTTTACGGAGAATTATTTTGGAATATATAAAAAATACTGGAGTAAATAACTACCGGAGCGGGGCCACCTGGTGAGCACAAGACACCAGGGCGCGCCAGGCCCCCCAGGCGCGCTCTGGTGGGTTGTGCTCAGCCCAGCCCACCTCCGATGCCCATCTTCTGGTATATAGGTCATTTTGACCTAGAAAAAAATAAGGAGAGGACTTTCGGGACGAAGCGCCACCGTCTCGAGGCGGAACTTGGGCAGGAGCACTTTTGCCCTCCGGCGGAGCGATTCCGCCGGGGGAACTTCCCTTCCGGAGGGGGAAGTCAAAGCCATCGTCATCACCGACAACCCTCTCATCTTTGGGAGGGCAATCTCCATCAATTTCTTCAAAAGCACCATCTCCTCTCAAACCCTAGTTCATCTCTTGTGTTCAATCTTTGTACCGGAAGCTCAGATTGGTACCTGTGGGTGACTAGTAGTGTTGATGACATCTTGTAGTTGATTACTATATGGTTTATTTGTTGGAATATTATATGTTCAGATCCATTATGCTATTTAAAACCCCTCTGATCTTGAGCATGATTATCATTTGTGAGTAATTACTTTTGTTCTTGAGGTCACGGGAGAAGTCATGTTGCAAGTAATCATGTGAACTTGATATGTGTTCGATATTTTGATGATATGTATGTTGTTATTCCCTTAGTGGTGTCATGTGAACGTCGACTACATGGCACTTCACCATATTTGGGCCTAAGGGAATGCATTGTGGAGTAGTTATTAGATGATGGGTTGCTAGAGTGACAGAAGCTTAAACCCTGGTTTATGCGCTACTTCGTAAGGGACCGATTTGGATCCAAATGTTTAATGCTATGGTTAGATTTTATCTTAATACTTTTCTCGTAGTTGCGGATGCTTGCGAGGGGGTTAATCATAAGTGGGAGGTTTGTTCAAGTAAGAATAGCACCCAAGCACTGGTCCACCCACATATCAAATTATCAAAGTAGCGAACACGAATCAAACCAACATGATGAAAGTGACTAGATGAAATTCCCGTTTACCCTTAAGAACGCTTTGCTTAATATAAGAGACCGTTTTGGCCTGTCCTTTGCCACAAAAGGATTGGGCTACCTTGCTGCACTTTATTTACCGTTACCATTACTTGTCCGTTACAAATTATCTTGCTATCAAACTACCTGTTACCGACTATTTCAGTGCTTGCAGAAAATACCTTGCTGAAAACCACTTGTCATTTCCTTCTGCTCCTCGTTGGGTTCAACACTCTTATCGAAAGAACTACGATTGATCCCCTATACTTTTAGGGTCATCAAGACTCTTTTCTGGCTCCGTTACCGGGGAGTGAAGCACTCTTGGTAAGCGAAAATTGGTAAGGAAAAGTTTATACTACGTGCTGAAATTTATTGTCACTTGTTACTATGGAAAAGCATCCTTTGAGGGGTTTGTTCGGGGTATCTTCACCTTGACCGGAAGCACAATTAGTTGCCCCTCAACCTACTGCACCTACTGTTTGGTTATGAAATTCCTTCGGGTATGATAGAACAACTCCTAGCTAATCCTTATGCAGGAGATGGAACTGAACATCCCGATATGCACTTGATATATGTGGATGAAATTTGTGAATTATTTAAGCTTGCAGGTTTACCCGGAGATGAAGCTAAGAAGAAGGTTTTCCCTTTATTTTTTAAGGGAAAAGAATTGACATGGTATAGGCTATGCGATGATATTGGATCTTGGAACTGGAATCGATTGAAATTGGAATTTCACCAAAAAAATTATCCTATGCATCTAGTTCATCGTGATCGGAATTATATATATATAATTTTTGGCATCGTGAAGGAGAAAGTATCGCTCTAGCTTGGGGGAGGCTTAAGTCAATGTTATATTCATGCCCCAATCATGAGCTCTCTAGAGAAATTATCATTCAGAATTTTTATGCTCGGCTTTCTCATGATGATCGATCCATTCTCGATACTTCTTGTACTGATTCTTTTATGAAGAAGACTATTGAGTTCAGGTGGGATCTTTTAGAAAGAATTAAATGCAACTCTGAAGATTGGGAACTCGACGAAGGTAAAGAGTCGGATATTAAGCTTGAATTTGATTGTGTTAAATCTTTTATGAATACTAATGCTTTTCACAAGTTTAGCACTAAATATGGACTTGACTCTGAGATAGTAGCTTCTTTTTGTGAATCTTTTGCTACTCATGTTGATCTCCCTAAGGAGAAGTGGTTTAAATATCATCCCCCTATTAAAGAAGAAATTAAAGAACCGGTCATAGTTAAAGATGAAACTATTATTTACAATGTTGATCCAATTGTGCCTACTGCTTATATTGAAAAACCACCTTTCCCTGTTAGGATAAAGGAACATGCTAAGATTTCAACTGTGGTTCGCAAGAGTAATATTAAAGCACCTAAACTTTTTGAGCAAATTAAAGTAGAACCTAGTGTTGCTATGGTTAAAGTTCTCCTGGTGGAAAATATTGGTGGGCATGTTATTTAGTTCTGTGATGAAGCTGCTAGAATTGCTAAGCCCGATGAAAAAGATAAACATAGGCCTGTTGTTGGCATGCCTGTTGTCTCAGTTAAAATAGGAGATCATTGTTATCATATTTTATGTGACTTAGGTGCTAGCGTGAGTGCTATTCCTTTTACCTTGTACCAAGAAATTATGGATGACATAGCACCCGCTGAAAATAGAAGACATAGATGTTACTATTAAACTTGCTAATAGAGACACCATCACACCACTTGGGATTGTTAGAGATGTTGAAGTCTTGTGTGAGCAAATAAAATACCCTACTGATTTTCTAGTTCTTGGTTCCCCACAAGATGTTTTTTGTCCCATTATCTTTGGTAGACCTTTCTTGAACACCGTTAATGCTAAAATAGATTGTGAGAAACAAATTGTCGGTGTTAGCTTTGGTGATGAGTCTCATGAGTTTAATTTCTCCAAGTTTAGTAGACAACCTCATAAGAAAGAATTACCTAGTAAGGATGAAATAATTGGTCTTGCTTCTATTGCCGTGCCTCCTACTGATCCACTAGAACAATATTTGCTAGACCATGAAAAAGATATGCATATGCATGAAAGAAATGAAATAGATAAATTTTTCTTTGAACAACGACCTCTGCTCAAACACAATTTGCCTATTGAAACTCTAGGAGGTCCTCCTCCACCTAAAGGTGATCCTGTGTTTGAATTAAAACAATTGTCTGACACTTTGAAATATGCTTATCTCGATGATAAAAAGATATATCCTGTTATTATTAGTGCTAACCTTTCAGAACATGAAGAAGAAAGATTATTGAAAATTCTGAAGAAGCACCGTGCTGCTATTGGATATACTCTTGATGATCTCAAGGGCATTATTCCCACTCTCTGTCAGCACAAGATTAATATGGAACCTGATGCTAAACCCGTTGTTGATCATCAACGACTTTTGAATCCTAAGATGAAAGAAGTGGTAAGAACTGAAATATTAAAACTTCTGGAAGCAGGTATAATCTATCCCATAGCTGATAGTAGATGAGTAAGTCCTGTTCATTGTGTCCCTAAGAAGGGAGGTATTACTGTTGTTCCTAATGATAAAAATGAACTTATTTCACAAAGAATTGTTACTGGTTATAGAATGGTAATTTATTTTAGAAAATTAAATAAAGCAACTAGAAAATATCATTACCCTCTGCCTTTTATTGATCAAATGCTAGAAAGATTATCTAAGCACACACACTTTTGTTTTCTTGATGGATATTCTGTTTTTTCTCAACTACTTGTTTCACAATTTGATCAAGAGAAAACCACCTTTACTTGCCCTTTTGAAACTTATGCTTATAGACGTATGCCTTTTGGTTTATGCAACGCACCTGCTACCTTTCAAAGATGTATGACTGCTATATTCTCTGATTTTTGTGAAAAGATTGTTGAGGTTTTCATGGATGATTTTTCTATTTATGGAACTTCTTTTGATGATTGCTTAAGCAAACTTGATCGAGTTTTGCAGAGATGTGAGCAAACTAATCTTGTCTTGAATTGGGAGAAGTGCCACTTTATGGTTAATGAAGGTATTGTCTTGGGGCATAAGATTTCTGAACGAGGTATTGAGGTGGATAAAGCTAAAGTTGATGCAATTGAGAAAATGCCATGTTCTAAAGATATTAAAGGTATTCGTAGTTTCCATGGCCATGCTGGTTTCTATAGGAGATTTATTAAAGACTTCTCTAAAATTTCTAGGCCTCTTACAAATCTTTTACAAAAGGATGTTCCTTTTTTTTACAATGATTGTGTAGAAGCCTTTGAAACACTTAAGAAAGCCTTAACTTCTGCACCTATTGTTCAACCACCTGATTGGAACTTGCTTTTTGAAATTATGTTTGATGCTAGTGATTATGTTGTTGGTGCTATTCTAGGACAAAGAGTTGATAAGAAATTAAATGTTATTCATTATGCTAGCAAAACTCTAGACAGTGCCCAAAGATATTATGCTACTACTGAAAACGAATTTTTAGCAGTTGTGTTTGCTTGTGATAAATTCAGATCTTATATCGTTGATTCCAAAGTAATTGTTCACACTGATCATGCTGCTATAAAATATCTTATGGAAAAGAAGGATGCTAAACCTAGACTCATTAGGTGGGTTCTTTTGCTACACGAATTTGATTTACATATCACCGATAGGAAAGGAGATGAGAACCCCGTAGCTGATAACTTGTCTAGGTTAGAAATTATTCTTGATGACCCACTATCTATTGATGATAGCTTTCCTGATGAACAGTTAGCTGCAATAAATGTTTCTCATAATACTCCTTGGTGTGCTGACTATGCTAGTTACATTGTTGCTAAATATATACCACCTAGTTTTACATATCAACAAAAGAAAAAATTCTTCTATGATTTAAGAAAATACTTTTGGGATGACCCACATCTTTATAAAGAAGGAGTAGATGGTATTATTAGATGTTGTGTACCTGAGCATGAACAGGAACGAATCCTACGGAAATGTCACTCCGAAGCTTATGGGGGGCATCATGCGGGAGATAGAACTGCTCACAAGGTATTGCAATCTGGTTTTTATTGGCCTACTCTCTTCAAGGATGCCCGTAAGTTTGTTTTATCTTGTGATGAATGCCAAAGAATTGGTAATATCAGTAAGCATCAGGGAATGCCTATGAATTATTCACTTGCCATTGAACCATTTGATGTTTGGGGTTTCGATTATACGGGACCTTTTCCTTCCTCTAATGAGTATACACATATTTTGGTTGCTGTTGATTATGTTACTAAGTGGGTAGAAGCTATTCCAGCTAGTAGTGCTGATCATAATACTTCCATTAAAATGCTTAAAGAAGTTATTTTCCCAAGGTTTGGAGTCCCTAGATATTTAATGACTGATGGTGGTTCACACTTTATTCATGGCACTTTCCGTAAAATGCTTGCTAAATATGATGTTAACCATAGAATTGCTTCACCCTATCATCCTCAATCTAGTGGTCAAGTTGAACTTAGCAATAGATAAATAAAACTAATATTACAAAAAACTGTCAATAGGCCCCGAAAGAATTGGTCTAAGAAATTAGATGATGCACTTTGGGCCTACAGAACAACATATAAAAATCCTATGGGTATGTCTCCGTATAAAATGGTTTATGGAAAAGCTTGTCATTTGCCTCTTGAGCTAGAACATAAAGCATATTGGGCAATTAAAGAACTTAATTATGATTTCAAACTTGCGGTGAAAAGAGTTATTTGATATTAGCTCATTAGATGAATGGAGAACCCAAGCTTATGAAAATGCCAAATTATTTAAAGAAAAAGTTAAAAGATGGCATGACAAAAGAATCCAAAAGCGGGAATTCAAAGTTGGGGAATATGTTCTTTTGTACAACTCTCATTTTAGATTCTTTGCAGGAAAACTTCTCTCCAAATGGGAAGGACCTTATATTATCGAAGAGGTTTATCGCTCTGGAGCTATCAAAATTAATAAATGCCAAAGGTACTAACCCGAAGGTGGTCAATGGGTAAAGAATTAAGCACTATATCTCAGGTATGCCTATTAATGTTGAAAGCAATATTATTCAAACCATGACACCGGAGGAACACATAAAAGAAACCTTCCGGAAAACTCCAGAATCCTGAAAAAGAGGAGGTACTTGATACGGTAAGTAAACGGACTCCGAAAAATCCGTAAAAATATTTTTTGTCAGTTTTGGAATATTAAAAAAATTAGGAAAATAAGAAATAACCAGGAAGGCAACCGAGGAGGGCACAAGACACCAGGGCGCGCCTGCCTTGCCTGGCGCGCCCAGGTGGGTTGTGCCCACCTCGGGAACCTTCCCGACTCCGTTTTCCTTCCATATTCTTGTTTCCCAAGATAAAAAAATATCTATATGTACCCCCGAACGATCTGACCACCGCATCGCGGAAAAATCCCCTGTTCTTGTTTCGTGATGTTTTTCCTTTCAGATCTAAACCACCATGGCTCCACCAAGCTCCTCCAAGGACAAGTTCTTCGAGAAGGTCACCAACCTGTATTTGCAGGAGGTGATGCAGCACCCTCAAGCCATTGAGATGTGTGAGGGGGTGCTCCACATCCCGGATGTTCAAGGGCCCAAGAGGACGGGAACCGTGGAGGCTAGGCTCGAAGCCATGGAGCAAGAGGTCTTCAAGTGCAAGGGGATGGTGGAGCGTGGACTCAATGTTAATCACCTCATGATTATGGATTTCACCTGTGATCACAAGGTGGATGGCCGGTCCGTGAAGGACATCGTCTTCACCCTCAACGAGCAAATCAATTTTCTGCAAAGCCAAATTTATGATCTCCAAAATCAAGTCTTTGAATATGAGGCTAGATTTAAAGGTATGAGTTTAGCTGCCAGTTGCAGGACTCGTGAGACTCGTGCTTCCTCTTATGATGGTGAGCTGCTGCCATGGAAGCCGGAGGATAAGCCCGTTACTACCTCATCGCCACCACCATCATCATCTTCCCCACCAAAGGAGACTTGAGTACATGGTATGGGCACTCCCCTTGGCTTGTGCCAAGCTTGGGGGAGGTGCCCCGGTATCGTATCACCACACTTTCTTTGCCTTTATCTACTTTAGTTCGATCTTTAGTTATCCTATGATTTAGTTGAATAAAAGTTTAGTTCGATCTATTTTTGAGTGCTTTCTTAGTGATCTATCTATGTAATCGTGTGCGAGATATATAATAAAGAGTAGATTGAGCTTTGTTTCTTTACTTTTATGTTTCAATAAAAAGAAAGGAAAATAAATGAAAAATATCATATGCTAATCCTATGGTAAGTAATGACATCACATAAGGAAAAGTATAAGTGGTAAAATTTATTGGAGATTGACAAACATAGCATTGGTCAATGATGCAATTCATGAAAGAATTAATAAGGGAAGAGAAGATTCACATGCAAATACACTATCTTGGACATCTTTTATGATTGTGAGCCCCCATTAAATATTATATGTCAGAATTGTTGACGTTGGATAAGGAAGACAACGTAATGATTTATGTTTGTTCATATTCACATAGAAGTTATATTTTCATAGATCCTTCAACATGTGGTGCTTGCTCAATATCTTTGCTAGCCAAAAACTCCACACTAAGTAGAGATACTACTTGTGCATCCAAAAACCCTTAAACCCAAAATCTTATTTTGAGAGTCCACCATACCTACCTATGGATTGAGTAAGATCCTTCAATTAAGTTGTCATCGGTGCAATAAGGCAATAAAAATTGCTTCTAAATGTGTTGGATCATTTAGTGTAAGAGAAAATTGGGCGTTGTACGAACTTGTGATGGCAAAGTAATAAAAGCGACGGACTGCATAATAAAGGTTGCTATCATAAGGGGCAATATAACATGACTTTCTTTTGCATTAAGGGATTTGGCATACATACAAAAAGCGCATGGCAACCTCTACTTCCCTTTGCGAAGGGCCTATCTTTTACTTTTATGTATTTACTTTTATTCAAGAATCAAAGTAATCTTCCCTATCCCTTTTTATTTTCTCTTTTTAGAAGCATCATGTGGTGAGGAAAGATCTAGGCACATATATCCAGTTGGATATGAGTGAGCATGAGTTATTATTGTTGACATCACCCCTAAGGTGAATACGTTGGGAGGCGAAACTATAAGCCCCTATCTTTCTATGTGTCCGGTTGAAACTTTTTGTTCATGGGTATGCTGTGAGTGTTAGCAATCATAGAAGGTTAAATGATGGTTGAGTATGTGGACTTGCCAAAAGGCTCCTATACGTGACCCTTCCTGAAAATATGATGAATTGTAGTTGCAAAGTTGACTGAGAACATAGTTTGTTAGTTTTCAATAGAGTTTATACTTTATACTTCAATCTTGTGATGAATTGTTACTTGTTTATGAGAAGTTATATGATAAGAGTTGTATGATAAAGTTTTATGTTAAAGTTCTTTGCTGTTATAATAATAAGCATGATGCTTCTATGTCCGTATTTTGTTTTTATCGACACCTCTCTCTCTAAGCATGTGGACTCATTTTTCGATTTCGGTTTTTCGCTTAAGGACAAGCGAGGTCTAAGCTTGGGGGGTTGATACGTCCATTTTGCATCATGATTTCCTACTGTTATTTATAATGTTTTTATACATAATAATGCTTTATGGAGTAATTCTAATGCCTTTTCTCTCATAATATGCAAGGTTTACACAAAGAGGGAGAATGCCGGCAGCTGGAATTCTGGACCTGAAAAAGCTACGTCAGAGTTACCTATTCTGCACATCTCTAAATGAGCTGAAAATTTACGGAGAATTATTTTGGAATATATAAAAAATACTGGAGCAAATAACTACCAGAGGGGTCCACCTGGTGAGCACAAGACACCAGGGCGCGCCATGATGGGTTGTGCTCAGCCCAGCCCACCTCCGGTGCCCATCTTCTGGTATATAGGTCATTTTGACCTAGAAAAAATAAGGAGATGACTTTCGGGATGGAGCACCGCTGTCTCGAGGTGGAACTTGGGCAGGATTTCCTCCGACTGAGCAATTCCGCTGGGGGAACTTCCCTCCCGGAGGGGGAAATCGAAGCCATCGTCATCACCAACAGCCCTCTAATCTTTGGGAGGGCAATCTCCATCAACATCTTCAAAAGCACCATCTCCTCTCAAACCCTAGTTCATCTCTTGTGTTCAATCTTTGTTCCGGAACCTCAGATTGGTACCTGTGGGTGACTAGTAGTGTTGATTACATCTGTAGTTGATTACTATATGGTTTATTTGGTGGAATATTATATGTTCAGATCCATTATGCTATTTAAAACCCCTCTGATCTTGAGCATGATTATCATTTGTGAGTAGTTACTTTTGTTCTTGAGGTCACGGGAGAACTCATATTGCAAGTAATCATGTGAACTTGATATGTGTTCGATATTTTGATGATATGTGTGTTGTTATTCACTTAGAGGTGTCATGTGAACGTCGACTACATGGCACTTCAGCATATTTGGGCCTAAGGGAATGCATTGTGGAGTAGTTATTAGATGATGGGTTGCTAGAGTGCCAGAAGCTTAAACCCTAGTTTATGCACTACTTCGTAAGGGACCGATTTGGATCCAAATGTTTAATGCTATGGTTAGATTTTACCATAATACTTTTCTCGTAGTTGCGGATGCTTGCGAGGGGGTTAATCATAAGTGGGAGGTTTGTTGAAGTAAGAACAGCACCCAAGCACCGGTCCACCCACATATCAAATTATCAAAGTAGTGAACATGAATCAAACCAACATGATGAAAGTGACTAGATGAAATTCCCGTGTACCCTCAAGAACGCTTTGCTTAATATAAGAGACCGCTTTGGCCTGTCCTTTGCCACAAAAGGCTTGGGCTACCTTGCTGCACTTTATTTACCGTTACTGTTACTTGTCCGTTAAAATTATCTTGCTATGAAACTACCTGTTACCGACTATTTTAGTGCTTGCATAAAATACCTTGCTGAAAACCACTTGTCATTTCCTTCTGCTCCTCGTTGGGTTCGACACTCTTACTTATCGAAAGGACTATGATTGATCCCCTATACTTGTGGGTCATCAATTATCAGCACAAACGCTAGCCCTAGTCGGATTATTAGAAAAAACCATTTGTACAGAACAAAGAATTAATGACTAACCCTAGACGGATAACATTCAAACAATCAATACACTACACGCATCTAACAGATCTTACTCTCATTTCTTGGACTGGGAGAACATAACCATAGGATTTGTATTCCAAAAAAATAATTCACTAGCCCCGACACAAATGGGTATAGATGACTAACCGGTTTTCCGTCGGAGTCATTGCCGGAGTTGCTGTGGACCTCCGGCTCTGGCTGGGGAGGCACGATGGCACCGACGAAGTCAAGGTCATGTTGCTGCCCGCGTGAGACCTCATCGGTGGCGATGGAAACCACTACAAAAAAAAGACACATCCGTGAGATTTTGGCCCGAACGAATTTTTTTTCTGTCATGCTTATGACACTTCTATGACGATAATTGTGACAAAACACGGTATCATCATAGATGTGGTGGGCTCCTACTTCTATGACAAAAAATCATGATAGAAAATGGGCTTTTCATCCTGGGTGGGCCGGGGACGCACCTGCATGACATTCTTTGGGCCGTCCATGATGGAAAAAATCATGGTAGAAGTGAGGGCGAGGAAAATTTCGGGGAGTTCCCGGTTACGGTGGGTGGTCGGGGCCGAGCGATGCACGGAGGTTTGTGCGTTTGTCTCGTACACGTACGCGCGTGTGTGCAAGGTGTTGGGCTCTAACTAAACCCAAGCGAGGCGTTGGGCTCTAACCGAACCCGAGCGATTGCACTAGCTACGTTACTGAACCCCGATCGATCCCTTGGCTGTTAACTGAACCTGAGTGATTCCTTCGCTACTGTTGCTAACTGAAGCCGATCGAAGCTGCCTCTTGATGAACAGTCCCTGGTGGGGGTTGGATGAATAGTTCCCGGTGGGGGTTGGATGAACAGGACCCCATGGAAGTAGAGGCCGTTGCCGCTGGATGAACAGGACCCCGATCGAGGAGGTGGGGTGGATGAACAGTAGCTGGTGGAGGGACCCTGTGGAGGGCTGGTTGAACAGGACCCCGTGGAGGGCTGGTTGAACAGTAGCCGGTGGAGGCTGGATGAACAGGACCCCGTGGAGGGCTGGTTGAATAGTAGCCGGTGGAGGCTGGATGAATAGGACCCCGTCGATGAACAGTAGCTGGTGGAGGCAGGAGGAAGTCGATGGTGGATGAACAGTAGCAGGTGGAGGCTGGAGGAAGCCGACAATGGATGAACAGTTGCCCGTGGAGTCCCGTTTTGCGGTACACCACACCACTCCCGATTAACAGGACCCCCGTTTCGATCGTAGCGCTCCAACACAAGTCCGTTTCCTTCGTTTTGCGGTACGCCACACCCCTTCTGATCAACAGGACCCCGTTTCGACCGTAGGCACTCGAACAGAAGTCCGTTTCCTCCGTTTTAGGATACGCCAGATCCTTCCCGATGAACAGGACCCCGTTTCGACCGTACGCGGGCGAACAAAAAGGCTGTTTCCTCCGTTCTACGGTAAGCCAGACCTCGTTTCGGCTGTTCCGTCCAAGCCGGTTGGCTCCCGATGAACACGACGCCATTGCTGCTGTCCGCTGCCTCTTCATGTACACGAGCCCTGGCCATACGTATGCGTGAGCAGGCGTTCGAGACCCCGCCCGTATGTACGTACGTGGCCGTATTTTATGCGATCGGGCTGTACGTACGTGTACACAGTTTAGAAGGGACTACCTGAACTGCTACGTCGGGGGCTCTACTACTACACGTGCCGCTGCTTGCTCGGCCACGGTTCATCATTGCAGAGATACCGATCGACTAGTATGTACATACACGTTCGCGACCAGAATGACAACGCTACGTACACTTCGACCAGGTGGGGCCCGGCTGTCAGGGAGGATAAGGAGGCACTTCCTTGCATGCGAAGTTATTGATGGTGGGTCCGAGCTGTCAGGGGGAGGATTCAATTTTTTCGCGCCTAATATGGAGGCACTTCCTTGCGTCCGAAGATATAGCTGGTGGGTCCCAGCTGTCAGGGGGAAACATTTTTTCGCAAAATACAGCCCTTCCGGTAGGTCCCCGCTGTCAGGTGGAGGAATCATTATTTTGCGTGTAATAAGGAGGCACTTCCTTGCTGCGGCCCTGGACCCAGCTGTCAGCCTCTCCACGTACAGTCCTCTTCCGATGTAAGTTGTTCCTTGACCACGTTGACCACGCCGTGACGAGAGCACCAAGGCGATGGACGACGGCGAGGCCTAGGAAGGGAATGACCTGGAGCCGGGGAAGACTCGGCAGTTGTTTCCCACGCGGAGGGGAGTAGAGGGTTTACTGGTTGGGCTGCAGTGTGAGGCTGCCGTTGCCGGAGAATAACAGGAGGTCTGGGTGAGTACAGGGATGGCCAGGCCAGCGATGGGAGTAGGGTGGGGCGGTGAGGCCTGCGCGGCAGCAGAGCCGGCCACGGGAGGCAGGAGCAGGCGGCACGACCGGCGCTGGTTTGGGCGGCTGGAGCAAGAAGACCAGAGGTTGAAGAAGCACTACAGCCGTTGGATGGACATCGTACGGTCACTGGAGCTACAATCGTTCATATTGACTAAGTTGGCAAAGCCCTCCGTTCGCGTCAACTTAGTAGGCCCACAAGTCAGCCTCCAACTATGGTGGGTCCCAGATAGCAGGGGGACTATTCATTTTTTTGTGCGTAATAAGAAGGCACTTCCTTGCATGCGAAGATATAGCTGGTGGGCCCGAGCTGTCAGCGGGAGGAACATTTTTTTCGCGAAATACAGAGGCCCTTCCGGTGGGTCCCTGCTGTCAGGTGGAGGAATCATTATTTTGCACGTAATAAGGAGGCACTTCCTTGCGGCGTGTGGCCGTGGACCTAGCTGTCAGCCTCTCCACGTACAGTCCTCTTCCGATGGATGTCGTTCGTTGACCATGTTGACCACGCCGCGCCGAGAGCACCAGGGCGGTGGATGACGGCAAGGCCTAGGAAGGGAACAACCCAGAGCCGGGGAAGACTCGATAGTGGTTGCCCACGCGGTGGGGAGTACGAGGGTTTACTGGTTCGGCTACCATCACCGAAAAATAACAGGAGGTGTGGGTGAGTAGAGGAATGGCCTGGCCAGCGATGGAGTAGGGTGGGGTGGTGCGGCATGTGCGGCAGCACAGCCGGCCACGGGAGGCGGGAGCAGGCAGTCCCACCGGCGCTGGTTTGGGCGACTGGAGCAAGAAGATCAGATATTGAAGAAGCAGCACGGCCGTTGGATTAACATCCAACGGTCACTGCTGCTAGAATCGTTTGTGGACTAAGTTGACAAAGCCTTTCGTACATGTCAACCTATTAGACCAACAAGTCAGCCTTCAAATCTGTCTCAAACAGCATACAACCCGAAATTTCTAGACAGATTCAAATTAATTTAAAAACTAAACATACCTTAATTTAAATCCAATGAAATTTTATAAAATATCAAAATCCAAAAGAAAAAAGTATTTTGGAACTAATTGCTTGTTTGCTGTATTTTTTCATTTTACAACCCATTTCTTATTACTTATAGCCCATTTTCTGCGCAAGCCCGAATGCATCCCTCTTCGTCTTGAAAGATTTCCGGCCCAGCAGGGCGTAGAAAAGCAAGTAGGCCTACATTGGTTATTCTGCAAAAAAAATAGCTGGGCTAGCCATTTTCAGAAAGGAAAAAAATGGGCTGGTCATGTGGTAAACATATGAAATAAAAGCCTGGGCTAGATGGGCCACAGCTCCCGCACAACCCAGTTGATACCCTTCTCCGTCCTGAAAAAAAAATACTGCGCGCTGCTGGGTCCCGGGTGTCTGTCGCTCCTTGTGCAGTTATCTCGCTTATTGACTACGTTAATAGTGGCGTGAGACCCAGATGTCAGGAAACCATCAGGAGGAACCCTTTTTTTCTTGTAATAAAGGAGGCACTTGCTTGCCTACTGCCATGATCCTGGTGGGTCCCTACTGTCATCCTCACCGTGTACAGTCATCTCCTTATTCCTCTCGGTTGTTGACCATGCTGACAACACCGAAGGGCGGCGCCGCGGGGAGCGAACCAAGGCGGAGGACGATGGTGAGGCCTCAGACGGGAACGAATAGGAGCCGGGGAAGATGCGCAGAGTTTTAGGGTGCGATGTGGCCACGATGCGTGCGCGGCAGCACAGCTAGCCATACCATCGCCTGTGGGTCTCATCACACCCCCGCCGGCACACGCACCGCAGCCGGTTGCTCATTGCAACCCGCTGCCGTTGGTGTGATGCCACTGCTGCAAATCACGTAGAGTCATCCATCGTGTCTCAACCACAATCCTCAACCCTGGCCGAGTCTTCTACAAATGCCCGAATCATGGGGTAATAATATGTTTAAGTGTTGTTCCGCTGCTTTTAGTTGCTGATTTTTTTAATAGTTTGGTTGATGACCTTCCAATTTGATTCATGCAGAAAAGGGAAGATTTGTGTGATTTGTATTTCTGGGAAGTTGCTGATGTGGGGGAATGGAACTACGCTGATTATTTGGTTAGGCGAGGAATCCCAATACCAGCAGGTTGGGGTGTTGGCCAAGTAACTGAAGGAACGGCAGAAGAGGAAGATGCAGAGCAGAAGGTTAAAGATGCAGTTCATCTAATCGTGGCCAAGCAACAACTACTGAACGGCCTTGGCAGCAATGAGGAGATGAAAGAGCTTGTGAAGATAATGGGCAAAATCGATGTGCTCTGTAGGATGATTGTCTCTTTATTTGCAGTGTATGTAGCACTCGTGATGTATTCAGTGGCTATGACATGAGCACTTTGCTGAAACTAGTAATGAATGAAACCTGTTTAGCAGGCTGGGCGTAGTGCTGTGAACATCTAATGATTTCTATTATCGGAAATCAGGGGGTATCCCCTTTTGCTCATAAATAAATAAATAGCAGAGGCCCTTTTGCTAATAAATAAATAAATTAGCAGAGGCCCTATCGGGTCAGCTTCGTTCCCATTCGAAGATGTAGAGCAAATTGCAGTCCAACAGCAAACTATGTCATCAAATACAAGTTTCACAGCCAAATATGAGTACAACTAAACAACAATGTCATCATGTTTTAGTCGTCATACAATCACCAAACACAAATCAACATACATAATAAGTGATGTTCTCACAGCAAAATACTAAACAACAACTTCATCAGGTTTCAGTTGTCATAGCAAACACAATTTCACATAGTAGATAAAAAGTCATCTTCTGACAGACAAATACGACAAAAGCAATCTAATCATCATCCACAGCAGCAGCATCAACATCTTCGCCATGAGTATCAATCTGAATCATAATTCCCCCCAGTGTCATCTTCTTCATCCTCAATGTCCTCGAACGTTGGCGTCTTATTGATCAACTCTCGTATGACCACAGCCCGACAGGCAATCTTTTCGCAAGCATCATTGACGTGATGGTTCTCAAAGATATTAGGAATATTTGTGGAATCTTCTACATCAGGAGCAGTGTAAGCATCATCTTGTTGTGCAACTTCATTAAACGAATTCCTCTGCTCAAACCTTTGCAATACTCTCCAGTCATCGCTACATGCGTATGTGTCTTCCAAGAAAAATATCTGTGTTGCTTGATTTGCCAAAATAAAAGGCTCGTCCGTCTGGTACGCCGCCTTGACATTGATGGATTTGAAATAATCATTAGCTCTAGGTTTTATGATCCTGGAAAACAGGTTATACCAACGACAGCACAACAGAACCACACACCGATGAACCTCGAAACTATAGATATACTACAACTGAACAATGTCTGTTATGTTAGCATACATTTCATTTGTCTCTTCGCCGTACTTATCCGTGCTCATGATGGCACTGTTTTGTGTCTTCCTGCCTTCGTCGCGTGCAAGGGTGTTGTAGCACACATCTCCGACAATGCAAGATTCATAATGTCTTACCCGAGTATCAGGACCCATTGCTAGTGCGTAAAGGGCATCATTAACTGCCTGCCCATCCCCCCACATCTTCTTAACCTATGGTTAGAAAATAGACAAGCTGATCATCTTATGTACTCAATATATTAAAAAAATTGACAGTGCAATTCAAAAGCTTACATGGCTCTTGAACTATTTCGCAAATCCTGCCATAACCAGTTTGTCAATGTTTCTTGGATTTTGCGGCAGTAACTCCTTTTTGTAGATGCTGCACAACATAGTGATCGCGTCAAACATCTAAATATATAAGAATGTGCTGCAAGTTTAGTAGATTACGATGTATAAGCTGCAGTACTTAGCACTTACTCAATATAAGGTAGAATCTTAGGACAGTTATTCAACACATACCAAACCATTTTGTCCAAATCTTTAGGTTTGTCGTCTTGTCGACTCTTCCCTATAACTCGAACAGAACAATCGAAAACATTGAGCTCGGGATTGTCTTCACCCGCCTCTTTGCTAAGCTGATCAGCTGTTTCAATGTATTTTGAGCCAAATGTCAATGCTTCTGTAGCAATATAGGCCTCTTCAATGGAACCCTCAAGTCTAGCTCTGTTCCTAACATAGCCCTTGAAAGTACCTAGCCGCCTTTCAATAGGGTACATCCAGCCATACTGTACTAGACCTCTAAGTAGTGCCTCATCAGGTACATGAACAGCCAAATGCACCATCACATCAAAGAAGGCTGGAGGATATATCTTCTCAAGGTCGCATAGGATAGTTGGTATCTTGTCTCTAAGATGCTCCAAAATATCTATCCTGATATTTCTATTGCAGAGTTCCCTGAAGAATTGTCCCAACTCTGCAACTGCTCTGTATAAGTCAGTTCGGCCCAATCCTCCAAGGATAACAGGTAAAACCCTTTGAAGTAGGACATGGCATTCATGAGTTTTCAACCCTTGTACCTTGTTTCCATCTGCACTGACTCTCCTTTCAGGGTTGGAAGCAAATCCATGTGGGAATCTCACACGTGACAGGGCCTTGCAGAATTCTTTTCTATTTACCTTATCCAAGACATACACAGCTGGTGCCGTATCCCGTGGTTTACTTTCATCTTTCACCTGCAAATCCTTTCTGATACCCAGGTGTGTCAAATCACTCCTAGATTTTAAGGTATCTTTCGTCTTGCCTTCAATATTAAGAAGTGTGCCGATAATGCTGTCACATATATTTTTCTCGATGTGCATCACATCAAGATTATGCCGCAGATCCAAATCTTTCCAATACTCCAAGTCCCACAAAGTGGACCTGCGGGTAAACAATAATCCCTCTTCTGACCTGCCACGCTTTCTTTTCCTGCTACCATTATCAGGATGGTTTCCTGGTGTAATGTGCCTGACCTTCTCTAATTCCACTTGCAACTCATCGCCGGTGAGCCTCTTTGGCGCATCACGGTTTTCATGCTTTGCATTGAACACATGTCTTCGGTATTTTGTAGGACACGGCTTGTCCTTGGCAAGGAAATGGCGGTGTCCAATGTAACAGATCTTGCTAAGTATTGCGTATGACAGCGGATTCTTGTCACAGTGAACACATGCATTGTAACCATGTGTCGTTCGCCCTGACATAGTGCCCAAAGCCGGATAATCATGGACGCACCAAATTATAACAGCACGTAGAAAGAAATCAGCTGGTGGGCTGCTATATAGGTCTCGAGTGAGAACACCCCTCCATAGCTGTTGAAGTTCCTCCACAAGAGGCTCCATGAATAAATCAAAATCCTTTCCAGGACTTTTTGGACCTGGGATGAGCAAGGCCATCATGTAGTTTGATTCTTTGGTGCAGACATTTGGAGGCATGTTGTAAGGGATAACAAGCACTGGCCACATGCTATATGTGGCGCTCTGGTGGCCAAATGGGTTAAATCCATCTGTAGCTAAGCCAAGTCTAATGTTTCTCGGGTCAGCATCAAACTTTTTGTGTTTCTGATGGAAGCTTTTCCAGGCACTACCATGAGATGGATGGCTCATTACATTCTGATCTCTGTACTCGTGGTTCCTAGAATGCCACAGTACATCCTCTCTTGTTTTAGCATCATGAAACAACCTCTGCAATCTTGGTATAATTGGAAAATGTCTCAGAACATTATGAGGAATCCTCTTCACAGCATCACCATCTTTCCATCTTGATGATTTGCATTTTGGGCATTCACTTAAGTTGGCATAATCCTTCCGGAACAGAACACAATTATTCTTACAAACTTGGATCATATCATATCCAATTCCAACTGCACGAAGGAAATTCTTCATTTTACTGTAGGTGTGTGGCAGCTCAGACGCATCTGGGAAAGATTTGCGGAAAGCAGCCAACATCGCATCGAATGATTTGTTGGTCATCCGCTTAGATGTCTTCACCTGAAGAAAGGTGACCATAGCTGAGAATACTGGTAGCTTATTTTCTGGGGTGACAGCCATGTTGCATTGTTCCAACATGCGGGCCCACCGTTTTTCTTCTGCAGGTGAAAGTTCACGAAATGCGCGAGCATTTTGTAGCATTGTTTCAATGTTGTTCAAACTCACTGGCTCCGCCACCACCGCCACCTCCTCCTCCTCTTCCACCTGAGCATCAGGCAGATCAACATGGTGATCTGCTGCTTCCACATAATCAGTAACATTGACGTTCACAGCTTCACCATGATGAACCCACCTAGTATATGTGACAGACATCCCATACAAGTGTAGATGATTTTGCACAGTTGACTGGGGTCTTGTAAATGAATTCATACAACTGCTACACGGGCAGAGCACATCTGATTTTGGACCCCCGTACTCAGCTCTGATAAAGTTCATGAAGTTTTCAACCCCCTCGACATATGCAGCAGAGAATCTTTGAGCAGAAGTTATCCAAGTCCTGTCCATCTGTTAGACATACAAATTAGTTCTTCTACTAGATACTACAGGAAAAACATATATGCTTTTTTATGAAGTCCAGAAAAAATACCTAGGTCGATGTCTAAAGCTATGGCAAGATATTTGGACAAGCAGATCTAAGTAACGAAATATATGTAGAGCTAAATCAGCAAACAAATTTGAGTGCTAAATTATGGCAGGCTATTTTAGCAGTCAATGAGGCCGAGCACACAGCCATCGAAGGCCATCTCAGCAACAAAGATCGAGTATAAAACGGTGTAGAGCTATTTCACCTAACAGATTGGCTACTAGACCATGGCAATCTACGTCACAATAAATATATGGCAGGATATTTTAGCAACTAATCGGGCGTGGCATGCCATCTCAGCTAAGCAGATTGAGTGCAGAACAGGGCAAGGAAGCTTCTTAAGCAGAGCATATTTACTGTAAACTATTTCGGCAAACAGTGAGATTAACAGCGTCTATCAGCTAACATTCAGCGCTACTCCGACATGCACGGGGCCTCAATTTAGAATGTGCGTACTGTGGGAGAAGCTGACCGCCGTGCGTCTCCACAAGAACGTCGCTAGCAGTGGTGGCGCGGCTAGAGGACGGCAGTCTACGAGAGCGTACTGTGGGAGCGAGAGGATCGCCGTGCGTCCCCTCGATGAACCGCGGCACCGATGTATCGGCGCAGCAGGGAGGGCGGCTTTGGCGGAGCGAATAGACTGGAGGGGGCCGGGGGGGAGGGCAGTTTGGGGAATATTATTGGCTAGTTGGCCGAAGGGCGGTTGAATTTGGGATTTGGGGGGGTTTTCGCGTGGTGGGCGGGGGAGTTTGGCGCATGGTCGGTTTCTCCAAGTACGGTCCCACATGTCAGTGAAAAGGCAAGCCGAAGCGCGTTCCGTTTGCGTGAGCCATGTGCAGGACCGACCGTGTGAGGGGTGCAATGCGACCGCGACAGGCATGCTGTGAGTGTACCGCCTTTTTTCCTTTTAAACTTGGTGCTTCGCGCGATCCATCGATACTACTACTAGTAATCCGGTAATCCCGACTAAAATGGCGCGGTCGGGTCTTTTCCCGCGCAATATGCTGGGAGGTTGGCTTAGTTGGTTTTTTTAGGATGAGTATTGCTACACCTACGTAATCCCAGTTACGTAATTAACATAATGTGAAACGTGTGGGCTGTTGATTGGAGATTGGGGGGAGGGAGGTGCCCACCACCATGAAAATCAGGGGGGAGAGAGAGAGGCAATTTACGTTAACCCTTTTGTAGGTTCCCGTAGATGTAGAAAGATGTGACATGCGTGAATGTGTAGTGGACGTACTATTTGAGTGCCTAAGATAAATTGTGTATGTAGACCCTATGTGTTTATTTACTTCGCATGTTAGCTTTGTCTCGGGTCAAACCTTCTAAGTTTATACACACAAAAATGAATCATCATTCCATATATTTTCATACTCCTACAATATATCTTACTATTATTGTGAAAGTTCATATACACCGGACGAGATTCATGCAAACACGGTAGATTTTCATTACATTTTGAACTTTTATAGGACAGAAAAATAAAAGAAACCCGACCCTAAACCTATTCTACGGCGGCGACCGACGTCCTCCATTTGCCATCTCCATGGACGGGGGCGGGGTTCAAGACCCGTGAAGTGAAGGTGCGGTCTCCGACGAGGAAGAGTATAACACAGGAGATGGACCAGCCAGTTGGCACACCATGCCCTGCCGCCTCCCATGCCCTACTCATCCTTGGAGGAGTCCCCGACCTCGGCGGTGCCGGTGGACGTGAGGTCGATGATGATGGACATGGATGGTCCATCGCTTCACTTGCCACATGCACCACCGAATGTTGGACGGTGGCAAGTAGGACGCGTGGCTGACGGTGCTCCCATCGTCGGCCGCCAGTATGGCCACCGCTTGTGCGGTTGCGTCCGCGTCCGGCTACGCCCCTATTGTGTTGCGAGCGGCGACTTGAGTGAGGGCGGCGACCTCGAGCTTCATCCTCGAAGACAAGCTATCCCGCAGAGCGTTCGCGCTCGCGGTCATGGTGGATGTGGTGCCAGGTAGCAGGAGGGTGCGCTATGGTGTGGAGTTTTGTCGGTGTACTAAAGTTTGGGCCCTTTTGGTACCCCTTACTTGTGCACGGGCAGTTGCAGCCACACCCGCGGCAAGGCCTGCTAGGGACAGCTGGGAGCAAATACGAGGCAACCAAGATGGCATCCGAGCCAGTAATCAAAGAGCAGAAGACAAGCTGAGCCCCCGGCAAAGATTCTTGCCAGGGTGATTTGCGAGCCCCGGCAAGCTCCTTGACGAGATGGTTTGCGAAGCCTCAGCAAGACCACCACCCTTGAGGTTGAGAGCTCTGACACATCGACAATGTCAAGACCAAGATCCAGGGGCGCCTGCATGGTGGCATGCAGATCTTTGTGAAGAACAGAAGGCAAGTTCCCAGCAAGGCTCTTGCCGGGGACATTTTCGAGGCCACGGCAAGGCTCGCACACGGCAAGGCTCCTCGTCCCGCCACCGCTCCAGCGCAGCAACTAGCCAGCCAGCCAGGAAAGCACCTACGTGGTGGCATGCAGATCTTCGTGAAGATCCTGCCACCGCTCCAGCGCAGCGGCTAGCCAGTTAGCTTGGCATTTACATGCCTCGTCATCTTGGGTGCGTGTCAAGACGGGGTGAGGCGGCGACAGACGTGTTGGGCTCTGTTTCCGTCCCCGATAAAGTTAGGGACACGTAAACAGCGCATTTAATGCGCTTGTCCTAAGACGCTAGTGATAAGCATGCACACTGTAGCTACTTTACACCTCCTGTATGCCTGTACGCCACTGTGGTAGCCCCTTGGTATAAAAGGAGGCCCAAGGCGATACAGGGAGGGACTTTTGGACTTTCCGGCCCAGTTTGCATGCGTAGCAACTAGCCGAAGCTCAAGAACACTCAATACACTACAAGTAGGACTAGGGTTTTACGCTCCTCAGCGGCCCGAACCT
Source organism: Thinopyrum elongatum (assembly GCA_011799875.1). Classification (NCBI taxonomy): domain Eukaryota; kingdom Viridiplantae; phylum Streptophyta; class Magnoliopsida; order Poales; family Poaceae; genus Thinopyrum; species Thinopyrum elongatum. The sequence goes on from CM022300.1 coordinate 238,596,040, forward strand.
GGGTAAAAATCCCTTGTGTTGATCGTTAGATCTGCTCTTTGCGCACTCCTCTTCCCTACCAAACCGTAGAAGGGATCCACTCGATCCCATAGGTGTCATTTCCCCGACATCTTTGGTGCGCCAGGTAGGGGGATAGGTTGTGCAAACCTGATCTAGCAGTTAGCGCGTCAGTTTCTCGATCACCATGGCTCCCAAGAAGAAGGCGATCGTGGCGATCGGTTCATCTACGGCCGATCTGCCCGTGCCAACACGGACGGGCGATGGGGCAGACGCTGGTGGCGGCGAAGATCTCGAGCATCCACGATGCTCTGGCGACCGAAGCCAGGCGAGCGGCATCATCTGCGGCCGCGACGACGACCCGCGCACCGCTGGATCCAAGGACGGACTCGTGCTGCCTACGGGCGGCGCGGGGACCTCCAAGGGTGGGAAGGCGACCTCCAAGACGCCCCCGCCAGTGCATGCGCCGCGGTACCCCCAGGTCGTGCGCGACGAGCAATGCCACGACATTGGTGACCCCGAGCGTCGCCGCGGAAAGAGCCCTCAGCATCATTCTCGAGATGCACAGGGCCGGCATGCGTGCCAAGATGCTGGTGGAAACGGCGCACGGCCGCGGAACCGTGACGGGGCTCCTTCTAACATGGTTAGAAGTCTGAGCACCTCCCGTTCTTCGCGCCTGTCGCTGCCACCTACACCAGCCGAAGCGTTGGCGCGAGCACAGCTACTTCTAGATTTCCCTCCCGCTGCGGAGAAGCAAGAGGAATGGAGAGCTACTATTCAGAGCCTCATCGGTCTCACCAATAGAGATGGGCCGCAGCAGGCGGAGCCTTCGCGGTGGCGGTCCACCGAGCCGGCGCATGCCAATGGCCGAAAGAACGGAGGCGCCGCGACCACGGTGCACTCCCCTCCACCACGACAGCAACGGTCGCTAGCTCGGCGGGTCGATGCCCGCGATGATGGGTCCACGGCGTCGTCCGATCCACGAGCTCGTCGCGACCAACGTCAAGTTCTTCGGGAATGGGTCAAAGAAGACGCTCGAACTACCATCGAGCGGTGGCGGGAAGCGCGTCATCAATCCGATAGGCGCGCAGGGCCCACTGCGTACAAACCTGCGCCGGGGGATTCTGGTGACTTGCCTTACGAGGTAGGTTGTCCAGCTTTTACCTGTGAGCTGCGGCAGTTCCAGTGGCCCACTACCCGCACGTTCAAGCCAGAGGTCCCGGAGAAATACGACGGCAAGACTCATCCGTCCGAGTTCCTGAGCATCTACACCATAGCGATGCAAGCTGCCGGGGCTCGACACGGCAAGGTCTCGCCAACTACTTCCCATTGGTGCTCAAGCCCAACGTCAGGTCGTGGTTGATGCACCTGCGAGTAGATTTCATCTCTTCTTGGTCGGATCTGTGCCACGAGTTTGTTGGCGCCTTTACCGGAGGCCACCATGCTCCTGGCCAGGCAAGTGACTGACATATCATCCCCCAGAAAGATGGTGAATGCTTGCGCAAATACATACAGAGGTTCAGCCATGTGCAGTACAACATCCCAGATGTTCATCCTGCCGCTGTTATCAGCGCATTTCATCAGAATGTGCGCAACCGCAAGATGCATGAAGAGCTGGCGATGAACAAGATTACGGATGTTGCCGAGCTTTATATTTTGGCCGATAGATGTGCTTGGGCTAAAGAAGGAAGGAAGTACCCCGGCGAAGATGCCGGCGCGGGAACTGACTCCGGAGACGAAGACGTCGTCGCCCCGGCAAAGAAGGGCCGACGGCGAAACAGGAAGCGCAAGGGCAATACCGTGCTTGCCGTCGAGGAATCCGGTAACCCCGGCACCGCCAAGAAGGCCAAGGTTGACGACCCCGGCAAGGAGGTTGCCGGGTGCGCCACCTGCCAGGCCTTGGCGGCTGCCGACATGCCAGAGAGCTCCGACAAGCAATATTGCAAGATCCATCGCACCAAGGGCCATGACCTCCAAAACTGCCGGCAAGTCGAGCAGCTTGTGGAGAGGCAGAAAGCTGAGTACGAAAGGCGAGACAAGGAGAAGGGCCAGGATGGTGCTGAGGGGTCCGGCAAGAAGCGTGGTGGCCGAGGAGGCCGCCGCGGCAAGGACAAGCAACAAGAGAGGCATGCTCGAGGCCGCAATAAAAAAGAGGAGGAGGATGACCACGAAGATGATGATGACTCCAGTGAGCATGAGTTTCAAAAAGCTACGGAGGCCATGTGCATTGATGGTGGCGCCTCGTTACATTCTTCTCACCGTCAACTTAAACAGTGGGCGCGCGAGATTAATGTGATAGAGCCATCGATCGATGCCCAGAAGCCACTGAAATGGTCCCACACGCCTATCATTTTTTACGCCGAGGATCACCCTGATCCCACAACTGTGGTCGGGTGTTTGCCATTGTTGGTTTCCCCAATAATTCGCAACCTCAAGGTAACAAAAATGCTAGTTGATGGTGGGGCTGGTCTAAACTTGATCTCGCCCAAGGTGATCAAGAGGTTACAAATTCCCGATGGAGATCTCGAAGAGATGGGCACGTTTCAAGGGATCAATCCGGGAAGAAGCCAGCCGAAGGGTAAGATCACACTATCAGTGACATTTGGTGGTGAGCTGAACTACAGGACAGAGAAGATCGTTTTTGATGTCGCCAAGATCCCGTTGCCGTATAACGGGATCCTTGGCCGTCCAGCACTGGCCAAGTTTATGGCGGCGGCGCATTACGCCTACAACACGTTGAAGATGCCCAGCCCGATGAGCATCATCACGGTCAACTGCGACAAGAAAGACGCGCTTATTTGCGCCGATCAACTCTACCAGGAGGTAGTTGTAGCACCTGCCGCCAAGGTACTTGCTCCTGCCACTGAAGCTCCCGGGGGGAAGAAGACCGGCAAGACCTCTTGCGCCCACTCCGGCAAGCGCGCCTCCTCGGAGTGCTGCGTTCCCGTCGATGACGTGCCAGAGAGCTCCACCGGCAAGAGCAAGAAATCCAAGGCAGCCCCACCAGAGACTAAAAAGGTGCCTGTCAAGGAGGACGGCACGGGCGGAGCTTTCACTATAAGCTCCACCCTCGACAGCAAATAGGAAAGCGCGCTCATCGCCTTCCAGCGGGCGAATGTCGATGTGTTTGCATGGCAAGCATCTGACATCCCCGGCGTTCCCTGGGAGATGATTGAGCACCATCTTGCTGTCTGTCCTCATGCGCGGCCCGTCAAGCAGAAGGTCAGAAAGCAAGCTTTGGAGCGGCGAGAGTTTATCATTGAAGAAATTAGGAAGTTGGAAGCGGCAGGTTTGGTTAGAGGAGTGCTCCACCCAACGTGGTTGGCCAATCTGGTTGTGGTGCGCAAGGCGAACGGGAAGTGGAGGCTGTGCATTGATTATACAGACATCAATAAAGCATGTCCAAAGGATCCTTTCCCCTTGCCATGCATCGACCAGATCATGGACTCCACTGCCGGGTGCGACTTGCTGTCATTCCTTGACGCCTATTCAGGGTACCATCAAATCTTCATGACAAGGGAAGATGAAGAGAAGACCGCGTTTATCACCCCATGTGGTACGTATTGTTTTATACGAATGCCTTTCGGATTGAAAAGCGCTAGTTCAACGTTTGCCAGAGCAGTCCAGATCGGTTTTGAGCCCCAGCTACATAGGAATATGGAAGCTTACATGGATGACATAGTGGTCAAAACCAAGGACGAGGCGACACTGATACAAGATCTAGAAGAAACATTTGCAAATTTGCGTAAGATCAATCTTAAGCTCAATCCTGAGAAGTGTGTGTTTGGCGTCCCATCCGGCAAGCTTCTCGAGTTCTTTGTGTCTCAGCATGGGATCGAGGCGAACCCTGAAAAGATCAAGGTGATTGAGCAGATTGAAGCACCAAGACGAGTCAAAGATGTATGTCGACTTGCTGGCTGTGTTGCTGCTTTGAGCAGGTTCATCTCCAAATCTACTGAGCGCGCCCTGCCCTTTTTCAAGATCTTGAAAAAGGTAGGTCCAATGAAATGGACTCCGGAAGCAGAGCAGCGCTGCAAGATTTGAAGAGGTACCTCTCCTCTACGCCAACACTAGTCGCGCCTAAGCTACAAGAGCCGTTGTTGCTGTATCTAGCGGCAACGAATCAAGTGGTCAGTGATGCGCTAGTGGCGCAGAGAGAAGTTGATGAAGAAGCAGTGGCAGTGGCAAGACCATCGGATGACGAGCCAAAGCTCTCCCCGGTAGGGTCTGGTGCCGGCAAGGCAAGACCCCCGGCAGGATCTGGTGCCGGAAAGTCAGGGCCCCCGACAGAGTCTGGTGCCGGCAAGGCGGGATCTGCGCAAGCAAATGGAGTGACACAGAAGAAGAAGATGGTGCAGCACCCAGTTTATTTTGTCAGCTCCCTTTTGCAGGGGGCTAGATCAAGATACTCTGGTGTACAGAAGTTGCTCTTCGGCCTTCTTATGGCCTCGAGGAAGCTGCGCCACTACTTTCAGGCACATGAGATCACCGTCATCACTCGCTTCCCGTTGCAATGGATCTTGCACAACCCAGATGCAACTGGAAGGATTGTGGAGTGGGCGTTGGAACTGTCAAGCTTTGGTCTCAGGTTTGAAAGCACTTCAATGATTCAGAGCAGAGCCTTGGCAGAATTCATTGCAGAATGGACCTCAACGCCTGACGAGGAAATTCAAGAGACCACTCTCCCCAGCAAGGAAACGAGCCGCAACTGGATTATGTACTTTGATGGGGCTTTCTCACTGCAAGGTGCAGGTGCTGGTGTGCTACTTATTGCACCCACTGGAGAGCACCTCAAGTACGTGGTCCAGATGCACTTTCCCCGGGAGAGATCAACAAACAACACTGCGGAGTATGAGGGACTGCTTGCTGGTCTCAGGATCACGGCAGACCTTAGAATTACAAAGCTCATCGTCAGAGGTGATTCGCAGCTTGTCGTCAAGTAGGTTAACAAAGATTATCAGAGCCCGTTAATGGAAGCTTACGTAGATGAAGTGAGGAAGTTGGAGGAACGTTTTGATGGTCTGCAAGCAGAGCATGTTCCTCGAGCAGAGAACAACATTGCTGATGACCTGTCAAAACGTGCTGCCCTCAAGTTACCTGTGGAACTAGGAACTTTTGTGCTCCAACTAACTCAGCCATCCGTTGAACCATCGGCAGGACAGAATAAGTGAAGGAAGTTGAGCCCCGGCAAGTACTTTCCCGCCAAGCTCCCAGGAGCCGCCGGCAAGGAAGTTGCCGGGGACGACGCCAAGCTTGCCGGGGGGCGACGGGCTCCGGCAGGGCCTCAAGCCCTTACCGTAGAGACAACTGCTCCCATGGCAGAAGACACGCCTTTAATCCTTGCCATTGAGCCTCAAGCTCCAGCATGTGCACGGCACATCGTTCAGTTCCTCCAAATAGGGGAGCTCCCCGAGGAACAGGAAGTGGCGGAGAAAGTAGCCCGTCGGTCTAGCATGTACCAGTTTGTGGACGATGTCCTGTACAGAAAAAGACCGAACGACGTGAAATTGAAGTGCATTCCTCAGGAGGACGGTCCAGAGCTGTTGGCAGAGATACATGGAGGCATATGTGGCTCTCACATAGGATCAAGAGCTCTTGCCGGCAAGGCATTCCGGCAAGGTTTCTTTTGGCCCACTGCCCTCCAGGATGCAACTGCACTAGTAACCAAGTGTGAAGCGTGCCAGTTCCATTCGAAGAAACTTCATTAGCCAGCCCAAGCTCTTCAGACGATCCCTCTTTCCTGGCCATTTTCGGTCTGGGGGCTCGACATATTGGGCCCCTTTCCCCATGCTGTCGTGGGCTTTGAGTACTTGTACGTCGCAATCGACAAGTTCACAAAGTGGCCAGAAGTGGAAGCACTGAGAAAGGTGATAGCACAGTCAGCCGTCAAGTTCTTTAAAGGATTAGTTTGCCGTTTTGGTGTGCCAAACAAAGTCATCACCGACAACGGCACACAGTTCACGAGCCGCACCTTCATGCAGTATATCCAAGACCTTGGCAGCAAAATCTGTTTTGCTTCTGTTGCCCATCCAAGAAGCAACAGCCAGGCGGAAAGGGCGAATGCTGAGGTGCTGCGGGGTCTCAAGACGAGAACTTTCGACAGGCTGCACAAGTGCGGAAGGCGCTGGATTGATGAGTTGCCGGCGGTCCTTTGGTCAATCAGGACGACACCAAATCGAGCCACTGGCCAGACACCTTTCTCCCTGGTATACGGGGCGGAAGCAGTTCTTCCCACAGAACTCATATATGGGTCACCTCGAGTGCTCGCTTATGATGAGCTTGAGCAAGAGCAGTTGCAGCAAGATGATGCTACGCTCCTTGAGGAAGATCGTCTTCAGGCTGCTGTGCGAGCCGCGCGCTACCAGCAAGCCTTGCACCGCTACCACAGCTGCAAGGTTCATGCCCGAAGCCTTGAGGAAGGCGACCTTGTTCTTCGGCATGTTCAGTCCACCAAGAATTCCAACAAGTTGACGCCAAAGTGGGAAGGCCCTTATCGGGTAATACGAGTCACCAGGCCCGGCGCAGTCCGCCTGGAGACCAAAGATGGCATTCCAGTGAGCAACTCCTAGAATATCGAACATCTTTGCAAGTTTTACCCAGGAGGCACGGTTGCCGGGACCCCCGGCAACCCCCTTTTGTACTAGCCTTGCCGGCAAGGCATATAACCCTATGTACAAAGCCAGGCGCAGACCCTGTGCGCAGTTGAATAAGTTTAAGTATGTACAACTCTTGTTGATTTCCATGTTTATCTATATGCATGCCTGTCCAGGATATTGTACTACGTTCATTTCCAGCAAGTACTGATGAACCGCCAAGGTTCCATGTTCCTATTTTCTCTTCTTTCTTTTTCTCAAAGGACAGAAGGTTCCCTCGCATACAAGTTTGCCGGGGGGGATAGAGAGTGTGGGCGCCAGCAGGCGACGTTCGAAGTGGCATCTTGCGGGAAAGAGTACAACAGCAAAAAAGCTAAGTTGTGAAACCTTGAGTGATTTTCTTTTAAATATGAGGTTATTTTCCTCGAACAATTTTGATTCTTGTATGGAAAACCTGCACGCGAAGGAACTTTGCCAGGATTGGTTACGCCTTTGCTCTGTTTCGAGTCCGCTCAACAGTTCAAGTGGCTGCGCTAAGAACGGCAAGGTATCTTGTCGGTAGCGACACCCCCAGCAGGCTGCTAAGGATCCGTTCCTCAAAGCGCTCGCGGCAAGGGTGCGCGCACCGGCAAGTTTTTCCCTGTAAAGCATAGGGTGTATGCCATACAAAGAGAGATCAGATGAGAAAGATGGCATGGATTCAATCCAAAACACAGCAAGTTATATTACATCAATGGTTGACGCAGTTCTAACTTAAGATAAATTATCTCGGGCACGAGTTCATAGCGGCAAGGAGAAGCGAAGCGGCTAGTCCCGGCGCTGGCCTTCCACCCTCTTGACTTGGTCAACTATGTCGACGATGGGCGCGATGAGCTCTTCAAGTGCCTTTTGTTCTGCATCCTCCGGCAAGCTGTCAAGCACGTTGGTGAGGTTGAGTCCAGGGTTCCTGTACGCCACCTTGGTGAGCACCTTGAGAAGGACGCCCCGGCAAAGCTTGCGGGATTCATTGGCCAGCTGGGTTGCTCGGCTAGAGTGGAGCAGCTTCAGGGCATGTAACATCCCAAAATTCTAAATTTTGGAATGTTATATTAAATAAATAGTTTTGATTGATTGTTTGATTGTGGTGTGGTTGCTTGTGTGAAATTGAGTGAAATTTGGAAACTTTTTGAAAGTTGAATGAGAGGGAATAAAATGACTTTCCCAAAACTTTCACCTTGCATTTATGATCTCCATGAATTCATATTCATTTCATCACAAAACCCTAGAGTGAAGATGATATCACTTCTTCCATTTAAATAAATGAAAAGGGTTTTGAAAAGATTTGAATTCCATTTGGAAATATTCCAAATTCGAAAACTTTATGCAACTCAATGATTTTCATGAGAGGAGATAAAATGACTTCTTCAAATTATTGAATATGAGTTGGAAGTTTAAAACAATCGAATTAAAGTCCCTTTGAAATTATTTTCAATTTGGAGTTATTTGGTTTTTATTCAAATGTTTTTATCCAAAAATAAAATATATGGAAATTAGGGTAAAATGATTCCCTTCAATATAAAATAGAGGGAATAAATTTGAAATCATTTTGGTATTTTTAAATGATTTTTATAGGTTTTATTGCAGCAGTAGCACTGTTTGCTTATTTAAATTTGTGAAATTTATTTGCCGCTGAAATATGTTCATCTTTTAGAAAATCTTTTTCTGAAAATTTTGATATATAATATGCCTATGGAAATTTTTCTTATTTTCCGTTTTTTTTTTATTATTCTAAAAAAAAAAAACGCACGCAGACATGCGCGCACACGCGCAGGCCGGCCGAAGGCCCATGCGGCGTCGTTCCTTTTCTTTGTTTTTTATATTTTCGTCTGCCTTGGTTACGTTTAGTCCCACATTGCCTAGCTTTTGACCTCTAAGCCTCCTTTCCACCTATAAATATAGACCCATAGAGCCTCCAAAAATCATCCGATTCGGGTTAAATCAATATATTTTGGTTTGACTAGATTCACTAAATAAAAATATTTTTCTTCTCTCCGGCGGGACTTCTGAAAGTTGTCTTCTCTCTCGGAAGTCATCTTTTCTCTACCTTATAAAGGTATCTTTCTTTGTATTTTTTTATATACTCCCGTAGCTTATTATTTCTAGACTAGTACAGTAGAATAATTAGATTTATAAATTAGTCCTTGTATTTACATTTTAGGACTAGAATTCTTTTAGCCATAACTCTTTTTCTTCCGTAAAACAGCTTGGCCCTGATTTTTCAAATAGCCATAACTTTTTACTCGTTCATCCAAATTAGACGAAACCAACGCCAATATTTTTGTCTTGACTCCACCTTTCTAGTGAATCTATCAAATAAACTTTTTGCAACTTTCAAATTTCGAAATTTGTTCAGATTCATATTCAAACTTGTTTTGGCTATAACTTGAGTTTCGTAACTCCGATTTAATTGATTCTTTTTGCTAATTGAAGCTCTTGACCTAAACTTTCTGATAAGACCAAATCCACCCAATTTTGGTACTGTTAGAAATTGTTTTCTGTTGCAAGAGTTAATTGCTAGTTTTCGAAGTTTTTCGAGATCTTTTCTTCGATTCTTTTGCATGAGTGCTTATGTATGCAATTGCTTGCTCACGTTAGATTGAACGGAGTGTGACGAGTAGAACTATCAGGAATTATGAGTGCGAAGGATCTTCATCAACAGTACAAGGCAAGTAACACTTTGATCATACTCTTCTATACCCAGTTTTTATGCATTAGTTTTATCCTCAAACACTACATGACTAGGATGTGATTAACTTGTGGGTATTGGGAAGTAGATGATGAGGTAGAACCTATTGCCCTTTTATAAAACCCTTGGGAGTTACTTCCACGCTATGCTTATGTTGCCATGCTATGCTCGTAGACGTGGATTGGGTTTTGAGTGTATCCATGACAGATGTGAGATTTTTAATTAATGGTTCAACTTAAGGTGGCAACTTTAATACACATCTGGGTGGATTGCTTGTTTGGGCACCTGGGGATATACCAGTGTTGTCCTAGGAGATCCCGGGGATATACCGTGTGATCCTCCTACGGTCCGCCACCCAGGCTCAAAGGGATCATAAGATTATTCATGCTAGAAACTTCCGTGTGCAGCCATAAGCTATTATGGGCTCTAGCATAGTTGAGTATGTTACATGACCTCTTTCAGTGGTAGGCTAGCAGATGTAGGGGAAAGTAGGTGTAACTGTCTACCCAGAGTAAAGAGTAAATGTTTCTGAAAGACTGTGTCTCGGTCATCCGTTTCTCAAACACCATGTAGTGCGAGAAATCCAACGGAGGAGATCGAGTCTTGTGGGGAAAAGTGCACAAACCTCTGCAGAGTGTAAAAACTAATCATGATTAGCCGTGTCCCCGGTTATGGACATCTTGAGTATCTGGTTCTTGGATCATCATATTGAATCCCATCACTCTAAATTAATTTGTTGGGATTAATGATTACTTTTAATTGGGATTGAGAGGGGGATTTACCTTCTCAATGTTCAACAACCACCATGATAGTTAAATAAAATATATTCCTTTGTTGTAGGGAAAAATTGGCTTTTCGCAAAACATATTAACCGTAGAGCCTCCACCAGCCATATATGCATGTAGTGATAGCATTTATTCTGTTCATTGCTCTACTGTGTTATCTTGCCAGTATATTCAATGTACTGACCCGTTTCGGGCTGCAACGTCTCATGTTGCAGGATTCTTACGACGAGTAAGTGATACGTTAGGGTTACGATTTCTACACTCAACTTTGCCGTTGGTGTTGATGGGAATCCACAACCCTGTTGTTACTTCCGCTATTTGGATTGAGGTAATAGTATTTACGTTACTTTATACATGTGATTTACCTCTGTTATAAATCCTCGAGTACTGTGTGTGTCAGCATACCGATCCAGGGATGACACTTAAGCACAGAGACTTTGATCCATTCGGGTCGGGTCGCTACAGGGCATCAAGGACAGCCTCGAAGAACATGGTCAGTCTGGCGCTCGTAGTTACCCTCTCCTCGAGGGAATACCTAAAAGTCGACAGGCCCATGGTGGACAGTTGTGTTGTGAGCCTCTCTGCGACATGAACAAGGCGCTCAATCTAGATCTTCACGCCTTTCTCATAGTCATTATAGGTGGCGGCGGCACTCTCAAGCAGTTGCTTCTCCTCCTGGAGGTCCTTAGCCAGGGTCTTCTCATGAGCCCTGCTGCTCTCAAGAGACTCCTTCAGCGTGGTCAGCTTCAACTCCAGATCAGCAATGGATTCAGTGGCAGAGGAGAGTTTCTGGGTCTTTTCGGATATGGCAGTTTGCATCTCCGCCAAGTCATAGAGAGTTTTATCTCTGTTGTCTTTGAGCGTCGAGATCTCCTTGCCGTGCTTCTCTAGATCCGCCTCCAGTTTCTCCACCTTGCCGGCCAGCTCGTTCTTGGTGGCTTCTGCAGCTTCGGCGGCATCGACGGCTTCTTTTAGCTTGCCGGCATGGTCCAGGACCAGAGCGTCAAGCGCTTTCTTGTGCTCCTGCTCCAGCCCTTGGGTCCGCTGCGCGACAAGCTTCTCGATCTCCTCATCCTTTCCGCGGAGCTTGGCGGCAAGTGCCCCCTCGCGAGCGTCAAGGTCTTCTTCCTGAGCATCGAGCAGGATGCGGTGCTCCCTTAGCTGGGCGTCTTCCTTGCGGCCTCTTGAGCGGCCTCCTCCTGTGCCTTCTCAATATCGGACTGCTTCAGAAGGAGCTCGTCCCAACGCTGGCCTAGCTGCTCCTGGCCAGTCCTCAGCTCTTGTCGGGCCTCGGCGAACCAGACCTGCATCTGCTCGACACGCTTTTGGAAGTCTGCCTCTGCCGCATCGACAACCGCTGCCCTGGAGTCCAGTTTCTCCTTACGGGCACGGTGGAGCGCCTGGAGCTTCTGGAAGTTGTCGCTCATGGCCTGGAGGAGCTGGTCTTCTTTGGATACGCTGCTGCTGGCGCTCGGCTCGTCGACAACCTTGAGCCCGGCAGCGGCGATGACTTCTTCGTTGAAAGCCTCCCCCTCGGTTGGCGCTCCGGTGCTTGCCGTCCCCGGGATGCTGACGAACAGATTGTCGCCAATCTTCAGGTATCTGCTTGAGGGGAAGGGGCTTCGGATGTCGACGGTTGGTCCTCGACCACCGTCTCCCCGACAACTGGGGGCTTCGGGACCGATGCAGCGCCAGGCGCTCCTGCGGCAGGAATGCCGTCAGTTCGGTCGCCGGTCTCCTTGCCGGCCTCCCCTGCAGACCCCTTAGCGGCCTCTTCATGCGCGTCTTTGGCGGCTTCGGCGGCAGCATCCTTGGCGGTCTCCTTGATGGTGGCGTCAACATCCATCTAATCCACCAAGGGAAGATCTGAAAGCCAAGGAGGAGAAACAAGATAAAACCAAGATTGAAGTTCAAAGCAGAAAGAGAAGAGAGAAAGATCATGCAGGAAGGGTGACGGGTGCCCGAAAGCGAGCGGCATACCTGTGACGAGCACCTGGGAGGTGGTTCCTTTCCCGGCACCATTCATTGCCGGTGTGGAATTGCCGGCACCCGTGCTTGCCGGCCCTTCCTCCACGCGAATGGGCTCGTCGATGGGAGCCCTTGTCGTGGATCCATCCCTGGGCGGTGTGGTTTACGGAGGCGGCATGTTAGGGTCGGCTCTCAGTAGCTCTCCTTGTTGTTGTTCTTCTCCTGCAAATCCAGCAAGATCATCAGCAAAGATACACACCCCAACACTCGCCAGCGGGAAATGAGTAACGGACTCACGCTGGGGGCTGAGTCGGGGGCTGCATCGTGGGCTGGGATCCGGGCTGATCGTGATCGTCTCCGGCGCACCTGAGGTGCTTGCCGGGGGCTCGTCGCCCGTCGAGGTCTTGGCTTTCTTTGCCATCCTCTGCGCCAATGTTTCCGTGTCTCTGCGGGGACAGGCCAAAATAAGATCAAAACAGGGACTCAGGAGATGAAGAAAGCAGTAAGGCACTTACTCATCTTCTTCTTCTAGCCTCTTCTCCCTCCTCGGGCTGAAGGAGGAAAAGTCAAAGTCGGCCTCCAGTATGGTGTCCGTGCGAGGGGGGTGGAAGATGGAGACCTGGGCCGCTTGGCCGTGGTAGAGGCGGCGGCTGCTTTTTCCTTTGCTGCCGCGGTCGTGCGCCTCATCTGGCGCACAGGTTGCGGCTGGACCTCTTGCCGCTGCGCAGCCTTCCCGGCCGCCCCCTTGACGGGGACCTCTTCGCGTGAGGAGGCTTGTCGGACTGGCTCGACAGAGCCAACCCGCCGGAGGACATGTTTCTTCTTCCCCGGGACTGGAGGCTCCTCGTGCGGCTCCTCTTCAGCTGCCTCTTCAGCCGTCTCCTCAGCTGTCCCCTCGGCAGAAGGGCCCCCCGCTGTGTTCCCCGGCAGGCTCCCCCTGCTCAGCAAGATCCTCCTCTGCGCTGGCTTCGTCTTCCACAAAGCCAACGCTGCCAGCCTCCCCGGCAAGGGCTGCCTCTTCCACCCTGCTGGCAATATACGCCACCTCCTCATCGGTGGTGGGGCGGATGAGCTGCGTTTCTTCCTGGATGGCCCTCTCCGACAAGTTGTCAAAGAACTCTTGCACCCGCTCCACGTCTGGCTCGGCCCTGGTCTGATCAAGGCCATGGGTGTTAAACACCGGCATCATGGCGATGATTGAGGTCAGGGCGGAGTTGTTGCACAAAGGGATCACGCCCGCCGGCAACTTGAGCGGCTTGTCGGCCTTTTCGGTCTTGTCGGCCTTGAGGTGGAACAGCTTGTGGCAGAGAGCCGCATGCTGCATGACCGTCAAGTTGCTGTTCAGGCCGGGGCGCAGTCTCATGATGTCTGCCGCATTCTGGTATTCCCAAGCTGGCCTCCCCTTGTTCTGCAGAGGGGCGATGCGGCGGCGGAGGAAGTCGGCCCCAATCATTTCGATTGTGAGCTCGACAGCCTTGAGGCGATGGATTCTGGTGGTTGCAACTGTGAGCTTCCCGTCTTGAGGGTCGAGGTCACCCCAATTGCCTCCATGGACCAGTTTCGTCTGCCGGGCATACAAAATGGCTGCGGGTCCTTCTCCATGATCCAGCACCACTTGCCCCGCCATTCGTCCCACTTTTCCTTGTGGGTCCCGTCCGGGTACGTCTTCTTGGCGAATACCCTTGGGATCCAGGTGACGCAGCCAGAAAGGGCCCCGCCGGGCTGGATGCGGGGAACGAAATAATGGCGAAAGAGGGCCGTGTTGGGGACCACCCCGGCGAAGTTCTCACAGAGGTGGGTGAAGGTGGCCATACATGCCACAGCATTCGGCGTGAAATCCAAGATATGGAAGCCGAATGTGTACATGATGTCATTGAAGAAATCTGAAAATGGGGGACAGAGCCCGCAGTAGAAGTAATGACGAAGAAAGGGAATTTATCTGGGGCAGGCTCGGCGCAAGAAGCTGGGATGACGCGGGTAGCAGGATGCCCCGTCATCGCTCTCCCCCACATACACAGATACCGCTCCTTTAGAGCGCGCGCATCGAGCGTCGGAGCGAAGACGATGTTCTCCTTCCGCATCTTCACCAACTCGTTCTCCGGCACCTCTTCCCCCTCGCTGGCCTTGGACGCTCCCTTGCCCTTGCTCGCTTTGGGCGCCATAAGAAACTGGAGAGAAGCGGGAGGTCGAGGATGGTGGGAACGCAGGGGGGACAGCGGATGGATGAGGAAGCTCTGGTTTGGGCTCAAGGAGGAAGACGACAGCGGTTCCTAGATTGGAAAGGACGAAGGGGGTAAATGAGCAGTGCCTTTGCGGATTCCTCTTTTTATGGGGAAGGCGTGAGGCTGCCTCTTTACTATCCAATGTGAAGGCATTTTTGCAGGCGTGCTGCTGCTGCGACCGTTCCGCGCGCGCACCCCACGTCGCGCACTCAATGCCGATCATGGGGAAGTGCTACAGACGAGATGATTACAGCAGTTAACCCCTGCCACGTGTGCCCGCGCACTATTTGGGCCTAACCCAACAACGCGTCGCGCCCGCGTGTGTGGCCCAGGCCCGGGGGCTCCTGTCGGTGTACTAAAGTTTGGGCCCTTTTGTTACCCCTTACTTGTGCACGGGCAGTTGCAGCCACGCCCGCGGCAAGGCCTGCCAGGGACAACTGGGAGCAAATACAAGGCAACCAAGATAGCATCTGAGCCAGTAATCAGAGAGCAGAAGACAAGCTGAGCCCCCGACAATGATTCTTGCCGGGGTGATTTGCGAGCCCCAGCAAGCTCCTTGCCGGGATGGTTTGCGAAGCCTCAGCAAGACCACCACCCTTGAGGTTGAGAGCTCTGACACATCGACAATGTCAAGACCAAGATCCAGGGGCGCCTGCATGGTGGCATGCAGATCTTTGTGAAGAACAGAAGGCAAGTTCCCAGCAAGGCTCTTGCCGGGGACATTTGCGAGGCCACGGCAAGGCTCGCACATGGCAAGGCTCCTCGTCCCGCCACCGCTCCAGCGCAGCAACTAGCCTGCCTGCCAGGCAAGCACCTACGTGGTGGCATGCAGATCTTCGTGAAGATCCTACAACCGCTCCAGCGCAGCGGCTAGCCAGTTAGCTTGGCATTTGCATGCCTCGTCATCTTGGGTGCGTGTCAAGATGGGGTGAGGCGGCGACGGACGGGACGGGCTCTGTTTCCGTCCCTGATAAAGTTAGGGACACATAAACAGCGCATTTAATGCACTTGTCCTAAGACGCCAGTGATAAGCATGTACACTGTAGCTACTTTACACCTCCTGTATGCCTATACGCCACTGTGGTAGCCCCTTGGTATAAAAGGAGGCCCAAGGCGATACAGGGAGGGACATTTGGACTTTTCGGCCCAGTTTGCATGCGTAGCAACTAGCCGAAGCTCAAGAACACTCAATACACTACAAGCAGGACTAGGGTTTTACGCTCCTCAGCAGCCTGAACCTGGGTAAAAATCCCTTGTGTTGATCGTTAGATCTGCTCTTTGCGCACTCCTCTTCCCTGCCAAACCGTAGAAGGGATCCACTCGATCCCATAGGTGTCGTTTCCCCGACAAGTTTAGATGGGCGTTGCCGTTTAAGTAGCGCATTCCGGTGAGGCCAAGCGTCCGGGTGCGTCGTTAAGTCGCCGGAGTTGGTTCCTCGGGCACCGAGCCTCTTAATGACGGCATACGGACGGACGGCATGAATGTGGGCAGCTGGCGTCGGCTGGGAACGCACGCGCGCGACGGCGCGAGGGATGAGGGTTTTTGGTGTGCCAGGGTAGTCAGCTGCGGTCGTGGCAACGTTGGAGATGCCCTTTGCTCACATGCGATCCCCACATGTCATTGAAAAAGCAAGACGACCCGACATGGTCTCAGGTCCTGGGGATGCAGTTTGCCACGCTAGAACACTCCGCGGACGCATCGCGGCGCGCGCACTTCGGCGCCCCGTGCATCCTCGACGAGCCAGGTGTTTATCTGTTGGTCGTGCCACAACGCTAACGCCACCTCGGCACCCTGAAGCCGAGCGTGTCCAGCGATGATGAGCGTGTCACTCACCGCGGTCGCCGTGTCCAGAGGCGGTGCGGGAACTGCGCCATGTTGCTGGCCCCCATGACCCACATGAATGGTTGCCGGTGGCGAGGAGGTCGTGGGCCAGCTCCTCCATTTGACCATGTTTCAGCAGTAGCAACTATACTAGTCCCTGCGTACTCCCTCTATTTTCATTTACTCCGCATTTTAGCTTTGCTTAAAGTCAAACTTTGTAAACTTTGACAAAGTTTATAGACAGAAATAATAGCATATACAATAACAAATCAATACCATTAGATTCATTATTGAATATACCCTCTTCTCCATCGATCATGCCGCCCTCCGGTCGAGTCCATCCTCCCGCATGCCTCATTTGAACATTCCGCCGAGTGTCATTCGCATGTGGGCCTAGACCATGCTTGTATTTCCAATGTTGTAATTTGTCCGACATGCATACAGACAAACGGTTCGTTTAAAGTTTCACTTTGCCTCCACTACGTGCCGCTTCCCATCTTAGTTTTGACATCCCATTCGGTTCATGCCCCGACACATCTTGACGAGATCGATTGATGTTGAGAGATCAAGTGCGTGTCGTGCAAGGAGATAAATGTTTGGTGTGTTTCTATGATAGAAATGACCTGGGGGGTCTGTGTGTGCGCGTCGGTCATGTACCATCTAGCTAGATCGATTGAAAGAGGACTAGGGTGGGTCTGGAGATTGACCGATCTAGAGAGGGGCGGAGAGGATGAATGTATGCTTAAAAAAAGATAGATGAAAGGCTTGGTTACAATTAATGCATGGTAGAGTGACCTAGGCGTGTGTCGAAGAGCGACCTGACGACGAGCGAGATGCAATCCCGATACCTCGCGAGATCAATTAGGTTTGACAAGCACAAAGAGGAAGAGAGGGGGTATGTGTGTGTGTGCGAGAGAGAGAGAGAGAGAGAGAGAGAGAGAGAGAGGGAAGGAGGGAGAGAGAGATACCCCGAGATGAAACCGAGAGAGAACAAGTGGGTGCATGTGTGATATACCTAAGGCGGTGTAGCGACCCGACCCAAATGGATCAAGTCTCTGTGCTTAAGTGTCATCCCTGGATCGGTATGCTGACACACACAGTACTCGAGGATTTATAACAGAGGTAAATCACATGTATAAAGTAACGTAAATACTATTACCTCAATCCATATAGCGGAAGTAACAACAAGGTTGTGGATTCCCATCAACACCAACAGCAAAGTTGAGTGTAGAAATCGTAACCCTAACGTATCACTTACTCGTCGTAAGAATCCTGCAACATGAGACGTTGCAGCCATGTAGGTCAGTACATTGAATGTACTGGCAAATTCACACCATAGGATAATGATGAATAATAGCTATCACTATATGCATATTTGGCTGGTGGAGAAGCTCTAGGGTTATATTGTTTTGCGAAAAGCCAATTTTTTCCTACATCAAAGGAATATGTTTTATTTAACTATCATGGTGGTTGAAACATTGAGAAGGTAAATCCCCCTCTCAATCCCAATTAAAAGTAATCATTAAACCCAACAAATTAATTTAGAGTGATGAGATCAAATCAATAATTCAAGTACCAGATACTCAAGATGTCCATAACCGGGGACACGGCTAACCATGATTAGTTTATACACTCTGCAGAGGTTTGCGCACTTTTCCCCACAAGACTCGATCTCCTCCGTTGGATTTCTCGCACTACATGGTGTTTGAGAAACGGATGACCGAGACACAGTCTTTCAGAAACATTTACTCTTTACTCTGGGTAGACAGTTACACCTACTTTCCCCTACATCTGCTAGCCTACCACTGAAAGAGGTCATGCAACATACTCAACTATGCTAGAGCCCATAATAGCTTGTGGCTGCACACGGAAGTTTCTAGCATGAATAATCTTATGATCCCTTTGAGCCTGGGTGGCGAACCAAATGGACAGCACTGGTATATCCCCAGGTGCCCGCAACCAATCCACCCAGATGTGTGTTTAAGTAGCCACCTTAAGTTAACCATTAATTAACAATCTCACATCTGTCATGGATACACTCAAACCCAATCCACGTCTACGAGCATAGCATGGCAATATAAGCATAGCGTAGAAGTAACTCCCAAGGTTTGATAATAAAGGGCAATAGGTTCTACCTCATCATCTACTTCCCAGTACCCACAAGTTAATCACATCCTAATCATGCAGTGTTTGAGGAGTGAAACTAATGCATAAAAACTGGGTAATAAAGGGATATGATCAAAATGTGAACTTGCCTTGTACTGTTGATGAAGATCCTTCGCACTCATAATTCCTGATAGTTCTACTCGTCATACTCCGTTCAATCTAACGTGAGCAAGCAATTGCATACATAAGCACTCATGCAAAAGAATCGAAGAAAAGATCTCGGAAAACTTCGAAAACTAGCAATTAACTCTTGCAACAGAAAACAATTTCTAACAGTACCAAAATTGGGTGGATTTGGTCTTATCAGAAAGTTTAGGTCAAGAGCTTCAATTAGCAAAAAGAATCAATTAAATCGGAGTTACGAAACTCAAGTTATAGCCAAAACAAGTTTGAATATGAATCTGAACAAATTTCGAAATTTTGAAAGTTGCAAAAAGTGTATTGGATAGATTTACTAGATATGTGGAGTCAAGACGAAAATGTAGACGTTGGTTTCGTCTAATTTGGATGAACGAGTAAAAAGTTATGGCTATTTGAAAAATCAGGGCCAAGCTGTTTTACGGAAGAAAAATAGTTATGGCTAAAAGAATTCTAGTCCTAAAATGTAAATACAGGGACTAATTGATAATCTAATTATTCTACCATACTAGTCTAGAAATAATAAGCTACGGGAGAAAAAAATACAAAGAAAGATACCTTTATAAGGTAGAGAAAAGACGACTTCTGAGAGAGAAGACAACTTCCAGAAGTCCCGCCGGAGAGAAGAAAAATATTTTTATTTAGTGAATCTAGTCAAACCAAAATACTGATTTAACCCGAATCGGATGATTTTTGGAGGCTGTATGGGTCTATATTTATAGGTGGAAAAGAGGTTTAGGGGTCAAGGGCTAGACAATGTGGGACTAAACATATGCATACGCAGATGAAATTGAAAAAGATCATGCGCATGGGCTAAGAATTCGGCCCGGCTGCGCGCGTACACTGCGCGGCAGTTTTTTTTGAAATAAAATAAAATAAAATAAAATGGTAAACCTTAACGAAAATAAAAAGAGAAAAAGAAAATACGGGCCGGCCTGTTTACTAAGCTGCGCATGTGGGCGATAAATAATTATTAGCCGCATGTACAGTTTTTTTAAAAAAAATAGAGACAGAAAGGAAAACTAAATAACAAAAATAAAATAAAATTTTATAAAGGCATATTATATATCAAAATTTTCAGAAAAATATTTCCTAAAAGATGAACATATTTTCAGCAGCGAATAAATTCCACAAAAATTTAAATAAAGTGAACAGTACTAGTGGTTCATTTAAAAACCAAATAAAAAATATTTTAAAATACCAAAATAATTTCAAATTTATTTCTCTCCATTTTTATACTGTAGAGAATCATTTTACTCTAATTTCCATATATTTTATTTTTGGAGAAAAATAATTTGAATAAAAACCAAATAACTCCAAATTGAAAATACTTTCAAAGGGACTTTAAATTTGATTTCTTTGAAACTTCCAACTCTCTTTCTTAGCATTTGAAGAAGTCATTTTATCTTCTCTCATGAAACTCATTGAGTTGCATAAAGTTTCCGAAGTTGAAATATTTCCAAATGGAATTCAAATCTTTTCAAAACCCCTTTTCATTTATTTAAATGGAAGAAGTCATATCATCTTCACTCGAGGGTTTTGTGATGAAATGAATTTTAATTCATGGAGGTCATAAATGCAAGGTGAAAGTTTGGGAAAGTCATTTCATTCCCTCTCATGTAACTTTCAAAATGTTTCAAATTTCATTCAATTTCACACAAACAACCACACCACAATCAAACAATCAATCAAAACTATTTATTTAATATAACATTCCAAAATTTAGAATTTTGGGATGTTACAAACCTACCACCCTTAAAATGAATCTCGCCCTCGAGATTCGGAGAGGCTAGAAAGAAATAGGTTAGGTTCGGGGTTCTCCTCAAAAATCCATCAATTGGCACGAAGGTCTCGGGTGCTACCACCCTTAGAAACATCGTTACGGTTCCATCAAAACTCATATACTCCATCCTTATTGTTGGCAGTGTCGATCTCCTCAGATCTTCAGGATAATTCCTTCTCTGGGCTCTTCCGGTAGTGGCATAACCTTTTTTTTCTCAATTCTTGTGTCCTTTCATCTTGGTAAGGTTCTTCGGAGACTGGGTCTTCTTATCTGACGGTCTGGCGCCAATACTAAACAACCATCGATATCTCATGGTGGTCAACAATTTATGGTTTCTCCTGCAGAAAATGGGTCTGGGTTTCATTCTCACCGTATGACCTACGATTGGCAACAGCTGCCTTGTACAAGGGAAAATTGTCATACCATTCTAAGGTTTAAACAAGGTTTTGATCGTCGTCGCTCTACTATGGGTAAGTCACTTAGATTTACCATCCCATATAGCAAGGCGAATAATAAGAGTAAGTCGGTATGGTGATCAATCCATCCCGCACCCAAATCATTACCTTGTATATGGTTTAGCGAA
The DNA here is from genome assembly GCA_011799875.1 of Thinopyrum elongatum. Taxonomy (NCBI): domain Eukaryota; kingdom Viridiplantae; phylum Streptophyta; class Magnoliopsida; order Poales; family Poaceae; genus Thinopyrum; species Thinopyrum elongatum. Next base: position 238,616,821 of record CM022300.1, read on the forward strand.
TCTCGCATTCTATCACTCGGTCATCCTCACAAGCACTGCAGAATTTCTCTTGTCGACGAACCAAGTTCGGATAAATCCATTGATTCTGCAAGCCAAACGAACATCTATCATTTCTTCACATCTCTCAGGTTTTCCGTAAACTCCTATAAGATCGTCTGTTGATAAAGTCGTAACTTCTACCAGGGTTTTTCCTTCAGCAAGAGTGTGCTTGCTTCTTGGCAGGTCCTGGGGCCTGTGGGTTATGGGCCCACCTCATCACTTGTAAACCTTGAACTCATCGTTGGGGCAACTGATCATTATTCCAACATCCAGCTTCCTAGCATTCTTAAATCCATCCCATTGTACTGTCTCCCTTCCTTCTATCGGTACCAAACTAAGACGGGATTACACAGACTCATCATGGAGTTACAATTGCTCCATATTACCAACATTATACCTCCTTTATATCCAATAGTACTTCATCCCTTCATACTCTTGGGGTATCCCACATATCGAGATAAAACTCGTACTTATTTTGTCCGAAGTCCACTCCGTGGAATATCATTATCTTTTCCAGAGGTCAAGTGTCCTCACAGGGTACTACCACCCTTGAAATGCACAAATTCATCCGTAGACCATATTTCTCATATCCTCGAAAATGGTCAAAATCTTTCTTCATAGAGTAACAACTCATAAAATCCAAATCAGTACCAACGATGCTAACTTTATTGATTCTCAAATTATTACAATCTCCTGCATTTCCATTACATATCTCAACTCAATACCTCAACAATAAAAGAATTGTTCCCACTACTACTACTATATCTCTTTTTCGACACAACTATTTAGCACAAGTCTCCTTCTCATTGGGACAATCTCTGGCAAAGTGCCCTTCTTCATTACAGCAGAAAACATATTACTTCTGACAAGTCTCGAGGTTTCCTTGTGATTACATAGCCTCCTTGGGTCCTCAGCTTCCTTTTTGGGCAACCGCTAAAGTAGTGCCCTGAATCTTTGTACCTAAAACATGTGATATGACTCAGGTCCTTCTTTGTAGAAATTTGGTTGTTCTTGGAGTCCAATCTATTTCTCTTCCTGGACTTTTCCGTGCCGATCAGGGCTTCTATTTCCTGTGGATCATACTCTACTTCCTCTGTCGGGAATGCTACTAGATCCCCCTTCAGACAATTCTGGGAGATGTGTCCTTTTTCTCCACATGAATAGTAAGACTTGGAGCAGGGTTTAATTAGGTCTTCTTCGGGTATGCCCTCCACCTCTTCCTTCATCACAGGTCTTCTAAAATTTCCATGAGGGCTCCTTTCATTGCTTCTTTCTTCTGCTGGATGGTTCTTTGTACTATGGGGTAAATGTGACACTGAGCAGGGCAGTGGGTAGTCCCTTCACACAAGAAACAAGTAATCTGCCTAGTTGGGCATTCTTCAGCTGGGTGAATTTCTTCACAATGAGGGCATTCATCCTTGTGTTCTTTATGGTTGTGTCCTATTTCTCCACAGAGCTTGCATGCACAAGGTTTCTTCATATCATTTCCATAAGGCTTCATCTTCTGGGACACAAGCCGAGACTTTAGTAGAGTCAACTTAAATTCTTTCCAAGTGGTTACTCCTTGCCATCCATTGATGGTTTGGTACATCCTCCACCAAGTAGCAGCACCTCTTTCAAAGCACTGAAGAGCATGCTGGGCCATATCCTTTCCGGCTATAGTGTTAATCTTCAGGTGATCTTCCATGTTCTGAATCCATCGGTCCGTCTCCAATTGAGTCATCGGTCCAGAAAATATGAGTTCATCTCCATTCATCCTCTATTGGTTCCAAGGGTTTGGGGTGGGATAAGGGAGATAGAGAGGGATACACACAATACAAACAACAGTTTTGAAGAGGCAGATTTTTATTTTGTGGCTGTCGAAAAAACATCAAACAAATGACAGCTCACAATCGTCGTATCTAACGTAAGTATATAACAGGGGTTTGGTCTTCTAATGGTCAATAAATCTTCAAAGTCGCCAAACCCTTCAAGTCTTGTCCATGCCTCCGATGGTTTCTTCCGATCGTGCTTGTCCTTCTTAAGTTCTTTCGCCAGATCATCTCTGTTGACGCGAAGTCGCTTGTGACGTCCTTTAATATTCTGGAGTTGCGTTCCAAACTTCTGGGTTTCAACATCCTTGGCATGAACCATGGTCCTACTGTCCTTCAGTTCCTGACGAATCTCTGGTATCTCAAGGTTTTGCTCCTCCAGCTTGGCTACTTTCAGCTTCTGGGTCCTGAGTTCTTCACGAAATGCTTCCTTGTCAAATATGGCTTCCTGAAGGTCCATCTTAAAATTCTCGATGTAATACTCCAGATCCTGTCGATACACCAGCTAAGGTTAAAATTCATCTTTTGCTGATAGATGCTCCATTAGCCCTTTTGTCATCCAATCCTTCCGACGAAATGCATGCTTAACTCAGCACGACGACAATAGCATAAGCGGGCGATAACATCATGGATAGCAGTGTTTCTGCCCCTGTCATTGCCATGAGCTATCATTCCATAGTTGATATCTCCTGCCTTAGGGTTTTCTTGACAAAAACTTTGAGTTTTAACGCTCCATGTTCCGGTCTTTCTCCGACACACCTTTATCTCGGGTATTGACAGCTTCAATAGTCTGACAAATTTCATAAGGGTAGCCTTCCTAGGTCATACCAATCTGGAAATTCTTCAGAAACTTCAAATTCTCCTAGTCTTCGGAGTCTTCAACCGTTGTAGTTTCCATTATTATAATGCACGGTAAAATCCTCTTCATTCCGAAGTGGTCTTAGTTGTCTGATATCTTGTACTTCTTGGAGTGGTCTCATCAGTCGAATCTTCGCGTGGTCAAAAGGGAAAAGGGGTATAGTCTAACTACTTGAGGTGAGAGGAAATACTTGGTAAAGCTTTAGAAAAGATGAGAGTTAAGGGATCTCTTTTGAAAATAAAGTTTAGAGAAAATCTTTCCTATGGGCTTGCCAGTTTCTATGGGTCACGTCCTACAGTCAACATGTGCTCTGATACCATCTTGTAGCGACCCGACCCAAATGGATCAAGTCTCTGTGCTTAAGTGTCATCCCTGGATCGGTATGCTGACACACACAGTACTCGAGGATTTATAACAGAGGTAAATCACATGTATAAAGTAACGTAAATACTATTACCTCAATCCATATAGCGGAAGTAACAACAAGGTTGTGGATTCCCATCAACACCAACGGCAAAGTTGAGTGTAGAAATCGTAACCCTAACGTATCACTTACTCGTCGTAAGAATCCTGCAACATGAGACGTTGCAGCCATGTAGGTCAGTACATTGAATGTACTGGCAAATTCACACCATAGGATAATGATGAATAATAGCTATCACTATATGCATATTTGGCTGGTGGAGAAGCTCTAGGGTTATATTGTTTTGCGAAAAGCCAATTTTTTCCTACATCAAAGGAATATGTTTTATTTAACTATCATGGTGGTTGAAACATTGAGAAGGTAAATCCCCCTCTCAATCCCAATTAAAAGTAATCATTAAACCCAACAAATTAATTTAGAGTGATGAGATCAAATCAATAATTCAAGTACCAGATACTCAAGATGTCCATAACCGGGGACACGGCTAACCATGATTAGTTTATACACTCTGCAGAGGTTTGCGCACTTTTCCCCACAAGACTCGATCTCCTCCGTTGGATTTCTCGCACTACATGGTGTTTGAGAAACGGATGACCGAGACACAGTCTTTCAGAAGCATTTACTCTTTACTCTGGGTAGACAGTTACACCTACTTTCCCCTACATCTGCTAGCCTACCACTGAAAGAGGTCATGCAACATACTCAACTATGCTAGAGCCCATAATAGCTTGTGGCTGCACATGGAAGTTTCTAGCATGAATAATCTTATGATCCCTTTGAGCCTGGGTGGCGAACCAAATGGACAGCACTGGTATATCCCCAGGTGCCCGCAACCAATCCACCCAGATGTGTGTTTAAGTAGCCACCTTAAGTTAACCATTAATTAACAATCTCACATCTGTCATGGATACACTCAAACCCAATCCACGTCTACGAGCATAGCATGGCAATATAAGCATAGCGTAGAAGTAACTCCCAAGGTTTGATAATAAAGGGCAATAGGTTCTACCTCATCATCTACTTCCCAGTACCCACAAGTTAATCACATCCTAATCATGCAGTGTTTGAGGAGTGAAACTAATGCATAAAAACTGGGTAATAAAGGGATATGATCAAAGTGTGAACTTGCCTTGTACTGTTGATGAAGATCCTTCGCACTCATAATTCCTGATAGTTCTACTCGTCACACTCCGTTCAATCTAACATGAGCAAGCAATTGCATACATAAGCACTCATGCAAAAGAATAGAAGAAAAGATCTCGGAAAACTTCGAAAACTAGCAATTAACTCTTGCAACAGAAAACAATTTCTAACAGTACCAAAATTGGGTGGATTTGGTCTTATCAGAAAGTTTAGGTCAAGAGATTCAATTAGCAAAAAGAATCAATTAAATCGGAGTTACGAAACTCAAGTTATAGCCAAAACAAATTTGAATATGAATCTGAACAAATTTTGAAATTTTGAAAGTTGCAAAAAGTATATTGGATAGATTCACTGGATAGGTGGAGTCAAGACGAAAATGTAGATGTTAGTTTCGTCTAATTTGGATGAACGAGTAAAAAGTTATGGCTATTTGAAAAATCAGGGCCAAGCTGTTTTACGGAAAAAAAAGAGCTATGGCTAAAAGAATTCTAGTCCTAAAATATAAATACAGGGACTAATTGATAATCTAATTATTCTACCGTACTAGTCTAGAAATAATAAGCTACGGGAGAAAAAAAAAAATACGAAGAAAGATACCTTTATAAGGTAGAGAAAAGACGACTTCTGAGAGAGAAGACAACTTCCAGAAGTCCCGCCGGAGAGAAGAAAAATATTTTTATTTAGTGAATCTAGTCAAACCAAAATATTGATTTAATCCGAATCGGATGATTTTTGGAGGCTGTATGGGTCTATATTTATAGGTGGAAAAGAGGTTTAGGGGTCAAGGGTTAGACAATGTAGGACTAAACATATGCATACGCAGATGAAATTGAAAAAGATCATGCGCATGGGCTAAGAATTCGGCCCGGTTGCGCGCGTACACTGCGCGGCAGTTTTTTTTTTTTGAAATAAAAATAAAATAAAATGGTAAACCTTAATGAAAATAAAAAGAGAAAAAGAAAATACGGGCCGGCCTGTTTACTAAGCTGCGCATGTGGGCGATAAATAATTATTAGCCGCACGTACAGTTTTTTTTAAATAGAGACAGAAAGGAAAACTAAATAATGAAAATAAAATAAAATTTTATATAGGCATATTATATATCAAAATTTTCAGAACAATATTTCCTAAAATATGAACATATTTTCAGCGGCGAATAAATTCCACAAAAATTTAAATAAAGTGAACAGTACTAGTGGTTCATTTAAAAACCAAATAAAAAATATTTTAAAATACCAAAATAATTTCAAATTTATTTCTCTCCATTTTTATACTGTAGAGAATCATTTTACCCTAATTTTCATATATTTTATTTTTGGAGAAAAATAATTTGAATAAAAACCAAATAACTCCAAATTGAAAATACTTTCAAAGGGACTTTAAATTTGATTTCTTTGAAACTTCCAACTCTCTTTCTTAGCATTTGAATTCATTTTATCTTCTCTCATGAAACTCATTGAGTCGCATAAAGTTTCCGAAGTTGAAATATTTCCAAATGGAATTCAAATCTTTTCAAAACCCCTTTTCATTTATTTAAATGGAAGAAGTCATATCATCTTCACTCGAGGGTTTTGTGATGAAATGAATTTTAATTCATGGAGGTCATAAATGCAAGGTGAAAGTTTGGGAAAGTCATTTCCTTCCCTCTCATTTAACTTTCAAAAAGTTTCAAATTTCACTCAATTTCACACAAACAACCACACCACAATCAAACAATCAATCAAAACTATTTATTTAATATAACATAGCAAAATTTAGAATTTTGGGATGTTACAGGCGGATTCAAAATTTTGAACCGGTGATCATAGCATCAACAAATCATAGATAAAGGGTATTCAATGTTCGTTTCACTTTTGAATGTACAATATACTCCCTCCTATCCTTTCTAGTTTACATATAAATTTTATGGGTAGTCAAAGTATCTCTACTTTGATCAAACTTACAGAAAAAAGTATCAACATTCAACAACACCCAATCAATATTGTTAGATTCGTACGTACTCCTAGATTTGTATTCAAATAGAGATAGTTTCCAATTTATTTTCAAACACGTGAATGCTTGTTCTCGCGCATGATCTTCCTACTAGGATTTCGCCACGTATAGCCAGTCCAATAGTAACTTTTTTAAGCTCCCTGTCCAATAGTAGTAGAAGTAGTAGTACTAGTGGAGTACTGAGGGTGACACTTGGCCGACCTCTCTCTCTTCTAGTAGTATAAATGATGCGGGCGGGGGAGGGGGAGGGATGTCGGTTTGCTCTCAACTACGGTCCCACAAGTGAGCGAAAACGCAAGACGATGCGCGTTCCATTTGGTGAGCGACGTGGAGGGTCCAGCGTGCCGGGGTGCAACACGAACGCGACAAGAGTGATGTACATCGTCCGTTCCTTATGAACTTGCATACTTCGAGTACTCCTTTTTTTAACACAGTACAGACGCAACCGCTCATACATGCGCGCATACAGTCACCCCTATGAACGCACACACGCACACCCTACCCCTATGAGCACCTTCGAGAGACTAAGCCATCATACCTCTACTAGCAAGATGCCCGTGCGTTGCACGTAACATCAAGATGCATTTGTATGAGTAGTTTATCTTGTGCGAGAAAAGGATGAACGAGGGAAGGCCTTATTTGCAAATGTGGAGAGGGGTGTGGGTACCTTTTTGCAAAATTGCCATAGTTTCCTTCCTATCCGTCAGATATAAATCGGACGGCCTATATTGCAGGATGGCAGGCACACCATCATCACCAACTCTATTTTTTATAAGAGCTAGCAAGATGCCCGTGCATTGCATGGAACATCAAGATGCATTTTTTTTACAAAACACCTGTTGTGATTGACCCATGCAGGAGTAATCCCATGTGTAAAAACTAATGATATCTCAAGAATTTCATTGGAAAAATGGTATCTCAAGAATTTCATCGCAAAAATGATATCTCGAGAAAGATGAGAGATAAGGTGAGGAGGAGTGGGGTGTGGTGGTGACTAGTGGTCGGACTGGGCGGAGGCATGGGGATGGACGGTGCCGGCAGCGGCCAGCATGCCAGATTGTTCTAGAGGCTTCCTTTTTTAATTACTCAACAATGAAGTTGTGGGAAATAAGGATGAACGATAGAGGTGCGGGTATCCCTTTGCAAAATTGCCATAGTTTGCTTTCTACTCTTATCTCTACTCTCGGTGATGATGGTGTGCCTGGCATCTTGCAATATAGACTGTCCGATCTATATCTGACAGATAGAAAGCAAACTATGGCAATTTTGCAAAGGGATACCCGCACCTCTATAGTTCATCCTTACCTCCCACAACTTCATTGTTGAGTAATTAAAAAAGGAAGCCTCTAGAACAATCTGGCATGGTGGCTACTGCCGGCGTCGTCCATCCCCATGCCTCCGCTAAGTCCGACCACCAATCACCACCGCGCCCCACTCCTCCTCACCTTATCTCTCATCTTTCTCTAGATATCATTTTTCGATGAAATTCTCGAGATACCATTTTTCGATGAAATTCTTGAGATATCATAAAAAATGCATCCTGATGTTCTGTACAATGCACGGGCATCTTGCTTGTCATCTTGATATTTATGAAGTCACCGCCTCATCGTCGACAGGAACGGTGGGGAGGTCCGGACATCTGCCACGTGAATCTCTGAAACTTTGGTCCCATCCCACACCACAACTCTCCAAGCTCCTGCCGTCCAGCTTTGCAAAGTCCGCACAGTCAAAACCGATTGACCGGTCGTCACCGAAACCACTATTCACTCTAGAACCTTCGCTACTCGGCCTACGCCAGCTCCTTGCCGGCCGGGCACCACTGCCCCAAAACCACACCTCCTCTCCAGCCCATTCCCCCAACTTTCGATCCCCTAGCTCGCATAAACCGTCCCCTAGTTCACCGGAAAGCCATGGTGCGCCGCAAGATCACGTACTACAAGATGCTGACGCCGGAGCGCCGCGCAGAAATCGCGACGGCGATCGGCGCCATAGACCTCTGTTCCCAAGCTCGCTTTGCGGCGGGCCAATCCCCGAGTTCTCTGGAGCCAAGCTCCGAGGAGGAGGAAGCCGATCCAATGTTCATGGCGGCGGTCGCGGCGCAGAAGGCCCCCGATGCGTATGAGACAATGGACGTCGACTTCGTGCCGGCGTCCGGGTCCCCCATGGTGCAGGCGGACCAGCGGTTCAACTTGGCGATTCTAAAGGAGGACCGGGAGGCAGAGGCTCAACTCAACGCGGAGCGCGCGGATGCCGCTGCCATCGAGGCCCTTCTGCAGGCGGAACCGGATGTCGTGGATGTGAACCGGGCGGCGGAGGTTCAACTAGACGTAGAGCGCACGGATGCCGCTGCCATCGAGACCCTCCTGCAGGCGGAACCAGACGTCCTGGACTTGAACCGGGCAGCGGAGGCTCAACTCGAAGTGGAGCGCACGGATGCCATTGCCATCGAGGGCCTCCTGTAGGCGGAACCGGACGTCCTGGACTTGAACCGGGCGGCGGAGGCTCAACTCGACGCGGAGCGCGCGGATGCCGCTGCCATCGAGGCCGTCCTACAGGCGGAACCAAACGTCATGGACGTGAACCAGGCGATGCTTGCATCCGTGCAGAGCGCCCGCACGCTCCGCGTGAACGAGTAGCTGGAGGCCGAGGACAACCATGGTGCGGAGACACACGTCGGCAACTACGGCTGGTCGCGCCGGCAACCAAAGACGACAAGGCCGTCTCATTCCGCGAGCAGTGATAGTTTTTCTTTATGTTGTTGTTTTTAGGGATCTTTTGCTGTGTAAAAACATATATTTATGCAAGTCGCCTGACTTTCATCATTTGGGTCAGTTGACCATTTCAGGCGGTTGGATGAATATCCTACGTCTCCTAACCCTTCTTCTGCCTCACCTCTTCCTCTTCCCCAACAGACCATCGCATGGGCCGTACGGATCTTCCCCAACATGCGGTTCGATAAACATACTGTATGAACGAAAATTATGTGTCAGCGGTAGGATGGCTGAGTTTGGTTTTAGCACATGCGGTAGCACGTGTCAGTGAGGGTGCATTCCCTTGGTTGGGTTTGCGGCGTGCAGGAGCGACTGTGTGAGGGTGCGGTGCGACCGCGACAGCCGTGCGCAAGTGTACCTCCTTTTCATTTTTAAAACTTTAGGCAAGCTTGGCAAAAATGTGTGGCAAAGTATGGCAATGCAAGGCCTAGACCCAAACAGGATACAAGTACATACGTACTACTTGTGTTAAAAAAGAAAGGCGGGGTTTTCCTTCGCGGGATTGATCGATACAAATCCTCGTTTGACGTGTCAATTAATGCGTATTTTTTTCTCCAACGCCCAAAGAGCTAACCATCTCACTCCTCATTGCTTGATTAATGCAGCGCCATGCAAACCAACCTTCTCACTTCCGCATGCATGCAAGGGTATATTAATGTACTTGGTTGCTAGTACGAGGCAAACCCCATCAATTTTGCCCCGATTAGTGTTAGTGGCCTTCTGCAAATTGTAATTTTGATACTGGCCTTGTATACAAAAAAATGGAGGTAGTAACTATTTCACTTCCTTCCCCATTGCGGTGACATCAACGATATCTCGAACGTTGTGGCTTTGGCGAAGTGCGTTCGACGGAGCACACCATTGAGGGAGACCACGGTAAGTCATTCGCAAGTGCCGCCTGCAAGCCGAGACAACCGCCTTCTTTGCATCCAGGAAGTCTGTTGAACCAAAGGGCGCGTAAATGTACTAGTACTACACAATAGCGTCGTCCGTCCAGCTTAGTGCGGTAAGGTGGTTTCTCGAAGAAGACGATGGAGAAGCGGAGTCAGCGAAGAGTGAAATGATGGTTGCTTCGTCCGTGCTTTGTGATTTGACGCATCACTGCTTTGTGATTTGTGATAGAAGGGACAGGGGAGTAGACTCTGTGCTCTATACTGTACATGCGTCCAAGCACGGGAGAAAGAGGAGAGAGGTCGCATTTTTCTATTCCTTCAATCAATCAATTAGGGAGCTTCGGTTCCATCTTTTTGGCTTTGGCAGCACCGTCCACAATGGTTCCCATTGATGCTAAAAGCTATTTTCACATTTGGCTACACATTGTGGATGCCCTTAACCGTACCATTTGGTTTTGCTCCTGTGTGCTATCTATACAAATCTCGATTATATTGATCTAAAAAATTATAGTATCAAGATTAGTAAAAAGGAGGTGATTTTGCCGCGCGGAAGGCGGGGGAGGTTTCTTATTTTTAGAGGACATTGGCCTGGCGGTTTGCTAACATGCGGTCCCACGTGTCAGTGCTTTACCAAGCCGATCTGCGTTCCACATGAGGCAGAACAACGGCAGAAGCAACACGTGCTTAACTTGAAGAAGATGAGGGAGAAGCGGATTCAGCAATGAGTGAAATGATGGTTGCTTCGTCACTCCAACTTCTTTTTTTAGCATTACTTCGTCCCTCCAACTTAACTGCGGGAAAGGTGCAGCTTTGTGATTTGACGCCTCATTGCTCATTACTACGCCGGCGCCATGACTGGGGTGCTTCACCCCTGCTGCTCTGCACTGTTATTTCGGTATGGCACGTGGACCCGGTTGCTTGATGTCCCACATGTCGGCGAAAGGGACTAGAACATTTATGAAAGCGAGCGCTCCACTCTTACGATGGAGGAGTACATGACACGGCGGCCCAGTGAACTGTTACTTGTACTGTAGTACTACTATAGTTTTGTTGTTTCGCACGATCCATAGATACAAACCCGATTAAACAGGCAAGGGCGGTATTTTTCCCGCGCGGTAGATGATACTAGCCATACATTTCAAAGGCAATTTTAATGTATGCAAACTGAATAATTAAGTAACAATATGAGATCTAGTAAAACTAAAAACACATATGATTAATTGTGTTAGAGTGTAGTAGTAGTGCTGTATTGCATAGTTGTTAGATGTAACATGCGAGAGCGTCTAGAGATGTACTTCTGGAGGGCCTACAGAGAGAAATTGGGCATAAAGTGGATTCAAATATTTGTATTCGTCTTCATGGCATTTGTAACTCATATCTACAGTTCGTATAGTAGACGTGAATGCTTGTTCACTCTTATGAAACCAGTACAGCAATAATGGGGTGGCGTGCGCCAATTTAGGCACTGGCACGTTGACCTACTCGGCTCCACAAAGAGAGCGAGAGAAGAGATAAATACATGGGCTGTCAGTGTATTTCAAGCGAAAAGCGTAATACGGTCACCGGACTTCAAAATACGCTCATTACGGTCACTATATATGTTTTGCGGTGATTATACGGTCACTTGCTCACCGTTCAGCATCGGATTGCACTCTGTTGACCGGCCAAATAGTCTGCATGTCACTATGTTGACTGGTTAAATTGACCATGTTCCTTGTGGGTCCCACCGGTCAGTTCGCATAGGAAAAAGGTAAGGTAAACACAAATTTATGCAGGCGCGACAAGACTCCAACCCATGCGCGGGAACCACCTGGTTGTGTATGTGTCTGTCAGGGCCTGATGTGTGCGCATGCATGTGTAGGTTGAGCACTTGAGCGTGAGAGTGTGTGTTGGTCGTGTGGTGTGTGCATGCATGCGTGCGTGTGTGCGTGTGAGTGTTGCATGCGTGCGTGGCTACGTGTGTACGTGTGAGTGTTGCGTGCGTGCGTGGCTGCGTGTGTACGTGTTAGTGTTGCGTGCATGCAGTTTGTGTGCATGCATGCGTGTGTGTATAATCACCACACGAGCTCATGTTTGTTAAAACAGACGGCTCAGCATACCAATACAAGGCCACCTTGTCCGCTGTGCCCGCGGTCATGACTTCAAACCACCGTCCAATATTTTTTTATCATTTGTTTTCATTCTTATACACGCCAACAGGTGGGCCCAATGGTAGTGAGATAATGTGATGCAACACTAGAGGTGCCACGTGAAGCGTTTAACTGGTCAACTAGTCATGTCTTGAGAAAATACAGAGCTGTACGGTGAGCCCGTGACTGTATAATAACCACAAAACGTAAATGGTGACCGTAGAGTGGATTCTGAAGTCCAATGTACGTATCGTGCTTTCGCTTCAAATACCATGATCGTCACTGTATATATCGCGAGAGAAAGATGAAACATGTGTGAATGTGCTGGGGGCGTACTTTTAGAGGACCTAGAGATAGTTTGTGTGCGTACGTGAAAGGGGCGTAGAGGGGATGTATGCGATGGAGAGAGAGATGCTCTTCGTTTCTCTTTATTATGACTAACTTTATATATAGTATAAAAATATACAAATTCACAGTGCGGAATAAATATCATTGGGTGCACCATGCAATGCAAATTAACGTTCATACTCCTCCATATAACTTTGTAATGTTGTATATATGTAGAAATTCTAAAATAATTTTTTGGAGGAATATTGTATGTGAAATAAACGTGAAGAGAGGGCTTTTTAGATCAATGGGGAACGTGATGTAACATGTGTTAATGTGTAGTTGACGTATTTGGCAGGGCCTAGAGAGGTATGTGTATGTATTACGTATTCGAGAGAGGCGTGGATGGAGGGGCCGGCGTGGGGGGGGCGTGGGAGAGATAGCACGAGAAATGAGAGAGGTCTAGAGAGAGAGAGAGAGACGAATAGGATGTCATGGCGAGAGATGCCCTTGATCGAGTGTGTATATGCAAGGAGGGCGGGGATAGAGGCACGAGGAAAAAATATTTTGTGTGGTGTGTGTGTTGGTATGTGTGGGTGTGAGAAGATAACGAGACCTGGGGGCAGAGGGTGTGTCACCGCGTGAGGTTCGGTGGGCCGAGGTGAGGCCCTTGGTTCGGTTCCGTCCTGCGCCACATTGGTCATCCCGTGACGCATTCAGGGAGACCCATGGAGGACTAGTCGTACAAGACAAAGATACCAGAGTCATGAAGGACTCTGTGTCCACTAACAAAGCCGGCTAGGATTTGTAACCCTAGGTCCTCGGACTAAGGTAACCCCTTATCTTTGATATTACCTTTCATCCAACCTAACTTTAAGGGGCATCCTAAAGAATGCTCTGCTAGAATCATACTCGTCAATTAGGAAGAGAGGTGGAGACAATGCGTGCGAGACAGGCCTAAAGATAATGTGCGTGCAGGAGACACGTAGGCAGGTCTATGTATATATAAAGGGTCGATGGGGATTGTGCGTGTGTATGCGTGTGAGAGGAAGAGTGCTTGTGATAAAACAGTCGTAAATGGTTGTGAGAGGGAGGGAGGGTGATATCAAGAGCATATCTGCGAGAAAGACACCTCGGGAGAGAGTGTGTGAGCACGTCTGAGAGACCACCGATGGATATACACCATGTGCGCGTATGTGTGAGAGAGAAAGTCAGCGCGTGTGTGAGGAGGGGCCTATGGAGAGTGAAACTACATGTAAAAGACTGATGTACACATTGATTAAAAATATAAATTGTATCCAAATATTAGGATGGGATCATGATATTTGCAATTCGCGTAAGCAACGGTCATTGATCCATCAGACATCTATATTCTATCAAATTTGAGCATGTCCATGTTATTATTCGACATAATTGATCCACAGAGTTAGTATTTTGAACTCCAGGCAATGCATCGCTTTAGCAATTCGAATATAAACGTGAGTATAGTTCATGTTGTGTGTGTAAAGCACATTATACATACAAAAGTTACACAATGAACATTATAAATAGCTAGCTATGAACTAGCATATATTAGAATTCAACTTAAGGTTGTTTAAAAAATTCGAATTCAACATGAAGTCCATTCAATTACTTGAATTCGAGATCATGGCATTTGTAAATCATACCTAAATTATGGGGGCACCAATCTTTGCTCTACTTTTGTACATAATAGCATATATAGTCGTGTACAAAATAGATTCAAATTTACCTCCTCCATTCCAAAATAATCATAGTTATAGGATTTTCAAGTGTCAAAATTTCAAAAAGAAGCGCATAATTTAATGAGGTTTTCACACATACAAGGTCAAATTTAACATTGTCTATTTAGGTCAATCCTCAAAGTTCAAGAGAACTCTAAACGTGAATGCTTCTGTTTCAAAATTTCCAACGAAGCTCCAAAAGAGCCTCTACTCACCCGAAACCGCGTGAGACAAATGTTTGGTAGAAGGAAATTACTTTTCTAACTCCGACCCGTGAAGCCTACCGGCCCGACGTCTATAGGTCTAAACCGGGGTAGGTTTGTAACTTCATCCATGCAACCGCCTCCGAAAAACATTCATACACCATGGCCGCCTAAACACACATTCGCTCGGCCGAAATCGCTCCCGCCCACTATTTGGGACACCTGGGATTACCGTCCTACCCCCGACCCGCAGTAGGTCTGAAATTTAAGAGGGGGCAAAGTTTGTACTTTCCCTAAATTTCAAACAAGCGCGTCCCATCTGTTAAAAAAAACAAGCGCGTCCCAGACCGAAACATGGTTCCCCCTTAGCTCCCCCCGCCACCCCCGCCCCCGGTCCGATTTCCCATTCGTACTCCCTGGGCGCCAAAACTACCTCTCCACCAGCTGCGAAACCCCGGCATCCTCTGTCCGCCACCCCATCCCACCCATCAACCGCCGCCCTCCTCCATCACGCCGGAGCCGATACCCCGACGTCGTCGTCCACCGCAACCGTAACCGCAACACCCTCCATGGCTAATAGTTGAAGCCAAGGCCAAGCTGCCTCCATGACGCTGGCGTGCATCGTACCCGAGCCAGTTCAACCACGTCATTCTGCACCTCACCGCTGCCGCTCCAACATCGGCACCGTCCATCGCACCGGAGCTGTTCCTGCTACACCGTCCATCGCACCGGAGCTTCCCCTCCGCCGACAGACGACCATCACAACACAGTCAACAATTTGGCCATGGGTTCGTCCAAGGCTCCACCCTCCTCCAAAACATCGGTTCCCCCGGTAAAAAGAAGAACATCGCCGCGATATCAGGAGGACACAACACTGGCAACCGGATCTGGTACTCCTCTTCCCTTATTTGTGCAAATCTTACATGTCTGCTTGCACGGTATTCATCCCACAGAAGACACTAGTTGACCGCTTCTTCCTACCCCTTCTTCCTGATACCAGATGTTCCTAGTAACTCGCGATGCAAGGTTTCTCCTCATATACTATTTCACCTTAGCTAGAGGTCCGTCACCCCCCTAGATTTCAATTCCTGGTCAGTTGATTCCCAATTAAAGGAAGCATTCCCTGGCATAACAGGCGCTAGTCCGCCTATTACGCCGGGGAAGCAGCGCCTTGGTGTTTATCTTAGGGGTGTGTGGCGCCTAGGAGCTTCTGGCCCCCGATCTGGAGGTCGGCCGAGCTTAAAGGGATGGCCGAGGGGCGCTGCCAAGCATGGCGGTGATGTGAGGTCGAGGGGAGGGCGGGGCGGCGGAGGCCGGGGTCTGGGCCGGTGGTTGCTGGTGATTCGAGAAAGATCGTCAACAGTGACTGGCGGCAGGTAGACGAAGGCCATCTGCCCGTTCCTTGTAGATTGGACGGTTCATAAAAAAATCGACTGACCTATTTATTTCCAGGCGACTTTTATTTTGATAGGACCACATGTAGTGGTGTGCTGGAGGAGTACCTGCATTTCCCAGCCATCCCTGTGCTCAGATATTACAAAATCATATGGAGTAGAATCTAATTTTGTTTGCCATGCAATGCTGTAGAGCTATCATATGTCTCCTATCATTTACTTTTTAGCCACCTGCTATCTGCTACTTTTACAGTGCACTAGTTCTGCACACACTTCACCCATACTCTCACTATTGTTTTTTTATGCATGGGTATTTCAGCCTCTGCCAACCGGTTGATAGAAGCACGAAATAAAAGAGAGAAGTATCTCCAGCTTTCTTCGGGCTTAGGCAAGACATGTTTCGGCGCTATAAAGGGTGCAGTGTCAGTAGATGGAGACGGTAAACGTAGCTCTGGAGTTGATGATCTCGCTCGCCATGAACCACCATCCCAGGTGCTTGCTTTAACTTCATGGTGTCATATGTGGTTGCATGTTGCATATGGTGTCCAGCTTGTATTCGAAAGGCCGAAGTCGGTCTTTATTAAGATAAGGAAAGATATTTTTTACATGAACCACCATCCCGGGAGCACCAGAAGCCAAATAGCTAGTTAGGGCACTGGCCGAGCCAGTGACAAGCCCAGCACAGACAGGCATCACCTGCAAGCCAACTAAAAAGCCACGGTGGTGGCGAAGCAGCCTGCCTCCCACCAGGATCTCAGGTCCTCGATGATCATGCTCACCACTCCAGCCGGGTGTCTATCTTGTATTGCTTCCAATTTGGTTAAATTGCATCTGCTTAGCTTACACATTATACCTTTGAATATGACATGCCTTCCTGTTTTTGGTACATACTACTACATCTGTCTATTAACCATGTTCTTACATCAAACTAATTTCTTGTGTATCCCTCATCAATCACTTATGATGAGACAGTCAGGCTCATGGACTGCTGTAAGAAAATATCCTCTTTTAAAGAATGCAGTGTCAGCCTCCCCACATGATTCTTAAGAAACAACAATGCTAGATGAAGATAGTCAACGTAGCTTTGTAGTTGACGACCGCATTTCCCCTACACCACCATCGTAGGTGCTTGCTCTAACTTGGCAGCGTGATATGTGGTTGCATGTTGCATATAGTGTCTAGATTGCAATTCTTTCAATCTGGTTAAATTGCATGTGCTATTCTGCTTAGTTTATACATTATACCTATTAATGTGACATGCCTTCTTGTTTTTGGTACATAGTACATCTGTCTATTAAGCATGTCCTTACATAAAACTACTATTTTTTTGTATCCCGCATCAATCAATTATGACGAGACACCTTTAGTATATGCAGAGTGATATTGGTTGCATCTTTCATATGATTTATAGCATGCACTGCTTCTAATTTGTTGAAATGCCATTTATCACGGGACGCTTTTAACTTGGTAGAGTCATATTGGTTACATCTTTCATGTGGTCTAGCTTGCATTGCTTCTAATTTGTTGAAATGGCTTCTGCTTAGTTTACACAAATAGTTGTGAATATGCCACGCTGTCCTGTTTTTCGTACATATTCCATCCTTGTATCATGTGTTTGCCTTACATCAAAGTAGTGATTGTCAGTATCATGCATGAATGAGTTCTGAAGAGTGAATTTTATTGCTTTTTCTTGTCGGTTTTACTTGACAATGCAAAATCAATAAAGCGGAAGGAAATTAGCAAGGCAGTGTATAAAGGTGCTCCTCCCAAACAACTGAAATGGAGGGCCTCTACAGATTCTACTCCGGCATCCCCCCAAGAAGATTTGCAACACAACACATGCATAGACACTCAACGTAGCTGTGTTGATGATGAGCACGTCTCCCCTAGTCGACCATCATAGGTGCTCCCTCTAACTTGGCACTGTTATATGTGGTTGCATGTTATGTATGATGTCTAGCTTGTATTGCTTCTAATTTTGTTGAATTCCATCTGCTTACTTTACACATTATACTTGTGAATAAGACATGTGTTCCTTTTCTAGAACATACAATATCTGTCTATCACACCATGTTCTTACATCAAAGTACTACTGTTGTGTAACCTGCAACAATCACTTATCATAAGACATGTTTAACTTGGGAGTGTGATATAGGTTACATCTCGCATTCTTTTCTAGCTTGTACTACTTGTAATTTGTTGAAATGACACTTATGACGAGACAATTTTAACTTGGTAGAGTGATATTCGTTGCATCTTCCATATGGTGTCTAGCTTTCATTGCTTCTAATTTGTTGAAATGCCTTCTACTTAGCTTACACATCATAGATGTGAATATGCAATGCTGTCCTTTTTTCTTACACATTCAATCGTCCTATCATGCGGTCACCTTACATTAAAGTAGTGCTCGTCAGCATCCTGCATCAATGAGTTCTGAAAAGCAAATTTTTATTCATTTTTCTTATGGGTTTGACTTGACAAGCCAATAAAATTAAGAAAGAGGAAGGAAAAAAATAAGGCAGGGACTGATGGCGGTCTTCCGGCGAAACCGGCATCCCAGGTGCTTTCTCTAGCTTGGCAGTGTGATATTGTCTTGCATGTTGCATACGGTGTCTAGCTTGTATGGCTTGTAATTTGATTAAATTACTTCTGCTTAGTTTACACATCATAGCTATGAATATGCAATGCTGTGAATATGCAATGGCACTAATGACGAGAGACCTTTAACTTGGTAGCGTGATGTTGTTTGCATCTTGCATATGATTTATTTCTTGTACTGCTTCACATTTGTTTAAATGCCAGTTATGACAAGACACTGTTAACTTGGCAGAGTGATATTTGTAGCATCTTTCATATGGTGTCTACCTTCCATTGCATTGCTTCTAATTTATTGAAATGCCTTCTGCTTAGTTTACACATCATAGTTCTGATTATCTCATGTCGTCCTGTTTTTCGTACATATTACAACCTCCTATCATGCGGTGTCTAACATCAAAGTTCAGTTTGTCTGTATCACGCATCAATTTGTTTTGAAGAACTAAATTTTTATTCCTTTTTCTTGTCGGCTTGACTTGACATGGCACAGAGAAAGAGGAAGGAACACCGAATGGCAGGGGATGGTGTTAGTACTGAGGACACACGGAAATGGAAGCGAAAGAATTATGCTGATTCTGCTGGTACTGATGGTGCAATAGAAGGTCAAAGTCCACCGGAAAATTGTACAAACACGGTATCCCATGCTACACCAGCTGCAAAACAACCCAAACAGAAACAATAGCTACCACCAAACAAGCAGTGACAGCCCTAGTTGTTGCAACACCTTCCACAGTACCACCAGCTACACGAGTTACTCATTTGTCAACTCAGCTAGCAGCACGTTCCCATGCTCCCTTGCCACCTGACTCTACTTCTGAAGCACTCTTGACACAAGACGAGTTGGTAAGATCAGATGAACCTTGTGAGCTTCAACAACAAGAAGGTAGTTGCTGGAGTCAAGTTACAGTTGCATGCTTTTTTATATGTAGTCTCACAGTTTGATGTACACTAACACTTCCTATGTTCGTTGTTGGACTAGCACCTAGGCGCAAGAGGAAACATACATCAAGGATAACGATTGATAGGTTAACTAAATCTAGAGGAGGAAGAATGGAGATCCGTTGTGAGGTGGGTTTAAAAAGGCCACATGATGCTACAGAGTCAGCCAAGTTAGTATCAGAGGCAGCGGTTGCCGTTAGGTGTCATGCACGTATCCTCCCAACATGGATTCAGTACATGAATGACAAAGACGAAACCCAGTTCAACACCTTCCTCGACCATTTATCTGTAAGTATGGTTATGTATGGAAATTAGTAATATCGTCTTGGTCTGTCCCATACTTTCTAGGTTGCTGGTAATGAGACTCCCATAATTTTCAACAAATGAGGTTCAAGTTGGATAGCCAAGATGATGCAACCAGACAAGCATGCACCCATGTTTTCAAGTCTGCTCTGCGACAGTATCGGTATAACTTGAGGAAAACTCACTTTGAAGGCAAGGCTAACAGTGAACTTGCCCAAACATCTCCAGTGGAAAATATATCGGATGAAGACTGGAGAGGCCTCATTAAACACTGGTCTGATCCAAAGTATCAAGTACGCTATATATATGTGATCAGATCACATGTTGAACTTCTATTTACGCATGTGCCTCACAAATCTATCTTCTTGTAGGTGAACTATTCAAAGAACAAGGCCAACCATACGAAAGTGAAATTCCAACAGACGACAGGATCTCATAGCTATATTGCACACTGCGAGGCTCTTGTAATTAGCTGTTGTTTCACTCTTTTCGTTGTGCCATATTATCAGATCTATATTGACTTGTTCCAAATGCAGAGGAAAGCCCGCAAGGACCAAAACGTACCTGAACCAAATGATGTGGAAATGTTCAAGGACTGTCACACCAGCAAGACGAAGGGGATGACTACACCAGTCCAAGCCGCTGTTGTAAGTCCTTAATCCTGATGCCTTTTAACTACTACTTACTCTGACTTGTGCATTGAATTGCACGGTTTGCAGCCAATATCTATTACTCTTTTCAATTTTATACACAATTGTCTTAGCGTATCATTGCACCTTACAAAGTTTAAAAGAGAGGAGTGATGTTCCTTTGATCTTGATCTGTAATCTAGTTCCGTGCTGGACTTGTCTACACAATGTTACAATTGCCTGTTTGTCTGTTCTCAGTTGTTTTGTGATATGAATGATGTCATACTATGCTTACCGTATTATAAACTTTGTCTCTTTATCCTTAGCTATCAATACAATGTGAAGAAATAGACAATACATTAGCCATGGTACATGGTCATATGTTTGGAACATGGTTTTATTATGTACTTTGCAGTAAAATACAACTAATATTTTACACGGGTTCACCAGAATAAGTTTTGTATATAGACCAAAGTTATTTTGTTTAGTTTTGCTGCCTCCTTAATATCTTCTCTTCTGGTACTAGTAATGTAAAAACTCAACTTTTCAGCAAGCTATGGAACAAATGGTGGAACCGCCACCTTCTGAAGGTGACGAGGCAACTATAACCGCAATGTCACCTCTTGCTGCAGTGGGTCAGTACCTGTCCACTAACAGTGCCAAAAGCACGTTCCTGTGTAATACTGGGTTGGTTGTTAAGGCAATCTCGTCCAAACTGCCTCATGATCAAGATATGCAAGCTCAAAACAATGTTATATCTACGCTCCAAACACAAGTCCATTCCCTAACAGAGACCCTTTGTGAAACAAGGACAGCCATTGTTCGATGTCTTCAAGATGTGCATGGTTTTGAAACGAGGCTATCAGACATTTGCTATGTTGTTCAGGAGCCTAGGAGAAATGAAGGCGAAGGTTATGGTGCTCCATCGGACAGTACAGCATGAAAACATAACAGTCAGGTCAAATGAACTGAGCTTCTGAACTTCTGGTGGTGCATTTATCTGCTGGACTATTAACTTTTATGCCAACCTTCCTTTTGTTTTATGGTTGTAATTTGTTTTGTTGCGATACAAAATTTGTTCTTAACGTGCAGCGACCGGCTGAAGAAAACAGCAAGCCATTTTTGTATAGTGTAGGGTGTTCCCTATATTTGCACTGGTGGCAAACTTTGATGCCCACTGGATATAATCTGTGCAATCGCCTTAATAGCCTAGCGTTAGTTTCTGGCTTATTTATTTCCCTAGTCTTCTGTTTCCTTGGTTTGCTAGTGTCCGCAACAACCATGGGCCATATACGGACCGTGGTAACCTTGAGCATGCTACGGGCCGTAGGACCCATGGGCCTCCTACGGGCCGTCGGATAAATGGGCCTCCAACGACCCGTAGATTCAGTGGGCCTCAGGCCGTCGAATAAATGGGCCCACAAGGGCCGTAAACGGGCATAATTGGTATCGGGCCAGCATGGTAATGGGCCGTTAACAGGCTGGAAGACAGCAAAGGCTTAATTCTGTCACAGGCATAATGGGTCGTTAATGGGCCAGAATATAGGACGGGCTGGAAACGGCGCAACGGGTTAACAAGCCACAAACGGGCTGATTCTAACCACGGGCCGAATTTGGCCCATTAGGGGAATAGGCCAGTAATGGGCCAGAAGTAATCGAGGGCCGGAAAGGAGCCCAAGAATCTATGGGCCGTCAGTAGGACGAAAGCTAACACGGGCTGGAAACGACCCATGTGAATCATGGGCCGTTACCGGGCATAAAGAAATTTACTGTTTATTACGGGCCAGAGTCACCACGGCCCATTAAAGGGCCCAATGATACAAAAGCCCTTGTCTGGGCCGAAAGAGGTCGTGGGCCATACATGGACTGAAAATGAAACGGGCTGGTATTATACTGGATGGCCCACATGACGTTGTTGGGCCGATTTCGGGAATGCCATAACGGGCCGTGAGTTACCAAGCCATAAAATGGGCTATATGCAAATAGACCGTTAACAGGCTTTTCATGGGCCGGCCCGCTATCTTTTGACCAAGTCAAACGGGCCAGCCTTTGTAAGCTAAATGGGCCAGTGTTGGGCCGTCGGACGTGTCGACATATCATAGGCGCGTATCTGACCCAATGACGAGCTGACACGTGTTTCCTCTGGCTAATGAGAATTTTACACGTGGAAAATCGCCATTGGTCGTTGCTGTTAACGGGTTATCGGATCCAAAACCGGACCCGATAGATAAACGGCGACCAGTTACGGTGGATGCCACGTGTCGGTTACCCTTAACGAAAGCACTTCCATGATGCGTCATTTATCGTCATGGAAGTGAACACTTCCGTGATGATAATTTTGGTATTGTCATGGAACACTTCTACGACAGCACAGGTATGACTATCTTGATTCTGTCAGAAAATCGTCATGGATGTACATGCATGACAGAAAATGTGACCTACTGTGAAAGACGTATCATCACGGAAGTGTATTTTTTTTGTAGTGAACCTCTGTGCCTAGCTTTCACACGTTGCGCGGGTGCTTCACCAGCCTCGGCGTCGCCACTCCCTCCCATGGTGCACTTTAGCGGCATCCTGGTACTCTCTAGACGACAGTGACCACTATGGACGGGGGGGGGGGGGGGTGGTGCAGCCGCCTAGTACTGGGAGCGAGGCGGGCGGCGGTCAAAGGCTGGCTTGCCTCCCGGTGAGCCTGCGCAGCGGACTTCTGGCATGCCTGCCATCATTTCAAACAACTACTCGCACGCCTCCTAGTGACACTGCACAGTGAACATGCCTCCCGTCAATTCACACACCAGCACGCACACCCCCTGATCTGCCTGCGCTGCAGACTGCTCGCATGCATCCCATCAACTCATGCCTGCTCGCACGGCACACGTGACGTGTGGCGGCACATATATTGTTTTTCTTTTTTGATGATTAACTCTGTTGCTTTATTGCTTAACTGAAGCATGGCACGTACACATTGTTGGTCTAACGCCCACAGTTTGAATAAATAATCTGTTTGCGATATTGGTTGCCAATTATTAACAGTCTCCCATTTGTAAGAAGATTATATAAAAACTTGTCTCAAATTTGAAGAAAAAATACAATATCACAGTCTACTAGTGTCCATATGACACCACGATAAGTTTCATGAAATTCAATTAAGTTTTGGATTTACTGAATTTTAAAAACCAAGATTCTCAATGTTTTGAAATTTCTTGCACGAGGAAACATGCACCAAGGGACACACATATGATTTTGCAATCCATTTTGGTGCACATGTAGCTCAAATTTGATTTTTGCACATTAAATCCCTAGGAAATCAATCAATGTATAAAAACGGTCGAATGATCTCTGTTTTCTTTTTAAATTTTAACACGACACTCCTTTGGTCACATGTTCACTGCAAAAAAAAGTTTGACATTCCTCAAAGTGGCGGTGGTGGTGCGGGATGTGTGTGTGTGGGGGGGGGAGGGGGTTCCCGGCGGACACTACAAGTCGTGAGCCTCTGTGTGGGATTGATCGTTTTGTGAGCCATATATGCCACATAAATGTCATGAATTGTTTATTCAAGACAATGCACAACCCTTTCATACATACATGTTAGGGCCACATGCATGCATTGGTGGTCCTCGGACACTCCCTCGTGCGGTTATCAGCGATGTGCCCATTCGTTAGCCCACGATATCAGTTTTCACCGACAACGAGAGGCATTTGACCAAAGGTGGATTCATCTTGGCCTGTGTTAC
Organism: Thinopyrum elongatum; assembly: GCA_011799875.1. NCBI lineage: Eukaryota > Viridiplantae > Streptophyta > Magnoliopsida > Poales > Poaceae > Thinopyrum > Thinopyrum elongatum. The sequence continues at coordinate 238,640,748 of CM022300.1, forward strand.
GGTGTGGATCATGATGATATTCCATATCAAAGTGCGGGCACGTGCATACAAATGAGTCCCTCCCACCGCCTCGAAGTGAGGGGGGCTACGCATTGTGAACCTCTATGTAGTGTGTTTCCGGTTTGCGAAGCATGTGCCACATCAAATTTGTGCATTGGTGTCGGTGTTCTGGGAACCAGGGTACCCAGACTTGCCTGCCTGCAGCCCACGGCGTGGCACCTTCGATGGCCTGGTACAGCCCATCTACAAGACTATCAAGACGAGACCCTTGCGAGGGGCCAAGCCTCGCGAGGGGGACGACGCCAAGACCTCCCGAGGAAGCGGCCTCCCCAGGGTGCCTCCTGAGGAGCGGAGATTTCTATGCAGGTACCCAACCTCATGAGGTTGTGATGATGCAAGCCATGACGACCAAGGCCAGGCGGGCGCCAGCGGGCGCAGAGGAGGCAGTTTCCTCTTTGGTGCTAAGGAGGCAAGCGCAGACGCGGGTTCCCAAGGAGCCTGGCAAAGGTTTCCATTCCAGTGCTACAAGACCAAGACCACCAGGACGGCAGGACGGATGTCATCGTCGAGCCCACCACTGCGTCATGACCAGAGGCTTTGCAGGCGAAGACCACCTTGCGTCAGGATAAGATGTACTACTTGTCCCCTTTCAAATTGGCCACTGTGGGATCCCTTCCCGCCTATGTTTTGGGGGAAGAGGACCGAGGCCACTATAAGTATAGGTTAGCCACCACCGTAGAGGGGATCCGAACCTCGTCGACTGATTCCCTCACCCATAGGCCTCGCGAGGTTGTTCATCCCTTGTACTAGTTCATCCTCAGTCCCTCGTGAGGCCAATCCACCACAAAGCAGGAGTAGGGTCTTACACCGCAAGGTGGCCCGAACCTGGGTAAACTGTCGTGTTCATCTTCTTCCTTGTTCGTGTGCATCGAGCTAGGCCGTAGGGCGACGAGCTGGTTGGCTGGATAGGTTGAGTCCTTCACACACGCCCCAGAGTTCGAACCTTTCTTGGGTCTGCGGAGCCCTAAATCCAACATTTGGCACGCCAGGTAGGGGCGTGTCGAGATCCCTGCCCCTTCGTCAACCACGTTCTGCCCTTGCTCCGTTGCACCCATGGCGGACGCTCCCCGAGCTCGCGCTGAGCGTTGGGCCACTCACACCACCCGGGTGGCGCCCCTCGGCCGCGGAGCCCATCATCACCCCATGCTCCCCGTGGCTAATGATGCCGCTGGCGTCACCGGCCATGGGCGGCGGGGCCCGCCATTGCCCTCTCCCGTGCGGTGCCGTAATCGTGCCGCCGCGCGGTCCTCCCACCACGCCGCGTCGTCGTCCTCGCATGCTCGCTGGGGGCTGGAGAACATGCGGGTTGCACTCCTCGTGGCGCGAGAGTTGCTGAGATGCCGGCTAGCGGAGGGCATCCATGACGCAATGCTTAGCCGGGTCGCTAAGCTGCTCAATGCCGCTTGCGAGGGTGCAGAGCCCTTTCGTATCCTGCCTACGTCGCGGATGCCGCCAGGGGTTCACGCCTGCTCCCGCTGCGTCTGCTCGCCCTCCCAGAGGGAGTCTGGATGGTCTTGCGGTGGTGATCTCGCACGCGAAGCCGCCCGCCCGACTCCAGATGCGCTCCCCCGGAATATGACCGGGGTAGGCGGCCCCTCCTGGAGCCACAATGAAGGACCACCCCTTGGTCGGCACGACTAGGCACCGGAGATGGTGGGCAGCAGAGCCGAGGGACTGGAGGCTGGCTTCGGGATGATGGCCTCTGGTGCCTCTGTGCCGCCATCATTGGGCTCGTTGTACGAACAAAGGGGAGGCCCGCGCATGTTATCCTTGTCGACCTAGACATCGGGACCGCCGAGGCCACACGGGACCAGAGCACCTTACGAGCCAACCCAATGCCCCACCGGCGCCTTCGACAGCAACGGCCACCGGTTACAACCAATATCTTTGGAACATGTCGCGCTAACCTTGGATCGCAGGTAAATCGTGCCACGACGGCGCACCTCCGGGCACTGGCCCTGACCCGGGCAGGCAGGGCGCGCTAGGAGGTCGCGTGAGGACGCCCCCCGCGCGCGGCGAGGGAGCCCGGTGCCAAGGCTCCCCCGCGTCACGAGGCACATGGTGCCACCACCGCGGTGGTGCGTGCCATCCGGAAGTGGGTCCTTCTCCCGGGAAGGCGCCAGCGAGCCCTCCCCCGGTCGAGGGCCCGCGGCCACCTCACCACCGCCTATGTAGCCCCTTGCCCCTTGGTCCTGTCCTGGTTTCCAAATGCCCCAACGGTGGTCGGGGTATGCACGGGGCGGGGTACCTGCACAGGGGGCAAGAAGCACCCCTCAAGTCTCCGCTCATGAAACTCTCACGTAATAATGAGTGGGGTTGTACACGCCCCAGAGTCTCCTGAGCGCTGCCAGAGCCTCACAGGGGCTCCCACCCACGTCTCAGTGGAAGCCCCATGCTCCGTGCTGGCGGACGACATGGTCCCCCAATGACTATGCCCACGCCCAGTGGAGGCCCCATGCTCCACGCTGGTGGGAAGACTAGAAGACTAGCATAGGTGCCGGAGGCGGCTGTTTTTTGCCTTCTCTTATAGTCGAATATGCTATTTCTTGGAATGAACTTACAACTCTTGCGTTTTGTTGAAGAAAGGGGGGGGGTTCCTGGTTTTTCCTTCTCCTGGTTGTTTTTTCCTTCGCTTGGTTTCCATTTTGCGAAAGATGGCGGGCACCCGTGGTTCACTCCATCGCACCCCGCGAGTGGGGGCTGGGCATGGTGCGCACGCTTAGGCCGCCCAGCGGCGCTAAAGACGCCCTGAGGGCCCAGGCCACAGCAGCTATGGCCTTGCCCATGCGCACACCTCTCTGGATCCTCGCGCGGCACTCTCGAGTGAACCAACGACTGCCAGGAGCTCAGGGAAATCCACGACGGGCATTTTGGCCGCCGCCCCGAGCACAGCGACCGCGGCTACGGCCGCGGAGGAGACCGCGGTGGAGGCCGCTGGGACAACCACGACCCTCGCCAGGACTGGCATGACCAACACCATGAGGACCGCTGGCAGGGCCAGCCTCGTGAGGATAGCCCCCAGGGTAATGCCGGCCTCCCTCCGCTGCCGCCACCGCCAAGGAGAAACGACGACAACCGCCAAGATGATGGGGCTGGGGGCTTCCAAGAGCCTCGCGCGATCGCCTGCATCCTGGGTGGCGCTCAGGCTCCCGCCTCTCATCGCTTCTTCAAGCAGTTCGCTCATGAGGTGAACGCAGCCCTCCCCAAGCTCAAGGCATCGCTCCCCTTCAATTGGTCCAAGCACACCATCACCTTTGACTCCATGGACCAGCTCAAGTGCTCAGCCACCGCCGGCGCGCTCCCAATGCTCTGCACGCCAACCATCAGCAACGTCCTTGTCACCAAGACCCTGATTGACGGTGGCGCTGGGCTCAACGTTCTCTCTGTCGAGACGTTTGAAATGCTCCAAGTACCATATGACTAGCTGCTACCCACCAAGCCTTTCTCAGGGGTGACCGATGGCTCCACCGTTCCCATAGGGCAGATTCGCCTCCCTGTCACCTTCGGCAAGCGCTACAACTACCACACCGAGCTCATCGACTTTGACGTCGCCCACATCCACCTCCCATACAATGCCATCCTTGGGTATCCGGCCCTCGCCAAGTTCGTGGCAGCAACTCACCACGACTACAATGTCTTCAAGATGCCAGGGAGTGGCGGCATCATCACGATCGCCTGCGACGAAAAGGATGCGATGTGCTCCCTCGAGCGCGCCTACCAGGCCACGGCGGTTGAGAACTCAGATGGTGAGGGTGCCATCCTGCCTCCTGAGGCCATCCCCAAGAAGAAGAAGTAGCTCCTCCCAAAGGGCCATCAGGAGGCTGGGGCGCCCGACGGTCGTGCCTCAGGCCCCGCGCCCTCTGCTAGGGCGTCTTTCCCTCTCACATAGGGAGGCGCGCCTGGCGCCCCCCTCAGGATGGGCTCGGGGGCTCTCCTCTGGAGGGCCTCTGACCTGACCAGCGTGATGAGGGAGACGTTCGGGCACCACGTGGAGGTGTGCTTTGATGCGCGCCTCTGTGAGCAAGGCGCAACGTGCGAGGCGCCGTGCGCTCAGGAGTTCATCACCAAGGCAATCGAGGAGCTTCAGGAGGCGTGAGCCATGCGTGGCGAGCATCGCCCCACACCATCCAGTGCAGCTGCCGCCCATGACATGGGTGGCGAACTGCACGTCTGCGTCAACATCCCAGGCCTTAATAGGGCTGCTTCGCAGGACCTCTTCTGGCCGTCCCGCGTCAGCCAGAGTGGGGGCTACCCCTGTAGCTACGTCCGCATGCCGTTCGGCCTGCTGAACATGGCCGCCTCGTACCAGCACCTCATGCAGGGAGCCTTGGCAGCCCATGAGGCAAGGTGCCAGGCGGTCCTGGCAGAGGAGGTGTCGGACCCTCGCGAGCTCCCCGGACCTCCAGAGCCTCCCGGGCCTCAGGAGCCGGCTGGCCCATGAGGACCGACCTCTGATGTGCGCGTCTTCAGCTACTCCAACGCTTCTACAACGATCGTGCCAAGTGACATTTTGGTTTGTTCAACTGAGGGCGCCCCTCGGGCTGCATCATCCTCAGGCTGCAAGGGTCCGCCCTCACAGCTGCGCCATTTTGATTCATGTACTCTGGACCAGTTCTGCATGCTCAAGTATTGTGGTTGTTAACATTACGCCTGTTGATCTGTCATCTATGGAATTGCCTTGTGTGACCCCTGCGTGTTGCTGACCCGCCTCTTGCTCGTCCCGCGAGGGGGGCTATTGGCATGGCGCCTATGCTCTGTTCCGTCCCTGCAACGCTGACAAACCTAAGAGACCGAGATCTGGCTCATGGCCGGCCCCGCGCACGTTACCTCACCAGGTCCTTAGTGCCTTTGTCTTCTCGCGGAAAGATCACGGGCAGGATAGCAAGCGCGACTGCCCTTTGTGCCTTGTGGCTAACTCACAGGAACCTCCGGAGGCAGGATCATGAGCAGCTTCGCCGACACCTCGCCATCGCGGAAGGATACCGCGCTACGTGCCATGGGGCGCAACCCCTCCTAGGTACCCCCTCGGAGCCAGCCACTCTTTTCTCGCGCAAGTCGCTTGCACGTTAAAGGGGGGCCCTTTAGCATCGCACCTCAGGGGCTCCTACCGGCCCTCGAGCCCTCACCCCCTGGCCTTGACCACGGCATTGTGACCTGGCATACCAGCGGCGGCCGAGCCTCGCTCGAGAGCCGGGTCCCGAGGACGTAGAGCACCTTGATGAGCAGGAGAGATGGAGTCGGTAGGAGCCCTGCGGGCGAGCGCCATCAGAAGAAGAGTGCAGCCTAACGTTGCACAAGAAGCTCGCCCTCGCTACAAGGAAACCACCGCAGGCTCGCCAAGATAAGTCGCTTCGCACACCCGGGTGCGAATCCCATAATCGGCATTTCATCTCTCGTGATTTCGCTCGGGCAAGGGAACTCCCTTTTCAGTCCTCCTGGAGCCGCTTGCGCGCCAAAAGGGACCTCCTGAGCATCGCGCCTCGGCGGCTCTTACCGGACCTCGGGCCGCTCACCTCCTGGCCTTGACCACGGCATCGTGAGCTGGCATACCAGCGACGGCCGAAGCTTGCCTGGCGACTAGGTCCTGACGGCATAGAGCACTAAGCTACCACGAGAATAAAAAGGGGGAACCGTGCCCAAGCGAGAGATGCAAGCACAGTATAAATTGGGGGCGCTGACGTTAAGGCAAAAAGTGCCACAATCTTTACACACTCCCGTAGGCCCTTCATGGTTTTTGCGCAGGAATGAAACGAAAGGAAAGGACCTCCTGAGGATCGCGACCCAGGCGATGTCGCCCATGACGCCTGGCCAGCGCCATTCCTCCCTCAAGCCCAAGCGCCACGCCTCGTAGCTGTCGTCGTTGCTTAAGCTTAGTTCAGAGGAGGCATCGCTGCTGCTGGAGGAATCGCTGGCAAGGCCAAGGGCAAGTTCACCACGACGGGGCCTCGCCGATTTGCCGGCCTGTGAGGGGGTCGCCGTCTTGATCGCCTCACCTGGGGCAGCACTCCAGACGTCGGCCGTCCTCTCCAAACACCTTGAAGAAGAGCGTCGATGCCCTGTCGTACTCGAAGTGGATGGCGTGCCTCCCCTCCGAGTTGCTGGCGCGGGCGATCGCGCCCCATCCCTGGGTCATGAAGACATCACCGGAGTCCACGGCCTCGACCTTCGCCTCTGAAGCTTGGCTGCAGCAGCCATCGTGCTGCAGCCACAACTCGACGGGTCCCTTCGACGGTATCTCCCCCACCAGGGACCGCGGGAGCCGGATCCATGTGCGCGGCGGTGTCACTGCCCACACCATGGATCACGGGCCGTGCCGCCGGCATGCGCCTGCGGGCAAGGTGGTCGCGCGGTCTCTACTTGTCCTCCTTCCAGGGTTCGTCCTCCGTGACTCCCGCGGCCGCTGTCGCGAGCGGGACCTTGCGCATGGATGTCCGCACTAATGGGGAAACCTGGCGGGGCGCGTTCATGCCAAGGTTGCGTGGCCATAGGCGCTGCGGCGGTCTCGCGGGGGCAACCGCGCCTTTTCTTCGACGGGAGCAACTCCGGTTCTACCAGAGGGGTTTTTCCCTTCTCGGCGGCCGAGAACCTCCTCATTGGCTCCATGGGTGCTCTGGTGAGATGGTGGTGCAGTGAAGAAGAAGAAGGAGCAAGCAGCAAGAAGATGAAGATGGGTTGGGGGCTCTGCCCCCCTTTCCCCATTTATAGGAGGGGAAGGCTCACCGGCGGCCTCTCACGTTCGAAGTCATGATGGCCCTTCTGCATGCATCAGGTAGTTGTCAAGTCCGAGCAGTTGCCGAGACAGCGTGGGGAAGCGGAGATGCCCACGTCCCGTCAAGTGACACGCGTCAGCCTGGCCCGCAGGCGATTAGGGCCCGCGGTGCTTCGCCCTTTCCCTTTGGCTTCGCCTCAAAGCCAAGTGTGAGCGCGCCTTGGGCCCGGGGGCTACTGTCGGCGTTCTGGGAAACAGGGTACCCAGACTTGCCTACCTACGGCCCACGGTGTGGCACCTTCGACGGCCTGGTACGGCCCATCTACAAGACTATCAAGAGAGACCCTCGCGAGGGGCCAAGCCTCGCGAGGGGGATGACGCCAAGACCTCGCTAGGGAGCGGCCTTCCCAGGCTGCCTCCTGAGGAGCAGAGATTTCTATGCAGGTACCCAACCTCATGATGTTGTGATGACGCAAGCCATGATGACCAAGTCCAGGCGGGCGCCAGCGGGCGCAGAGGAGGCAGTTTCCTCTTTAGTGCTAAGGAGGCAAGCGCAGACGCAGGTTCCCAAGGAGCCTGGCAAAGGTTTCCATTCCAGTGCTACAAGACCAAGACCACTAGGATGGCAGGACGGATGTCATCGTCGAGCCCACTGCTGCGTCACGACCAGAGGCTTTGCAGGCGAAGACCACCTTTCATCAGGATAAGATGTACTACTTGTCCCCTTTCAAATTGGCCACTGTGGGATCCCTTCCCGCCTATGTTTTGGGGGAAGAGGACCGAGGCCACTATAAGTATAGGTTAGCCACCACCGTAGAGGGGATCCGAACCTCGTCAACTGATCCCCTCACCCATAGACCTCGCGAGGTTGTTCATCCCTTGTACTAGTTCATCCTCAGCCCCTCGTGAGGCCAGTCCACCACAAAGCAGGAGTAGGGTCTTACACCGCAAGGTGGCCCGAACCTGGGTAAACTGCCGTGTTCATCTTCTTCCTTGTTCATGTGCATCGAGCTAGGCCGTACGACGACGAGCTGGTTTGCTGGATAGGTTGAGTGCTTCGAACACGCCCCAGAGTTCGAACCTTTCTTGGGTCTACGGAGCCCTGAATCCGACAATTGGGTATTCAAACATCACACAACACCTCTTTGGGGCACATGCACGCGGTGGTTGTCCTATGACACACACTCGCGTGTGACGCTCTCTATGGGCCCGTGGGGTCGTCGTTGATCAATTGAACCTACAGTGAGAGAGAGAGATTAATTTGATCAACAAGGATGGTTCTTTTTTGGTTTGTGTTACTTATGCACGGTAGGAGTATGTAGTACACATCAAAGAGGGGGCAACATATACTATGCGTCATGAACCTCGCTCCATGTGGGTACTTTCTGGTTCCCAAGGCAAGTGCCACATCAAAGTTGTGCATTGGTATTCAAACATCACACAACACCATGCAGGCGGTGGTTGCCCTATAGGAACTCACTCGCGTTCGGCGCTTCCATCTGTGGGCCCGCAAAGTTGTCCTCCATCACTTTGACCCAACGAGAGAGGTTAATTTGACCATGAAGGATAATTCTTTTTGGTTTGTGCTACGGTAGGAGTATATACCATGCATCGAAAGGGGGCAGCACATACCACGCGTCATGAACCTCTCTCTGTGGGGACTTTTCGGTTTCCAGCTAGGTGCCACATCAAAGTTGTGCATTGTGTATTCAAACATCACACAAACACCTCTTTGGGCCACATGTAGACTGTGGTTGTCCTATATAGGATGCTCACTCGCGTGCGATGTACGCTCCACTCCCATTGGCCCGCGAGGTCATCGTCCATCACTTTGACCCAACAAAAGAGGTTAGTTTGACGAACAAGGAGGATTAATTCTTTTCAGGTTGTGTTATGGTAGGAGTATATAGTACGCGTCGAAGGGGGGATGGGACCAGCATATACTAGGCGTCGTGAACCTCACTCCGTGTGGGGACTTTACGGATTTTGAGGCAGATGCCACGTCAAAGTTGTGCATTAGGTATAAAACATCACAACCACACACCTCCATACATATGTTTGGCACACATGCAAGTGATGGTGATTGTCCTCTGGCACTCACTCACGCGGTTATCGGCGATGCTTCCATCTGTGGGCCCGCTTGGTCCATCACTTTCACCGACAGCGAGAGAGGTTAATTTGACTTAGGAAGGGATTAATGTTGGGTTCTACGGTAGGGTGCATCGACTGCAAATTAAAATTTTCCTACGCGCAGAACAACCAAGATCATGCTACGGGAGATGGATCACAGATAGTTACCACTAGACGCGCAGTGCCATGCAGCGGAAGAAGAGTTGGGGCAGCGCATCTGCGTGGATCGTCTCCTCCTCGTCCGATCTCCCTCGAACAGTCGGTCGTCCGATCCCACATACAAGTTCGCCGGAGTGGTGTAGGTGCACCGCCTCTAATGGTATCCGCGCGTGCAGGAGGAACACCGTGCGGTGGACTGCTAGGTCCAATCACACAGTCGGCGGCGAGTGGAGGTGGCTATTCGCAACACATGCAAAGCCCTAGTGACAGCGCCAAAGCGATCAACCGCACAAGCGTGCCGCACCTCCACTATATATAGGCGTCCGTCGCAGGCTCAACACTTGGGCCTCGTATGGACCCTAAAGCCCAAAATCTGTTTGGCCGGGATCCGAGTCCGAGTAGGATCACATCTGACTCGTGGAGTCAGATCGGGCCTCATAGGTTCCTTCCCTTAAGCAGGCGACCCCTTAGGCTCAAGTCGGCTTGGTCACAGGTCGGATCACCTTCGACCTACTCGGCTGGTAGCGGCCTCTAGCAAGGCGTGCCGACCACCAAGTAGACAATGAAGCCGGTTGGCAAACCTATACAACATGTCACACTTTTGTTCCCTTTGCCACACGATATATGTTGCCGGGCTCGAGGCAAGTCTGTCATCCTTGTGCTAGCCCGACCTCTTTCTCGTTCCAGTGATGCCGACCACTAACCGGATTATCTCATAATCCCTGTTGCATGGCCATGCTTATCTTGGTCGGATCACACGAGGGGTCCAGAGTATATCTCTCCTGATCGGAGGGGCAAATCCCATCTTGCTCAACCATGTCTCACGGCATTTGTCTGGACAAGCCCGAAACCTACCTTTGTAACTTCCCAGTCATGGAGTAGCATTTGGTCGGCCCAAAGCAGGTCTGTTACCATCCCGAGTAGATGCGCCAGCTCAGGTCTTAGGACATAGAACTTATGTTGTACTAGAGACTCACATATGTCATATCACTTCGTCTCATAGTTGGGTCTGTCCGACTCAGACCTTATCTCAACTCGGATCCGACTATCTCAAATCCGACCAGATCCTTCCGAGTCCATATTATCCGGTTAGCATCCAATGCTCCATGGCTAATGAGACCAAGCCATCGACCATGTCATATGCTAGTCTAGTCTGATGCGCGTCCACACAGCCCTTTCGACTAGGGACCTTTTAGGACAGTCATCATACAATGCATAGTTCCACAAACAAGTCACGTACTTGCTGATACACATCATTGATATGTCCAAGGACTATCTTTATTCATAAACACATAGGAAATATTATCATACATGATTGCCTCTAGGGCATATCTCCAACAATTAATTTTTCGTTTGTCTCACGGTATAGGTCATGATGTGAGATTACATAATAGTGCATGTGTACACATGAATCAATCCCGCTATATCGAAGTGGGGGGGGGCGAGCACACGACACGTCATGAACCTCTTGCTCTGTGTGGGGATTGTGCGATTTTTAACGCATGCACCACATCTATGTTGTGCATTGGGTATTCAACACATATGCATGCATCACGCACCTCCATAAATATGTTTGGGACACATGCATGCAATGGTTGTCTTTGGACACTCTCAATCGCTTGGTTATCCGCGGTAAGCCTATATATTCGTGGGCCCGCACGGACGTCCATCATTTCGACCGACAATGAGAAAGGTTACCAGGGTGGATTCTTCTTCTTTGGTTCGTCTTACCGTATAGTAGGTCGGTCATGGTGAGATTCCAGGCCTAATTAAGTTTGAGCTCATGCTACGCGTCGTGAACCCTCGCTCAGTGTGCGGATTTTAAGGTTCCAAAGCATGCTGCCACATCAAAGATGCGCATTGGGTATTCAAACACCACACACCACTTCCATATACATATGTTTGGGCCACATGCACACAATGGTTTTGTCTTCAGGCACTCCCTCGCGTGGTTATCGGCAACAAGCTAGCCCATTTTGCGGGGTCGTGTGGATGTCCATCACTTTGGCCAACAACGATAGAGGTTATACGACCAAGTTGGATTCTGCTTGGTCATTGTTAAAGTACGTCTTCGTGAGATGCCCTCTCCCACCAACTCAATGTGTGTGTGGGGGGGGGACTACTTTGCACTTCCTGCAACCTTCGTGGGGTCGGGGAAGTCTGGTTAATTTGCGAGGCACATGTGCCACATCAAAATTGTGAATTGGGTATTTAAATATCACACAACACCCTTTTCATACATATAGTAGGGTCACCCGCAGGTGGTTCGTATGTGGTCTCACCCATCTCGCGCCACAAGCACACATTTGTGGGCCCACACACGGTCCACCTTTGTTCGGAAGCGAAAGGGGGGTTTAACCATGATGGACTCCTATAGGTTTTGTCTTACGGTAGGGTGAGATTTTAGACCTAGCCATTTGGGGGCATGCATTCATAGCTAGGATTTCCTTACCGCTGACACAAAGTGGGGTTCGTAGGGGGTGGCGGACTAGCAATAATGTGCGCTCTGTGCGACAGGTGCCACATCAAAGTTGTGCATTGGGTATTTGAACATCAAACCACCCTTTTCATACATATATTTGGCCCACATGCAAGTGTGTTCGTGTTCTGACCCTTTCCCGCGTTTATTTTTTGCCAAATTTATAAACAACAGACGAGTTGGATGCAGCAACCATCTGCGATTGGGGACGCAACAGACATGGTTCCCTCAGACTACCCGTGTGCCACGCCTGTGCCCCTATCATTCACATCAGCATAGTATATTGGGTTCCACGAGGCTTCCCTCCCACTCTCAAAAATATCTACTAGCTCGCAATCTTCAAAATATCTACTGCCTGGAAGGCTTTTCTGTTTGATAGCACATGATTAGTATGTGTGGACCATGTGAAATGTCTATTACTCCCGCTCTGCTTCAATCCCTTTATCCAAATTTTAAGTAGCCATGGCATTTTACTCCCTCCTGCATCCCTCGCAATCTCAAACATATCTGCTCGCCTAGAGGGTTTTTCTATTTGATAGCACACCATTATTATGTTTTGACCGTGTGCGATGTCTGTTACTCCCACTCTGCTTCAATCCCTTGATCCAAATTTTCAGTAGCCCCGGCATTTTACTCTCGCCTAGTAAAATTTTCAGTAGTCGCGGTATTTCCTCAAACACCACCTTGCCCCCCTCCACACACACACACCCCAAAACCTCCGTTCACACAGACACACACCATCCTTACCTCGCTCGAAACCATTGGTAGGTCGCCGCCACCGTGGGCACCGCCGCGCCGCCTCCATGTCAACCTTTGCCTGCTTGTCGGTGAGCCCGAGGAGTGAATGACCCAAAAGAGGTTTATCGCGGCCTCTTCGCCCGACGTTGGTGAGGTTGCCGCCGAGGAGTCCCCGTCCTCCCACCGCCGCGCCCCTACGCTGGTTCGAGGACTTCCCTGTCCTCGCTCGGTCCCGACCGCCGACGAGATCCTACCTCGGGGTCCGACAATGGCGGTGGGGGACGTGGGTCGCCAAGATTACGGATCGAGAGACCCACACCCGCCGGTGGTTCGGTAGCTTCCACATGGCCCACCTCGCGGCCATGGAGTACAACCGCTGGCAGGTCCGCTACCACGGCGCAGCGGCTAGGCTCAATTTCCCCTTTGGAACATGTCCGGTAGACCTCGTCCACCAGAGCCGGGGGTGGTGAGCTTGGCTATGGCGCGGGAGAAGCGCGAGGCGAGGGAGCGCCTCGAGGCCGATGCTGCCGACGAGGCCTACATGCAAGAGCTTCGCCGGCAGCACCCGGAACTCGTGGAGGCGGAGTGGATGATCTTTGACGGCGCGGAGGGTGCCGAGGTTATCATGCTCTCCTCCGATGATGAGGTCGAAGGCGGCGAGGATGGCGGCACGAAGGGCAGCGAGGTGGGCGGTGAGGACGAGGAGATCGACATCAACGAGTGGAGGAGTGTCTTCCCCAACTACCCCGACGATGGCACCGGCCCGGAACCTGCTCACGGCACACCGTACCTGACGAGGAAGGATTGGCTCAACCTCCACTTCGACCGGAAGTAGTTTAGTTTAGTTTAAATTTATGTTTTATGTTCAGTTATGAAAAACTATCTATGTTTATGTTTGAATGCATTCTACTTTGGTTGAACCTGCTCTGAACTTGATCAAATTGAAGTTTACTCCCTTAAGTTTAGGGGGTCGACTAGAAACGGCCAAAAATTGTTGGAGTATATATACTCCCACTACATCAGGATGGTCCAAACGCGACACTACAATCAGAGACTCTTCGAGGAAACTCTGTGCGATGCGTTAATCGCAAACGGTGATGTAAGAAAAGCATAAAAAATGACACGAAACATTTGTGATGGTGGAGACATCAAACACGATTCAGATTATAGTTGCGTGTGTGATGTGTGGCATACGATTCACTCCAATGAACTATTTGCGATGAGCCAGAACAACAAAAACGGGCAGCCAGATGAAGGTGTGTGCGATATACGGCATACAGTTCACTCAGATAAACTATTTGTGATTAGGTAACACAACAAAAACGGTCACCCAGATCAAGGTGTGTGCGATAGAGGGCATACAGTTCACTTGGATGAACTATTTGTGTTGAGCCAAGAGAACAGAAACGTTTCGTGTAAACAAGATGTGTGTAATACGCGGCAAACAGGTCCGTAATAAAAAATGTGTGCTAAGACCGATAATAACATAGACGATTGCTGCTAATAAGCCGTGTGTGTTGTGGGCAAATGCTTTCCTGGTTTACAAATGCCAGCGATTGATGAATTCATCACCGACCGTTTCCCTAGTATGGTCCGTGTGCGATGTGATTGCATACAGAACAACAACATATGTACTTATAAGGACATGATTGCATAACCAAATTAAACATCCAATTACATAGGTGGCTAGTACACGCATGACAATTGCACACACCAAAGTAAACTATTACATGCATAATTAACTAGGATAAACGATCATCTGATCATCATCTACTTCTTCTTGTGATGCTCGCCGCCACTGCTATACTAGTGGCTCAATCCGGCCTCGTTGATTACTAGAAGGAGGCACTCCCTCATGTAAATGATCCGCCTGTGCATCTTGTAGCATGTGTACATGTTCTTGGCCATGAACCTGAGGTGAGGTTCATCCAGTTGCCACATCCAGGCCCCGTGCCAGGATACGGGATGTGTTCTATTGGCATCCTGCTTCATCTTTTTGTAGTAGTGGTCGATGATGGACGAGACGGGTTCAACCAGGGAGTCCTTCTTCGTGCTGCCCTGGACCTTGTAGTGGCCACAAATTTCGGCAAGGTTCTTGCAGTCCAAGCCCGTAACCTTTAGCGCTTTTACATCGTCGGTGGTTTCCACCGTAGCGAACTTGTAGTCGGTGTTGTTGACTAACCTGGCGAAACGGTCGCAAGGCTTTGTGGCCATGCAGTAGTGGTAGATGAGGACATGATGGCGCACGCACTACTAGGCGACGACAACCTTCTGATCTTTCCCGGGATGACCGCCGGTGTACTGGAGGTTGATGTCGACCACTTTGTACTTGTCTCGAGCAAGCAACTGCTCCACGGTGTTGATGTAGTCCTCCACCACAGCCGGGTCGATGGTGTACACCACCGAGAGATCCGTCTCCCTAGCGTGGGTCTCGACTTTATGCACGCCAAACTCCATTGGAGCGCCGCTAGATATCCTCTCTGTATGTGTCGTCGAGGGTGTGCTTGTTGTGTTGTGGGATGCGATCAAAAGGTTGAAGAGACTAAGGTTATAATGGCCGCGAGAATTAATGGGGAAGCCGGACGGCCTGGTATATCAGCACGCCCGGATGGCAGTTTTAATTTGCAGCACGTAACTCTATCGTGTCGCACGTAACTACATCATGGCGAGGCACGCGACGCAACCGCATGCATATGGGGCCCCCAACGTGATCGTCCGTCGGCCCCAACCGCTGGCAGAGCACGCGCGGAGGGACGCGAGCAGAGCGCTCCGCGGCCACCTCAACAGCGAGCAACCATATGCATATAGCACTTGAACACGCAGGGAAAAGCCGTCCACAAGCTGAGCGCATGGAGGGAGGCAAGCAGAGCGTGTCGTGGCACCTAACGGCGAGCAGAGCGCGCCGAAGGACGTGAGCAGAGGCCGGCACGATGAGGTGAACTCGGGCAACTGGCAGGGGTGCGCCGGCTAATTGTGTGGGAAGACTGATAATAACAAACACATTTCCTGCTAATAAGTTGTGTGTGTTCTTGGCAAACGACGCTTGCTGGTAAATTATTGTCTGCCATTCATGAAATCATCATCGACATGTTCCTTAGTTTAATCATTTGCCATGATTTGCTCTGTCTACACAACATCTACGCTCTATGTGTACAGAATAGTATTCTTTACTATGCATAGTGTGCTCTGTTGGGCACACAAGTATATGTATCATAGCCTTGGGTGAGCAATGTGCCCGCACGCGTTGTGCTAGCTCGCTGTTCCTTCTATGCTAAGTTCCATTAATTCATGGCGTTTTATGAACACGCCATAGTTTCCCGCCATTTCCTCATCGGTTTCCCGCCGCCACCCAGCGATATTGCGCATAAACCTAGGCGGCGCGCGACACACCGAGGCAACAAGCGCAGCCTAGGCCATCCACCTTTTCCAAGCATGCCAACCCACCAAAGCGCCGCCTCTGCCATCAACCTCCTTAACGAGGAAAACAAGAAGGTGCCATGGCCCATCGAGCCTGACGGTGTCCCCGGCAACGCAATGGACTACGACGTGCTGCGCATGATCGCCAGGGTTGAGCAGACCCTTGGCGCACAGTGCTTCAGCGCCGTGGATCAAGATAGGCATGTCAGCACCGAGAGGCTGCAGCTCGCAGCACAACATGATCGATGGTGCACTGCAGAGCAAGCTAGGCGTGTCCGCGCCCATAGGCTGCGGCTCGCCGCACAGCAAGACTGTTGGAGCACCACAGAGTGAGTAGCACGGCGCGCTGCACAGCAAGAGCGGATCCATAGGCGCTTGCCTACTGTTGATAGGGCATCGCAGCTTGGTACACGGCCCGTCAGTAGCCCCATTCCTCGCCAGGAGTGGGCAGAGGCCATCTGCGTCATACTTGCACTAGAGGCTGGCCACGCCGTACTTGCATGAAACGCCCGCCGCGCCATTCGCATGGGTCACGCTGTTCGCCTTGTCCGTGGTCCGCTCGATGCCAACTCGTTGGTTGCCAGGCTCGACCAC
This sequence comes from Thinopyrum elongatum, assembly GCA_011799875.1. Lineage (NCBI taxonomy): Eukaryota > Viridiplantae > Streptophyta > Magnoliopsida > Poales > Poaceae > Thinopyrum > Thinopyrum elongatum. The sequence continues at coordinate 238,657,034 of CM022300.1, forward strand.
CTCCTTGGCCCAGGTCTCCACCTAGGCGCAGTAGAGGAACATGGCCATCGCATCCTCGAGTTGGTGATCTCCGATGAAATAGCCAACTTGGAGCTCGAGATCGCGCTCCAGATGTACCGTGAGCGTGTCGACCGCTTGGACGAACGCATGCATGAGTTCAGGCAGAGCCAAGAGCTACCGTAGGCAAGGGCTACTGGTCATGGACGCGTTTTATTTTGTTGAGTCGTTTCGACGAGGATCGCTATGTATTCACAACAATCATAATATTGCTATGTTTATTGCTCTGTTTCAATGTGTGTACTCTATTTTCCGTTCTTATATATTGTTATGTTTCAATGTGTGTGTGTGTGTGTGTGCATGCCTTCCATTCTGTATATGTGGATGATAACAGCTAGATACAAATTAGTATATGAAAACGGATAGAAAAATGGAATTCATAATATATATCAATTGTTCATTAGTTCATCACAAAAAATAAATAATATCATCACATATACGTGATGATACTTAACTACTATGTACAATGCATAAAATTGAAAACGAACAATACTAAAACTAATAATCCCTCCTTAGGGGGCAGTATTCCGGCAGCCCCTCGCCAGCAGCTCCCTGGTGCGTGGGGTCTTCCCAGCGCGTAGGCCGTACTCTGCCTCCTCTGCCTCGCAGCGCTTGATGTACCGATCTGCCTCTTGCTGGCGGACTAGCGTGAATGATCTTGCCATTTCATTGGGCACCCATTGGAGCTCCTCATCGGTGGAACGCTGGAGCTTATCGGCCCACCTCCATGCAGCGATGAGGTGCCTACCGCCTTTGGCCTTCCTGGCGAAGTCCCCATCTTCGTACACCTCCTTCGCACGTCGACGCGCCCGCCCCCAAAGCTCCACCACCTCCTTTTTCCAGGCTGCCTCACAGGCTTCATAGGCCGCCTGGTACCTGGCTTCCTCCTCCGCCATCTCCTTCTTGAACGCCACTTGCCTAGCTTTCTCAGCTGGCGGTAGCGACTTCCACAGAAAAAGATTGTACTGGCCCCAAAACCACTGCAAAGTTGGGGCGACCGGCGAAACCTCGTCTGGCGGCCCATAGGGATCCTCCTCGTCGCTACTCTTCAACTAAATGTCCTCGGGGAGCGGTGCCTCCTCGTCGGCGCGTGGGCAGATCGGTGGTGCCATGGCAGAGATTTGTGTGTGTGAGAGAGGGAGGGGAGCGAGGAGAGGATGTAGATGAGAATGCAGGTGGGAAGACATGAGCAAGGTAGTATTTATTGGCGGTCGGAATCTAGATCGACGGGAACAGTACACACGCCGGTCGCTAGAATTTATGAGTATTGCAGTTTGAATTGCACACGATTCCCGCAGCCAAAGTCATGTGTGAACTTAATCGCTGACGGTTTCCAATATAGAACCTCGTCTTATTAATAACCCTCGCCACTCACCTTCCAAACCTCGAGGCACGAAATAAAATGCCAATCATGTGGGGCCCGTTGTCTTGCCAGATATTTACATTTTCTTTCCTCATATAAGGCCCAAATGCTTATTTTGTGTTACCATGGCACTTGATGCTTGTGTCCAAGCCGTGACACTAATATGTTTGAAGATTCCTTCCAATTTACTACACATGGAATATGATTTTTCAAACCGTTATGGTTAGCTGTTGCATGTACATGTAATTCAAATTTGAATTACAGTCATTAAATGGCTAGAAAATCACTTAAATGTCTTAAAAAGGTCAAATGACCCCTGAAAATTTCCAAATTTTAACATGACAGTTGTCTTAGTGCATGTTAACAGTAGAAAAAGTTTGAAGGCCATAAGAGGAAGCTATCGTCGGTTCGTCATCAAACATGCATTGTTCCCTCTTGGAACCACAAGCCTTCTAGTGAGTTACTCTGGTTTGTGAGGGGTGTGTGTCCAAACTTTCGTCAAACAGGCCTATTTTTTTAGCACAGCATCTTGGTGCCATGCCATTATGTCAAGCAAGGTTTCATGTATTTCTGATCATTTTTGAATTTTTTGGAATTTAAATGCCATGGCACTCGATGCTTGTGTCCAAGCCGTGACACCAATATGTTTGAAAATTCCTTCCAATTTACGGCACATGCACTTAACTCGCACACAAGTACACAAATATGATTTTTCAAACCGTTATGGTTAGTTGTTGCATGTACATGTAGTTCAAATTTGAATTACGGTCATTAAATGGCTAGAAAATCACTTAAATATCTTAAAAAGGTCAAATGACCCCTGAAAAAAATTCCAAATTTTAACATGAGAGTTGTATTAGTGCATGTTAATGGTAGAAAAAGTTTGAAGGCCATAAGAGGAAGCTATCGCCGGTTCGTCAACAAACATGCATTTTTTCCTCTAGGAACCACGAGCCTTCCAGTGAGTTGCTCCGGTTTTTTAGGGGTGTGTGTCCAAACTTTCGTCAAACAGGCCAATTTTTTCACCACAACATCTTGGTGCCATGCCATTACGTCAAGCAAGCTTTCATGTATTTCTGATCATTTTTTTAATTTTTTGGAATTTAAATGCCATGGCACTCCATGCTTGTGTCCAAGCCGTGACACCAATATGTTTGAAAACTCCTTCCAATTTACTGCACATGACATTAACTCGCACAAAATTACACAAATATGATATTTCAAACCATTATGGTTAGCTGTTGCATGTACATGTAGTTCAAATTTGAATTACGGTCATTATATGGCTATAAAATCACTTAAATGTCTTAAAAAGGTCAAATGACCCCTGAAAATTTCCAAATTTTAACTTGAAAGTTGTATAAGTGCATGTTAATGGTAGATAAAGTTTGAAGGCCATAAGAGGAAGCTATCGCCGGTTCGTCATCAAACATGCATTGTTCCCTCTCGGAACCACGAGCCTTCTAGTGAGTTTGCTCCGGTTTGTAAGGGGTGTGTGTCCAAACTTTCGCCAAACAGGCCAATTTTTTTACCACAGCATCTTGGTACCATGCCATTACGTCAAGCAAGGTTTCATTTATTTCTGATCATTTTTGAATCTTTTGGAATTTAAATGCCATGGCACTCGATGCTTGTGTCCAAGCCGTCACACCAATATGTTTGAAAATTCCTTCCAATTTACTACACATGGAATTAACTCGCACACAAGTACACAAATATTATTTTTCAAACCGTTATGGTTAGATGTTGCATGTACACACTAGTGGAGAAAAGCCTAGCTATGGCGTGCCAAAAACAGCCTTGCTGGCATAGACACACGACGCCACTAATATGGCACCATTGCTAAGAAGTAGTGGTGGCATTGGAGGACACGCCAACAGTATCCTACATCGTGCTGGCGTATCACCAGTCCAGTGCCAGCGTTAAGTTCATCATAACTCTGACGTGCCTACTTGTCCAACGCCAGCAAATCTTTTTTTGGTAATAAAAGAAATTGCTCATCAACACTAACTACTTACTTAATAGATACTACTGAACACAATATACTCATCAACACTAGGTACTTACTTAATAGATAATCATTACAGAAGAGGCTCGTGAACTCAACAAGTTGATATTAAACTTCACAAATTTGCTCACTCAAGTACTCTAGTTACTCGATCATCATCAACTAATAAGATGAACTAGCTAGCTACTTAAAAAACTAATCTTCATCAAGGAGTATGCCCAGCTGGAGAAGCTTCTTTCTATCCCCCTCTCCTTCTCTTTTGAAATGATCTATGTCCATCTTCAAGTCAATCCTCTGAGCCCTAAGGAGTCTCCTCTCCTCCTTCAGTTTATCCTGATCCTCGACGAGCTTATCCCTCTCGTCCTAAGCTGATTAGTCTCCTAAACGAGCTGAACAGTCTCCTTGCGTAGCACTTTAATCTCCCCCTTTAGCTCGTCATTTGCCCCTTGCACACTCTTGATGACATACTCATAAGTCTCTAAGAATTCATTCTTGGCCATGTCCACATCGCACACCAACTCGTTGTTGCCTCCAGAATTGGCCATGACCTACAAACACAACACGTATACGATCAAGATAATATGCAATTTCATATCACTGAATATTGACACCAATGTAAAGTAGTTCAAATATTGCATTGTATAGAACTAATTAAACTAGATAGCATGTGGTGACCTACAACAGCAAATTGCATAGCAAACTAGATATGTTGGTTATGGAGGATCAATCGATAGAAAAGCTCGACAAGTGCCAGACTTTTAACTTCCAATGTTATTTTCTCTTTCTTCTAGAACCGGATGATAGTTATAACAAATTATCAGCCTAAAAAATTTGGACATGAGGACTTGCCCTGATTTCTGAACATAACACATTCTATCCATTTCTACTAAATATATCAATTTCTACTAAACTAGATCAGATCCGCCAACGGAGGGAGACACACAAGTAAATAAATTCTACACATAACACATTCTATCCATTTCTACTAAATATATCAATTTCTACTAAACTAGCTCAGATCCGCCAACGGAGGGAGACACACAAGTAAATAAATTCTACACATAACACATTCTAACCATTTCTACTAAATATACCAATTTCTACTAAACTAGCTTAGATCCGCCAATGGAGGGAGACACACGAGTAAATAAATTCTACACATAACACATTCTATCCATTTCTACTAAATATATCAATTTCTACTAAACTAGCTTAGATCAGCCAAGGGAGGGAGACACACAAGTAAATAAATTTTACACTAGTAATTTATAGGAGTTCTACACAATAGCAATTGGATTATCACTACAATTTCTACACAAAGCAATCCATGCAACTAACTTCGGAATCTACATGACACAAAGCAAATCCCAATGGATCCCGGCCGCGTGCCTTGTCCATGAATGGAGGAGTAGTGGATCTAACCTTGGTGTCGGCGAGGGGCGACGACGGGGCGTCGACGGGGCGGTGGCGGCGGCGGAGGCTTTGGTCCAGGGGGAGGAGTTGTGTCTACGACCGGGCCGGGGGGCTATGAAATGAGAGAGAGTAGTGACTTAGGTCCTTTACTAAGTTGACTCAGATAGGTTATTGATGGCGTTGGATAAAAGGGCAATGCCATAGCTAATCATAGGCCAAATAAAAAAGGACTAAGATTAATGAAAGACTTGACAAAATAAAAGACTCAAAATTTGAACTGGTGGTAAAGAAATAAAATTCCTAAAATGATAAAGGCTGTAAAAATAATGATGAAAAAATCATAATATAAAATTTTCATTATTTTGTGACTAGTATAATAATTAAATACTTAAAACACTTGATCAAATGGAAAAAGTGTTTCTGGTGTGCAAAGAAGACGAACGCCAGCACTAACAAATTAACTATGCCGTGCAAAGAAAACCAATGCCACCAGTGCATTTCAAACGGTGAGTGCATATGGGCCAACAGATTTGTGGCATTTCAAAAAAAGCAATGCCAGCACTAAGCATGTAAAGCTAACGTGTTGATTTGGCCTACGCCAGCACTATTTGGAAAATATAGTGCTGTCGTTGATGGAAAATGGCGCGCAACCAACGATAGTGGTGGCTAGCCGTTTTTCCACTAGTGACATGTAGTTCAAATTTGAATTACGGTCTTTAAATGGCTAGAGAATCACTTAAATGTCTTAAAAAGGTCAAATGACCCCTGAAAATTTCCAAATTTTAACATGACAGTTGTATTAGTGCACTTTAATGGTAGAAAAGGTTTGACGGCCATAAGAGGAAGCTATCGCCGGTTCGTCATCAAACATGCATTGTTCCCTCTCGGAACCACGAGCCTTCTAGTGAGTTGCTCTGGTTTGTGAGGGGTGTGTGTCCAAACTTTCGCCAAACAGGCCAATTTTTTTACCACAACATCTTGGTGCCATTCCATTAGGTCAAGCAAGGTTTCATGTATTTTTGATCATTTTGAATTTTTTTGGGAATTTAAATGCCATGGCACTCAATGCTTGTGTCCAAGCCGTCACACCAATATGTTTGAAAATTCCTTCCAATTTATTGCACATGGAATTAACTTGCACACAAGTACACAAATATGATTTTTCAAACTGTTATGGTTAGATGTTGCATGTATATGTAGTTCAAATTTGAATTACGGTCATTAAATGGCTATGAAATCACTTAAATGCCTTAAAAAGGCCAAATGAACCCTTATAATTTCCAAATTTTAACATGACAGCTCTATTAGTAGATTTTAACGGTACAAAAATTTCTCATACATTTAAAATACCATCCATTGTCACTATACTCCAAATTCGTCTTTCACAACTAATACAAAAAATCAACAACATCACACACAGTTTGTTGTAGGAACCATTTGCAATGAAAATTCATGGGTCTATTTAAATCTTCCTCCATAAGCTTCGCCGGCTTCGTCTGCTCTAGTGCCGGTCACCCCCGAATCCACGAATCCACGATACCCATTCCCCAACCCCTTCTTGCAAAGAATGACGCCATGGAGACGCTTCATGAGGGCCCATATGGTGGTCGTGTCCTCATCGAGCACCGCCGCCTGCGCCGACAGCACGGCCGCCTATGCCAAGAGCGCGGCCGCATCCGCATTGAGCGCGGCCACATCCGCCGAGAGGGCGTCTGCGGCAGCCGACAGGGAAGTTGTAGCCGAGATGGCCGCAGTAGCTGCTATGATGGTGGCTGCAAACGCCGAGAGCGCTCGAGCAGCCGTCTGTGCTGCCGATGTCACCCTGTATTAGGTCGAGGCCATCCATGCCAAGATCGAGGATGCCCACGCCAATATATTCTAGGCCTCCTTGGAATCCAGCATGCAACCCACATCCTAAAAGGCGGTTGAGGCCATGGAGCACCTGCTTCCTCATGAGATCGCCGAATAGAGCTAGAGATGCAGGATCCGACGGAGATCGAGGAGCGCCGGGAGGAAGGGTTGCGCGTGGTTGAGGAGGAGGTAGAGAAGAGCTTGTCCGTCGAGGAATCGGCAGTGGAGTACCAACGCGAGCTCTGGCGCGGCCACTACTACGAGTAATACAACCTTGAGGGCAGCGCCGAGGATGATGACGATGATGATGGCGCGGTCAACTTCAGCCTGTGGGACACGGAGTCCACCAACGGTGGCTTGTCGCCAGGTGTGACGCCCCCGATTCAATCGTACACTAATGATACACGCAAATGTGTACGATCAAGATCAGGGACTCATGGGAAGATATCACAACACAACTCTAGACACAAATTAAAATAATAGAAGCTTATATTACAAGCCAGGGGCCTTGAGGGCTCAAATACATAAGCTCGAAAACAAACGAGTCAGTAGAAGCAACAATATCTGAGTACACACATAAGTTAAACAAGATTGCCTTAAGAAGGCTAGCACAAAAGCAACATCGATCAAAAAGGCAAGGCCTCCTGCCTGGGAGCCTCCTAACTACTCCTAGTCATCGACGGTCTCCACGTAGTAGTAGGATCTGTCGAGGTAGTAGTAGTCGTCGTCGGCGGTGGCAGCTGGCTCCTGGGGTCTGTCATCTAAACATAGCAATCTGGTATAGGGGAAAAGGGGGTAGCAAAGCAACCGTGAGTACTCATCCAAAGTACTCGCAAGACTTACATCAGATCTAAACTAAGTATGCATCAGTATCAAAGGAATGGGTTGTATCTCTGGACTGAACTGCAGAATGCCAAAAGAGAAGGGGAAAATCTATCCTATCAAAGACTAGCATCTTGTAGCATTTAGAAGAGTATAGAATATCATTTTATTAAGCAAGTATGTTGTAATATTAACGCCCAGAGATCCTTTCTCGACTCCCTGCGAGAAAGCAATCCCGGAGCCAACATATCCCATTTACATCTCCAGTATACAGTTCAAGTTGTATAGATCGGGATACAACTCCAAGTCATCCTTTTACCGTGGACACGGCTAATAGAATAGATTAACTTCCCTGCAGGGGTGCACCACATTACCCGATATGCTCAATCATCTCTGGTCGGACACACTTTCCTAGGTCATGCCTGACCTTGGAAGATCAACATGTCGTAGCCCTACCTAGGATCAACAGAGAGGCTAGCATGCCGGTCTACATCCTAAATGCGAAGGAGTAATTGGCAAATTGCCCTTTGCAATCCTGCATGTTGCGAACACGGACGGTGTCAGTCCTGGCTACCTCCTTATACAAGGCTGGTGCTTACGCGGGCCACCCGGGCGCACACCGCTAAACTATTGACACCTGGAGAGCTTCGGCTGGTACATACGATGCCGGTTGCCCATAAACTTGTCCCACGTGGCGGTTAGTGCATATAGGTCAACGGCCAACTCAGATCAAATACCCAATCTTATTAGTGACTTGGGAGCATGCGGTGATGATCAGTACTCCTGTCGCCCCATCTCGAGGGCTTGCGGCAAGGGCCAGGCCCAGCCCACTCCAAAGCAGTCTGCCTGCCCGGCCGCGCCTCGTAATTATCTCGCGGGTACCCTCCAGGTCAACCCGACTTCACATCACTCGCGGGTACCCCTCGGTGCCGACCCGATGTCATCATGGTCTCGTGGTAAAGTCAAGTAACCATGTGTCCATAACACCAAAGGGGAATCCGAGGAATCACCCTCAATGGATTCCATTTGATGTAACCGTCAAGGTGAACTAGCAGGAATCACGCTCGAGGTTCACACTTGAGGTGTTGCACGACAGAGTCGTATCGGGAGTGGTGAAGGAGGAATCACCCTCGATGACCAAGATCGATTAGCTACACTACAGAGTTGTCATCAGGAGTGCGTTATGAGGTATCACCCTCAGCACTCAATAGTACCTCTGCAGAGTCGTACAACTAAGGGGTGTGATGTGCTGTGTCGGGCTCTGGACGTCGATCATGTTTATCGAGTCACCTGGTAATCCAGCGGGGGCAACAGGGACAAGGTGAGGGGTCACTGATGGATCACTAACCAACCTATACTAAGTAGTTTAGTATAAGCAGGTAAGATACAAGAGCAGGTTACAAAAGCAGGCTATGCATCAGAATAGGGTCATACAAGAGCAGTAGCAAAATCTAATGCAAGCATGAGAGAGAATGGAATGGGCGATATCTGAATGATCAAGGGGGTTAGCTTGCCTGGAAGCTCTGCGGCAAGTGGCTGGACATCAGATGCGTAGTCGTACCCAGCAGCAGCGTCAGTCTCGGTGTCTACCGGAGAGAAGAGGGGGAAGAAACAATGAATACAAAGCAATCAGGTGCAACACTAAGCATGACATGACAATATGTAGTGCTAGGAGTGTTCTAACACGGTACTACATGTTGCAGACGGAGAGGGAAAACATCTGGAGGGGTTTTCCCGGTGTTTAGCATTTTCTGGATAGATGAAAAGAGGGGGACAGTTCCAGGTTCAGCATCCTAGGGGCAAGTGACAGATGAACGGATTGCATAAACAGATTCGTTGGATTTTTCTGAGCAACTTCCATATATAAATTATTTTCATCTGAATTATAGATTATTTTATATTAATTTTCAAAGTTTAAAACAATTTCTGGAATTATTATTTATTTAAAAATAAAAGGTTAAATTGCTATGGGTACACAGAAGTGTACCCAACTAAGTGCACAAAGGCTGACAGGTGGGGCCAGTCAACTGCCCAGTCAGCAGTTGACTGGTCAAACTGGACATGGGGGTCCCACCTGTCATTGACTGGCACTGGTGCAGGGACGTGCTATACAAATGGTTTTAACCCCCTTTCCGCGACGGAGTTTTAAACCGTTGCCTTGCTAGTGTGGGCGATAGAGTGGTCCTTCCCACATGACCCAGAAACCGTCGGAGATAGGTCCTCCGGTCACACACGCTGGGCAAAATGAGATCGTGTGCGATCGGGCGAGGCATCGGAGACAATTATGCAGGCCCAATAATTTTTGTTCGTACATACATCCCACACGGTGAATCCCAAAAAAACATTTCCATTCGTATGCATATCACACACGATTTTTTATGTGCAAACGTTTGTGCAAGGCGGCCTAACGCAAACAATTCTCTCGCCGAAGTCGTGTGTGATTCTTCATTGATCCAACACGCCTAATTTCTAGAAACAAAGTGGGTTGTCTGAGTTCATCACCCACGGTGTTGTCTAAGAAACCATCTGCAATAGAAAACCCCAATAAGCAGGCTAATTGGCGTATTACTGATAATCCATTTAGTAATCAAATTCATATTTCTTATAAAACACACCATATATTTCATATCTGTATTATGGCAACCAGGATTTCACAATTGAATTACATCTGATAGCTTCAGCACTCAGTTACACCATATATGGCAAGCTACGCCATTACACAACAGCACCAACTTTCACATGCAACATCGGAAACCTTTGGAAAGTAGCATCATACATGGTAAATAGACAAATGAATCTCATCTGGGAAACTGCAGAAGCGGAAGGCAAATATTGAGCCTTCAGTGATGTTGAATGTCCTTGCAACTTTAGGCCAGTGGCTATGGATAATTGCCCGCCCAACCTTCATCCTCTTGAGGAAGACTTTGATATTGTACCATGGGTGTTGAATGGATACCTTTCTAGCCTCTTGACCATGCAGGTGGTTTGAGAGGTAATCATCGGCGAACTGCTTTGGAAAGGACTGAAAACAAAGATGTGCATAAATAAGTGTTCTAAATTTTGAAATGGCACAAGGGGAAAAAACAAGGTAAAAGAGTTAGTACCATTCTATAGTTGAAAAATGTCTTCTTTGTTGTGCAAACAAAGATCTTGCTGTTATTCATCTCAAGTTTCTTTATCCTAACAATCTTTCTGAGTTTCTTGACTTGACTGATATTCATGGACATCTCATTTCCCCATATGCAAAATGGGTCAAACAGTGGGTCTAAATCTCTGACAGCAGGACCTACATGTGCAAGACCAAATTGGTAAAAACCTAAATATTAGAATGACTCCCGCAACTGCACAATAATGTGCTATTAGCTACAGGACCATGCATGTGCAAACCTCGATGGTAAACCTCATTGCCTCCCGTTGTTTCTCTGCAACACATATAAGGCAGATCTTGATCAGGCTATCTGAGAGTTGGCATACTATCAGAAGAATATGTTAATGAAAAATAGACAAATTGCAAATTCAACAGATTAACTCAACCTACACCAACCTCATGCCATTGGCGATGAGGCGAATCACAGAGCAACCAAGCTGCTACACACCAACACCGAAGACCTCTACAACACTACAAAGACCCAAGGATAACACAGATCTTGCTAAACAACTTGGAAATAGAGCAATTGTATATGTTTCTCGTGTATTTAGTACAGCCAAACACGATTTATTTCTCACATGCATAGCAATACAAAACTGTACCCATGACAAATGAACATCAGGTTGTAGAATTGAACCAAACAATTAAATGGATAGAGGAACAAATGAACCAAACAGTTAATTGAGCACCACATTGCACAAAAAAACATATAGTAGAAGATAAGACAGTTAACCAAACCAATAATGCTTGATAACTACTAGGAAATGAAGCAATTGTTGGACCAAACTATTAACTGAACATTACATTTTAGAAGATCAGATTGCATATTAACATTACAGAGGACAATTCACTAGAAGGCACCGGCGGTGGCATCGAGAAAATACTACCAACTGTATTTTAATGTAGCCAATCACGTGGCGGCATCGACGGCGAGGTGCTCCTCCAAGATCTGGGGGTCGGCACGAATGGCAGCCATCATGACCTCATCCGCGCGTGCGGCTGCGATTTGCTTCTCCACTACCAGATGCTCTTTGAGCTCCTGGCTATACTACGTGCAAAATGGCTGTGGGCGGCGCTTATTTGGAGTAGGGGTCAGTGATTTGAGTGGAAGGTGTCGCGCTGTCGGTCGGGGCATGTGGGATGGAGAACGAGGAGGTGGATGGGGATGGGGTGTGGATTACCTGACTATATCACTGGTACAACGAGGTGCTATACGAACGGTTTTTAACCCCTTTTCGCGACGGTGTTTTGAACCGTCGCCTAGTGAGTGACTGCGATAGGGGGGTCCTCCCCACACGACCCAGAAACCGTCGGGGATAGGCCCTCCGTTCACACACGCTCGGCAAAATGAGGTCGTGTGCGACCGGTGAGCGATCAAATACGGTTATACAGGTTCAATCGGTTCCGGTTGTAAGTACATCCCACACAGTCAGTCCCAAACAAACATTTTCGTTTGTTATGTACATTCCACACAGTCAATCCAAGGAATTCGTTTCCATTCTTATGTACATCTCACACAGTCAATCCAGGGAAAACATTTCCATTCGTATGTACATCCCACACAGTCAATCCAGGGACAACGTTTTCGTTCGTATATACATCCCACACAGTTTTACGTATAGCCTCGTGTGTGATATGTGTAACTATCACACACGCTCTGACTCGGTTAACTGTTTGCTTTTATTCAACTACATCACACACGATTTGATGAAGAAAACTGTATGGCATTGGGCTATCCATCATAAGCGCTTTTACTGCTAGAACCGTTTGCAAAGTTCCATGACCCATTTAGCAGGTTTATTAGTTTACAATTAATAATTACAGTATTACGCAAATTCATATTTCATATCGAACAACTGTTTGCCAATTTCATATCAGGCACATAAATATATTTTAACAGCACAGTACAGCATATAGCTAGTTCACCTTTATAAGAACAATATTAGAACAATATATTCATTTCCCTAATCGAGATCATCCAGGCTCGTCTTATTCACCTCTGCTTTCAGTTCAGTAAGAACCTGTTTTGCACTAGCCAACTAGGAAAGTGCCTCCTCCTTCGCCAACACCATCTTAGCAAAGTCTAATTTCAAAAATCTGAGCTCATTCTCCATCTTCCTCTTTTTATCCCGCATCTTCAAATATTCTTCAGCGTTGACAACACTTTCTCTAAGCCTACCTCGGTTCTCTTCCTCATACATGCTCCAGAGCTTTGCTAGGCACATCTTCAAAGACTGAGGCCACTCTTGATCAACCCACTCCAGATAAGAACACTTCCGTTCATCCTATAATATTTAAAACTATATCAGTGACAATTGTAGGGGAAATGGGTTTCTAGCAACATAGAAAATCACCAAATACATATTTTGAAAAACTGAAGAAACAGGTTAATTATGACATATCTTCTCAAAAAGATCAATGTGCAAATGAATTAATTGCTACTGAGACAACAACCAAATTCTGAAACATCAGAAGCTATAATTAACTACAACAACGCTACAAGTTCTTAGTCATGTACTATAAATAACAAATTGAACATTTTATGAGGAAGCTAAATATAACTGCAACAACATAGCAACAGTGTTTGGACGACAACAAATCGATACTAACAGGTGTGTACATGCACAAATTTAGTAACATAGAACTAATAGCACTAGGGCCGTCCACTATGTATGCCAAAACCGGTGTAAGGACAACTGTTGCTACATTTGGCACCGGTGCCCTGCACTGGCGAGCCGATGCAGCGGGAAAAAATCAGGGACCCGGACTCCGGAGCACCTAGTTGCTCCGATGCCCAGTTCCTTCGTGCCATAAAGATGGCTGCACAAACTGCTGAAGCGGTGCCAAATAATTTTCTAATGGCACCACTGATGAGATGGAAATATTTTAAGATACTAGGTACAAACTGTGACACTGTTTTAACATCCAGAATAACATAGCACAGTGACAGTGTCTGAATCACATCTAACAAATGATTTGTAACAACGAAAGTGGGGCTAACCTTCTCTGCACATGCCAGAAACTTCCTCCCACTGTCCACAGATTAAAATGCAACTAGCTTCACGCATGGAGATTGATGGTGACAACGAGCAGGCAGATCTTCAGCCATCCTACTCCATTCGTTGCAACTGATGGTCCTAGGGAGCTACAAGAGGAAGAAATGACTCAAATCAACCGCTGGGGTTAAAATCCTTCATTCCAAGTCATAACCTGAGAGAGAGAAGAGAGGCATACCCGGGTGCTGAAAAATTCATCGTCGGAGGAGGAACCGCTGGAGAGGTCATTGAAGAAGACCATGGCGACCCCGGCGGTAGGATGCGAGACGGCGAGAGCGAGGAAGCAAGCGAGGAAGGGGCTATAGCTTTGGAAGGAAGGAAGGAGGAAACAGGGGAAATGTGACTTGTGGTCGGGGAGAAAAGGGGGTGGGGAGGGGGGCGGGGGTAGATATTTCGGCGGTAGGCCAAAAATTTCAAAATGTGGAGGGAAACTTTGCGCGCGATGCCGCCGGACACCATTCACTTTGAATGATTGTGTGCATCGCAAATGATTCTTCTGCTTTACATGCATGGGATGAGTTTGATAATTCAAATTTTGGTGGAAATTTCCCTGGGTACTGTCCTCATCCACATCATTGCATAATTTAACATCGCTTGCTAATTTGGGCACACAAAAGAGCGTACAGCACACATACCACACTTATTGAATCGAGCAATTTTAGTAATTAAACAGAGCAAGTTGACCTGAACATTGCTCTAACAAAATACATGCATTAAAAACAAAGCCTAAGTACGCATAATTTTAACAAAGCCGCCGCCGCGCCGGCTTATGCATCGCTGGTGTGAGATGAGACGTCGATGACTTGTCCTGGCGACATGCCACCGTTGGTGGACTCCGCATCCCCCCTGCTGTAGTCGACCGCGTCCTCGTCCTCATCCTTTTCCTCGTCCTCGGCGCCACCCTCAAGGTTATAGTACTTGTAGTAGTGGCTGCACCAGAGCTCGCGTTGGTACTCCACCGCCGATTCCTCGACGGACAGACTCTTCTCTACCTCGACCTCGGCCACGCGCAACTCCTCCTCCCGGCGCTCCTCGATCTCCGCCGCCTCCTACATCTCCAGCTCCCGCTCGGCGATCTCATGAGGAAGCAGGTGCTCCATGGCCACCGCCGCCTTTTCGGACGTGGGTTGCATGCTGGATTCCGAGGTGGCCTGGAATATCTTGGCGTGTTCATCCTCGATCTTGGTGTGGATGTCCTCGACCTGGGCCAGGGCGACATCGGCGGCATGGACGGCAGCTCGAGCGATCTCAGCGTTTGCAGCCGCCGTCGCAGCAGCTGCAGCAGCCCTGTCGGCTGCCGCAGCTGCCCTGTCGGCTGTCGTAGATGCTGTCTCGGCGGATGCAGGCGCGCTCAATGCGGATGCGGCGGCACTCTCGGCGTAGGCGGCCGCGCTCTCGGTGCAGGCGACGGCGCTCGGGGAGGACGCGGCCACCGTACAGGCCCTCACGAAGTGTTTCCACGGCGTCATCTTTGCAAGAAGGGGTTGCGGGAATGGGGATCGGGATTCGTGGATTCGAGGGTTGCCGGCACTAGAGCAGATGAGCCGGTGAAGCTTAAGGAGGAAGACTTAAATAGACCCACAAATTTTCATCGCAAACGGTTCCTACAAAAAAATTGTGTGTGATCGCGGCGAGCGCCGAGCGCACACACCTACCTAGCCCCCGCGCGCGGGACGCGCGAGGAGGAGCGACGGGCAACTGCTGCTCTCCCTGGGACAAGGCTGGAGAGGCGAATGAACAGGGGAAAAGAAAGTTCCAGCTTTGGCAAACGAGGAACGCGAAAACTCCAAATTCCATTAAGAAGTTGCAAACCAACTACAGAAAGCAAGCAAATGAACAGCCGTGTCCGGCACCTAGTCTAGTCTTCTCACCAGCGCGGAGCTATGTGCTGCCACTAGGACGTGGGAGGGAGCCCCCATGAGGCCCGCGGGCGACACTCAGGAGACTCCGGGGCATGTACAGCCCCACTCATTATTACGTGAGAGTGTCACGAGCGGAGACCTTCACAGGCACGGGGCCTTGCTTCATGGGTAGAACTTTCGGAGGTGCTGGCTGTTCCAGGCGTTCTGGATGGGGATCCCGTCCTGCATCTCCAGGCGTGCGGCGCCAGGCCTGGAGACATGGGCGATCCTGAACGGGCCCTCCCACATGGGTGAGAGCTTATGCAGCCCCTCCCTAGAGAGCACCCGCCTCAGGACGAGATCACCCACCTCGAGCATCCTGGAGCGGACGCTGCAGCAGTGGTACCACTGCAGCGCCTGCTGGTACCTTGCCGCTCGGAGCGAGGCTTGACGGTGGCGTTCCTCCCCCAGCACGAGGTCCATCCCCCGCGTGGCGTCCTGGCGTGCCTCATCAAATGCCAAGACCCGTGTGGAGCGATGCTTGACCTCGTGAGGGAGAACCGCTTTGGCTCCGTAGATGAGGAAGAATGGAGTCTCGCCCGTCGGCTTGGTCGCCGTGGTGCGGATGGACCACAGCACGGACTGGAGCTCATCGAGCCAGCCCCTGCCGTAGGCCTCGAGCTTCTTCTTGAAGGTCCTTGCCTTGAGGCCTCTCAGGACTTCTGCGTTGGCGCGCTCGGCCTGGCCATTGCTCCTGGGGAGTGCCACCAAAGCATAGCATATCTGCGTTCCAAGGTTAGCATAGTATGTTTTGAAAAGGTTGCTGGTGAACTGTGAGTCATTATCGGTGATGATGCGGTTAGGAACCCCAAACCGGCTCACAAGGCCTCTGATGAACTTGACGGCCGAGCCGGCCGGGATGGTGCGGACGGCTTCCACCTCTGCCCACTTGGTGAACTTGTCGATGGCGACGTAGAGGTAGCGTTAGCCCCCGGGCGCCCGGGGGAATGGCCCCAAGATGTTCAGCCCCCAAACTGCAAACGGCCATGTGAGCGGGATGGTCTGGAGGCCCTGAGCAGGCTGGTGGATCTGCTTGGCGTGGAACTGGCAGGCTTCACAGGACTTCACCAGCTCGGTAGCATCGTTGAGCGCCGTGGGCCAGTAGAACCCACTGCGGAATGCCTTGCCCACGAGTGTGCGTGATGAAGAGTGATGCCCATAGTCCCCACCATGTATATCGGTCAGCAGCTCGCATCCCTGCTCCCTGGAGATGCACCGCAAAGAAATGTCGTTTGGACGTCTCCGATAGAGCTCACCGTCCTGGATGCAGTATGTTGTGGCCTGGCGGGCCACACGCTCCGTGTCTTCCTCCTTCTCTGGCAGGGTGCCCCGAAGTAGGTACGCCTTGAACTCCTCGGTCCAGCACCCCTCCTGAGGTTCCATCGCGAGAAGGAGATGAGCTCCTGAGGTCGGGCCATAAGCTGGGGCGCCCGACGGAGGAGCCTGGGGGAGATCCTCGTGAGGCGGTGTTGGTTCTGCGGTGGGTGGAGCTGCCGGTGGCTTGAAGAGCCGCTCTTCGAAGACACCGGGCTCCTGGGGCAGACGTCGGGACGCCCTCTTGGCGATGTCATCCGCCTCCTTGTTTGTGCCTCGCGGCACGTGCTGCAATTCCGGACCCAAGAATCGTTTCTCAATTTTGCGTACCTCCTCAAGGTATGCTTCCATGTGCTCGTCCTTTGGGGTGTACTCCTTGTTGGAGAAGTTGACGAGGAGCTGCGAGTCACCCCTGATGGTGAGGCGCCTGACCCCCAGTGCTGCGGTGGCCTTGAGTCCCATGATCAGGCCCTCGTACTCTGCAATGTTGTTGGAGACCTTCTCGCTGTGTTGGAAGCAGAGTTGCACGGCGTAGTAGAGCTTGTCTGTGGTGGGTGAAACAAGCACAGCTCCAGCCCCAGCGCCCTGGCGTGAGAACGCGCCGTCCAAGTACATGACCCAACCATCTGATGCCTCATCGCCGGGTATGAGGGAGCGGTCCTCGCACACTTCACGGTCAGGGACGTCAGTCCATTCTGCCACGAAGTCAGCGAGGGCCGCACCCTTGATGATCCTGGTGGTACTGAACTCCAACTGGAATGCTTGCAGCTCAATGTTCCATTCGGTGACCCTTCCTGCGGCGTTCGGGCTCCGGAGCACCCTCTCCAGAGGGTAAGCTGAGACAACCTTGATGGGGTGGCCTTGGAAGTAGTGGCGCAGCTTTCGGGAGGCGATGAGGAGCGCGAGAAGTAGCTTATGTGGCATGGGGTAGCGTGCCCACGCGTCTCGCAGCACCGTGCTGACGAAGTATACCGGGTGCTCGATGTGGGAGGGAGCATTGGTGAGGTCTTGCAACTCCTGAGTCTGCGGGTCCTCAGGAGCCTCATCATCCGCCATGGCTGCCGTGCCCTCAGGAGTATCGTCCTCAAGAGACCCACTGCTTGGGGGGTTGGCTAAGGTCTCAGGAGCGTTGTTGGCCGGTGGTGGAGTCGGCGCCTCAGGGGCGCCTTCTTGAGACTGCGGTGCCCCATCTGGTGACGGGGCGCCCCGTCGTGAGCCCTTGACCAGGTGCTCCTCCCTCACTGCCACCAGTGAGCGCTGGCTGAGTGAGGCGTGGCGGCCAAGTAGAGCACCAGAGGCTCAAGGGGACGTGGCGCCACCATCACCGGCGGGCTGGTGAGGTACTTCTTGAGGTCTTGGAAGGCTGCGTCAGCCTCCGGAGTCCACTCGAACGGTCCTTTCCTTTTCATCAGCTTGAAGAATGGGAGGGCGCGTTCTCCCAACTTGGAGATGAAACGCCCCAGCGAGGTCACGCAACCTACCAGCTTCTGCATCTCCTTGAGGGTCTGCGGCGGGCTCATCCTCTCAATGGCCTTGACTTTCTCTGGGTTGGCCTCGATCCCTCTGTGCGATACCAAGAAACCCAGCAGCTTGCCAGATGGGACGCCGAACACACATTTCTCCGGGTTGTGTCGCAGATCCACCTTGCGTAGGCTGGCAAATGTTTCTTCCAGGTCTTCAATAAGGGTTCTTGCCTCCCGAGACTTCACCACTATGTCATCGATGTATGCCTCTGCGTTCCTCCCGAGCTGCCGGCCCAGAGCGATGTGCATCAGCCGCTGGAAGCTTGCTCCGGCGTTACGTAGCCCAAATGGTATGCAGGTGTAGCAATACACCCCGCATGGAGTCAAGAAAGCCGTCTTCTCAACATCTTGCACCGCCATCTTGATTTGGTGATAGCCCAAGAAGGCGTCCAGGAAGCAGAGCAGGTCGCACTCGGCGGTGGAGTCGACGATCTGATCGATATGCGGAAGCGGAAAGGGGTCTTGAGGGCAAGCCTTGTTGAGGTTAGTGAAGTCGACGCACATACGCTCCTTTCCGCCCTTCTTGGGGACGATAACCGGGTTCGCCAACCATTCCGGGTACTGCACCTGCCGAATGACACCAGCCTCTTGTAGCTTGCGGGTCTCTTGAACGATGAACGACTGCTTCTCTGTGGACTGCTGCCGCGCCTTCTGCTTCACCGGTCGTGCGTTAGGGCACACCCTCTGGTGATGCTCGATTATTCCCCTCGGGATCCCAACCAGATCCTTGGGCTCCCATGCGAACACTTCCCTGTTTGCGCGCAAGAAGTCGACCAATGCCTTTTCTTGATCTGGAGGGAGGCTAGCACCTATGGTGAAGGTGGCACCCGACGCCCCGTCTTCATCAACCGGCACCTGCTTCGTCTCGGGCCAATCTTGAGAGAACAACTGCTTCTTCTTCACTGGCGCAGCCCCCGGAGCCTCTGGGGCCCCTTCCTCAGTCGGCCATGCGGCCGCCGCGGCCCTGAAGGCGAGTTTGAGGGCCAACAGTGCATCCTTGGTGTCTCTTACCACGGTGAGGACGCCGCTGCTTCCCGGCATCTTCATGAGGTTGTAGGCAGGGTGAGTTGCTGCCATGAATTTGGCCAGGGCCGGGTACCCGAGGATGGCATTGTACGGGAGGCCGATGCGGGCGATGTTGAAGTCGATAAGCTCGGTGCGGTAGTTGTCCTGGGTGCCAAAGGTGACGGGGAGGCGGATCTGCCCAATGGGGTCGGTGGAGCTGTTGATGACTCTAGAGAAGGGCTTCGTGGGGCAGAGCCGGCCATGAGGCACACAAAGCAAACCGAATGCTTTCACCGAGAGCACATTGAAGCCAGCTCCTCCGTCGATGAGGGTCTTGGTGACCGCCACGTTGCAAATGGTGGGGGTGCAGAGCATCGAGAGAGCGCCGGCGCCGGCCGTGACCGCGGGGTGGTCCCCGGAGTCGAAGGTGAGTCAACCTTGGGCGCCGCCCAACCCGGTGGCGCCACCCGCTACACGTGGGCGTCGCCCGCTTGGTGAAAGAACTGCTTGATGTGGCGATCCGAGGGCGGCGCCTGCGAGCCGCCGAGGATGGCTGCGACGATGTGAGGTGCCGGCGCCGCGAATTGCGTGATGAAGAGGCCGCGTAGCTCCTCCCAAGAGGCCACCGAAGATCCTGGCAGGCCCAGGAGCCAAGCGCGCGGCGCTCCTGTGAGGGCTATGGGGAGCCAATTCGCCATGACCTTGTCGTCGCCGCCGGCCGCCAGGACCGCCTCCTCATACGCCTGGAGAAACCCCACAGGGTCAGCCGCGCCGTCGTAGCGAGGCGGCAACTCCGGCCTGAACTTGGGCGGCCACTTCACGCGCCGTAAGGCTGGGGTGAAGGCCCAGAGACCCGCGGCGCCTCCGTGCGCGCCCGTCGATCCAGTCGGAGAAGAGGCGCCCGCCATGAGAGCTGAACGGCGAGGGCGTAGTGCGGCGGACGGAGAGGCGATGCTTCGACGCACCCCTACCTGGCGCGCCAAATGTCGGATTTCGGGTTCCGCAAACCCTTGAGAGGTTCGAACTCTGGGGTGCGTGCGAAGAACTCGTCCTCCCCAGTCTGCCTACTCGCTAATCTCACAACCTAGCTCGTCAAACTGTAAGGAAAAGAGACACTGCAGTTTACCCAGGTTCGGGCCACCTTGCGGTGTAAAACCCTACTCGTGCTTTGTGGTGGATTGGCCTCGGGGGGCTGAGGATGAACTAGTACAGTGGCGAACAGCCTCAGGAGGAGAGGTGTTCTTGGGCTCGGGTGAGCTGGTGAGTGTGTGGGTGATCTGGATGATCCGTCGATACCCCTCTACGGTGGTAGCTAAGTCCTATTTATAGTGGCCTTGGTCCTCTTCCCAAATGAAAGGCGGGAAGGGATCCCACAACAGCCAAATTCGAAGGGAGACAGCTAGTACATGCTATCCTGACAAAAGTAGTCTTCGCCTGCAAAAGCCTCTGGTCATGACGCCGTGGTGGGCTCGGTGATGACCTCCGTCCTGCCATCCTGGCGGTCTTGGTCTTGTTGCACGGGAATGGAAACCTTTGGCTGATTCCTCGGGACTCCGCGCCTGCGCTTGCCTCTTTAGCACCAAAGAGGAAACTGGTACACTGCGCCCGCTTGCGCCCGCCTGGCCTTGGTCGTCATGGCTCACATCATCCGGACCTCACGAGGTGAGGCTTGCATAGAGATCTCCGCTCCTCGAGAGCCAGCCTGAGGAGGCCGCTCCTCGTGGAGGTCTTGGTGTCGTCTGCCTCGTGAGGCTTGGCCCCTCGCGAGGGTCTTGAGTTGTTGTCGCTGAAGCTGGGCCGTACCAGGCCATCGATGGAGCCACGCCGTGGGCCGCAGGCAGGCAAGTCTGGGTACCCCCGTTCCCAGAACGCCGACACGGCCTGGACACATGCATGGAGTGCCATGGCATTTAAATTCCAAAAAATTAAAATATGATCAGAAACACATGAAACCTTGCTTGATGTAATGTCATGCCACCAAGATGATGTGGTAAATTTTTTGGCATTTTTGATGAAAGTTTGGACACACACCCCTCACAAACCGGAGCAACTCACTAGGTTTCGAGACGGAACAATGCATGTTTGATGACGAACGGGAGATAGCTTCCTCTTACGGCCTTCAAATTTTTTCTACATTTAACGTGCACTAATACAACTATCATGTGAAAATTTGGAAAATTCTCAGGGTCATTTGACCTTTTAAAGACATTTAAGTGATTTTCTAGCCATTTAATGACTGTAATTCAAATTTGAACTACATCTACATGCAACGGCTAACCATAACGGTTTGAAAAATCATATTTGTGTACTTGTGTGTGAGTTAATTCCATGTGCAGTAAATTGGAAGGAATTTTCAAACATATTGGTGTCAAGGCCTGGACACATGCATGGAGTGCCATGGCATTTAAATTCCAAAAAATAAAAAAATGATCAGAAACACATGAAACCTTGCTTGATGTAATGTCATGCCACCAAGATGATGTGGTGAAAAATTTGGCATGTTTGACGAAAGTTTGGACACACACCCCACACAAAACCATTGCAACTCACTAGAAGGCTCGTGGTTCCGAGAGGGAACAATGCATGTTTGATGACGAACGGGAGATAGCATCCTCTTACGGCCTTCAATTTTTTTCTACATTTAACGTGCACTACTAAAACTGTCATGTGAAAATTTTGAAAATTCTAGGGGTCATTTGACCTTTTAAAGACATTTAAGTGATTGTCTAGCCATTTAATGACCATAATTCAAATTTGAACTACATCTTCATGCAACTGCTAACCATAACGGTTTGAAAAATCATATTTTTGTGTACTTGTGTGCAAGTTAATTCCATGTGCAGTAAATTGGAAGGAATTTTCAAACATATTGGTGTCACGGCCTGGACACATGCTTGGAGTGCCATGCCATTTAAATTCCAAAAAAATAAAAAATGATCAGAAACACATGAAACCTTGCTTGACATAATGTCATGCCAC
The DNA here is from genome assembly GCA_011799875.1 of Thinopyrum elongatum. Classification (NCBI taxonomy): domain Eukaryota; kingdom Viridiplantae; phylum Streptophyta; class Magnoliopsida; order Poales; family Poaceae; genus Thinopyrum; species Thinopyrum elongatum. Next base: position 238,679,474 of record CM022300.1, read on the forward strand.
CAAGATGATGTGGTAAAAAAATTGGCCTGTTTGACGAAAGTTTGGACAGACATCCCTCATAAACCGGAGCAACTCACTAGAAGGTTCGTGCTTTCGAGAGGGAACAATGCATGTTTGATGACGAATCGATGACAGCTTACTCTTATGGGCTTCAAAAACTTTCTACAGTTAACGTGCACTAATACAACTGTCATGTGAAAATTTGGAACATTTCAGGGGTCATTGACCTTTTTAAGACATTTAAGTGATTTTCTAGCCATTTAATGACCGTAATCCAAATTTGAACTACATCTACATGCAGCGGCTAATCATAACGGTTTGAAAAATCATATTTGTGTACTTGTGTGCGAATTAATTCCATGTGCAGTAAATTGGAACAAATTTTCAAACATATTGGTGTCACAGCTTGGACACATGCATGGAGTGCCATGGCATTTAAATTCCAAAAAATTAAAAAATGATCAGACAATGTAAATATCTGGTGTTCAAAAAAGAAAATGTAAAGTTCTGGCAAGACAACCGGGCCCCATACGATTGGCACTCTATTTCGCGCCTCAAGGTTTGGAAGGTGAGTGGCGCGGGTTATTAATCAGACACGGTTCTGTATTGGAAACTGTCAGCTATTAAGTTCACACACGGCTTTTGCTACAGGAATCATGTGTAATTCAAACTACAGTACTCATAAATTCCGGCGACTGGTGTGTGTACTGTTCCCGCCGATCTAGATTCCGGCCGCCAATAAATACTACCTTCCGCACGTCGTCCCGCCTGCATTCTCATCTACATCCTCCCCTCGCTCGCCCTCTCTGTCTCTCTCTCAAATCTTTGCCATGGCGCCGCCGATCTGCCCATGCGCCGACCAGGAGGCGCCGCCCTCCGAGGACGCTCAGTCGAAGAGCAGCAACAAGGAGGACCCCTACGCGCCGCCGGACGAGGTTGCGCTAGACCCCCCAACTTTGGATTGGTTTTGGGGCCAGTACAATCTTTGTCTGTGGAAGTCGCTGCCGTCGGCTGAGAAAGCCAGGCAAGTGGCATTCAAGAAGGAGATGGCGAAGGAGGAAGCCAGGTACCAGGCGGCCTGTGAAGCCCGTGATGCCGCCTGGAAAAAAGAGGTAGTGGAGCCTTGGGGGCGAGCTCGTCGTCGTGCGGAGGAGGTGTACGAAGATGGGTACTTTGCGAGGAAGGTCAAAGGCGCTAGGCGCCTCATCGCTGCGTGGAGGTGGACCGATAAGCTCCAGCGTGCCGCCGACGAGGAGCTCCGGTGGGCGCCCAACGAAATGGCAAGATCGTTCGCGCTCGTCCGCCAGCAAGAGGCGGATCGGTATGTCAAGCGCTACGAGGCAGAGGAGGCGGAGTACTGCCTCCGCGCTAGGAAGACACCACGCACCAGGGAGCTGCTGGTGAGGGGCTGCCAGAATACTGCCCCTAGGAGGGATTATTAGTTTTTGTATTGTTCATTTTCAATTTTATGCATTGTACCTAGTAGTTAAGTATCATCACGTATATGCGATGATATTATATATATTCTGTGATGAACTAATGAACAATTAATATATATTATGAATTCCATTTTCTATCTGTTTTCGTATATTAATTTGTATCTAGCTGTTATCATCCACATATACAGAATGGAAAGCATATACACACACATTGAAACAGAACATATAAGAACGAAAAACAAAGTACACACATTGAAACAGAGCAATAAACAGAGCAATATTATGATTGTTGTGAATACATAGCGATCCACGTCGAAATGACTCAACAAAATAAAATGTGTCCATGAGACCATGACCAGCAGCCCTTGCCTATGGTAGCTCTTGGCTCTGCCTGAACTCGTGCACGCGTTCGTCCAAGCGGTCGACACACTCGTGGTACATCTGGAGCGCGATCTCGAGCTCCAAGTTGGCTATTTCATCGGAGATCACCAGCTCGAGGATGCGACGGCCATGTTCCTCTACTGCGCCCAGGTGGACACCTGGGCCAAGGAGGCAGTCGAGCCTAGCGACCAGCGCGTTGGCATCGAGCGGGCCACGGACAAGGCGAACGGCGTGACCCACGCGAACGGCACGGCGGGTGTCCGGTGCAACTACGGCGCGGCCGGCCTCTGGTGCAAGTATGGCGCAGACGGCCTCTACCCACTCCTGGTGAGGAATGGGGGTACTGACGGGACGTGCACCCCGCTTCGACGTCCTGTCGACAGCAGGAAAACACCGATGGATCCGCTCTTGTTGTGTGGCGCGCCGCGCCTCTCACTCTGTGGCGCTCCAACAGTCTCGCTGTGCGGCGAGCCGCAGCCTATCGGCGCGGACGCGCCTAGCTTGCTCTACGGCGCACCATCGATCATGTTGTGTGGCATGCTGCAGCATCTCGGCGCTGACATGCCTACTTGATCCGCGGCGCTGAAGCGCCATGCGCCAAGGGTCTGCTCAACCCTGGCGATGACGCACATCACGGTGTCGTCCATCGCATTGCCGGGGAGCGCCTCGGCCTTGACGGGCCGTGGCGCCTTCTCGTTTTCCTCATCAAGGAGGTTGATGGCAGAGGCGGCACTTTTGTGGGTTGGCATGCTTGGAAAAGGTGGATGTGCTACAAGTTGCGCTTGTTGCCTCCGTGTGTCATGCGGCATGCACAATATCTCTGGGTGGCGGCGGGAAACCGGTGAGGAAATGGTGGGAAACGGTGGCATGTTCATAAAACGCCATCAATTAATGGAAACTTAGCATAGAAGGAACATCGAGCTAGCACGACGCGTGCGGGCACATTGCTCACCCAAGGCTATGATCCATATACTTGTGTGCCTAACAGAGCACACTATTCACAGTAATGGATATCGTTCCGTTCATCCGAGTGAACTGTATGCCGTATATCGCACACACATTCATTGGGCTGACCGTTTCTTTTGTGTTGCCTAATCACAAACAGTTCATCCGAGTGAACTGTATGCCGTATATCGCACACACCTTCATCTGGCTGCCCGTTTCTGTTGTTTCGCCTCATCACAAACAGTTTATTTGAGTGAACTGTATGCCGTATACGGCACATGCCTCCATCTGGCTGCCCGTTTCTTTTGTTCTGCCTCATCACAAACAGTTCATTGAACTGAACCGTATGCCCCGCAATGCACACAACTAAAATCTAAACCGTGTTTGATGTATCCGCCATCGCAAACGTTTTGCATCTTTTTTGACGGTTTTTTTACATCACCGTTTGCGATTAATGCATCGCACACAGTTTCGTTGAAGGGTCTCTGATTGTAGTGTCATGTTAGCAGCATCCTGCAGTAGTGTATTGACAAGGCCGGGCAGCAAGAAGAAGGGTCGCCGATGAGGAGACGGCGTTGCAAGTTAGCAGTGAAGATTTGAACTTGGAAAGGAAGGAGTAACAGTGAAAATGTGGCTACTGGTCGGGGAGAGGGAGGGGGAGCTAGATATTTCCGCGGTTGCTGAAATTTTTTGCTCGGTGCCGCGAGAAAGTGGCGCGAAGGGTGGTTGAAGTGCGGGTGGTGGACTGTAGATGAAGCTTCCGGTGTAAGCCATACAAGAGGGTGCGCCAAGATATTTTATATCGCATCGCGCATGATTCTTGCTAGTAAATTGTTTGTGGTGTACCTGCTTTTTTTCATTTTGATCTGAAAGACAAAATGGTGTTACAGAGGGAAATGACAGTGCTTGAATTGCTAGAACATTTATCTTCAGTGAACATGCAACTATATGAGTGTCGTGTTAAAATTTGGAATTATTCAGGGTTCGTTTGGCCTTTTTAATACATTAATTGAGTTTCTAGGCATTTAATGTGCATAATTCAAATTTGAACTACAAGCACATGCTCCAGTGCACCGAAATGAGTTGAAAAATCATATATGTGTCCTTAGGTGAATGTTTAGGTCCCATGCAAGAAATGGGGATGAATTTCAAACACCTCGGCATCGTGGCTCGGCTGGAAACATTGAGATACTTGGTTTTTAAATTCCTGTAAATCCAAAAATCGCCTGAAAATCATGAAAATTGGCACGTCATCATGAAATGGCACCAACAAGCTATGGTAAAAAAATTGTCCGATTTGGGAAAAGTTTTGGTGTAAGCTTCTCACAAAACAGAGCTTCTCTCAAGAAGCCTCATGGTTCCGAGAGGGGAGGTGACACCTCTGTGTGCAAAACGACATAGACCGCCTCTTCCCGCCTTGATTTTTTTACAAAGGCAACATTGACCAATAGGAGTATCATGCTAATTTTAGGAATTAATCCGGGTTTGTCTGGCCTTTTTAAACATTAACTGAGTTTTCTAGGCATTTAATGTGCATAATTCAAATTTGAACTGCATGCACATACTCCAGTGCACCAAAGCTGGATGAAAAAACATATGTGTGTCCTTGAGTGAAAGTTTAGGTCCCATGCAAGAAATAGGAATGATTTTCAAACATCTAGGCATCTTGGCTAGGCCGAAAACATTGAGAAACTTGGTTTTTAAATTCCTGTAAGTCCAAAACTCGCCCGAAAATCATGAAACTTGGCATGGTCTCATAACATGGCACCAACATGTTGTGGTAAAAAAATTGTCCATTTTGGGACAAGTTTTGGTGTAAGCTTCTTACAAAACGGAGCTTCTCACAAGAAGCCTCATGGTCCCGAGAGGGGACGTGTCACCTCTGTCTGCTAAACGACATAGACCACCCCTCTAACTGCCTTGATTTTCATTACAAAGGTAGCATAGACCAATAGGAGTTCCGTGCTAAATTTTGGAATTATTCAGGGTTCGTTTTTCCTTTTTTATACATTATTTGAGTTTCTATGCATTTAATGTGCATAATTCAAATTTGAGCTACATGCACATGCTCCCGTGCACCAAAGCTGGTTGAAAAATCATATGTGTGTCCTTGAGTGAAAGTTTAGGTCCCATGCAAGAAATGGGAATGAATTTCAAACATCTGGGCATCGTGGCTCGGCCGAAAACATTGAGAAACTTGGTTTTTAAATTCCTGTAAATCCAAAACTCGCCCGAAAATCATGAAACTTGGCATGGTCTCATGACATGGCACCAACATGCTGTGGTAAAAATTTCGTCTGATTTGGGACAAGTTTTGGTGTAAGCTTCTTACAAAATGGAGCTTCTCTCAAGAGGCCTCGTGGTTCCGAGAGGTGACGTGTCACCTCTGTCTGCGAAACGACATAGACCGCCCCTCTTCCCGCCTTAATTTTTTATACAAAGGGAACATAGACCAACAGGAGTTCCATGGTGAATTTTGGAATTATTCAGGGTTCGTTTTGCCTTTTTATACATTATTTGAGTTTTTCTAGGCATTTAATGTGCATAATTCAAATTTGAGCTACATGCACATGCTCCAGTGTGCCAAGATGTGTTAAAAAATCATATATATATGTCCTTGGGTGAATGTTTAGGTCCCATGCAAGAAATGGGAATGAATTTCAAACATCTGGGCGCCGTGGCTCGGCCGGAAACATAGAGAAACTTGGTTTTCAAATTCCTATAAATCCAAAACTCACCTGAAAATCATGAAACTCACCATGTTGCCTTCACATGGTACCAACACGTTGTGGTAATTTTTTTGCCCGATTTGCGAAGGCGCACACATTAACAACCAACAAAGTCATTTTGGAACAAGTGATGTCATGTTACAATCGGAAACACAAGTATTATTGAAACCATGGGCGTTCTACTTACCATTTATGTGTCGCCACGCGTCCCCTTTTTTTATTGGCTAGGAGGCACCGTGCGGGGTAGCTATTTGAGTACGGGAGGTGTGCGATCAGACCCCTGCGCGTGCTTATCGGGAGGTGAGCCCTTTGACCTCCATCCGCCAACCACCTCAATGCCAACATCTCCATTAATGTGCGCCCGAGCCCCTGTTTTATGGCGTGGCTATGTCTCACTCGACTGAGATTTAAGAGAGAGAAAATAAAATCTAAAAGGAAAATTTTGCATGGATCTTGATGTAAGATCTGACGAACATATATAGTATTGGGGAACGTAGTAGTAAATCAAAAAAATTCTACGCATCACCAAGATCAATCTATGGAGAGACTAGCAACAAGAGAGAGGGGAGTGCATCTTCATACCCTTGAAGATCGTGATGCGGAAGCGTTGCAAGAACGCGGTTGGAGGAGTCGTACACACAGCGATTCAGATCGCGGTCGATTCCGATCTAAGCACCGAACAACGGCACCTCCGCGTTCAACACACGTGCAGCCCAGTGACGTCTCCCGCGCCTTGATCCAGCAAGGAGGAGGGAGAGGTTGGGGAAGACAACTCCAGCAGCACGACGGCATGGTGGTGGAGCTTGCAGTTCTCCGGCAGGGCTTCGCCAAGCTCAACGAAGGAGGAGGGGTGTTGGAGAGGGGGAGGGCTGCGCCTTGGATGAGGTGCTGCTGCCCTCCCTCCTCCCCTCTATTTATAGGGCCAAGGGGAAGGGGGGCGGCCCCTCTAGATGAGATCTAGGGGGGGCGGCGGCCAAGGGGAGGGGGCTTGCCCCCCAAGCCAAGGGGGGCGCCCCCTTTAGGGTTTTCCCCCAACCCTAGGCGCATGGGCCCTTAAGGGGGATGGCGCCCAGCCCACTTAGGGGCTGGTTCCCTTCCACATACAGCCCATAGGGCCCTCCGGGGCAGGCGGACCCTCTCGGTGGACCCCCGGAACCCCTTCGGTGGTCCCGGTACAATTCCGGCGAACCCCCGAATACTTCTGGTGACCATATGATGACTTCCCATATATAAATCTTCACCTCCGGACCATTCCGGAACTCCTCGTGATGTCCGGGATCTCATCTGGGACTCCGAACAACATTCGGTAACCACATACTATTTTCCATAACAACTCTAGCGTCACCAAACCTTAAGTGTGTAGAACCTACGGGTTCGGGAACCATGTAGACATGACCGAGACATCTCTCCGGCCAATAACCAACAGCGGGATCTGGATACCCATGTTGGCTCCCACATGTTCCACGATGATCTCATTGGATGAACCACGATGTCGGGGATTCAATCAATCCCGTACACAATTCCCTTTGTCTACCGGTATGATACTTGCCCGAGATTCGATCGTCGGTATCCCTATACCTTGTTCAATCCCGTTACCGGCAAGTCTCTTTACTCGTTCCGTAATGCATGATCCCGTGGCTAACTCTTTAGTCACATTGAGCTCATTATGATGATGCATTACCGAGTGGGCCCAGAGATACCTCTCCGTCATACGGAGTGACAAATCCCAGTCTCGATTCGTGCCAACCCAACAGACACTTTCGGAGATACCTGTAGTGCACCTTTATGGTCACCCAGTTACGTTGTGATGTTTGATACACCCAAAGCATTCCTACGGTATCCGGGAGTTGCACAATCTCATGGTCTAAGGAAATGATACTTGACATTGGAAAGGCTTTAGCAGACGAACTACACGATCTTGTGCTATGCCTAGGATTGGGTCTTGTCCATCACATCATTCTCCTAATGATGTGATCCCGTTATCAACGACATCCAATGTCCATGGTCAGGAAACCGTAACCATCTATTGATCAACGAGCTAGTCAACTAGAGGCTCACTAGGGGCATGTTGGGGTCTATGTATTCACACATGTATTACGATTTCCGGATAACACAATTATAGCATGAACAATAGACAATTATCACGAACAAGGAAATATAATAATAACCACTTTATTATTGCCTCTAGGGCATATTTCCAATAGTCTCCCACTTGCACTAGAGTCAATAATCTAGTTACATTGTGATGAATCGAACACCCATAGAGTTCTGGTGTTGATCATGTTTTGCTCGTGGAAGAGGTTTAGTCAACGGATCTGCGACATTCAGATCCGTATGCACTTTACAAATATCTATGTCTCCATCTTGAACATGTTCACGAATGGAGTTGAAGCGACGCTTGATATGCCTGGTCTTCTTGTGAAACCTGGGCTCCTTGGCAAGGGCAATAGCTCCAGTGTTGTCACAGAAGAGAGTCATTGGGCCCGACGCATTGGGAATAACTCCTAGGTCGGTGATGAACTCCTTCATCCAGACTGCTTCCTGTGCTGCCTTCGAGGCTGCTATGTACTCCGCTTCACATGTAGATCCCGCCACGACGCTTTGCTTGCAACTACACCAGCTGACTGCCCCACCATTCAAAATATACATGTATCCGGTTTGTGACTTGGAGTCATCCAGATCTGTGTCGAAGCTAGCATCGACGTAACCCTTTACGATGAGCTCTTCGTCACCTCCATAAATGAGAAACATATCCTTAGTCCTTTTCAGGTACTTCAGGATGTTCTTGACCGCTGTCCAGTGTTCCATGCCGGGATTACTTTGGTACCTCCCTACCAAACTTACGGCGAGGTTCACATCAGGTCTGGTACACAGCATGGCATACATAAAAGACCCTATGGCTGAGGCATAGGGGATGACACTCATCTTTTCTCTATCTTCTGCCGAGGTCGGGCATTGAGCCGTGCTCAATCTCACACCTTGCAATACAGGCAAGAACCCCTTCTTGGACTGATCCATATTGAACTTCTTCAATATCTTGTCAAGGTATGTGCTTTGCGAAAGACTAATGAGGCGTCTCGATCTATCTCTATAGATCTTGATGCCTAATATGTAAGCAGCTTCTCCAAGGTCCTTCATTGAAAAACACTTATTCAAGTAGGCCTTTATGTTTTCCAAGAATTCTATATCATTTCCCATTAATAGTATGTCATCCACATATAATATCAGAAATGCTACAGAGCTCCCACTCACTTTCTTGTAAACACAGGCTTCTCCATAAGTCTGTGTAAACCCAAACGCTTTGATCATCTCATCAAAGCGAATGTTCCAACTCCGAGATGCTTGCACCAGCCCATAGATTGAGTGCTGGAGTTTGCATACCTTGTCAGCATTATTAGGATCGACAAAACCTTCCGGCTGCATCATATACAATTCTTCCTTAAGGAAACCATTAAGGAATGCCGTTTTGACGTCCATTTGCCATATCTCATAATCATAGAATGCGGCAATTGCTAACATGATTCGGACGGACTTCAGCTTTGCTACGGGTGAGAAGGTCTCATCGTAGTCAACCCCTTGAACTTGTCGATAACCCTTAGCGACAAGTCGAGCCTTATAGATGGTCACATTACCATCCGCGTCTGTCTTCTTCTTAAAGATCCATTTGTTCTCTATGGCTTGCCGATCATCGGGCAAGTCTGTCAAAGTCCATACTTCGTTTTCATACATGGATCCTATCTCGGATTTCATGGCTTCAAGCCATTTGTTGGAATCCGGGCCCGCCATCGCTTCTTCATAGTTCGAAGGTTCACCGTTGTCTAACAACATGATTTCCAGGACAGGGTTGCCGTACCACTCTGGTGCGGAACGTGTCCTCGTGGACCTACGAAGTTCAGTAGCAACTTGATCCGAAATTTCATGATCATCATCATTAACTTCCTCTCTGGTCGGTGCAGGCACCACAGAAACATCTTCCTGAGTTGCGCTACTCTCCGGTTCAAGAGGGGTTACCTCATCAAGTTCTACTTTCCTCCCACTTACTTCTTTCGAGAGAAACTCTTTCTCCAGAAAGGATCCATTCTTGGCAACAAAGATCTTGCCTTCGGATCTGAGGTAGAAGGTATACCCAATAGTTTCCTTAGGGTATCCTATGAAGACGCATTTTTCCGATTTGGGTTCGAGCTTTTCAGGTTGAAGTTTCTTGACATAAGCATCGCATCCCCAAACTTTCAGAAACGACAGCTTAGGTTTCTTCCCAAACCATAATTCATACGGTGTCGTCTCAACGGATTTCGACGGAGCCCTATTTAAAGTGAATGCGGCAGTCTCTAAAGCATAACCCCAAAATGATAGCGGTAGATCGGTAAGAGACATCATAGATCGCACCATATCTAATAGAGTGCGATTACAATGTTCGGACACACCATTACGCTGAGGTGTTCCAGGCGGCGTGAGTTGTGAAACAATTCCACATTTCCTTAAGTGCGTGCCAAATTCGTGACTCAAATATTCCCCTCCACGATCTGATCGTAAGAACTTTATTTTCCTGTCACGTTGATTCTCAACCTTACTCTGAAATTCCTTGAACTTTTCAAAGGTCTCAGACTTGTGTTTCATTAAGTAGACATACCCATATCTACTTGAGTCATCAGTGAGGGTGAGAACATAACGATAACCACCGCGAGCCTCAACGCTCATTGGACCGCACACATCAGTATGTATGATTTCCAATAAGTTGGTTGCTCGCTCCATTGTTCCGGAGAACGGAGTCTTGGTCATTTTGCCCATGAGGCATGGTTCGCACGTGTCAAATGATTCATAATCAAGAGACTCCAAAAGTCTATCTGCATGGAGTTTCTTCATGCGTTTGACACCAATGTGACCAAGGCGGCAGTGCCACAAGTATGTGGGACTATCATTATCAACCTTACATCTTTTGGCATTCACACTATGAATATGTGTAACATCACGTTCGAGATTCAATAAAAATAAACCACTGACCAGCGGGGCATGACCATAAAACATATCTCTCATATAAATAGAACAACCATTATTCTCGGATTTAAATGAGTAGCCATCTCGCATGAAACAAGATCCTGATACAATGTTCATGCTCAAAGCTGGTACTAAATAACAATTATTGAGGTTTAAAACTAATCCCGTAGGCAGATGTAGAGGTAGCATGCCGACGGCGATCACATCGACCTTGGAACCATTCCCGACGCGCATCGTCACCTCGTCCTTCGCCAGTCTCCGCTTATTCCGTAGCTCCTGTTTTGAGTTACAAATATGAGCAACCGCACCGGTATCAAATACCCAGGAGCTACTACGAGCGCTGGTAAGGTACACATCAATAACATGTATATCACATATACCTTTGGTATTGCCGGCCTTCTTATCCGCTAAGTACTTGGGGCAGTTCCGCTTCTAGTGACCGTTTCCCTTGCAATAAAAGCATTCAGTCTCAGGCTTGGGTCCATTCTTTGGCTTCTTCCCGGTAGCTTGCTTACCGGGCACGGCAACTCCCTTGCCGTCCTTCTTGAAGTTCTTTTTACCCTTGCCTTTCTTGAACTTAGTGGTTTTATTCACCATCAACACTTAATGTTCCCTTTTGATCTCCACCTCCGCTGATTTCAGCATTGAATATACCTCAGGGATGGTTTTTTCCATCCCCTGCATATTGAAGTTCATCACAAAGCTCTTGTAGCTAGGTGGAAGCAACTGAAGATTCTGTCAACGACCGCGTCATCCGGGAGATTAACTCCCAGCTGAGACAAGCGGTTGTGCAACCCAGACATTTTGAGTATATGCTCGCTGACAGAACTATTCTCCTCCATCTTACAACTATAGAACTTGTCGGAGACTTCATATCTCTCGACTCGGGCATGAGCTTGGAAAACCATTTTCAGCTCTTGGAACATCTCATATGCTCCGTGTTGTTCAAAACGCTTTTGGAGCCCCGGTTCTAAGCTGTAAAGCATGCCGCACTGAACTAGGGAGTAATCATCACTACGCGACTGCCAGGCGTTCATAACGTCTTGAGTTGCTGGGAAAACAGGTGCGTCACCTAGCGGTGCTTCAAGGACATATGCTTTCTTGGCAGCTATGAGGATGATCCTCAAGTTACGGACCCAGTCCGTGTAGTTGCTACCATCGTCTTTCAGTTTGGTTTTCTCTAGGAACGCGTTGAAGTTGAGGGCAACATTAGCGTGGGCCATTTGATCTACAAGACATATTGCAAAGATTTTAGACTAAGTTCATGATAATTAAGTTCATCTAATCAAATTATTCAATGAACTCCCACTCAGATAGACATCCCTCTAGTCATCTAAGTGATACATGATCCGAATCGACCAGGCCGTGTCCGATCATCACGTGAGACGGACTAGTCATCAACGGTGAACATCTCTATGTTGATCGTATCTTCTATACGACTCATGTTCGACCTTTCGGTCTTCTGTGTTCCGAGGCCATGTCTGTACATGCTAGGCTCGTCAAGTCAACGTAAGTGTTTTGCATGTGTAAATCTGGCTTACACCCGTTGTATTCGAACGTTAGAATCTATCACACCCGATCATCACGTGGTGCTTCGAAACAACGAACCTTCGCAACGGTGCACAGTTAGGGGAAACACGTTCTTGAAATTTTAGCGAGGGATCATCTTATTTATGCTACCGTCGTTCTAAGCAAATAAGATGTAAACATGATAAACATCACATGCAAATCATAAAGTGACATGATATGGCCAATATCATTTTGCTCCTTTTGATCTCCATCTTCGGGGCACCATGACAATCATCGTCACCGGCATGACACCATGATCTCCATCATCGTGTCTTCATGAAGTTGTCTCGCCAACTATTACTTCTACTACTATGGCTAACGGTTAGTAATAAAGTAAAGTAATTACATGGCGTTTTCATTGACACGCAGGTCATACAATAAATTAAGACAACTCCTATGGCTCCTGCCAGTTGTCATACTCATCGACATGCAAGTCATGATTCCTATTACAAGAACATGATCAATCACATACATCACATATATCATTCATCACATCCTTTTGGCCATATCACATCACACGGCATATGCTGCAAGAACAAGTTAGACGTCCTCTAATTGTCGTTGCAAAATTTTTTACGTGGCTGCTATAGGTTTCTAGCAAGAACGTTTCTTACCTACGCCAAAACCACAATGTGATATGCCAATTTCTATTTACACTTCATAAGGACCCTTTTCATCGAATCCGATCCGACTAAAGTGGGAGAGACAGACACCCGCTAGCCACCTTATGCAACTAGTGCATGTCAGTCGGTGGAACCTGTCTCACGTAAGCGTACGTGTAAGGTCGGTCCGGGCCGCTTCATCCCACGATGTCGCCGAATCAAGATAAGACTAGTAACGGCAAGTAAATTGACAAAATCGACGCCCACAACAACTTGTGTTCTACTCGTGCATAGAAACTACGCATAGACCTAGCTCATGATGCCACTGTTGGGGAACGTAGTAGTAAATCAAAAAAAATCTACGCATCACCAAGATCAATCTATGGAGAGACTAGCAACGAGAGAGAGGGGAGTGCATCTTCATACCCTTGAAGATCGCGATGCGGAAGCGTTGCAAGAACGCGGTTGGAGGAGTCGTACACGCAGCGATTCAGATCGCGGTCGATTCCGATCTAAGCACCGAACAACGGCGCCTCCGCGTTCAACACACGTGCAGCCCGGTGACATCTCCTGCGCCTTGATCCAGCAAGGAGGAGGGAGAGGTTGGGGAAGACAACTCCAGCAGCACGACGGAGTGGTGGTGGAGCTTGCAGTTCTCCGGCAGGGCTTCGCCAAGCTCAACGGAGGAGGAGGGGGTGTTGGAGAGGGGGAGGGATGCGCCTTGTATGAGGTGCTGCTGCCCTCCCTCCTCCCATCTATTTATAGGGCCAAGGGGAAGGGGGCCGGCCCCTCTAGATGAGATCTAGGGGGGGCGGCGGCCAAGGGGAGGGGGCTTGCCCCCCAAGCCAAGGGGGGCGCCCCCTTTAGGGTTTTCCCCCAACCCTAGGCGCATGGGCCCTTAAGGGGGATGGCACCCAGCCCACTTAGGGGCTGGTTCCCTTCCACATACAGCCCATAGGGCCCTCCGGGGCAGGTGGACCCTCCCGGTGGACCCCCGGAACCCCTTCGGTGGTCCCGGTACAATTCCGGCGAACCCCCGAATACTTCCGGTGACCGTATGATGACTTCCCATATATAAATCTTCACCTCCGGACCATTCCGGAACTCCTCGTGACATCCGGGACTCCGAACAACATTCGGTAACCACATACTATTTCCCATAACAACTCTAGCGTCACCGAACCTTAAGTGTGTAGACCCTACGGGTTCAGGAACCATGTAGACATGACCGAGACATCTCTCTGGCCAATAACCAACAGCGGGATCTGGATACCCATGTTGGCTCCCACATGTTCCATGATGATCTCATCGGATGAACCACGATGTCGGGGATTCAATCAATCCCGTACACAATTCCCTTTGTCTACCGGTATGATACTTGCCCGAGATTCGATCATCGGTATCCCTATACCTTGTTCAATCTCGTTACCGGCAAGTCTCTTTACTCGTTTCGTAACGCATGATCCCGTGGCTAACTCTTTAGTCACATTGAGCTCATTATGATGATGCATTACCGAGTGGGCCCAGAGATACCTCTCCGTCATACGGAGTGACAAATCCCAGTCTCGATTCGTGCCAACCCAACAGACACTTTCGGAGATACCTGTAGTGCACCTTTATGGTCACCCAGTTACGTTGTGACGTTTGATACACCCAAAGCATTCCTACGGTATCCGGGAGTTGCACAATCTCATGGTGTAAGGAAATGATACTTGACATTGGAAAAGCTTTAGCAGACGAACTACACGATCTTGTGCTATGCTTAGGATTGGGTCTTGTCCATCACATCATTCTCCTAATGATGTGATCCCGTTATCAACGACATCCAATGTCCATGGTCAGGAAACCGTAAACATCTATTGATCAACGAGCTAGTCAACTAGAGGCTCACTAGGGGCATGTTGTGGTCTATGTATTCACACATGTATTACGATTTCCGGATAACACAATTATAGCATGAACAATAGACAATTATCACGAACAAGGAAATATAATAATAACCACTTTATTATTGCCTCTAGGGCATATTTCCAACATATAGCATCGACTGTGACTTATAGCAAGACTGATATGAATATAAGGACGATGTCAGTGGATAATAATTGTCTTACATATTTAGGAAGATAATTAAAAATGCCACATGTGGCAACGCCCGACATACACAAGGGCAAAAAAGAAGAAGGAAGACATAGACAATGATCTGGCTTGCTGTTCTCTAATTTCTTGAAGCGTTGTTGCAGGCCGCGGAGACTAGTTCTCGCGGCGAGCGGCGATGATCTCTTTCATGTCCTCAATACGCTGCTTGGCAGCATCCACGGATTCCTCCACCAGCTTTTCGCACTCGATGCGGAGCATGGCATTCTCGTCCATAAGTTTCTTGACGATGACGCCCGTCCTCTTCAACAAGGAAGTGGTCTCCTCGTGCTCCTTCGCCCTTCCGGCGATCTTCGCCCTTAGCAGCTTGCGCTCGGTGCGGAGCTTCGCCTTGTCCTCCCCTAGTCCCCGGATGACGCCGGTAGCATTTTCAAACAAGGCATTCATCTTGTCCTGCAACTTCATCCAGCTGGAGATTAGATCCATCAGGTCATCGAGCATAGCACACATGCGCATGTGAGGGTCCTCGCCTGCCCGCGAGACATTTTCTCAGGCTGTCGTGGCGCGGGAGGACCTCTCTGTTGCATTCGCAGCGCGATGGGACATCTCTGCTGCTTCTGTGGCGTGGGCGGACTAGTCTACTACATCAACGGTGCGGCGGGACCTCTGTGCTGCTTCGGTGGTGCAGCAGGACCTTTGTGCTGCTACGACAGCGCGGCGGGACATGTCGGCTGCTTTTGCACCAAGGCGGGACATCTCTCGTGCTTCCGCTTCCATGCTCGCCTCTCCCTAGTAGTAATTTCTCGACCCAGAACTCATGCGGGCCATGTCAGACGCAAGGGAACGACGATGAAAAACTTGTTTGTTTTTGTGGATGAAGAGTTGAGGAGGAATGTGCAGTCATCTTGGAGTAGGTAGTATTTATAACCGAGTACTAATAAGCTCCTAAGTGGGAAACCGTTTAGGTTTTGATTGGTGTGAACAGGTTTGCAATTAAATATAGTGTGGTAGTAATTTGGAATGTGAAGGGGCGCAAGCTCAAAATTTATTGACGGTTCTAGTTTTGAAGTGCGGCATGATTCCCGGATGGCGTAATGTGGGCACACATTCTCGGCCGCATACATGGTGTCTGCACCATAGGGTGCACCGCAATAAGCAATGTCAGCACACGACTTGTTCGATCAACCGTGTGCACTCGTTATTATCATCGCGCACACTTCTTTTAATTAGAATGTGTGCCCGTCTAGCGCACACACCTTGATTTGTCTAACTTTTTTTGTTTGTTGTGGCTAATCACAAACAGTTCATCCCTGTGGAGTGTATGCCGTCAATCGCACACACCTTGATCTGGCTGACCATTTCTGTTGTGTTGCCTAATCGCAAACAGTTTATCCGAGTGAACTATATGCTATCAATCGCACACACACCTTGATCTACCCGACCGTTTTTGTTGTGTTGCCTAATCACAAACAGTTCATCCGGGTGAACTGTATGTCGTATATCGCACACACCTTCATCTGGCTGCCTGTTTCTCTTGCTAAGCTCACCGCAAACAGTTCATTCGAGTGAACTGTATGCCACACATCGCACACGCAACTATAATCAGAAACGTGTTTGTTGTCTCCACAATCGCAAATGTTTTGTATCTTTTTTTACGGTTTTATTACATCATCGTTTGTGATTAATGTATCGCACACAGTTTCGTCGAAGGGTCTCTGATTTTAGTGCCGCGTTTGGACCATCCTGCGGTAGTGTGGGGATGCCCAGTAAGCAGTTGACTGAGTAAAGTGGGTCCAGAGGGACCCAGTAGTCAGTGAAAGAGCACATTTAATAGGATTTAAACCTTTTCATTAACTTAATTAAGTGGTGGGGTCAGACTGTCAGTGACTGAGTTAATTACATGATTAATTTAAACTAATCTAATTAGCTATAGTGGGGGGGGGGGTCCATGGGTCAGGGGGGTTTAGGGGCTTAGGCTTAGTGCTAACCCAGCGGATAATGACCTGGGACCACAAGTCAATGGCCCAGGCCGGTGTTTATACGCAGAGTGCACCGGCGACGAGCCAGACACGGCGGGGAGGCACGGGACACGGCGGGATTTGGCTACAGCCGCCCAAATCGAGCACGGACAGGCGTGTTCAAATGAGCGAGCGAGCGCACGTGAAGTGATACCATCGGGAGGTACTAGGGTGTCCTATAACGACGCCGGCAACGAGGTGGGGCGGCGGCCGGAGCACGACATGGATGGATCCAGCGCCATGGTGCAAGGCAGGACGCGTGGGGGCGCATTGGCTTCCTGGGAGCTCTAGTAGCACGGAGCAAGCCTCGGATGCGAGTAGTGCACGCGGTGGCTGTGGTGGTGATGCGGACGGCGACGATGAGCATCGGCTATGGCGGAATGGTGGCTACGTGCACGAAAGGAAGGGGAAAGCAGCGGGGAGGAAGCCGGAGCTCACCATGTGGCACATGGAGGCCGGCGGGTTTAATAGCTGCCGGGGCGGTCGGAGTCGACGAAGAGGGCCGACGACCGAAGCGGACAAGGGTGACGCAGATCCGGCGAAGGAGGGGGTCCCGGCTCATTTTCGTCTTCGTAGTGGACGCAGTGGATGACAGCGGTCTTCGCGGACGCAACGGCGAGGCGACAGGTGGCCGTTGCTGCGGTGAAGCGAGGCGGGCGGCGACGGCTGTGCTCAGCAATGGATCTGGAGGAGGGGGCGGGCGCGTGGGCGAGAGAGAGAGCGAGGGGGGAGTGGGGAGCGGTGAGTGGATGGGAGGCGAGGAGGCGAGGGGGCTGCATCTACCTTATCCCCTCGGTGGCGTGGCCGGCGAGGTGGTCGGGCGGGGCATGCTCGGCACGAGGTCGGAGGACCAGTGGATGGTGAAGGCGACCGGGGAGCTAGGTGGGCCGGCTGGGTCGGCCCAGGTGGGCTAGGCCCAGGGGGCACGGGCTTTTCCTGTTTTTTGTTCTTTTGCATTTTTTATACCTTCTGTTTTCGATTTTGTTTTATTTTATTTGTAGTTTTTATAAATTATGAACTTACTCCCTAAATTAGCATTAATAATTAGCCCACTGCCCTAAATAATTTGGCACATTAATTAAATAGTTTGCATTTGTTTATTATTTAAAAGCATTTAACAATTGCTTTTAGCTCTTATTTTATTCATTTAAGGGCATTTAAATATTTTACAAAATATGGGTTTCAAATGGACAAATATCCAGGGATTATTTGCCACACTTTGAACATTTTTTGTTTTCATGTTTGAGAAATTTGAATTTTGACTTTAATTTGAATTTGAAATTTGAACTGTGTTTGAATGCAAGGGAGGATTAGCAACAGTAAGAGTGATGACATGGCACCATTAACTTGGGATTACTGTAGCTTAACAAACAGGGTGTTACAATTCTCCTCCACTACAAGAAATCTCGTCCCGAGATTGAGGAGGTAGAAGGAAACAAAGCGGGGTATTCCTCTCGAAGACGATCCTTGCGTTCCCAAGTGGCTTCATCTTCAGAATGATTTGACCACTGGACTTTGAGAAACTTGATCGCCTTCTGATGGCTGCGACGTTCAGCTTGATCGAGAATGCGGACCGATTGCTCTTTATAAGAGAAGTCTTGCTGCAATTCAAGCATTTCATGATCCACTCCTCGGATTGGGTCTTTGAAGCAGCAGCGGAGCTGTGACACATGGAAAACATCGTGAACCTGAGAAAGGTTCGACGACAGTTCCAGTTGGTATGCCACTTTTCCACGTCTTTCAAGAATGGTGAAAGGACCAATATAGCGAGGAGCTAGCGTGCCCTTGATCCCAAAGCGGTGAGCACCTTTTATCGGCCTAATTCAAAGATAAGCCTTTTCGCCAGGTTGATAGACCATATCTTTGTGATGGCGGTCATACTGACATGACTAAGCAGTCTTCGGATTCTCGTGAATAACGCGGACTTGTTCTTCGTCATGTTGGATAATATCCGGACTGAAGAGTGACCGTTCCCTAGTTTCTGACCAATTTAGAGGAGTTCGACACTTTCGCCCATATAACACTACGAAGGGGGGCATCTTCAGACAAGCTTGATAGCTATTGTTATAAGAGAACTCAGCATACGAAAGAGATTCCTCCCATTTCTTGCCGAAGGAAATGACACAAGCTCGAAGCATGTATTCAAGAACTTGGTTGACTCGTTCAACTTGTCCTTGAGACTGAGGGTGAAAGGTGGTGCCGAAAGACAGATGAGTTCCCATAGCTTCCTAGAAACTTGCCCAGAATCTTGAAGTGAATAAGCTGCCATGGTCTAAGCTGATTACCAATGGCATACCGTGGAGTGAAACAATTCTTGACATATAGAGAGTTGCCAACTGACTAGCACTGATCGTTTCTTTGACGGCCATAAAATGTGCAACTTTGAAAAGTCGGCCAATGACGACAAGAATAACATCATTACCTTTTTGTGATTTGGGAAAACCAGTGGCAAAGTCCATTTCAACATGGTCCCATTTCCATTCAGGAATAGTAATAGGTTGCAGAGTTCCAGCAGGCCTTTGATGTTTTGCTTTGATCCGATGGTAAACTTCACAGTCAGCAACATAGCGAGCAATGGCTTGTTTCATATTTGGCCACCAGAATCTCTGACGGATGTCTTGGTACATCTTGGTACTACCAGGATGAATAGACGGAGGTGTATCATGAGCTTCTTTCATCACCTTCTGAGTCATATCCAGGTTTTTCTCCTTACTTGGAACCACTAGGTGACCTTTGAAGAACAAAGCGCCAGCGTTATCAACAGTGAAGAATGAGGGCTTTCCTTCTGTGAGGTAGCATTTAAAATTCTCAACTTGAGAGTCATATCACTGAATTCTCTTGATGGAGTCCAGGAGATCTGGTTCGACAGCCAGGGTATTAAGGGAAGCCTGGGAAACAACACAGAGGTTCATCTTTCGAAATTCCTTAGGAGGGGGAGCGAGTGCACCCGGAGGAACAATATGGAGGTTCAGCTTTCTGAATTCTTCAACAAGAAGGGGCTGAACTTTACGGACCTCGAGGTGGTCACAATACGACTTGCGACTCAAGGCGTTAGCCATTACATTAGCCTTGTTGGGGGTAAAGGAAATACCCAAGTCAAAATCTGCTATGGTCTCCATCCATCTCTGTTGACGAAGGTTCAAATCTGGCTGAGTAAATAGATACTTGAGGCTTTGGTGGTCGGTGAAGATCTTGCAATGATTACCGAGGAGGTACTGTCGCCACTGTCTAAGTACATATATGACTGCAACAAGCTCAAGATCATGAACTGGATAGTTCTCTTCGTGAGGGCGTAGCTGACAAGAGGCATAAGCAACCACTCTGCGCCCTTGCATTAGGACACAGCCTAACCCTAGATGGGAAGCGTCGCAGTAAATGACGAAATCCTTCTTAGAATATGGGGGAGCAAGCACTGGGGCAGAAGTCAGCTTGTCTTTGAGCGCCTGGAAACTTTCCTGACACTTTTCTGTCCATTCGAACATGACGCCTTTATGAAGCAGGTTAGTCAAGGGCTTGGCGATCTTGGAGAAGTTCCGATGAATCGACGGCAATAGCTGGCGAGTTCGAGAAAACTTCTGACTTGTTTGACTTTCTTCGGAGGTGTCCAATCCAGAATAGCCTGAACTCGCTCAGGGTTGATGGCAATACCATCCTTGAAGATGACATGCCCAAGGTAGGTTACTTCGGGAAGCCAGAATTCACACTTGGAATACATGGCATATAGTTGATGCTCTCGAAGCTTTTCCAGAACAAGTCGAAGATGTTCAACATGTTCTTATTTGTTCTTGGAGTATACAAGAATATCATCCAGATAAACCACGACAAACTTGTCAAGGTATTCCATGAATATATAGTTCATCAGACGAGAGAATGTCGTTGGAGCATTGGTTAAACCGAAAGACATAACGGTGTACTCGTATGAACCATATCGAGTCACGAATGCGGTATTTGGAATATCCTCTTCATGAACACAGATCTGGTGGTAACCCAACCTCAAGTCGAGTTTAGAGAACAATGATGAACCAGCCAGTTGATCATATAGATCATTGATCCGAGGAAGCGAATATTTGTTCTGAATAGTTGCCTGGTTGATAGGACGGTAGTCTTGGACCAAACGATTCGTTCCATCCTTCTTCTTGACAAAGAGAGAAGGTGCTCCCCAAGCAGAGGAACTTGGACGAATGAATCCACTATGAAGAGATTTGTCGATTTCCTCTTTAAGTTCAAGGAGTTCATGAGGTGGCATCTTGTAGGGTCGTTTGGCGATATATGAACAGTGCCTGGTTTCAAGTTGATGATGAACTCGATAGCCCGAGCAGGAGGTATCCCTGGGAGTTCTTCTTGAAAGACATCTTGGAAGTCACGAGCGACTAGAATGTGTTCAGTTCCCTCAAGTGGTGATGCGTTCAACGCATTCAAGGAATAAAGCCGTGCCTCGGCATTTAGAACCAGACAAGCGTGGTAGCTTACTATCTCATCCGAAGGGTGAAGAAGATGGACGGTTTTAGTGGTGCAAACGATAGAAGCATTATGCGCTTTCAACCAATCCATTCCCAGAATGAGGTCAATATTGGAAGACTTCAACATAATGGGGGAGGTGTGAAATTCCAACCCTTCGATTTCAATGGTGACATTGTGGCTAACCATGGTGGTTTGACATTGGCCCGCGGGGGTGTGTACCAATACCGGAGTGCTCATCTCTTTGTATTTAATGCCATGCATGAATGCAAAATCTTGTGACATGAAAGAATGCGATGCTCCTATATCGAATAAAATAGAAGTTGGTACTAAATTAACAAGGAGAGTACCCATCACAGTTGCAGGCTGGTCTTGAGATTCATTCAGATCGATGTTGTTAGCATGACCATGACCATAAGGCCTGGCATTGTTGTGGCGGGGCTGATTGTTACCATGGCCAGTTGGAGGAAGTGCAATCTGGTACTGATTCTGAGGGCAGTTCCTGGAACGGTGACCTAGAAGGCCACACTTGAAGCACAGACCATTATTGGGATTGGGAGCAGGAGCTCGAGGTGGTGCAGCTGGAAGTCTTGGCTGCCTAGGTGGTGGAGGAGGCAGACACGATGCAGCATAAGACGGTCTTGGAGAAGGTGTAGTTGGACGATACATGTTGTTCGGGATCCATATCCGACGCTTCTGCGAGGGTGGGCCCGAAGATGAGCCAGCGTCACAGTTGCGCCTGAGTGATCCCTGATGTTCCTGCAGACCAGTTTTGACCTGAATGGCCTTGTTCACCAAGGTGGCAAAATCAGCAAAGTTATGCACAAGTAGCGCAAGCTTGATATCAGGGTGAAGTCTGTCACGAAACTTTTCTTACCTACGAGCATCAGTAGCAATGTCTTCTTCAGCATAACGAGACAATTCAAGAAACTCCCACTAATATGCATCCATAGCCTTGTTGCCCTAGGTGAGGTTGCGAAACTCGCGCTTCTTCCTGTCCATGATGCCCTGAGGAATGAAGCGGGCACGAAAGGCAACTTGGAAATCCAGGCAAGAGATGACTGTTCCAGTGGGTAGTGAACGCTTGTGGCTGTCCCACCATTGAGCAGCGGGGACCTTCAGATAGTATGCCGCAAAGGTGACATATTTGGCAGGGGCTACATCAGCAGACTCTAGCTTGAAAGTGATGTCATGGAGCTAGTCATCAGCATCAAGGGGCTGAGTTGAGCTACGGTAGATGACAGGGTTGAGGCGTGCAAAGTCTTGAAATGTCACTGGGGCTAGCTGTTGATTTATATTGGGGCGAGGAAACTGGGCCATGAATCCTTCCATGAACAGGCGATTCAGCTCAAACTGTTGTATCATTCCGGCCATAAATTCGGGCGGTGGTGGATTGTTGGCACCACAGCCACGACCAGCGGGCCTAACCATCCTGCTAAAATGCAACAGGGGGTAGTTTAGCATTGAGCATTTGCAAAGACAATGAATCATTTAGGAGGTAACAATCACAAAGAAAGGAGTGCGATAGATACATCATAGTAGTGAAACATGACATACGGATCCACACACAGATTTGGATAAAATTGGCAGCATGAGTTCGAAAACACATGTAGCTGGACCACTAGGCAGCGCGCAGGCATGCAGTGGAGGGATACAACAATGGGACATAGCAAAGGCTACATCAACGTCGAAGAAAACTGCTGGAGCGAGGAATCTGCAAGGGACGACGCAGGATGCCCTCGATAAAAGGATCCTGCGGTCCGTGAACACTGTGAAGCAGATCTTGGCTCCCAATTCAAGAAAGGTGCAATACAAATCTCCGGGTGGATGTGATCATGAGATCCTAATGTTAGAGTGAGCAAATTCATTTAACCTGAATAGAAGAGAGATCAGAGTCCCAGAGTATAGGTTGAGGAGTAAAAGATCCTAATACCACCCAATTTTGATGTGGGCCCATAAGCCACACAATAATGTTAGTAAAAGTTTTGCAATGACTAGACTCAACTTCGTCCAAGGAGTTGGAAAGGGGGGTTCCTACAGGCAGTCGGCTCTGATACCAACTTGTGACGCCCCCGATTCAATCATACACGAAATGTGTATGATCAAGATTAGGGACTCACGGGAAGATATCACAACACAACTCTAGACACAAATTAAAATAATAAAAGATTATATTACAAGCCAGGGGCCTCGAGGGCTTGAATACATAAGCTCGAAAACAAACGAGTCAGCGAAAGCAACAATATCTGAGTACAGACATACAGACATAAGTTAAACAAGATTGCCTTAAGAAGGCTAGCACAAAAGCAACATCGATCGAAAAGGCAAGGCCTCCTGCCTGGGAGCCTCCTAACTACTCCTGGTCGTCGGCGGTCTCCACGTAGTAGTAGGCTCCATCGGGGTAGTAGTAATCGTCGGTGGTGGCAGCTGGCTCCTGGGATCCGTCATCTGAACACATCAATCGGGTATAGGGGAAAAAGGGGTAGCAAAGAAACCGTGAGTACTCATCCAAAGTACTCGCAAGACTTACATAAGATCTAAACTAAGTATGCATCAATATCAAAGGAATGGGTTGTATCTGTGGACTGAACTGCAGAATGCCAGAAGAGAAGGGGAAAATCTAGCCTATCGAAGACTAGCATCTTGCAGCATTTAGAAGAGTACATAATAGCATTTTATTAAGAAAGCATGTTGTAATATTAATGCCTAGAGATCCTTTCCCGACTCCCTGTGAGAAAGCATTACCGAAGCCAACATATCCTATCTACATCTCCAGTATAGAGTTCTAGTTGTATAGATCGGTATACAACTCCAAGTCGTCCTTTTACCGTGGACACGGTTATTCAAATAGATTAACTTCCCTGCAGGGGTGCACCACATTACCCAATACACTCAATCATCTCTGGCCGGACACACTTTCTTGGGTCATGCCCGGCCTCGAAAGGTCAACACGTCGTAGCCCTACCTAAGCTCAACAGACAGGCCAGCACACCGGTCTACATCCTAAATGCGAAGGAGTCATGGGCTAATCGCCCTTTGCAATCCTGCATGTTGCGAACGCGGCCGGTGTCAGTCCTGGCTACCGCCTTATATAAGGCAGGTGCTTACGCGGGCCACCCAGGTGTGCGCCGGTAAACTGCTGATGTCTGGAGAGCTTCGGCTGATACATACGACGCCGGTTGCCCATAAACTTGTCCCGCGTGGCGGTTAGTGCGTATATACCCAATCTCGTTAGTGACTTGGGAGCGCGCGGTGACGATCAGTACTCCTATCACCCCGTCTCAAGGACTTGCGGCAAGGGCCAGGCCTAGCCCACTCTAGGGCAATCTGCCTGCTCGGCCGTGCCTCGTAATTATCTAGCGGATACCCTTCAGGTCAACCCGACTTCACATCACTCGCGGGTACCCCTCGGGGCCGACCCGATGTCATCATGGTCCCGTGGTAAAGTCAAGTAACTGTTGGGGATATGACCCCACGATATGACCCGCCCTAAAAGGGCCGGGTTAGGATGTTGGCGACTCTAACAGTAAGGCCTTAGACATGCCCAAGAGACCACGACACGGAGCGAGGGAGGCGACTTACGTGGTGACCCGGGCGAAGGCCCAGAGCCAGAAGACGGTGCGTGACCCGGAAATGTAAGCCGCCCGATGGCGACTTGCCTAGCAAGGCAAGGCGACTTAGAACCAGGGTCGGTCACGGAGTGTGACTCGACCTGGACTCTTGTAAGCCCAGGGCCTCGACCTATGTATATAAAGGCGAGTCCCTGTGGCGGGTAAACCTAAGTTACGATCAATTGATAACTAGGTCAAGCGAATCCGCTCCCTTGTAACCGATACTCAAGCAATAGCAACAAGAGCAGGAGTAGGCTTTTACCTCCACCGTGAGGGGCCGAACCTGGGTAAACCCGTGTCTCTCGTCCCGCTCAACCCCTTTAAGCTAATCACCGTAGTGATGGCCTCGCACCTAAGTCCTTTCACGAGGGCATCTGCCATGTTAACCTCACGACAGTTGGCGCCCATCGTGGGGCCAGCGCATGGTGGTTTCGAGTTCTTGAAGGGCTCTTTCCCAGGGATGATCGAGGGATACGCCGTTGGCAGGATGACCAAGAGTCGCCGCGGTAAGCTGATCTACATCGACGACGCTGGCTGGGGCCCCGAGGCCGACTCAATCGAGTATGGGTACCGGGTCCCCTTCGACGGAATTCACGTCTTTATCAGAAAGATCAGCGGATCAGAGCCTGAGCCGGACATCTGCACCGACATTGTCGAGCTGGCTCGGCACGCGCAACCCGCCCGGGTTCAACCCGGTCGGAAGCGAGTTTTCGTTGGTTTCACGCAAGGCAAAGAACTTGCAGAAGATTCTGCATCTGGAGAAGAGACTCTCATCTACTCAGGTGATGAGTCCTCGACCGGAGAGACGGAGTCAATCTATCAGCTTCAAGACGATGGGCTTGGGGGCTATTCTGATGGCAACAGTATTCTGGACCCCTATGAGCCGCCGTGCAGGGCGGCTATCTTCATGGCTGGCACAAGGCCGACTCTCAATTCTTCGACGGTAGCTGCAACAGCCTCTGACCCAGGCGCGGCAAGGGTTGGTGGATCCGGGTCAGACAGGCCGCCGACTCAAGTGCTACTGGATCTCATGGGTACATTGACAGCTATGTTGGCAACAGAGGCCACTGCGGCAAATCAAGCAGAGCGCAACATAGAGATTGCAAAGATTCGTGAGGATATAACCAAGGCCCAAGAGGATATCGTGGCTGAAAACAATCAAACAGCTGCATTGAAGGCTCAGATTGACGCGGAGGCAGAGTGTGTCAAGGCAGAGGCTTGGCGCTTAAGTTTGGAACAGAACACGTCTAATGCAGTATTCTAGAGAAGGCACCAGAGTCGCCTACCGTCGATATATGGCCCAAGGCGTTTGTTTGACACTCCTGGGGCAGGTCCAAGCACTCCAGATGCACGGATAAATCCTCAGTTAACCCTGATATGCCAGGGAATCGGGTGGCGGCTCAACCTCTCCAGGCTGAGCCGGCTCGGAGGGAGGAGCGGGCGCCTAACCCGCCCCCCAATCAAACACCGCCTCCCGGGCACTTTTCTAACCCGGTGGATAACATGTTAGCGGCAGCAACCCGGCTAGCGGCGATTCCAATCACGGGCGAGTCACCAGCCGCGGTCGAACTCGGAATGCAGTTGAGCTCTTACAGACAGCCATTGCACAGCAAGCGGCTTATTCATATAATCGTGATCGGGTGCATTCAACTCCCCTCCCAAGCCGTAGTTACAGTCGGCGTATGGAGTCGCCTGTAGTCTCTAGCAGTGAGCGATGATGTAACCCGCCCCATGATATTAACCCGCCCCTTAATCCAAGGACTGATGTTTAGGCGGCTCACCAGGAGGCTTATCAGCAGCCTCCGATGACCCCTTCGGCCTCGGTGGGAGCCGGTGCAATTTCCAGGTCTGTTGGAGTGCCGTGTTTAGTGCCGACTTTGCGTAACGAGCGTTTGCCCAAAGATTTTAAGGGCCCCCGCAAGGTGCCCAATTATACAGCTGATCTCCCTCCTGAGGCTTGGATTGAGAGTTATGAGTTAGCCATGGAGATGTTGGATGTCAATGATGCTGTCTGTGACAAATACTTTACTATGATGTTGGAAGGGCCGGCTCGTACGTGGTTGAAAGGCTTACCTCCTAATTCCATCAGTTCGTGGGCAGAGTTGAAGGCGTGTTTCATCAAAAAAATTAAAGGAACATGCAAGCAGCCTCTGACAATTGTTGACCTGGATCACCGTGCAGCGTGAGGATGAGTCGGCCCATCATTGGGTCCGGCGGGTCTCCGCTATTATTCACTCATCTGATAGTATTGCGGTGGGTCAGGCGGTTCTGATCTTAGAGAAGAATTGTCACTTCGTCCCCCTTAAGCAGAAGCTTGGGCGGCTTAAACGCACTTGCCAAGACATGGGGGAACTCATGGCGGCTCTCACTAAGTATGCAAACTCTGATAACACAAAGGATCCTGGTTCTGATGATGATAAATCCAACAAGGGCAAGAAGAATGGCAACGGTAAGGGTCAACAGCAGAATATAACAGGGAATAATGGCAACAACCAGGGTAATAGTGGTAAGTGGAGACACCCCGATGGCGGGTCAGATCTAGTGGCTAACACCAACACTGGGCATAAAAACCAGCGCCGCAACGGTAATGGTAGGCCGCCTTTTGGCGGAGCAACACTACAAGAAATATGTCAACTTGTGACCTTCTCTCAGTGACCCCAGCTAAATTGGTCGTAAATCCACGGCCATTTCGCTTGGAAGGGCTCAAACCCTGAAATTTCCTTACACCAAATGGTCATAAAGCAGACAAGAGTGGTCGACGACCTTATTTCTACCTGATTACGACCAATATAAATGGTCATGAGGTTGTGAACGTGGATGCATTGGTACTTAAGGTGTCGCTCCAGGTGGGCTTTGGCCTCGATGGAACGAGGCCACCTTCTTTTTTTCTTTTAAAATTTCCGTGTGCCATGTAGGCCTCGGCCCATCCAGGAAGAAACGTGGGATGTCCTCATATTTCTCAAAAAAAAAAACATATATTTGGCCCAATGAAAAAATGGGAAAATAATAAGTTTTTCATTATTACCATGTGGTAAGGATAGTCAGTTATCTGAAAAAAAAACAAGTTTTCATTATTGTCTAAAAAATAGGTTTTTCATTGTATAACTCTGAAAAGGTTTTTCCTTATAGAAAAATCTCGAAACCAATTAAACAATATAAAATTATAAGAATAGGAAAATAATGAACTCCTTCGTGAATCTTGCTATATGGTTTAGCAATTGGAAAACTAAACATGTAATTCAAAAAAGAAAATGTTAATACGTATTTCAAAAAATGTAATCATGTGTTTAAAAAATTAATCTGTGTATTTGAAAAGTTTCATGCATATAAAAAATGATAATCATAAATAATATTAGATATGTATAAAAAAAGTTTCATATGTATGAAAAATAGTCATCAGTACATATATATATGGAAATTTTACAATATATTTAAACCAATAAGGTGGCTAGGCAACTCGCTCCCAGGAAGCTCCCTCGATGTCAAGCTTCCTTAGTCGTTCGATTTTGGTCAACGCGGTCTTTTTCTCACTCCTGTCCGTTGGATGTTCGCTACAAATTGACCTGTGCGTTTTCACCGGACGGTAGATCTTGGACGGGAGATGACCTGTGGGCTCGGGCTGGATCCAGTTGGCTGGGTGCCAGTTTTTTTGGGTGCGCGGGGCAGCCTCTCCTGCCGCACCGCGTGCGCGCATCGCATGCGTTGTGGGCGCTACGCGGGCTCTGCTCCTCGCTCTTTCCCGGATCGTGCGGAGCATTGCTACAGATACGACATTTGTTTTCTGAAAACTGTACGACAAAGTTTAACAGCCACCCATCATATCACTTGCATGGTCCATAGCCATTGATCCACACTGTCGTACCAGTCGGATGTAAAATAAATTGTGCGTACGTTTCGGATCGTGCGTCGCGGAGGGGTCGGCGGCAGCATATGCACCCGTTTTCTGCACCTGCGCCTGTGCTGCAGCGATGACGGGTGGGCTAGTGCTGCCTCTGGTCCCGCGCGTCAACTGCGGTAGCTGCATGTCTCGCGGTGTGGGTTAGTTTTCTCGGGTCAACCGCTTTTGGCGGGGCGTTCCCTATGCGCTACGCGCATCGTGCGTTGTGGGGACTGCGGAAGGGTGAGCCGGTGCGTTTGAACCCGGCTTTCTGCACCCGCCTTTGGTCTGTCGCGATGACGGGTGGGCCGACTCTGCTCCTGGCCCCGCACGTCGGCTGCACGCGTCTCGCCAGGATCGTCACATCGTCGGTTTGTCTGGTGTAGGAGAGAGAGAACTGTGGGGCTCACTCCTGCGTCGTGCTCTGCCGGACTCGTGCGTCTTGTCTACGGCAGCAGGAGCATGCGGTGTGGGTGCCCACAACCCTCTCTCCTCCCCGCTCCTCCCTTCCTCGTCAATACAGCCGCCACGCCACCACCCTTCTCCGGTCCTTCCTCTCCCACGCAGCCAGGAGGCGAACCCTCGTCACGAGGAAGCCACAAAAGGAGGAGCTCAACCGGGCGTCGCCGGCCTGAGAAGGAGGAGAGGCACGGATGCCTGCCAGGGAGGCGGATCGGCTCGCCTCCATCGTCAATACAGCCGCCACGCCACCACCCTCCTCTGATCCTCGTGCCCCGCCCCCCCCCCCCCCCCCCACCCCGGCAGCCCGAAAAGCTCTGCCGGTTCTTTCGGCGAGATCCACCGTCTCCTGAGGTCCTTATCCACCCCAGCTCGCGAGGAAGCCTCGGGAGGAGGCGAGCCCTCGTGGCGAGGAAGCCGCGCAAGGAGGAGCTCAACCGGGCGTCGCCGGCCGAAGAAGGAGTGGAGGCGCGGATGCCTGCCAGGGAGGCGGATCGGCTCGCCTCCGTGGCTGGAAAGGGCTCGGTGGTAAGTTTGGCTTGTTCTCATATCTCGGCGAGTCCTGCTGGGATTAGTTGTAGACTTCCTTGCTGAACCCTATAGGGAGCAACACATCCCCAGTTTGCTTCCAGAGGATAAGGCAGGGGAAGAGGTGAACCTGCTTGTTCTTCATTGGTTCCTAAATAAATATCTAATCTGTAATATTTTGTTATATTTGTGCTCAGTTACAATTACAACATGGGGCTTCAAGTGTCTATTACTCTGAAACACCAATATCCGTGCATTTTAGTTACGACAAAGTGCCACACCAATGATTGTGTGTTAGGATCCCTCCTAACACGGGTCCTAACATGGGCTTTGCCCATTGGGCCAGCTCGTGGGCCTGGCCGCTGCTGGTACAAATACCGGGAGGAAAGCATCGAGAGAGGTATCCAGTGGATCAGACGGCTCGGCACCCGGCGGCTTCCCTCTTCTTCTTCCTCTCGTTCCCCACTTCCTGTATCCTAGTTCAAGCTTGTAATCAGGGCTACCTACTGTAATTCGTGCTTGTAATCGAGAGAGAGATCTAGTACCTTACATCTGGTATACAGAGCCAGGCTCAAATTTCCCCCAATTTTTCTACCACTCCCTATCCCTCCAGTTCCACCGGCGAGGACGCCATAGCCACTGTCAAACCACCAGAATGGGACGCCATGTCTGCCAAGGAGCAGTTATTGTGGTATCTCGAGAGATTATGTGCTCAGACGGAGGAGATGAGCTCGGTGTTGGGGGTTGCACGGGTGGGTGACCCTCCCATGGCCACCTCGCTTGTCGATCCGGCGGCCTCAACCACGCATGCCTCGTCGGCGCCCGTCCCCGACATCTCCTGCTCCATCACCAAGTCCCAGGAGGTCCTCGAGGTCATCCACGACGCGGCCCCTGCCTCCATCGCAATGGCGCCCGTCACCTGTTCGACGGATGGCTCGACCCAGGTCGTCGCCATCGCCAACGTCGACGAGGTCCACGACACCACCACAACCGTCCATCGCGAACCCACGGTCGACCCCATCCACCAAGCAGTCGAGCAGCTCACTCCGGGGCAGGCAACAGCCTCTAGTGCTGGGGTCATTTCTCCCGTGACGACCACCACCGACGTCGACCCCAAGGCCGGCGTGCAGGAGCTCGATGCCCTCTCTGTCAACACCTCCACGCAAGTGATGAGCAAGGCGAACCATGGCGTCGTCCTCATCATCCCCAGCGACTTCTCTGCACCGATGCTGACCATGTGTTCGACAAATTACATCATCCATGGCGACGACCCGGTGCAGCCAACTGCACGCACAGATCATCGCCCACATGGCGTTCATCTCGTGGGTGAGTGCACAGGCTTGCTGCTGCCACCATTGCAGAAGGGAACTGAGCCGCAACAGTGGCCGCCCCCTGTTCAAGTGCAGTTTGCGGAGGATGACATTGTTCTGTTCCGTGGCATCATTTGCGGATTTTTCACTAATGACTCTGGCTGTGTATGGTGGCCACCTGATCACCAACCAAGGAGGATTCATACTGAGTTGCAGACTCCAATTGTTACTTCAGTGCAGTTGCAACCATGGCCTTCTGGGAATTTTCAACCCACTCATCCATCGAGCAACAGCCAGAGCATTCTGGGCAGCTTAGTTTCTGGGTTTCCACTGAGCAGCGACGGAAGAGAAGAGAATTCATCACTCCATCTGTTTTACCTAATTGCTCAAAAGAATTCCAATGGGAAGTCCCATGGCCACTCAGTTCTGAGAACACAGCTGCTAGTAGGCCATGTCTTATACATAATTTTTAGTTTTCCTTACCAACCGACAAGCCTCGAGCAGTGCAAATATGGTTTGAACCACCTACCGGGGACAATGCAGATTATGGGCATGTCAGTGCATTGCCAATTTTGGTGTCAAGAGGACTTTACAGGGAGCGGCCGTGTGGAGTTCCAAATTAACTCGGCGTTGTTTGCAACTACAGGTTCAACTAAAAAAATGTCTGAACTGAAACCTCTCAATAGGGTTGCTTGGTCTAACTCTGTGGTGCTGTCTGATGCTATTTGTGGGTGCGGTGTACTCCCCTCTGGCCATCAATCATTTATGCTGCAAAAGGAGTTGACACAAGGCATGCAACAGCAAGCTGGCCAGTTACATGTTCCTATTTATCGAAGAAATGATCCTTTATGGGTGTCCTGGGATCCCGGTATTCTAACGATGGCAAATCTGGCAATATGTTCAATTACCTCTGCTAACAGAATCTGGAGCTGGACATTATCTCTACTCTATAGTGTGAATACATTAGCTATTCAGCAATATGTCACTTGTAATAGGGTTTGTATTCAACTACATCAGTTTGGGTTGTTGTCTATGCATCTTATTGATGGAATTCCTCTCTGCTCGCACCAATCTACTGCAACAGGAGATTTTATGTACAAATCATGGCAGCGGCAGTACAATTTCAGTGGATGCTTCCGAGGGATACTCACCAACCAGTTCTTGCATTTGTGGTCTTTGAAGCATGACAGTGATGATTCAGATTTTACTAAGCATGGCAAGCTTACCATCACTTCCAAACAACATCACTCTTGTCTTGCTACGGGGTGTGTGCATATGTCTGTTCTTGTCTTGCAAGATCTCAACGCTGCTCAATCCACTCTTAAGATTGCGCAGATGCTGAAAATAGAGGTGACAACAGTGGGGCTGCAGCCAAGGACTTTCCGTGTGAGGCAGTCATTGCTTGGTATTTACATGAGCAACATTTCAAGCCATCCTGGTACTGTTCTTGCCACTCACTTTGGCACTGCTAGCAGGTTGTGGAAACAACCTACCTTGATTATTGGGATGAGGAGTGGTTGTGAGCAGGTTTCCATGGAAGAGCACTTCAATTATTTGCAATATGTGCAGCTGCAACTATGGCGACTACCTACACATACACATGGGTCTGCACTAGGTGAACAACAATCAGGTTTCAAGTTTTGGCCAGTGAAGCTACTATTCAGAGATAATTATGCATGTGAAGCTTGGTACTGCTGCATTTTTGACAATTGGATCATGAGCAAACTGATGGGAATCACTTCGCAAGATGATACAATGTATGGTGTTAATTTCACTTTCAGCTTCCTTCATGCACACAGTGGTGAACAAATTCAGTCATTAACACAGGATTTCTCATGCATGTGTTTCCTCAACAACACATATATTCAGCTTGTGGGTTCAAGAGCTAAAGTTCAGTTTACTTCACTGATCACTTTCAAGGGTTGTTCCCCACTTGGTGCAACAACGTTTGGTGACAACACTTATGACATGCCGTCCTTTACAAGCAAGCGGATCATCACTGAAGATATATATGCCAGGACAACCTATTGGACACTAATTCAGTTTGTGGTTACTGTGTTGCATGACGGTGACTCTTCTATGGTATTTCCTCTTCATTCCTTGAGAAATTGGTGCTTAGCAAGAGGCTTCTTGTTGGATATCATACTCAGAGTATGGAGATGCCCATCACATGTTGTTTCTAAACTAGATGGAATGGTTGACAAGGCGGAGCCAATCTTTAAAATGGGCATCCCCATTCATTTGTCAGAGCAGCAATTGACATCTCCTGTACCCGATGAGGACTTATACGCGTATGAAGACATACAAGCTGCAATTTATGTGCACAAGTCATGGGATCCCGGGGGTGTCACCATGCCTGTTTGCAATCCTCAGTCTGGGAAGATCCTAAGGGTGATGCTCACCAGCCATGAAGCACAAGCCATGAGTGGTATGTTGTCCTCTCAATGCTCTGATGAAGAACATTTTCAAGGAGGGGGGAATGTCATCGTGGTCGCTCTTGCTGCCGGCTTGCTGGAAGGCTACGTCGACAACATGTACTACATCAGCTTCTGCAAGGACTACTTCCTCGACACCTCCTTTGGTCAGGTTGCCATCGGCCACGGCTACTACAACCTTGTCATTCAAGTCAACCCCAACTTCAACTACAACCACGACTACGAGCTAGTCAAGGAACATCAAGTGCAATGGGATCCCGACGGTTCTCGGTGGCGTCGGCTTGGGGGCAAGTCGAACTTCAAGGAGGGGGGATGTTAGGATCCCTCCTAACACGGGTCCTAACATGGGCTTTGCCCATTGGGCCAGCTCGTGGGCCTGGCCGCTACTGGTACAAATACCGGGAGGAAAGCATCGAGAGAGGTATCCAGTGGATCAGACGGCTCGGCACCCGGCGGCTTCCCTCTTCTTCTTCCTCTCGTTCCCCACTTCCTGTATCCTAGTTCAAGCTTGTAATCAGGGCTACCTACTGTAATTCATGCTTGTAATCGAGAGAGAGATCTAGTACCTTACAATGTGAATGTCTGTTCAGGTAATAAGTATCACGATTAGCAATTTTGGTTTGTTCACATAGTCTATGTGTGTCCCATGTCCTTTCAGCACCTTCTGCTATTTTCCTGCATTGTTCTTCCCTTCTGCTGCAGATTAAGTGACTGAAAGCAAACAAATAGTTATGCTGGACTATTCAGATTATCAAGTACAGTATACTGCAGCATATCAGCTTCTTAAATTTCTGTTGCAACCTAGCATATACCAGCATAAAAAGTTACTTTTGCTCATCATGTATATTATGTCCCTCTAAATCACGTGTACCATTTTCAGGTATTAATAGTGCAGTACTACGTGAAGGCAATATGTTAGCATATTAGGTACTACTATTCTTTGCTCTCTAATTTGTGAGCGCTTATGGTTTTGCTGCAGTACAGACTCGGCATCTATTCGTCTTGGTACAAACTAATGTTCTAATAAGGTGTGATAAATTTAATAATAAGAAGATATTGCAGAGATTAACACAATGTTTTCCTGCAGTTTTTTTCACCTAAAACCCTCCTTCAACACAATGATTTTATTGTGTTAATGTTCTTTCAAATCTCAACTTTGTACATGCAGTGTCCATCTTGGTTCTGGTGAATTGATTTGGGGAACTCTTGAAATCTGTTTCTTGTATATTGGCCATGATAACTCTTCACCTGACATTCTGCAATGGCTTCCAGCCAGGTAATTAGTTCACATGGGCTGCCATTTCCCATCCCTTCCTACTTTAATACATATGTTTAGGCCACTTGATTGCTTATTCTAGGTATGTTAGTTTGTGTATCATTCATGCCATGGTACTTTTTGTTGCTCTATGTGTTAGGTTACTTAGAACAGTATAGTCAAATGCAGAAAAAATATAATCAGGTTGAGAAAAGTGGAAACTGTCCATTGATTAAGGAACTAACTAATTAGTCTTATGATGCATTTTCGCGTACCATGCTGCAATGCTGCGTTAGTTTTTGGCTGAAACTTCTTGCCTAGATATGGCCATTTTATTTTTGCTACACCATGGTTAGTTAGCTGAGCTATTTAAATACAATTTCAGGGTTTTCTTGTTGCTGCTATTCCTCGTGGATATTCAAGAGGCAACTTGGCACCTAATGTCAACAGCGTGCTTATCGGTGACGAGGGAAATGAAAGAAGGCTGCAATGGAATTTGTACTAGGTATGTTTCTCCTTCTCCTCAATTCTCTCAATCTTCATCCCAATTCCCACCTATAGTGATTGATATGGGTCTGTAGCTAGGTTCAAATATTTTCTTCCTTTCATTTAGCAACTTTCCTCGAAAAATAATGTTTCATCGTTGTGCCTCTTACAGACTACAGTACCTATTACAGACTACAGACCACAGCTTACCTGTAACTCCAAGTCCTATCACAATCTTGGTGGAATCTGAAAGACATAAAGCATATGCACCAATAGACCAAAAAATCCTCTCTGATGTAAAATAAAAGAATTAACAACTTATAGTATGTAGAAAATAGTGGTATTAGTTGAAACACCATTGTAAAGAGCAATTTCAGTTCATTGAAGATTCTGTCCCCTGTGGTAGGCTTTCTTTGCAAATTCTTTAGCTTAATTGATGTATACTCATTGTAATTTTCAGTAGCAAGTGCATCACGTATTTGGTTAATGCATTGTTTTTTATTTTCCATCCATAATGATATTTGAAGACAAGGAATTAGTATGAGATGCGTTTGGGGGGGTTCAAACACTTGGATAACATTAAACACATGTGCTGAATTGGCAGTCCTTCATCCAAATTTTCTTGATAATGATACACCATTTGGCGACAAGTTCTCTACAAAACTGGTATTTTTATGACACATGGTCGTGTAGCTATGATCAGAGAACGAGTTAAGATATAGTGGGAAAGGGACCAGAAATGCGGTCTGTATGACCGAAAACATCAAGTGAACATATGGTTGTTTATTATTTATTATGCTCTGTTTTTTAGGAAACTATCTGAACTCTTCTGACGGCCATTTGTTCTCTATTGTTTTTCTTCAGAAGTTTCTCCACGATGGCACTTTCCACCTAGAAAGAGCATCAAGGCCGTCGACCCCGTTTTTGTTCTATAGGCATCTCTTCTTCGAATGAGGCTCCAACCTGAGCAAGGGCATGGTTTGCAGATGATGTATCTTCTTTATGTGTGTCAGAAGAGCCCTCCGACGCCCAGCTGCTTGTGTCTCTGCCCGAAGAAGGATCATGGTTCCCCACCTCTCTACAACTCATATTAAAATTTTGGTATATTCTTTTCTTACTTTATTTCCTGTGAACAAAAAGTTAGAACCTATTCTTAATTTCCCATAGTGGTTTTGATGGTATTTGGTCAGTGTGTTTCTGGCTGGAATTGCATGTATATCTTACAGATTTACATTGCAACAATTAATAAGGAGAATAGAAGGATTTGCATCCTCTAATACTTTGCCTGCCATGCTTAGCGAGAATTCAAAATAGTGACCTTTGGATATCAATTATGGGTTTGTAATTTCGTGCCAGGACCTAAAAGCATTTTTGTCTCATGCTTCGACTATCATATCTATTTTCTCTATAAATTCTAGACCTCCAGTTCAGATTATGATCTTTGCATGCCCTTTTTTGTATCTTCTGAAATAGGCCAACATTACAAAAAAGAGCCACATGTTTTAGAAATTGAATTATGTGGTGACCATGACAGCTTTTCAGGTTATGGTTCTTTAGCCATTTAATGCAGTATCAATGGTTCAGTGTGCTTCATGAAATGAAACATAATGTATAGTTCAGCAGTTTTGAGCCTTACCCGCATATTTTTGCTTCACCCGTCACCACAGAGGTCTTACCTCACCTTGACCATGGAGCCACTAGGAGTATGATCAATATATGATCATTCTTAGAGTTGAAATTCTAATTTCCATACTAAATCAATTGCTTCCTTCATCAAGTGATTCATAGTAAACCAGTAAACTTGAATTTTATGTGTATATATTACTTCTTCATTTGCCATTTATTTTGTTCAAAATATTTATATGGTATTTTTCAAAAAGCTTAAGGTTAGAGATGTGGTGCTGTATGAGGCTATTGTTAGGATGGAAGATAAATTAATGTTAAAATATTTTTGATTTCCTTTATTCCGTAAACGGCAATACAAGATATGTTTG
This sequence comes from Thinopyrum elongatum, assembly GCA_011799875.1. Lineage (NCBI taxonomy): Eukaryota > Viridiplantae > Streptophyta > Magnoliopsida > Poales > Poaceae > Thinopyrum > Thinopyrum elongatum. The sequence continues at coordinate 238,716,659 of CM022300.1, forward strand.
GGCCACATGATTCTATTCCAAAAATTTAAACAACTTGGCAATTAACGACGCATCAAATGTTATGTATTGAAAATTTGAAATGGATCACTTTGTCAGGTTGGGTTTAGTAGGTCATAATGGTTTTATTCTACGACAAGCTTAATTTGTTTATAATGTAACCAGTTCAAGGATTGATGAGTTTTTGAGCCCTATGACCTTTGTACACTCAGGTTCGTCTGTGTTCTTTGTGAAGTATACGTCCCGCAAGGCTCATGTGTGTTGCGCTGTTTTCACTTTCCAAGCTACAGTCTATACTCCCTCTGTAAACTAATATACTCCAAGCTACAGTCTTTAGTGATCTGAACGGTCTTATATTAGTTTACAAAGGGAGTACTTGAAAGGAGATTCTTTATATGTTGTTTGATTCCATCAGCCGTACAACCTAAATTAGCAATTAGGTATCTACATAGTGTACTGGAACCATTGTGCTTGCTGCAGTTTTATTTTAGCGTTGAAATGTTCTTCTTAGTTTGTTCTGTACTGAGAAATATTTTTGTTTTCCGGCCATTGTTTTCTAAATCCTATAAACATATTACCTTACATGGCCTTTGAAATTTCCGTTTTATAACGAGCTTTGCATTGATCAACTTGAGTATGGTATGGTTTATTCTTTTGTGTTGCAGCTATTCCAGAGAAGTTTAGAGCTCCACAACCTTAGCAGAGATGAAACAATCAATCAGCTGAGATGCATCACATGATCTTTTTCTCTTGACTTTGATGGGTATTGAAACCATAGATCAGCATATCAATGGAACTCTTATCAGCGTTGAGAAGGTGGCACAAAATCTCATACGCAGGGCAATCAGCTAAGAAACGTCAGGAAGGACTTTTAGGATGGTACCGCGGTCAAATGCATCCTAGGATAGGTCCTTTAAGAATTATGGTGTGTTTCCCTCCTTTTGTTTACCATAGGCACAGAGGTTTAGCCTCAATTTATTATTATCTTTGTGTTTAGAGTAGATGCAGAACTGAGACTTACCCAGGTTGTGAGAGCTGGTGATGATTCTATTAAAAGTCCCTTGTTGCCTGGAACGTTTGTCTCTCTAAACAGCATAACTATTGATTGGGACTTTATGCTACTAAATTATAATGTGTATATACATCTCATTGTAGATAACAATCCATCGTTTTTTGCTGCTAAAGGGGATAAGATTTGTTACCATATGTGCTTGCCCACAATTAAACAAAGTAAAACATAGATTTACATAGATTTTGTTTCAAATGGGACTCTTATGTGTATATACATCTCATTGTAGACAACAAGCTACCGTTTATCCAGACTAAAGGAGATTAAATTTCTTGCCATATGTGCTTGCCCACAACTAAACCTTGAATATCTTTTCATCGTGCATATGGAATAAACATATTTTCAAATATAGCATGATTTAACACATGGGTTTTCTACTACCAATATCGAATATGTCCTTGCAAAATGAAACTATTTTCATCGACAACATGGCTTTAGCGGGTCTCTGTGCCATTTGACGCAACGGGTCAACTAGTATATGGAAAAGTAGATAACAAAACAAGATTTTCTAAAAATGTTAATCAAGTATTTAAAATTTTCTAACCTATATAAACAATGATTTATATGTATAAAAAATGTACAATGTGTAAAAACAAATATAGACATAAAAACGTATGTATGAAAAGATGTTTTTTTGTTGGAAATATATGAAAAGATGTTAATCATGTATTTGAAAAAAGTTAAACATATATAAACAATATGTACAATGTGTCTTAAAAAATGTAGACATGTGTTCAAAATATTAGACATAAAAATATTTATTAAAAATGTTAATGATGTAATTAAAAACAGTTTAATATGTATAAAAAATGTTAATGCTTAATGACCCTTGCCCGAAGCATAGTCTTCCCAACAGGCCGTCTACTCATGCCTGGAAGGATTGTTACATTATGCGGGAGTTCCGAAATCACAGCCTTAACGAGCACCATGGTAACGGCAATGGGCCGTCTGGCGGGTCAGGATCCGGCTCTCAGAGCTCCGGCTTTGGTGGTGGCGGCTCAAATTCTGGTTATCAGGGTCAAGGTAACCATGGTGGTCATAATCAGCAGTCTGGTCAAGGTCACCAGCAGCAAGATAATCAGTCAGGATATCAGAGTAATCCAAAGCAGCTTAATGGGGGTCAGTACCACGTTTTCACTACAAGTCTTTGCAAGCGAGACCAGAAGGTTCATAAGCGGGCGGTTCATGCAATAGAGCCAGCTGTTCCGCAATATTTGAGATTGTCTCAGCACACGATATCATGGAGCAGGGCGGATCACCTGCCACGGGTTGATAACCCGGGCCACTTAGCCCTGGTGGTGGCCCCTAAGGTAGGTGGCTATAAGTTCACTAAGGTACTTATGGACGGTGGTAGCAGCATCAACATCCTGTATTATGATACTTTTCGCCAGATGAATCTGACTGACAAGAATCTCAAGCCGTCCTCCACAGTTTTCCATGGCGTGGTGCCTGGTAAGTCGGCTTGCCCTGTTGGAAAGATATCACTAGAGGTGGCTTTTGGTGATGAGTATAATTACAGAACAGAGATGTTGTGGTTTGAGGTGGTAAAGATTAAGAGTCCATATCATGCTCTGTTTCGACGGCCGGCTTATGCTCGGTTTATGGCTCGCCCTTGTTATATTTACTTGCAGCTTAAGATGCCAGGGCCAAACGGGACAATCACGGTACATGGTGATCGAAAAGTCGCCCTGGAGTGTGAAGAAGGAGACGCAGCTTATGTAGAGTCAGCGTGTGCTACTGAAGAGCTTAAATTTTATAAGGACAATGTTCACCCGGCTGATATGACCCCTCTAAAGAAGCCCACCACTGAATAGGACCCTCTGTTGAAGTTTAACTCGGCTGATGATACTAAGCAAGTGGAATTTGTCCCTGGCGACTCATCTCAGCAGTTCACTGTGGGAGCTAATATGGGTCCCAAATAGGAAAGCGCGCTCATCGAGTTCATCCGTGAGAATCGGGACATCTTTGCATGGAAGCCTTCTGATATGCCGGGTGTACCGAGAGAATTCACTGAGCATAACCTTAATGTGGATCCCAAGTTTAAGCCGGTCAAACAGTTCCTCCGTCGTTTCAACGAAGAACGACGTAAGGCTATTGGAGAAGAGGTAGCCCGGCTCTTGGCAGCTGGGTTTATTATGGAAATTTTTCACCCTGAGTGGTTGGCTAACCCTGTGCTTGTACTTAAGAAAAATGGCACATGGCGTATGTGTGTGGATTACACAGATCTTAACAAGGCTTGTCCAGCTGATCCGTTTGCTCTCCCCCGTATTGACTAGATCATTGATGCAACGGCGGGTTGTGAGAGCTTATGCTTCCTGGATGCTTATTCTGGTTATCATCAGATTAAGATGGCAGTTAAATACCAAGAGAAGACGACCTTCATCACACCTTTTGGAGCTTTCTGCTATGTTTCCATGCCCTTCGGGCTCAAGAGTGCCCAGGCGACTTATCAACGCTGTGTTCAGAACTGTTTTCATGATCAAATTGGGCGCAATGTTCATGCTTATGTGGATGATATTGTGGTCAAGTCTAGGAAGAAGGAGACTCTTCTTACTGATTTGAAGGAAACTTTTGACAATCTCCGGGTCTACAAGATGATGCTTAACCCGGCCAAGTGTGTCTTTGGTGTGCCTGCATGTAAATTGCTAGGTTTTCTGGTCTCAGAACGGGGCATTGAAGCTAACCTAGAGAAAATAAAGGCCATCACTTCACTTTCTAAGCCGGTGTGTGTCAATGACGTCCAACGCTTGGCGGCTCGTATTGCGGCCTTAAGCCGGTTCATAAGTCGCCTGGGGGAGAAGGCAATCCCTTTATATCAGATGATGAAGAAGATAGATCATTTTGTTTGGAGTGATTTGGCTAATGAGGCATTTGAGGCGCTCAAAAAACAGTTGGCTGAGCCGCCCATCTTGGCTGCTCCTTTAGACGAAGAGCCTTTGCTCCTGTACATGGTGGCTAACAATAAGGCTATCAGCGTAGCAGTTGTCGTGGAGCGCAAGGAGGCGGGCAAAGAGTGCCCAGTCCAACGGCCGGCTTATTATGTCAGTGAAGTCTTAACTGAGTCTAAGCAAAGATATCCACATTGGCAGAAGCTCGTGTTTGGGGTGTTCATGGCGAGTCGCAAGTTGAAACATTATTTTCTTGGGCATCCTATTACGGTGGTCAGTTCTGCTCCTTTGGGGGCTATTATTTAGAACAGAGAAGCCACTGGCCGGGTTACTAAGTGGGCAATCAAACTTGGGCCTCATAATCTGAAGTGTGTGACAAGAACAGACATGAAGTCTCAAGCTTTGGTCGACTTCATAAATGATTGGACAGAATTGCAAACACCTGAGGAGAAGCCTGACAACACATACTGGATAATCCACTTTGATGGGTCTAGGCAATTGGAAGGCTCGGGGGCTGGAGTTATTTTGACTTCCCCACGAGGTGATAAATTCTGTTATGTTTTAAGGCTCATGTTTCCTTGTACTAACAATGCAGTTGAGTATGAAGCTTTGCTCCATGGGCTTCGTATGGCCAAGGAGATGAATTTAAGCTGGGTCAGGTGTCTGGGCGACTCAGACCTAGTGGCTCAGCAAGTTTCAGGCAAGTGGGACTCTAAAGACCCACTCATGGCGGCTTATTGTCAGGCGGTTGATAATATTGCTGATCACTTTAAGGTTATCAGGTGGATCATATTGATCAACGAAAAAATGAGGCGGCTGATGCACTATCCTGGCTTGGGTCTCAATGTAAGCCGGTGCCCCCCAATGTGTTCCTCGATGTGTTACACAATCCTTCGGTCAAATTACATATGAGGAAGATCTTGCGATTCCTGACCCGGAAGGATAGTTGGTGGCGGCTCTTCATGCTATTCCTGACTAGACACTGCCTTATTTGGCTTATCTCACTCGTGGCGAGTTACCCGAGGACGAAAATTTGGCGCGGCAGATTACACGATGTTCTAAGTCTATGACTATTGTCAATGGCGAGTTACATCGATGCAGTGTGACTGGTGTCTTTCAACATTGTGTCTCTCCTGAAGAGGGCCGTGAGATTTTGCAAGAGATACATGTGGGTGACTGTGGTCATCACGCCGGCTCACGATCGCTGGTGGATAAGGCGTTTCATCATGGATTTTTTTGGTTGACAGCTCATGCAGACGCAGAGGATATTGTCACTAAGTATGATGGGTGTCAGAAGTTCGCAAGGCAAGATCATGTGCCGGCTCAGGAATTGCGGATGATCCCAATCACTTGGCTGTTTGCGGTCTGGGGGCTTGATATGGTTGAACCTTTCAAGAGGTCTAAGGACAAGAAGACCCACCTTCTGGTGGCAGTTGACAAGTTCACTAAGTGGGTTGAGGCAGAGCCGGTCAGTAACTGTGAGGCGGCTACTGCAGTTCAGTTTGTCAAAAAGCTGATTTTCCGCTTTGCTTATCCTCATAGTATCATCACTGATAATGGGACAAATTTGTCTAAAGGTGCTATGAAGGAATTTTGTCAAAGAGAGCACATCAGGCTTGATGTTTCATCAGTTCCACATCCTCAGTCTAATGGTCAGGCAGAACATGCTAACCAGGAGATTTTGAGAGGAATCAAACCCGGCTCATGGTTCCCTTAAAAAGGACTCCGGGTTGTTGGGTGGAAGAGCTTCCTTCAGTTCTTTGGAGCATCAGGACCACCCCCAACAGGTCAACGGGTTATACACCCTTCTTCATGGTTTATGGTGCTGAAGCAGTTCTCCCAAGCATATTCGTCATGACTCACCCCGCATGGCAGCTTATGTGGAGACTGACAATGAGACGGCCCGTCAGAACGCTTTGGATGCTCTTGAGGAGGAGCGTGATCTTGCGGCGGCTCGTTCAGCAATTTATCAGCAAGACCTACGTCGCTATCACAGCCGTAGGGTTCGAAGCCAGACCTTTCAGGAGGGCGACTTAGTACTCTGTCTGATTCAAGATCAGACAGGGATGCATAAGCTTTCACCTCCTTGGGAAGGACCCTTTGTGGTCAGCAAAAACCTCAACAATGGTTCATACTACCTCATTGACATACGTGAGAACAAAGATTCACGCACATCTGAGGAGGAGACCACCAGGCCTTGGAACATTGCTCATCTTCGGCCTTACTACACTTGAGTCCTTGGCTCTCATCATTGTATATACCTTCATCGATGTACATATGTTTTTATGATCAACATAATAAAGCCGACATCCCCAAATTTCGGGGCCTTTGTCGTTTCATCTCATATTTTCTGTGCATGAGTCTTTATTGATTGGTCATAAGGTCATTTGGGGGCTTCCTACTCAACGAGTATAGCTATCTTACCCTCTTGATCGGCTTCCATGCCATATTATGGGTCACTTGGGGGCTTCCTACTCAACGAGTATAGCTACCTTACCCTCTTGATCGGCTTTCATGCCATATTATGGGTCACTTGGGGGCTTCCTACTCAATGAGTATAGCTATCTTACCCTCTCGATCGGCTTCCATGCCACATTATGAGTTAAACCTGCCTGTTTGCAACTTGCTACTCAGCTAGGTGACTCGCCGTACTCTTGACAGTCAATCTTCCATGACCCTGAACTTGTCAAGGTTAAAACAGCGGTTCTTGTCACGTGAGAGTCGGCTTATAGAGAGCTAGGATAAACTCACCTGTCTGCTATAGTCTCTCCGCTATGTGGCCCGTTCCTACTCTTAACAGTCAATCTTCTCGAAAGACCCTGAACTACTTAAGGTTAAAACTACGGATTTATGTCACGTGAGAGCCGGCTTATGGGATGAAAGGCTATCATGCCAAGCTTCTTCGAAGCAAAAATTTGAGTTTTTCAAAACCAATCTTTCTGGGTCGTGCCCTACAAGCCGGCTTAACATATTTGAGATATACATGTTTATGTTCTCTATTTCTATTTTGCAGAAATTTTTTATGTATAGATGAGGAGTTGCTGTGTCATACAGATCTGGGTTATATTGCTCTATATTGAGCCTATTGTGGCTTTAAGCCACCAAGGAAATCTTTTCAAATGATCGGATCTGATTATAAAGCATTGGGCTGATTGTGGCTATAAGCCGCCAACGAATACTCTTACATGATTGGATATGATGATGAGTCATTGGGTTATTTAACTCACCCTGGATTTTGACTATAAGTCGCCATTATAAGCATTGATGGATCTTTTCAGAGTATATGTCAAGACAGGGATATTGACAAGAAAAACAGGCATCAACAACTTCATTAAGCATATAAAAGAGGTTGAGCTGCTCAAGCACAAGTTGGTAAAAACATGCACGAAGGCATGGCAGGGCAGATAAAAGTTTTAACTAGCTATTACAAGGCTACAGCTGAGCCTGAAGGTTTTTCCACCAAAGTTTTTCAGGAGTTAAGATCACTCCTTTGAGACGGCCTCTGCGCCGTCCGGGTTAGACCCCGCTGGGTTAACATCGTCTTGGCGCCTTGTACTGGAGGTCCCCGGGTCATCCTGTGCTGGGTCTTCGCTAGAAATCTGAAGATTGCCCGACGTCCAGTTGATACCAGTTAAGGCTTCAAAGACGGCTTCATCATTCGTAACAGGAGCGGGGTCAATATCAGGAGCAAAAGTGTGCTTACGCCTTGGCGGAGTCAGATCTACAATGTCGTGGGACGGAGCCTTAATACGAGCATTGTTGATGTCGTAAGCCGCCTAGTACTTTGACAAGTCCACCTCCCGTGCAAGTTGACACACCAAGGGCCGCATCTCTTTGACGCATCTGGTAAAATCAGCTTCTTCGAAGACACACCCGTCGTCATTAAACTCTGGACACCCGCCAGCCATTTCCGTTGGATCCAATTCTGATTGCCACACTTTGGCCTGGCTTAGGGCAGTAATGGCGCCCGAACTGGCGGCTGATAGCTTTAGCCCTTCTAATTGGGCTGGCACTATGGATAAGTGTTCCAACACAGTTTTTATAAGTGTAGGCGGCTTCTTTCCATTTGAGATGGCCACGAGTGTCCAAAGGGTGCCAGCATATAATTGTTCTGTCAAAGAATAAATGGCTTTCAGCTTCATCACTGCGTTTTGTCCAAGGCTAGCACTTCTGGCACCTGTTAAGAAATTTAAACATGAGTCGCCAGGCGGGTCAAAAATAATATTACAAGTCGCCAGGCGAGTCAATGGAGTCAAGTATAAGTTTTACTTACCGAAGATGGCGGCTGTCATTTGAGAAATATGTTGTTTTAAGCCGGACAGCTCTTCGGTCACAGGCTTAAGCTCGGCCTCAACATCTTCTGCTCTCTTCAGAAACGTGGCCTTCTCAGTTTCCCATGCGGCTCTTTCCACATCAAAATTGGCTTTGATCTTCTCAATATTTTCCAAGGATGATTTTAGGCTTAATTCAGCCTTGGCACGTTCACTTTGTTGCGTCTCCAAGCTTGCTTTTAAATCGGCGATGTTTGACTCGCCCAAACTCAAAGCCTCCTGCCAAGGGTTACAAGCAATAAATAGTATTCAAATAAGTGCTAAGGTGATTGAGTTCATGTTCCACACTAGCATTTAAGTCCCAAGCACATTGCAAGCAATATCCTTGGCACTTGGGGGCTAATGCACGATGAAGTTTCTAACTTGGTGATACAGAAGACCCAGCTCATCTTTGTAAGACTAAGCCGGCCCTTGGGGGCTACAAGTGATTTGTCAAATTTGGCATTTTAAAAGACCCGACTCATCTTTCAAAGATAAGTCGGCCCTTGGGGGCTACACTTTGGAAAATTTTACAAGTCTCAAGCATACTCAATATTCTTCCTATACTTAAGACTTGGGGGCTACATGGATATATATATGCAAGATAACTAAAGAGGGGTTAAATGCATTTGTACCTCATACTTCTGCTTCATCAGGTTGACTAAGCTGGCTTCCATATCGCGGCTGGTATGAAGGCGGCTTAAATAGCCCGCGTGCAACTCGCCAGCGCTGAATGAGGCATAGCTTTCGAGATCAAGCTTGGCCTTGCCCTTTTCCAGTAAGGGTGTCTCTTCCTTAGCAGAATGCTTGGTTAGCACTTTCGAGGCTTCGGGTGCTTTAAAAGCCGTCCCGGTGATGGTAATATCATCAACGTTGTCATCAGCAGAACTCTTGTTAGTCGGTTTGGCAGGAGAAGAAAGTTTAGGACTTGGCGAGTCAGGATTACTCGCTGGGTTGATATCAGCTTCCATGGCCTCAGGAACTGTTGCCTCAACCTGTGGAGGCGGGTCATCTTGTTTGTTTTGAGGTTCCTCGGGCTCTTCAGGATTAATTTCTTAAGTTACCAGTACCTGCTCTTCTGATTCAGAAATTTGAGGGGCCTTGGAAGAGTCGCCAACTTTTCTTTTCTTCTCGTTGGCTTTGGCCCTATGATCACATTGAGTATTAAAGACAAGTTTGATAGCAAAAAGCTGAAGGGTTATAAGTAAAAGCAAAGACTTACCCTCATTTCAAAGCAGGCAGCTGTGTTTGAGATGAGTTGCCAGAAGAAGGTGGCGACTCCTGGTAATCAGAGTCAGAAGAGTTAAGAGGATGTCGTATAAGATCAGCTTTGGGTAAGGAAAAGGTTGGACTGTGTGGCACCTCAGCTGGCCGCTTACGGGCGGAAGGTTCATGACTGAACCCGGCCATTAGGTCACCAGAGCCGCCACTTCGGGTTTGGTGTCTTGCATCATATTGAGCCTTCTTCAAAACAAAGTTTGGGTCTAAATAAGCATTTGGGTGAGAAAATGGTACTTTCCGGACAACCCGCCCGATTCCCCTTGGATGTGGCAAGTCTGAGCCGGAAGAGATAGAAATTACCTCTTGATTATTAGCCCGACTCTCAGCACCATCATCCTGTGAGTAAGAAGCATCAGCTAAATCGTTAAAGAGACGGACAAGAGAGTCAAATTCTACCTCAGTTTGGTCATCAACTTCCAATGACTCGCTCACAGCAGCCGGCTTAGCCATGGCAGCTGGTTTGGTTTTCTTTGGTTTCGGACCACTCTTCTTCTTGGGTACAGCAGATTTTATCTTCCTCTTCCAAAAGGCTGAGTCAGGATATATAATAAAAGGAGATTGATAAGTACGCTGCAGAACAGAATCAAAGGTATTTTTAACCCAGACATAAAGTAATACTTACAGCTGGGGGCGGGTTAGCCTTGAAAACGGAGGCAATCCAACTTTGTTGCAATTCTCTTGCGACTCCCCAAGTATAGAGTTCACAGCTTGAAAGACTTCTTCAGCAGTAAAATTTTCAGACCCATATCGTTGAGGGTCATCTGACTCGCCAGAGTACTCGCACATTAAGTTAGGCCGGCGACTTAGAGGAAGAATCCTCCATGACAACCAGCGGTGGGCTAAGTCGACCCCTGTCAACCCATTGGCTAGCAAGGCTATCACTTTGGGGTAGTATTGGAGAGCTTCAATGTGTTCAGCTGGAAGGAGTTTGCTTGGCGGATCAAAATAGATGGGAAGGCGATTAACCCGATAACCCGGCAGAGGGTTCTCATTTGATGGGGCAGTATTTTTGCAGTAGAACCAAGTTTTAACCCATCCTTTGGGGTGGCTCGGCAAAACAGCAGCAGGAAAACGGCCGTCTCGGCGTCTCTGAATTGAGATCCCGCCTAGTTCTTGAAATGGGCCACTGGCACATTCAGTCTGGCGATTCAAATAGAAGAACTCTCTGAAGAGAGCAACCGTGGGTTCTACTTGCAAATATACTTCACAAAATATTTGGAAGTGGCAGAGGTTTGTTATTGAGTTTGGGCCTATGTCTTGAGGATGGAGGTTGAAGTAATGTAAAACATCCCGAAAGAATTTTGATCTGGGCGGTGTGAAGTCCCTAAGAATATGATCAGTGAAGACTACCACTTCTCCCTCGCCAGTGTTAGGGACATTTTCCCCGTGGCTGAGCCGCCAACCAATTTCTTCCTGAGCCGCCAGAAGGCCTTGATCTACATAGTATTTGAGTATTTGCTCAGTGACCAGAGAAGGGCCCCAGTTGCAAATGGTAGTTTTTCCCATGATGAGTCGCCTAAAAGTATGAAGGCGAGTTAAAAGCAAAGTACAAAGGTAAGCCATCTTAAGCTAATGGCGGGTTAACTGAAAGAGGCAATTTTTGGAGTTCTGGGCGGGTTACAAGTACGTTGATAAGCCGCCCAAAAGGTAAAGGGCGGGTCAATTATCTATGGATCCGAGATTGATGAATTTTGCTAAGTCTGGGGCAAACAAGTTTTATAGTCCACAACTATATTTACGGATCTACGAACACTGCAAAAATGAAAGAAAATTGCTAAATCTAGCAAGCAGTGGCGGAAGAACTAAGCAATATATCAACTGATTCTAGAGAGGAACACAAGTTGTCCAGATTCAAGATGGTGCTAAAAACTACTACCGCAATATTCCTCTATTATCCTCAGATAAAAAACAGCTTCTGTTCAAAAGATGTGAAGAACTAAGATGAACTTAGATGAACGCTGGTGAACTCTATGAACTAGGGTGACCTAATGCAGATCTAAGGAAAGAGAAAAATAATACCTGACGGTGCTGGGGGAGAGCGGACGTGTGCCGCTGAGTTCTGGTCACGACAGGTTGACAGAGCGGCTGGCGCAGTTCGGCTAGTGCGGTGGAGCTCCGGTCGTGGCGGGCATCGTGAGGAAGAAGAAGAAGTGGGGGCGACAGGGTAAAGTGAAAAGAGATGGACCCCCATGCCTATTTATAAAGGAAAAGGATGGAACAGTAACAGGCATGCGCGAGGATCGAGGAGGCGTCATAACTATTATAACAAAAAGGGCGCCTCGATTTTCAGAATGGGCGATTAATGCGAAAGATCCGTTGTGACGTCATGAAGGTTTTTTTAGAATTTATGAAGATGACGTCATACTTTTATATGGCGGGTTATGAAAATATGTTCCAGGGTTAGGTATTAAGAAGAATCAAAGAAGACACGCCAACCAAAGGCATTGAAGATTGACATGAACAAGTTCAAATCAATCTGGGGCCTAATGTTCGGGATATGACCCCATGATATGACTCGCCCTAAAAGGGCCGGGTTAGCATGTTGGCGACTCTAACGGTAAGGCCTTAGATAGGCCCAAGAGACCAAGACACGAAGCCAGAGAGGTGACTTACGTGGTGAGACAGACGAAGGCCCAGAGCCAGAAGATGGTGTGTGACCCGAAAGTGTAAGCCGCCCGATGGCGACTTGCCTAGCAAGGCAAGGCAACTTAGAACCAGGGTCGGTCACGGAGTGTGACCCGACCTGGACTCTTGTAAGCCTAGGGCCTCGACCTGTGTATATAAAGGCGAGTCCCTGCGGCGGGTAAACCTAAGTGACGATCAATCGATAGCTAGGTCAAGCAAATCCGCTCCCTTGTAATCGATACTCAAGCAATAGCAACAAGAGCAGGAGTAGGCTTTTACCTCCACCGTGAGGGGCTGAACCTAGGTAAACCCGTGTCTCTCGTCCCGCTCAACCCCTTTAAGCTAATCACCGTAGCCATGGCCTCTCACCTAAGTCCTTTCACGAGGGCATCTGCCATGTTAACCCCACGACAGTAACCGTGTGTCCATAACACCAAAGGGGTATCCGAGGAATCACCCTCGATGGATTCCATTTGATGTAACCGTCAAGGTGAACTAGGAGGAATCACCCTCGTGGTTCACACTTGAGGTGTTGCACGATAGAGTCGTATCGGGAGTGGTGAAGGAGGAATCACCCTCGATGACCAGGACCGATTAGCTACACTACATAGTTATCATCAGGAGTGCGTTACGAGCTATCACCCTTGGCACTCGATAGTAGCTCTGCAGAGTCGTACAACTAAGTGGTTGTGATGTGTTGTGTCGGGCTCTGGACGTCGATCATGTTGATCGAGTCACCTGGTAATCCAGCGGGGGCAACTGGGACAAGGTGAGGGGTCACTGATGGATCACTAACCAACCTATACTAAGCAGTTTAGTATAAGCATGTCAGATACAAGAGCAGGTTACAAAAGCAGGCTATGCATCAGAATAGGATCATACAAGAGCAGTAGCAAAATCTAATGCAAGCATGAGAGAGAATGGAATGGGCGATATCAGAATGATCAAGGGGGTTTTCTTGCCTGGAAGCTCTGTGGCAAGTGGCTGGACGTCAGAGGCGTAGTCGTACCTGGCAGCAGCGTCAGTCTCGGTGTCTACCGGAGAAAAGAGGGGGAAGAAACAATGAATAAAAGCAATCAAGTGCAACACTAAGCATGACATGATGATATCAGTGCTAGGACTGTTCTAACGCGGTACTACATGTTGCAGACGGCGAGGGAAAACGTCCGGAGGGGTTTTCCTGGTGTTTAGCATTTTCCGGACAAATGAAAAGAGGGGACGGTTCCAGGTTCAGCATGCTAGGGGCAAGTGACAGATGAACGGATTGCATAAACGGATTCGTTGGATTTTTCTGAGCAACTTTCATATATAAATTATTTTCATCTGAATTATATATTAGTTTATATTAATTTTCCAACTTTAAAACAATTTATGGAATTATTATTTATTTAAAAATAAAAGGTTAAATTGCTACGGGTACACAGAAGTGTACCCAACAAAGTGCACAGAGGCTGACAGGTGGGGCCAGTCAACTGCCCAGTCAGCAATTTACTGGTCAAACTGGACAGGGGGTCCCACTTGTCATTGACTGGGGATGCCCAGTGAGCAGTTGACTGAGTCAAGTGGGTCCAAAGGGACCCAGTAGTCAGTGACAGAGCACATTTAATAGGATTTAAACCTTTTCATTAACTTAATTAAGTGGTGGGGTCAGACTGTCAGTGACTGAGTTATTTACATAATTAATTTAAACTAATCTAATTAGCTATAGTGGGGCGTCCACATGTCAGTGGGGGTTTAGGGGGTTAGGCTTAGTGCTAACTGTAACGCCCGGATAATCAAGCTACTGTAATCCCATGTTAATGGTGCCATGTCATCACTTTTACTGTTGGTAAGTCCCACGTTGATTCAAACTAATTCAAAATTCAAATTTAAAATAAAGTCAAATAATTAAAGTTTTCAAATATCAAAACTAAAAAGTACAAGTTGTGGCAAATAAATCATAGGTAATATTGGTGGTGAACCTACTTTTTTAGAAAGTGATTAAATATCCTAAAATAATGAAAACAACAACTAAAACAATTATTTAAATGCAATTTAAAACATAATAAACACAAAATGTTTTATTTAGAGTGCCAAGTTAAATATGGCAGTCACATAATTAATATTACCAATTTAGGTTCTAAGTCCATATTTTATAAAACTAAGAATGAAATAAAACTAAAGGGTAAATAGAAACAAAAAAAGAAAAGAAAAAGCCCACAACCCCCCTACCCCCTAGGCCTAGCCCACCCAACCAAACCCCTTCCCTTTGTCGTCTACCCTGCTACAGGGAGACGACCAAGATGACCCGAGCCGAGTCCCAGCCGGATCGCCTGACCAGCGAACTCCCCCCGAGTGGATAAGATCGCCATGGCCCTCGCCTCCTTGATCCCCTCCCCGCTCTCCTCCACTTACCCACCCACACGCCCCCTTTCCTCCCTCTGCGCCCCGAGGACACCGAGGTCGTCGCCCCGCCTTGCTGCCGTTGCCATGGACCTCCTCGCCCATGCGACCACCGTGCTCGCCGTCGCCTGAGGCCTTCACCAGGAGATACGCCTGCCTCCCCTGCTTCGCCTATAGCCACGGGATCGAGCCCAACGCCTCTGCATCGCTGGGAATCATCGTCGTCGTCCTCTGCAACCCGTCGGTGACCCGCTTCGAATCCGCCGCTTCCAAGGCACCCCCGAGCTCTCCAACCTCCCTTACCGATTCACTGTGAGACCCAGCTCCTTCTTCTTCCTTTCCCTGCATCGATCCGGTCCCCTAGAGCATCCCCATCGACCATCGGCGTAGCACCGTAGACCACCCGGAGTCGCCACGCCCCCGTCGCCGCGCACGCATGTGGCCGTCCGCCCCTGCGTGCCCCGTGAGCCTCCCCTGCTGTGCCCTCCCGTGCGCCCGATGCGGCCCAGCTCACGCTCCGGCCGTGCCCTGGGACTTGCCCCGAGCCCGCCTGTGCTTGTGGCTGCCGCGCCCTGACCGCATGCGCATGCTGCCCGCTGTTCCCGCGCTTGCTGCTGCTGCTCTCTGCTCCATGCTGTTGCTGTTCGTGTGCTGCTGCTACCTGCCTATGGCTGCTGCCGCTGCGTGCTGTCGCTGCTGCTTTAGCTGCCGCCGCCGCCTGTAGTCGCCATGCCCAGGCCGTGCCTCGCTTCTACTTCTTGAGCTTGCGTTGATTTTTCCCTTGAAGAGGAAAGGGTGATGCAGCAAAGTAGAGATAAGTATTTCCCTCAGTTAAGAACCAAAGTATCAATCCAGTAGGAGGAACACACAAGTCCTCAATACATGCACCTCCACAAACTAACAAATACTTGCACACAACGCGAAAAAGGGGTTGTCAATCCCTTCACGGTCACTAGCAAGGGTGAGATCTGATAGAGATTGATATAAAAGATAAATAAAAGTGCTAAATAAGATAAAGATAAATAAATTGCAGCAAGGTATTTTTGTATTTTTGGTTTTATAGATCTAAAAATAATATGATGGAAAATAGACCTGGGGGCCATAGGTTTCACTAGAGGCTTCTCTCTTGAAAGAACATATACTATGGGTAAACAAATTACTGTTGAGCAGTTGATAGAAAAGCGCATAGTTATGACGATATCCAAGGCAATGATCACGAATATAGGCATCGCGTCCATGACAAGTAGACCGACTCCTGCCTGCATCTACTACTATTACTCCACACATCGACCACTATCCAGCATGCATCTAGTGTATTAAGTTAACAAGAACGGAGTAACGCCTTAAGCAAGATGACATGATGTAGAGGGATAGATCCAAGCAATATGGTAAAAAACCCATCTTTTTATCCTTAATGGCAACAATGCAAATACGTCCCTCGCTACCCCTACTGTCACTAGGTGAGGACACCGCAAGATTGAACCCAAAACAAAGCACCTCTCCCATTGGAAGATAGATCAATATAGTTGGCCAAACCAAATCAATAGATCAGAGAGAAATACAAAGCTATCTTAATCATGCATAAAAGAGTTCAGAGAAGACTCAAATAATATTCATAGATAATCTGATCATAAATCCACAATTCATCGGATATCAACAAACACACTGCAAAAGAAGATTACATCGAATAGAACTCCAAGAACATCGAGGACAACATTGTATTGAAGACCAAAAAGAGAGAAGAAGCCGCTACTAGCTATGGACCCGTAGGTCTGTGGTAAACTACTCACACATCATCGAAAGGGCAGCAAGGTTGGTGTAGAGGCCCTCCGTGATCGAATCCCCTTCCGGCAGAGTGCCGAAAAATTCCACAAGATGGGATTTCACGAGAACTGAAGCTTGCAGCAGCGGAAAAGTATTTTTGGTGTGCTCTCTAGTATACGAGGAATATTTAGGTATTTATAGAGCTGAGATTAGGGTTAGGGGAGTCCCGAGGGGCCCACAAGCTTGGGGAGCGCCCCCTGGGCGCGCCCTACGAGCTTGTGGCTCCTCTGGCTCCTCCCGAAGCTTCGTGGGTGTCTTCTGGTCCAAGAAAAATCCTCAAAAAGTTTCGTTCCATTTGGACTCTGTTTGGTATTGATTTTCTGTAAAAGACAAAAACAAGGAAAAAAATAGCAACTGGCACTAGGCACTATGTTAATAGGTTAGTCCCAAAAAATGATATAAAATAGCATATTATTGCATATAAAACATCCAAGATGGATAATATAATAGCATGGAACAATCAAAAATTATAGATACATTGGAGACGTATCAAGCATCCCCAAGCTTAATTCCTACTCGTCCTCGAGTAGGTAAATGATAAAAACAGAATTTTTGATGTGGAATGCTACCTAACATGTTTATCAAGTAATCTTTCTTATTTTGGCATGAATATTCAGATCCATAAGATTCAAAACAAAAGTTTAATATTGACATAAAAACAATAATACTTCAAGCATACTAATAAAGTAATCATGGCTTTTCAAAAATATCATGGCTAAAGAAAGTTATCCCTACAAAATCATATAATCTTGTCATGCTCTATCTTCATCACACAAAGTGTTTATCATGCACAACCCCGATGAAAAGCCAAACAATTGTTTCATACTTTTAACGTTCTAAAGCTTTTTCAACTTTCACGCAATACGCGTGAGCCATGGATATAACACTATGGGTGGAACAGAACGTGGTAGTAGACAAAAAAGGAGAAATAAATTCTCACACCAAAAGTAGGCAAATTAATAGGCTATGGAGATGCCCATCAATTGATATTGGTGCAAGTGAGTAGGAATTGCCATGCAATGGATGCACTAGAGCTATAAGTGTATGAAAGCTCAAAAAGAAAACTAAGTGGGTGTGCATCCAACTTGCTTTCTCATGAAGACCTAGGGCAATTTTGAGGAAGCCCATCATTGGAATATACAAGCCAAGTTCTATAATGAAAAATTCCCACTAGTAATATATGAAAGTGACAACATAGGAGACTCTCTATCATGAAGAACATGGTACTATTTGAAGCACAAGTGTGGAAAAGGATACTAACATTGTCCCTTCTCTCTTTTTCTCTTGTTGTTTTTTTTAATCCCCTTTTTTCTTCTTTTTTTGGGCTCTTTGGTCTCTCTTTTTTTATATTTTGGGCTCTTTGGCCTCTTTTTATTTTAAGTCCGGAGTCTCATCCCGACTTGTGGGGGAATCATAGCCTCCATCATCCTTTCCTCACATGGGACAATGCTCTAATAATGATGATCATCACACTTTTATTTACTTACAACTCAAGAATTACAACTCAATACTAGAACAAGCATATGACTCTATATGACTGCCTCCAGCGGTGTACCGTGATGTGCAATGATCTAGCGTGACATGTATAAAAAATATGAACGGTGGCCAAGCCAAAAATACTATGCCAACTATATGATCATGCAAAGCAATATGACAATGATGGTGTGTGTCATAATAAAACAGAACAGTGGAAGTTGCATGGGAATATATCTCAGAATGGCTATGGAAATGCCATAATAGGTAGGCATGGTGGCTGTTTTGAGGAAAGGTATAGGGTGGTTTAATGCACCGGCGAAAGTTGCACGGTACTAGAGTGGCTAGCAAAGGTGGAAGGGTGAGAGTGCGTATAATCCATGGACTCAACATTAGTCATAAAGAACTCACATACTTATTGCAAAAATTTATTAGCCCTCGAAACAAAGTGCTAATACGCATGCTCCTAGGGGGATATATTGGTAGGAAAACACCATCGCTCATCCCCGACCGCCACTCATAAGGAAGACAATCAAAAATAAATCATGCTCCAACTTCATCACATAACGAGAGACCATACGTGCTTGCTACGGGAATCACAAACCTTAACACAAGTATTTTTACTAATCCACAATTACTCACTAGCATGACCCTAATATCACCATCTTTATATCTCAAAACAAATGCAAGGAATCAAACTTCTCATATATTCAATGATCTTCATGAAAGTTTTTATTATATCCCTCTTGAGTACCCATCATATTTGGACTAAATTCATAGCCTAAGAAAATTTCCATACTATTTTGAAGACTCCCAAAATAATATAAGTGAAGCATGTGAGTTCATCAATTTCTTCAAATAAAACCACCGCCGTGCTCTAAAAATATATAAGTGAAGCACTAGAGCAACTACCTAGCTCAAAAGATATAAGTGAAGCACATAGAGTATTCTAATAAATTCACGATTAATGTTTGTCCCTCTCAAAAGGTGTGTACAGAAAGGATGATTGTGGAAAACTAAAAGGCAAAGATTCATATAATACAAGACGCTCCAAGCAAAACACATATCATGTGGTGAATAAAAATACAGCCTCAAGTAATTTCATCGATGGATTGAAGACAAAAGTGGGGATGCCATCCGGGGAATCCCCAAGCTTAGATGCTTGGTTGTCCTTGAATATTACCTTGGGGTGCCTTGTGCATACCCAAGCTTAGGCTCTTGCCACTCCTTATTCCATAGTCCATCAAACTTCACCCAAAACTTGAAAACTTCACAACACAAAACTCAACAAAAAACTCGTGAGATCCGTTAGTATGATAAAAAAAATCTCCATTTTTAGGTACTGTTGTGAACTCATTCCAATTTTATATTTTCATTATATCTACTGTATTCTAACTTCTCCATGGCTCATACCCCCCGATACTACCCATAGATTCATCAAAATAAGCAAATACTACATCAAAAACAGAATCTGTCAAAAACAGAATAGTCAGTAAAGACCAGAATTATAGTCATACTTCCGTAACTCAAAAATGTCTAAAAAATTAGGAAAACAGAGGAAGTTCATATATCAATCTTGTGTAAAACATTCAGAGTTTTCCCACCTTCCAGTGAATTTTAACAATTCTTCTATTGGACGCAAAAGTTTCTGTTTTTCAGCAAAATCAAATCAACGATCTACCAAAACATCCCAAAGGTCTTACTTGGCTCAAACACTAATTAATACACTAAAACACAATTATTACAGAAGTAATATTGCATATTTATTCAAGAACAGAAGCAAAAACAAAAAACACAAAATAAAATTGGGTTGCCTCCCAACAAGCGCTAATGTTTAACGCCCCTAGCTAGGCATAATGCATAGATCTAGGTATTGTCATCTTGGGTATGCAATTCTTTCCTAATCAAATCTTCCAAAACCTTTCTTAGTAAATCCATATTTTCATGTTCTTCCCTTCTAGCAGAAGAGCTGAAAGCATGGAAAGGACTTCGATTAGTAATTTTGACATTCATAATTTCATACTCAGGATCATCACCAAAAATATCATCATCTGAAACATGTAACTCATCTTTAATAGGTTCCCTAAACATCTCTTCAATCCACTCTTTATTAAATCCCTCGTCGATTCCCTTAGTAACCCAATCAAATTTATCATAAGCACCAAGGTATAAAGCTTGTATAACTTCCGGATAGGGGACTCTTTTCCTTAGATTGGCACTAAAAGCAAGGTAATCCCTAGACTCCAAACTATGTATAGCTTCTTTATCATGGAGAATTTCTTCTATGGGAGGGTGCTCAAAATATTTATTATAATAGGAAAAGATTTCTCTAGCTTCCCTAATTACATAGTCAAACTCACGCATAAGGGTAATAGTACCAATTTTCTTAGCCTTGGGATCACGTATGTTGGGAAGTTTGTAAAACATCTTTTGTAAGGCCGAATGCATATGTAAAAATTCTCTTTCTAATTTAACCACAAGCATGGCAATAGCATCCGCATAGCAATTTGTATTACGAAGAATAGATCCCTTATCTAAATGAATAACTCCTATGCAATCGAAGAATTCTTGAATAATATTCTTCCCAATAATATTCCCATCACCTACATGATAGATCTTTGTTTTAAGATGAGTAGGGGTTTCATTACGAAGAGGGTCATGATTAAGAATGCAAGATTCAAATTTTTCCTCAAGATTTTCACTAATATTTTCAATAACAAGCTCATCAGATTCACACATGATGGCAGAGCAAGCAATCTAGCACTCAAGCAATCAAAAAGCAAACGAGAAGACGAACGGAAAGAGGCGAATAAAAATGAATTTTTTTGTGTTTTTCTGAAAATGTTTAAGAATTGGGGGAGAGGCAAATGGAAAATAACACAAGTGCAAGAGATGAGAGTTTATAATAGGTACTTGGTAGGCTGGATGTAGATCCTCCCCAGCAACGGCGCCAGAAATTCTTCCTGCTACTTCTTGAGTTTGCGTTGATTTTTCCCTTGAAGAGGAAAGGGTGATGCAACAAAGTAGAGATAAGTATTTCCCTCAGTTAAGAACCAAGGTATCAATCCAGTAGGAGGAACACACAAGTTCCCAATAGTTGCACCTGCACAAACTAACAAATACTTGCACACAACACGGAAAAGGGGTTGTCAATCCCTTCACGGTCACTAGCAAGGGTGAGATCTGATAGAGATTGATACAAAAGATAAATAAAAGTGCTAAATAAGATAAAGATAAATAAATTGCAGCAAGGTATTTTTGTATTTTTGGTTTTATAGATCTGAAAATAATATGATGGAAAATTGACCCGGGGGCCATAGGTTTCACCACAGGCTTCTCTCTTGAAAGAATACATATGGTGGGTAAACAAATTACTGTTGAGCAGTTGATAGAAAAGCGCATAGTTATGACGATGCCGAAGGCAATGATCATAAATATAGGCATCACATCCATGACAAGTAGACCGACTCCTGCCTATATCTACTACTATTACTCCACACATCGATCGCTATCCAGCATGCATCTAGTGTATTAAGTTAACAAGAACGGAGTAACGCCTTAAGCAAGATGTCATGATGTAGAGGGATAGATCCAAGCAATATGGTAAAAAAAACTATCTTTTTATCCTTAATGGCAACAATACAAATACATGCCTCGCACCCGTACTGTCACTGAGTGAGGACACAGCAAGATTGAACCCAAAACAAAGCACCTATCTCATTGCAAGATAGATCAATCTAGTTGGCCAACCAAATTAATAGATCAGAGAGAAATACAAAGCTATCTTACTCATGCATAAAAGAGTTCAGAGAAGACTCAAATAATCTTCATAGATAATCTGATCATAAATCCACAATTCATCGGATCTCAGCAAACGCACCGCAAAAGAAAATTACATCCAATAGAACTCCAAGAACATCGACGAAAACATTGTATTGAAGATCAAAGAGAGAGAAGAAGCCATCTAGCTACTAGCTATGGACCCGTAGGTCTGTGGTAAACTACTCACACATCATTGGAAGGGCAGCAAGGTTGGTGTAGAGGCCCTCCGTGATCGAATCCCCCTTCGGCAGAGTGCCGGAAAAGGCCCCAAGATGGGATCTCACGAGAACAGAAGCTTGCGGCTGTGGAAAAGTATTTTTGGTGTGCCCTCTGGTATACGGAGAATACTTAGGTATTTATAGAGCTGAGATTAGGGTTAGGGGAGTCCCGAGGGGCCCACAACCTTGTGGGCGCACCCTACGAGCTTGTCGCTCCCTCGTGGCTCCGTTGGCCTCCTCCTCAAGCTTCGTGGGTGTCTTATGGTCCAAGAAAAATATTCAAAAAGTTTCGTTCCGTTTGGACTCCGTTTGGCATTGATTTCATGTGAAAGACAAAAACAAGGAAAAAACAGCAACTGGCACTGGGCACTATGTTAATAGGTTAGTCCCAAAAAATGATATAAAATGGCATATTAATGCATATAAAACATCCAAGATGGATAATATAATAGCATGGAACAATAAAAAATTATAGATACATTGGATACGTATCACTCGTCGGCAGCCGCCGCGCCCAGGCCGCGCCTCGCCCGCTGCCCCTGAGGCAGCCGGCCCGCCCGCTCGCCCCTACTACAGCCGGCCCCGCTCCCCTGCACCGCGCCACTCGCCCGGGCCCGTGCGCTACTCCGCCGCCAGCTGCCGCCCAGCCTCGCCAGCTCCGGCCGACGCTCGCTGCTTCGACCGTCGCGCGCCCGCGGCCTGCGCTGCTGCCTTCGATGGCTGCTGCTGCTGCAACAACTTCTGCCTCTGCCCTGTGGGCACCCCCCCTAATTTCATTAATTAGGACTAACAATTAGGATTTGTTTAACCCACTAACACTGACACGTGTTCCCCCCTGTTATAATAAAATGTTAAGTTAAATTAAAACAAGATGAGGCAATGACAAGTGGGTCCATTGACCATGTTGACCAGTCAAACATTGACTGGTTGCTGGCTGGAACTCTGGACCCCACCTGTCATACACAGTGGCTAGCTGCTGCTGTGTATAAAAGGGTTTTGCACTATTTTGGATAATTCAATTTAATAATTAAAATAAATCCAGAAATTCAAAAAATATTTAGAACTTTGAAAAATCATATAAAATAAACCGTAACTCGGATGAAAATACTTTATATATGAAAGTTGCTCAGAAAAATCAAACGAATCCGAATATGCAATCCGTTCATTTGTCGCATGCCTCTAGCATGATGAACATGGAACCGTCCCCCTCTCTTCATCTATCTGGAAAATGCCAAACGACGAGAGAACCCCTCCGGATGTTCTCCCTCTCCGTCTGCAACGTGTAGTACCGCGTTAGAACACCCGTAGCACAACATATTGTCATGTCATGCATAGTGTTGCACTTGCTTGCTTTATATATTTATTTATTTTCTTACCCCTCTTCTCCCCGGTAGACCTCAAGACCGCTGCCGATGCCACTGTGATCGACTACGTCTTCGACGGCCCTTCTTCCCTTTCAGCAGAGCTTCCAGGCAAGCAAAACCCCCTTGATCATTTTGATATCGCCCATTTCTTCCCCTCTCATGCTTGCATTAGAACTGCTTCTGCTTTTGTATGATCCTATTTTGATGCATAACCTGATTTTGTAACCTGCAATTGTTACCTTACCTGCTTATCCTAAACTACTTAGTATAGGTTGGTTAGTGATCCACCAGAGACCCCTTACCTTGTCCCAGTTGCCCCGCTTGATGACCGATGACTCAATCAACGTGATCGACGTCCAGGGCCCGACACAGCACATCACCCCCCTTAGTTGCTTGAATCTGCAGAGCTACTATCGAGTGCCGAGGGTGATACCTCGTAACGCACAACTAATGATAACTCTGCAGTGTAGCTATTTGGTCATGATCATCGAGGGTGATTCCTCCTTCACCACTCCCGATAACGACTCTCTCGTGCAACCCCTCAAGTGTGGACCATCGAGGGTGATTCCTCCAAGTCCACCTTGACGGTTACATCGAGTAGCGATCTTTCAAGGGTGATTCCCCATATTCCCCCTTGATGTTATGGACCATCTAGTAGAAATCCATCGAGGGTGATTCCTCGGATTTCCCCCTTGATGATTATAAACACACGGATACTTTAACCTTACCCCACACCATGATGAAGTCGGGTTGGGCCCGAGGGGTACTGATGATCCACAAGTATAGGGGATCAATCATAGTCCTTTCGATAAGTAAGAGTGTCGAACCCAACGAGGAGCAGAAGGAAATGACAAGTGGTTTTCAGCAAGGTATTCTCTGCAAGCACTGAAATTATAAGTAACGAGTAGTTTGATAGCAAGATAATTTGTAACGAGCAAGTAATGGTAACGGTAACAAAATTGTAGCAAGGTAGCCCAATCCTTTTGAGGCAAAGGACAGGCCAATACGGTCTCGTATGATAAGCAAAGCGTTCTTGAGGGTACACGGGAATTTCATCTAGTCACTTTCATCATGTTGGTTTGATTCGTGTTCGCTACTTTGATAATTTGATATGTGGGTGGACCAGTGCTTAGGTGCTGTTCTTACTTGAACAAACCTCCTACTTATGATTAACCCTCTCGCAAGCATCCGCAACTACGAGAAAAGTATTAAGATAAAATCTAACCATAGCATTAAACTTTTGGATCCAAATCAATCCCTTATGAAGTAGCGCATAAACTAGGGTTTAAGCTTCTGTCACTCTCGCAACCCATCATATAATAACTACTCCATAATGCATTCCCTTAGGCCCTAATAAGGCGAAGCGCCATGTAGTCGACGTTCACATGACACCACTAAGGGAATCACAACATACATACCATCAAAATATCAAACACATATCAAGTTCACATGATTACTTGCAACAAGATTTCTCCCGCGACCTCAAGAACAAAAGTAACTACTCACAAATGATAATCATGCTCAAGATCAGAGGGGTATTAAATAGCATAATGGATCTGAACATATAATCTTCCACCAAATAAACCATATAGTAATCAACTATAAGATGTAATCAACACTACTAGTCACCCACAAGCACCAATCTAAGGTTTCGATACAAAGATTGAACACAAGAGATGAACTAGGGTTTGAGAGGAGATGGTGCTGTTGAATATGTTGATGGAGATGGCCCTCCCCAAGATGGGAGAGTTGTTGGTGATGATGATGACGATGATTTCCCCCTCTGGGAGGGAAGTTCCTCTGGCGGAATCGCTCCGCCGGAGGGCAAAAGTGCTTCTGCCCAAGTTCCGCCTCGAGACGGTGGCACTTCATCCCGAAAGTCCTCCCTTTATTTTTTTCTAGGTCAAAATGACTTATAGACCAGAAGAGGGGCACCGGAGGTGGGCCGAGGAGGGCACAACCCACCAGGGCGTGCCTGGGGCCCCTGGCGCGTCTAGGTGGGTTGTGCCCACCTGGTGGGGCCCCTCTGGTAGTTATTTGCTCCATTAATTCTTATATATTCCATAAAATATCTCCGTGAAGTTTTAGCTCATTTGGAGTTGTGCAGAATAGGTGGCCTGACGTAGCTTTTTCAGGTCCAGAATTCCAGCTGCCGGTATTCTCCCTCTTTGTGTGAACCTTGCATATTATGAGAGAAAGGGCATTAGAATTACTCCAAAAAGCATTATTGTGCATAAAAACATTATAAATTTCTGTAGGAAAACATGATGCAAAATGGACGTATCAACTCCCCCAAGCTTAGACCTCGCTTGCCCTCAAGCGAAAACCGAAATCGAAAAACATGTCCACATGCTTAGAGAGAGAGGTGTCGATAAAAACAAAATACGGACATAGGAGCATCATGTATATTATTATAACAGCAACAAACTTTATTATAGAACTTTTATCACAAAAAAATTATCATAAACTTCTCATGAACAAGTAACAATTCATCACAACATCGAAGTATAAAGCATAAACTCTATTGAAAATCAACAAACTATGTTCTCAGTCAACTTTGCAACTACAATTCATCATCTTTTCAGGAAGGGTCACGTATCGGAGCCTTTTTGGCAAGTCCACATACTCAACCATCACATAGTCTTCTATGATTGCTAACACTCACCGCATACATATGAGCAAAATGTTTCAACCGGACACATAGAAAGATAGGGGCCTATAGTTTCGCCTCCCAACGTATTCACCTCAAGGGTGATGTCAACAATAATAACTCATGCCCACCCATATCCAACTGGATATATGTGCCTAGATCTTTCTTCACCACATGGTGCTTGCCAAAAGAGAAAATAAAAAGGAATAGAGAGATGCTTTGACTCTTGCATAAAAGTAAATACATAAAAGTAAAAGATAGGCCCTTCGCAGAGGGAAGCAGAGGTTGCCATGCGCTTTTTGGTTGTATGCTCAATCTCTTAGTGCAAAAGAATGTCATGTTATATTGCCCCTTATGATAGCAACCTTTATTATGCAGTCTGTCGCTTTTATTATTTGCCATCACAAGTTCGTACAATGCTCAATTTTCTCTTACACTAAATGATCTAACACATTTAGAAGCAATTTTATTGCCTTATTGCACCGATGACAACTTACTTGAAGGATCTTACTCAATCCATAGGTAGGTATAGTGGACTCTCAAAACAAGATTTGGTTTAAGGGTTTTGGATGCACAAGTAGTATCTCTACTTGGTGCGGAATTTTTGGCTAGCAAAGATGTGGGCAAGCACCACATGTTAAAGGATCTATGACAATATAACTTCTATGTGAATATGAACAAACATAAATCATTACATTGTCTTCCTTGTCCAACGTCAACAATTTTGGCATATAATATTTTGATGGGGGCTCACAATCATAAAAGATGTCCAAGATAGTGTATTTGCATGTGAATCTTCTCTTCCCTTATTAATTCTTTCATGAATTACATCATTGACCAATGCTATGTTTGTAAATCTCCAATAAAATTTTCTACTTATACTCTTCCTTATGTGATGTCAATACTTACCATAAGATTAGCATATGATCTTTTTCACTTATTTCCTTTCTTTTTATTGAACATGAAAATAAAGAAAACAAAACTCAAACTAAACTTTATTATATATCTTGCACACGATTACAGGGATAGATCACTAAGCAAGCACTTGAAAAGAAAGGATCGAGCTAAACTTTTATTCAACTAAATCAAAAGATAACTAAGGATCGAACTTAAATAAGTAAAGGCAAAAGATAATGGAGGTGATACGATACCGGGGCACCTCCCCAAGCTTGGCACAAGCCAAGGGGAGTGCCCATACCCGATACTCAAGTCTCCTTAGGTGATGAAGAAGGTGGTGGTGATGAAGTTGTCGCGATCTTATCTTCAGGTTTCCATGGCAAGGGTTCACCATCATAAGAGGAGGAGTGAGTCTCGTGGGTCCTGCAACTGGCAGCCAAACTCATACCTTTAAACCTTGCCTCATATTCAAAGACTTGGTTTTGGAGATCGTAGATCTGGCTTTGTAGAAAGTTGATTTGCTCGTTGAAGGTGAAGACGATGTCCTTCATGGACTTGCCATCCACCTTGAGATCACGGGTGTAGTCCGCGATCATCAGGTGATTAGCATTGAGTCCACGTTCCACCATCCCCTTGCACCTGAAGACCTCCAGATCCATAGCTTCAAGTCTGGCCTCCACGGTTCCCGTCCCTTTGGGGCCCTACACATCACGGATGTGGAGCACCCCCTCATGCATCTCTATAACTTGAGGGTGCTGCATCACCTCCCGCAAATATGGGTTGATGACGTTCTCGAAGAACTTGTCCTTGGAGGAGCTTGAGGCGGCCATGGTGAATTAGATCTGTCAGAAAACAGCGAGAAAAGAAAACAGAAGATTTCTTCGCGATACGGTGGTCAATAGGTTCGGGGGGTATATAAAGATTTTTTATCTTGGGAAACAAGCAAACGGGAGAAAAATAGAGTCTGGAAGGTACCCGAGGTGGGCACAACCCACCTGGGCGCGCCTGGCTCCAGGGTTGCCTTCGTGGTTGTTTCTTATTTTCCTAATTTCTAATATATTCCAAAACTGACAGAAAATATTTTTGCGGAATTTTCGGAGTCCGTTTACTTACCGTATCACGTACCTCCTCTTTTTTTCACGATTTAGGAGTGTTCCGGAAGGTTTCTTTTATGTGTTCTTCCGGTGTCATAGTTTGGATAATATTGCTTTCAACATTAATGGGTGTACCTGAGATATAATGTTTTATTCTTTGCCCATTGACAACCTTTGGGTTAGTACCTTCGGCATTATTTATTTTGATAGCTCCAGATAGATAAACCTCCTCGATAACATAGGGTCCTTCCCATTTAGAGAGAAGCTTTCCTGCAAAAAATCTGAAATGAGAGTTGTACAAAAGAACATATTCTCCAACTTTGAAGTCACGTTTTTGGATTCTTTTATCATGCCATCTTTTGACATTTTCTTTAAATAACTTGGCATTTTCATAAGCTTGGGTTCTCCATTCATCCAGAGAGCTAATATCAAATAACCTCTTTTCACCGGCAAGTTTGAAATCATAGTTGAGTTCTTTAATTGCCCAATATGCTTTATGTTCTAACTCAAGAGGCAAATGACAAGCTTTTCCATAAACCATTTTGTAGGGAGACATACCCATGGGATTTTTATATGCTGTTCGGTAAGCCCAAAGTGCATCGTCTAATTTCTTAGACCAATTCTTTCGGGACCTATTGATAGTTTTTTGTAAAATTAATTTTATTTCTCTATTGCTAAGTTCAACTTGACCACTAGACTGAGGATGATGGGGGGATGCAATTCTATGGTTAACATCACACTTAGCAAGCATTTTACGGAAAGCACCATGAATAAAATGTGAACCACCATCAGTCATTAAATATCTAGGGACTCCAAACCTTGGGAAAATAACTTCCTTAAGCATTTTAATAGAGGTGTTGTGATCAACACTACTAGTTGGAATAACTTCTACCCACTTAGTAACATAATCAACAGCAACCAAAATATGTGTAATCGAAACCCCAGACATCAAATGGTTCAACAACAAGAGAATAATTCATAGGCATTTTCTGATGCTTACCAATATTACGAATTCTTTGACATTCATCACAAGATAGAACAAACTTACAGGCATCCTTAAAGAGAGTAGGCCAATAAAAACCAGATTGCAATACCTTGTGAGCAGTTCTGTCTCCCGCACGATGCCCTCCGTAAGCTTCGGAGTGACATTTTCGTAAGATTTGTCCCTGTCATGCTCAGGTACACAACGTCTAATAATAACATCTACTCCTTCTTTATAAAGATGTGGGCCATCTCAAAAGTAATGTCTTAAATCATAAAAGAATTTTTTCTTTTGTTGGTAAGTGAAACTAGGTGGTATATATTTAGCAACAATATAATTAGCATAGTCAGCATACCAAGGAGTGTTATGAGAGACATTTATTGCAGCTAATTGCTCATCAGGAAAACTATCATTAATAGGTTGTGGGTCATCAAGAATATTTTCTAACCTGGACAAGTTATCAACTACGGGGTTCTCAGCTCCTTTTCTATCAGTGATATGCAATTCAAATTCTTGTAGCAAGAGTACCCACCTAATGAGTCGAGGTTTAGCATCTTTCTTTTCCATAAGATATTTAATAGCAGCATGATCAGTGTGAACAATCACTTTAGAATCAACAATGCAAGATCTGAATTTGTCACAAGCAAACACAACTGCTAAGAATTCTTTTTCAGTAGTAGCATAATTGTGTTGGGCACTGTCTAGAGTTTTACTAGCATAATGAATAACATTTAATTTCTTATCAACTCTTTGTCCTAAAATAGCACCAACAGCATAATCACTAGCATCACACATAATTTCAAAAGGCAAGTTCCAATCAGGTGGTTGAACAATAGGTGCAGAAATTAAGGCTTTCTTAAGTGTTTCAAAAGCTTCTACATAATCATCATCAAATACAAATGGAACAACCTTTTGTAAAAGATTTGTAAGAGGCCTAGAAATTTAAGAGAAGTCTTTAATAAATCTTCTATAGAAACCAACATGACCAAGGAAACTACGAATACCTTTGATATCTTTAGGACATGGCATTTTATCAATTGCATCAACTTTAGCTTTATCCACCTCAATACCTCGTTCAGAGATTTTATGTCCCAAGACAATACCTTCATTAACCATAAAGTGGCACTTCTCCCAATTCAAGACAAGATTAGTTTGCTCGCATCTCTGCAAAACTCGATCAAGGTTGCTTAAGCAATTATCAAATGAAGTTCCATAAACGGAAAAATCATCCATGAAAACCTCAACAATCTTTTCACAAAAATCAGAGAATATAGCAATCATACATCTTTGAAAGGTAGCAGGTGCATTGCATAAACCAAAAGGCATACGTCTATAAGCATAAGTTCCAAAAGGACAAGTAAAGGTGGTTTTATCTTGATCAGGTTGTGAAGCAGGTATTTGAGAAACACCAGACTATCCATCGAGAAAACAAAAGTGTGTGTGCTTAGATAATCTTTCTAGCATTTGATCAATAAAAGGCAGAGGGTAATGATCTTTTCTAGTTGCTTTATTTAATTTTCTAAAATCAATTACCATCCTATGGCCAGTAACAATTCTTTGTGGAATAAGTTCATTTTTATCATTAGGAACAACAGTAATACCTCCTTTCTTAGGGACACAATGAACAAGACTTACCCATCTACTATCAGCTATGGGATAGATTATACCTGCTTCCAGAAGCTTCAGTATTTTAGTTCTTACCACTTCTTTCATTTTAGGATTTAAACGTCTTTGGTGATCAACAACGGGTTTAGCATCAGGTTCCATATTAATCTTGTGCTGACAGAGAGTGGGACTAATGCCCTTAAGATCATCAAGAGTATATCCAATAGTAGCTCGGTGCTTCTTCAGAATTTTCAATAATATTACTTCTTCATGTTCTGAAAGGTTAGCACTAATAATAACAGGATATATCTTTTTCTCATCAAGATAAGCATATTTCAAAGTGTCTGGCAATTGTTTTAATTCAAACACAGGATCACCTGTAGGTGGAGGAGGACCTCCTAGAGTTTCAATAGGCAAATTGTGTTTAAGCAGAGGTCGTTGTTCAAAGAAAATTTTATCTATCTCATTCCTTTCATGCATATGCATATCATTTTCATGGTCTAGCAAATATTGTTCTAGTGGATCAGTAGGAGGCACGGCAATAGAAGCAAGACCAATTATTTCATCCTTACTAGGAAATTCTTTCTTATGATGTTTCCTATTGAACTTGGAAAAATTAAACTCATGAGACTCATCACCAAAACTAACACCGACGGTTTGTTTCTCACAATCTATTTTAGCATTAACGGTGTTCAAGAAAGGTCTACCAAAGATAATGGGACAAAAGTCATCTTGTGGGGAACCAAGAACAAGAAAATCAGTAGGATATTTTATTTTCCCACACAAGACTTCAACATCTCTAACAATCCCAAGTGGTATGATGGTGTCTCTATTAGCAAGTTTAATAGTAACATCTATGTCTTCTATTTCAGCGGGTGCTATGTCATTCATAATTTCTTGATATAAGGTAAAGGGAATAGCACTCACGCTAGCACCTAAGTCACATAAACCATGATAACAGTGATCTCCTATTTTGACTGAGACAACAGGCATGCCAACAACAGGTCTATGTTTATCTTTTTCATCAGGTTTAGCAATTCTAGTAGCTTCATCACAAAAGTAAATAACATGCCCATCAATATTTTCTTCCAAGAGATCTTTAACCATAGCAACACTAGGTTCTACCTTGATTTTTCAGCAGGTTTGGGTGCTCTAATATAGATTTTATTGACCACGGTTGAGACCTTAGCATGTTCCTTTATCCTAAGGGGGAAAGGTGGTTTTTCGATGTAAGCAGTAGGAACAACTGGGTCAACATTATAAATGATAGTTTTATCTTCAACCACAACCGGTTCTTTAATTTCTTCTTTAATAGGTGGGTGATATTTAAACCACTTCTCTTTAGGGAGATCAACATGAGTAGCAAATGATTCACAAAAAGAGGCTACTATCTCAGAGTCAAGTCCATATTTAGTGCTAAACTTTTGAAAAGCATCAGTATTCATAAAAGATTTAACACAATCAAACTTAAGCATAATACCTGACTCTTTACCTTCATTGAGTTCCCAATCTTCAGAGTTGTGTTTAATTCTTTCTAAGAGATCCCACCTGAATTCAAGAGTCTTCTTCATAAAAGAACCAGTACAAGAAGTATCGAGCATGGATTGATCATCACGAGAAAGCCGAGCATAAAAATTCTGAACGATAATTTCTCTTGAGAGCTCATGATTGGGGCATGAATATAACATTGACTTAAGCCTCCCCCAAGCTAGAGCGATACTTTCTCCTTCACGAGGCCAAAAATTATATATATAATTCCGACCACGATGAACTAGATGCATAGGATAATTTTTTTGGTGAAATTCCAATTTCAAACGATTCCAATTCCAAGATCCAATATCATCGCATAGCCTATACCATGCCAATGCTTTTCCCTTCAAAGATAAAGGGAAAACCTTCTTCTTAGCTTCATCTCCGGGTAAACCTGCAAGCTTAAATAATCCACAAATTTCATCCACATATATCATGTGCATATCAGGATGTTCAGTTCCGTCTCCTGCATAAGGATTAGCTAGCAGTTGTTCTACCATACCCGAAGGAATTTCATAACCAATATTTTCAGTAGGTGCAGTAGGTTGAGGGGCAACTAATTGTGGTTCCGGTCGAGGTGAAGATACCCCGAACAAACCCCTCAAAGGATTGTTCTCCATAGTAACAAGTGACAATAGATTTCAGGATGTAGTAATAATTTTTCCTTACCGATTTCCACTTACCAAGAGCGCTTCACTCCCCGGCAACGGCGCCAGAAAAGAGCCTTGATGATCCACAAGTATAGGGGATCAATCATAGTCCTTTCGATAAGTAAGAGTGTCGAACCCAACGAGGAGCAGAAGGAAATGACAAGTGGTTTTCAGCAAGGTATTCTCTGCAAGCACTGAAATTATAAGTAACGAGTAGTTTGATAGCAAGATAATTTGTAACGAGCAAGTAATGGTAACGGTAACAAAATTGTAGCAAGGTAGCCCAATCCTTTTGAGGCAAAGGACAGGCCAATACGGTCTCGTATGATAAGCAAAGCGTTCTTGAGGGTACACGGGAATTTCATCTAGTCACTTTCATCATGTTGGTTTGATTCGTGTTCGCTACTTTGATAATTTGATATGTGGGTGGACCAGTGCTTAGGTGCTGTTCTTACTTGAACAAACCTCCTACTTATGATTAACCCTCTCGCAAGCATCCGCAACTACGAGAAAAGTATTAAGATAAAATCTAACCATAGCATTAAACTTTTGGATCCAAATCAATCCCTTACGAAGTAGCGCATAAACTAGGGTTTAAGCTTCTGTCACTCTCGCAACCCATCATCTAATAACTACTCCACAATGCATTCCCTTAGGCCCTAATAAGGTGAAGTGCCATGTAGTCGACGTTCACATGACACCACTAAGGGAATCACAACATACATACCATCAAAATATCGAACACATATCAACTTCACATGATTACTTGCAACAAGATTTCTCCCGCGACCTCAAGAACAAAAGTAACTACTCACAAATGATAATCATGCTCAAGATCAGAGGGGTATTAAATAGCATAATGGATCTGAACATATAATCTTCCACCAAATAAACCATATAGTAATAACTACAAGATGTAATCAACACTACTAGTCACCCACAAGCACCAATCTAAGGTTCCGGTACAAAGATTGAACACAAGAGATGAACTAGGATTTGAGAGGAGATGGTGTTGTTGAAGATGTTGATGGAGATGGCCCTCCCGAAGATGGGAGAGTTGTTGGTGATGATGATGACGATGATTCCCCCCCCCCCCGGAGGGAAGTTCCTTCGGCGGAATCGCTCCGCCGGAGGGCAAAAGTGCTCCTGCCCAAGTTCCACCTCGAGATGGTGGCGCTTCGTCCCGAAAGTCCTCCCTTTATTTTTTCTAGGTCAAAATGACTATATACCAGAAGAGGGGCACCGGAGGTGGGCCGAGGAGGGCACAACCCACCAGGGCGCGCCTGGGGGCCCTGGCGCGCCCAGGTACGTTGTGCCCACCTGGTGGGGCCCCTATGGTAGTTATTTGCTCCATTAATTCTTATATATTCCATAAAAAATCTCCGTGAAGTTTCAGCTCATTTGGAGTTGTGCAGAATAGGTGGCCTGATGTAGCTTTTTCAGGTCCAGAATTCCAACTGCCGATAGTCTCCCTCTTTGTGTGAACCTTGCATATTATGAGAGAAAAGGCATTAGAATTACTCCAAAAAGCATTATTATGCATAAAAACATTATAAATAACAGTAGAAAAACATGATGCAAAATGGACGTATCAGGTACTCGCGAAAGAAATGTGAAGTCGGGTTGACAATGAGTGTACCCGTGAGTTGATGTGTAGTCGGGTTGACCTGGAGGGTACCCGCGAGTTTTCCACGCGGCACGGCCGGGCGTTCTTAGCCCTTGCCGTAAGTCCATGAGACGGGGCGACGGGACCACATATTGTGGATCATTGATCGTTACCGCGCGCTCCCAAGACACTAATGATTTGGATATGTGATCTGAGTAGGCCTCTGGCCTTTTCGCACTAACCACCACGCGGGAATAAGTATGGGCACTTTACGTCGTATGTATCAGTCAAAAGCTCTTCGAACATCAGTGACTGAGCGGCACATGTCGGGTTGGACTGGTTAAGCCCGCGCTTCTATAAGGGGGCTAGGTCTGCTCACCGGCCGCGTATGCAACGTGCAGGAGTGCAAAGGGCGATGGGCCCAAGATCCCTGCGCGCTTAGGATGTAGACTAGCTTGCTGGCCTCTCTGATGAGCCTAGGTAGGACTGCGGTGTGTTCATCGGCCGAGGCCAGTCATGACCTGATGGTGTGTCCGGTTGGAGTTGATCGAACGTGTTGGGTAAGTTTGTGCACCCCTGCAGGGAAGTATATCTATTCGAATAGCCGTGTCCAATGTAACGGACGCTCGGAGTTGTATCCTGATCGATACAACTAGAACTGGATACTGGATGCTGAGGCACGAAATGGATATGATGGCTCCGGGATTGCCTTCTCGCAGGGAGTTGAGGAAGTGATCTATGGGCGTTGTTACAACATACTTACTACTATTATAATATGTTACTCTTATCTCTTCTGATGCTGCAAGATGCTTGAAGATGCTAATCTTTGATACGCTAGGCTTTCCCCCTTCTCTTCTAGCATTCTGCAATTCAGTCCACAGATACAGCCCATTCCTTTGATACAGATGCATGCTTAAATTAGTTCTGATGTAAGTCTTGCGAGTACTTTGGATGAGTACTCACGGTTGCTTTGCTACCTCTTTTCCCCTATACCCGATTGCTGCGACCAGATGACGGAGTCCAGGAGCCAGATGCCACCACCGACAACTACTACTACCCCAAGGGTGCCTACTACTACGTGGAGGCCGACAACGACCAGGAGTAGTTAGGAGGCTCCCAGGCACGGGGCCTTGCCTTTTCGATCGTTGTTACTTTTGTGCTAGCCTTCTTAAGGCAAACTTGTTTAACTTATGTCTGTACTCAGATATTGTTGGTTTCCCTAACTTGTTTGTATTCGAGTGCTCGAGGCCCCTGACTTGTCATATAAAGCTTGTATGACTTTAATTTGTGTCTAGAGTTGTGTTGTGATATCTTCCCGTGAATCCCTGATCTTAATCGTACACGTTTGCATGTATGATTAGTGTATGATTGAATCGGGGGCATGACAAGTTGGTATCAGAGCCGACTGCCTGTAGGAACCCCCTTTCCAACTCCTTGGCCGAAGTTGAGTCTGGTCATTGAAAAAACATTTACTAACATTGTTGTGTGGCTTACGGGCCCACATCACAATTGGGTGGTATTAGGATCTTTTATTCCTCGTTCAGACTCTGGGACTCTGATCTCTCTTCTATTCGGGTTAAATGATTTTGCAAACTCTAACTCTAGGTTCTCGTAACTACTTCCTCCCGGAGAGCCCTTGATCTCGGATGATCGCCTGCTTTATTAGAAGATCCCGAAGATACTATTCGATGTTTACCCAAGAACCTTGTGCCCTTTGCCTTTTCAATTCCCTACCACCGATATATCCATATGGATAATGACATACACTCGTCATTCTTACAATCATTCCCCATTGATCTTGTTATGACAAGATACCCCGAAGCATTTTACCATGTTTCAAGAATCCATTGTGTCTGCTGCCTTGTAGCTCCTTTTCCGCATGAATACTAATACGAATAATTCCTCACACTTACCGAGGATTCGTTCATCCCCAGTTGTTCATGTGTTTCACAAAATACTTCATAATTGTAACACCCCAGTGGTTAGCCACAGTAATCCCACTTTTGATAATGCCATGTCATCATGATCAGCAGTGCTTAAACATCAATTGGATCATATCTCTTTTCAATTTAAATTCAAAATGGAAATTCAAACTTAAATGAAACTAAAAGTTGTTCAAATTGGAAAACAAAAATGTGCATCATGTTGCAAATATTCCCATAGCATTCATAAAAATGATTGCAACATTTATTGGAATTGTAAAAGGACTCAAATAACAAGAAACAACAGCAAAATAGCACTATTTAATCCTTTTTCAATTAAATAAAATCCAAACAAAAAGATATGGACACCAAACCAATTTCTAGCAGTGACCAATTTTGCACTGTTAATATTTGGACCAGTCTCATATTTTACAAAAGTCATTTGGAGTAAAAACAAAAGACAAAACAGAAAAAGAAAAGGAAAACAGAAAAACAAAAATAAGAAAAGAAAAAGACCCAGGGCACTGGACTGAGTCCACAGTGCCAGCCCAGCCCCCCCCCGCCCATCCCCTCCCTGTAGCGACCAGGGCGGTCGCTACAGGCGCGCCCCGCTCGCCGTCCTCGCCGGACCCGCTCACCGCCGGCGCCTGGGGGTATAAAGCCGCCTCCCCCGGCTCCCCCTTGACCTCCCCAACCCTAGCACTCCTTCTCCCCTCTCCCAGATCCGCCGCCACCACCGCTGCTCCACCTCGCCGCGCAGCCATGGCCACGGTGCCGTAAACGCCACGGCCACCGGCTCCGTCTCACTCCGCCGTGTTGACCACCGGTTCCCTCGAGCTCGACTACGTTGCCCCACGCCATCAAATCGAGCCGGGAGGATCTCCTTCGCCGCACCTACCTCGCCCCCTTCCTCGGGCCGCCGCCGTCGATATTCACCGCCGCCGGCTGCTCCACGTCTTCCCCGGGCACACGCGAACGGCTACGCCCCACCGTGAGCACCTCCATCCTCTCCTGCCTCTTTGCTCGCCCGCTCGCTAGCCGTAGGTCGCTCGCCGCGTTGCCGTGCTCGGCCGGCCGCCGTGCCTCGCCGTTCAGCCACCTCTGTCGCACGTTTTGCCTTGCATTTGGCTCGGTTCGTCGCCGTTGCGTCCGCCGGTTTGAATGCCACTGAAACCCCGCGCAAAACCTCGCCGTAGCCCCTCCCGCACCACTCACCGGAGCACACCTCCGCTCGGGTCGTCGTCGGCCCCTCTCCGGCCATTTTCCGGCCACCCCGCCGCCACCATTCGAACCGCGGCCCTCGCGCGGTGCCAACGCCGCCGACCGCGTCGCGAACGGCCACCCACAGGCGAAACCCGGGCCGCGCCGGCTCTCTGCCGCCGTGCGCGCGCGCGTCGGAGGCACTCCGGTGGCCCTGCCGACGTGGCCGCCACGTGGACCACCCCTGGGCCCCATCCTGGGCTGCTGAAAGGTGGGCCCATGGGGCCAACTGTTGACCGTTGACTTGGTCAACTGATCTGACTAGTGGGCCCCACGGCTCTGTTAATTAGGTGCTAAATAAAATGGGTTAATTTAATTAGGTTTAGTTAGATGTGTCAATGACATGTGGGTCCCTCCCCCACAGATTAGCTTAGTTTAAATCAAAACTAACCATGGATTAACTCTGTGTCAATGACATGCGGGTCCCACAGGTCAGGTTTGACCCTGGTCAGCCAGGTTTGACCGGTTGATGTCATGCTTAGGTCATGCTGACATCACTTTACACTGTTTCGGATAATGTTGATTTAAATAATTAAATAAAATTCAGAAAATCAATAAAACTTTAGAAAATCATATAAATTAATCCGTAGCTCAGATCGAAAAACTTTGTACATGAAAGTTGCTCAGAACGACGAGACGAATCCGAATCCGCGGACCATTCGTCCATCACACGTCCCTAACTATCCGAACATGGAACCGTTCCCCTTCGGTCATCTATTTGACAAATGTCCGAAACCGGGAAAACATTCCCGGATGTTTTCCCTCTTCACCTATATCGTGTAGCACCGCGTCCGAACACCCCTAGCTCTGCGTATTGTCATGTCATGCTATTGTTTGCTTTATACTTACTGTTTCTTCCCCCTCTTCTCTCTCGGTAGACCCCGACCCCGACGTCGTCCCCGAGACCGACGTAGCTCCGGAGCCCGACGCCACCATTGACGACCTTTGCCTTTGCCGCCGAGCAACCAGGCAAGCACCCCCCCTTGAGCATACCGATATCGCCTATTCTTCCTCTCTCATGCTTGCATTAGAATTGCTGCTGCTACTGCTTTACCTATTCTGATGCATAGCCTGTTTATTGTAACCTGCTATTGAAACCTTACCTGCTTATCCTAAACTGTCTAGTATAGGCTGGGTAGAGACCTATCAGTGACCCCACTAGTCCCGACTGCCCCGCTGGATTTTCAGAAGACCCGATCAACGGGATTGAAGACCAGGCCCCGGCACCGCACATCACCCCCCTTAGTTGTAACGACACTGCAGCGTTACTATCGAGTGCCGAGGGTGAAACCTCTTGTAGCACTTCTGATGTTAATTCTGTAGAATAGCTAGTCGGTCGTGGTCATCGAGGGTGATTCCTCCTTCCCCACTTCCGATAACGACGCTATCGTACAACACCTCAAGTGTGAACCCACCGAGGGTGATTCCTCCTAAGTTCACCTTGACGGTTACATCGATTAGGAATCCAACGAGGGTGATACCTCGGATTCCCTTGATTTATGGACACACGGATACTTGGACTTTACATTGTTACTTGGAAGGCGGGTCGACCCTGAGGGGTACCCGCGTGTGATGTGAAGACGGGTTGCCTGGATGGTGCCCGAGAGATGAATACGAGGCGTGGCCGGGCATTCTTGGCCCTTGCCGCAAGTTCTCGAGACGGGGCGACGGGGTCACATTGATCGTGAGTCTCTGCTCGTTACCGCACCCCCAAGGTACTAACGGTTTGAATATGGGATCTGAGTGGGCCTCTGGCCCGATAGCACTAACCATCACCCGGGAATAAATATGGGTACTCTGCATCGTATGCATCAGCCGAAAGCTCTGTCAGACGTCCAGTTCAGCATTGCGGCCAGGACGGACCGGCGCCCTCCTGGTGCCTGGCTTCACCCTGCTCGCAACGACCCGGAGTGCACAGGGCGATGGCCCAAGACCCCTGAGCGCTTAGGATATAGACCGACGGGGACCTCTCTGCAGAGTTCTAGGTAGGGTTGCGGTGTGTCGTTTGGCCGAGGTCGGGCATGACCCGGAAAAGTGTGTCTGGCCGGAGTTAAGCGAGCGTGGTGGGTAAGTTGGTTTACCCCTGCAGGGAAGAACTAATCTATGCATAGCCGGATCCTCGGTAATGGACACTCGAAGTTGTATCCTGATTGATACAATTAGAACTGGATACTTGGATACTATGGCTCTGGGATTGCTTTCTCGCAGGGAGTCAAGAAAGAATCTCTGGGTGAGGTTGAGACTTAATGATACTGCCACATTATATTGTACTATTCTACTCTCTTCTATTGTTGCAAGACTGCTGAAGATGCTAGTCTTTGATAGGACTAGGCTTTCCCCTCTATTCTGGCACTTCTGCAGCCCAGTTCACATATACAGCCTCTCTTTGATAATGTTGCTTATGTAGTGTAGATCCTTGCTTGCTGAGTACTTCGGATGAGTACTCACGGTTGCTTTGCTTTCTTTTTCCCCCATATTCCTTTTGATGCAACCAGATGATGGAGCCCCTGAGACAGCTGCCCCCGCCAACGACCGCTACTACTACCCCGAGGGTGGTTACTACTATGAGTTGACTGACGACCAGGAGTAGGATCGGAGGGTCCCAGGCAGGAGGCCTGCGCCTTTCGATCGTAGTGTTTTCTTTTGCCTCAACTTTCTAAGGGCTTATCTGTTTCTGTTTCATATCTGTACTCAGATATCTGATGCTTCCGCTGACGCTTGTACGCAAGCTTATGTATTCGAGCCCTTGAGGCCCCTGGCTTGTAATATAAAGCTTGTATGACTTTATTTATGTTTTAGAGTTGTGTTGTGATATCTTCCCGTGAGTCCTTAGGCTTGATCATGTGCATTTGCGTGTATGATTAGTGCACGATTAAGCCGGGGGCGTCACAAGTTGGTATCAGAGCCGGCTGCCTCTAGAAACCCCCCCCCCCTTTCCAACTCCTTGGCCGAAGTTGAGTCTAGTAACCGAAAACTATTTTACTAACTTGGCTGTGTGGCTTACGGGCCCACATCGCCAATTGGGTGGTATTAGGATCTTTTATTCCTCGTCTATACTCTGGGACTCTGATCTCTCTTCTACTTGGGTTAAATGAATTTTACTAATGCCGACACTTAGGATCTCGTAAATCTCGTCTACCCGGAGAGCTGGATATCTATGCTTAATTCCTTACCATTGATCTGATTAGTCTGATAATCATTTTCGTTTCCATTGTTTTGTTTAACCTTTCTCTCCGAGTTGTATTATACTTCTCATTGTCTTTTGACAACCCTGAATTTCCTCTGTTTCAGATGGATCGTTTGTTTCCACCACGCCCTATGACGCAGCTTGTGCTTCGTACTTGGGCTCATGGTGCCCCCGGTTTTCCAGCTGTCCTGATCGCGCTCCTGACCAGGCTGGGCTACCGTTGGTACCCCGAGTACATGGTCTACGAGGATTACCACGAGTTCAACCAGGATCAGTACCATGCTGATGTTCGTATCTATGATCAGCGCGATGACTCAGACACTGAGCTGCACCTTTTCCACGGTATCGGCGTGACGATTGAGATGGCAGTACATGATGCCGCCTACTCTGCTGTCGCACGTCTCCGAGGAGAGTTCAGCGATAGCTTGGATGCTTCTGAGTTCCGATACATTCCGTATGCCCCTACTGGAGATACTGCTGGATACTACACAGCTATTTGTGCCCCGTACGAGCCTCGTCGCTACGACCCGCGCGTTCTGATTCAGTGCACTCAGGCTCTGGATCGCACCTGCAGGGAAGAACTAATCTATGCATAGCCGGATCCTCGGTAACGGACACTCGGAGTTGTATCCTGATTGACACAATTAGAACTGGATACTATGGCTCTGGGATTGCTTTCTCACAGGGAGTCTAGAAAGGATCTCTGGGTGAGGTTGAGACTTAATGATACTGCTACATTATATTGTACTGTTCTACTCTCTTCTATTGCTGTAAGACCGCTGAAGATGCTAGTCTTCGATAGGACTAGGCTTTCCCCTCTATTCTGGCACTTCTGTAGCCCAGTCCACATATACAGCCTCTCTTTGATAATGTTGCATATGTAGTGTAGATCCTTGGTTGCTGAGTACTTCGGATGAGTACTCACGGTTTCTTTGCTTTCTTTTTCCCCCATATTCCTTTTGATGCAACCAGATGATGGAGCCCCTGAGACAGCTGCCCCCGCCGATGACCGCTACTAATACCCCGAGGGTGGTTACTACTACGAGTTGACTGACGACCAGGAGTAGGATCGGAGGGTCCCAGGCAGGAGGCCTGCGCCTTTCAATCGTAGTGTTTTCTTTTGCCTTGACTTTCTAAGGGCTTATCTGTTTCTGTTTCATATCTGTACTCAGATATCTGATGCTTCCGCTGACGCTTGTACGCAAGCTTATGTATTCGAGCCCTCGAGGCCCCTGGCTTGTAATATAAAGCTTGTATGACTTTATTTATGTTTTAGAGTTGTGTTGTGATATCTTCCCGTGAGTCCTTAGGCTTGATCGTGTGCATTTGCGTGTATGATTAGTGCATGATTGAGCCGGGGGCGTCACCATAATGCTATTCGATCTTTCGAAAATCCGCTATAGCCTATTGCTCGCAAAATATTTGCCTGCTTGCATTATGGGTAATTCCATATGCAAAGCAGTATTCATTGACGTCCTTTGTCTTTATCATCTTAGGCCCATTGATTCAATGTGTGGGAATGCACACAATCATCAGTTGATCCTTATATATTATCTTTCCGGCTCAGATGTCTTTCCGAACATGAGCAGGTTCTCGACAAATCAAACCTTGGTTGATTGTCCATCTAAATCTATTCAACTTACTCATCTTTGATCTGAGCGTCTGAATCTGATACACTGATCTGGAAATAATCATTTCTTTGAATTAAAGCATCAAATTATTCAGATGTTTCTATAATCCTAAGCCTTTGCATTTTTCTTCCT
Source organism: Thinopyrum elongatum (assembly GCA_011799875.1). Classification (NCBI taxonomy): domain Eukaryota; kingdom Viridiplantae; phylum Streptophyta; class Magnoliopsida; order Poales; family Poaceae; genus Thinopyrum; species Thinopyrum elongatum. The sequence goes on from CM022300.1 coordinate 238,759,058, forward strand.
CTAATTGAGTATCGATACTCACATCAGCTCCGTTGTGGATCGCCAGATCCATTGTTGGATTATTATCCGATAGTATCCTTCATATTTAATCACCTTGTGAGTTATTTCCCTAATATATAATGCCTTTGGTAAATTGTATCCTCTCCTTTTGTCAACCATGCTCTAATTCTGAGCTTGAGTTAATTACCCCTAAAGTTTCTGGTATATGTTCCTAAGATGCCCCGATGGGTTGAACTTATGCCTTCCCTAATCCGTGTGAACCCGAAAGTTTCACGGGTCATACTCCTCTGGTATTTCACCAGGTAGTTCTTCACATTCAAATAATTTTTATCACAGCAGTAAATGAAAGGTTATGCATTGAAGAAGTGGGAGTCGACCTTGAACTTTGTGTTCATGCCCATGGACATGATGTAGATCCTATCATGGAAGCTTCTTGTAATAATAACTATTTCCTTGATACAATATCATCTGGTATCTCTGAATTGATCCTTTGCAATCATGGTTCCAACCATATTTTCTCCTTGATTCCATTTCTCAGACAAGTTAAAGCACTTGTCTTCTGCAGATCAATACATCTCCGCAACCTCTATTTTGATCTTCCTTCGAGTATTACCCTCCGGTATCTCGAGAATATCAACGAACTATGTTGCTTCCTATGAGTCTTCATCTAGTATTCCTTCTCACCGATTTCATATTTCCCCCGGGTTCTGAGTTATTAGTCACTCGAGAACACCAATAAGTGAATCAATTCCGCACTCTGATTCAATAACTATAAGTAATTTTCATTCCTTATGAGTTTAATAATCCTTCAAGTCATTCCTAGCCTAATCGGCTATATCATTACCATGCTAAATTTTAACTGTGCAATCTGGTCCTTCTTCCCGGAGCACAATTTTCGATGATGAGCTAAGCTAACATCGATCTTCCTCGTCATATCATTTCGCCTTGAACAGTAAGCTTGATTTCAAGTTTGTGTTGTACCCGTGGTTCCAATAACCTTTCGCTTCATCATCCCTTTGACTTGATGTCATCGCCGATCGATTACATCTTCATGAAATGTCTCAACAAATGTGTCGTGATCATCATCAATATTCTGAGCTCTTCCATGATATCAATCGAATTCATTATGAGAAATACCATCCTTGCCCCTCGATGATTTATGTTATCATCGACAACATTCTTGCCTTCCCCCCAACACAAACTTGTTCATACAATTTTGGAAATACATCCTTTTTGACATGTCGATGGATTGCTATTGAACCCATCAGCCACATCCTCATCTTTTCCTTGATGAAATTGTATGACTTGTTTTATAAGTTGTCTCTAATGGATCCTTTGTGTATCCAAAGTCTGACCTTTACCTGATGACCATGTCAATGCTATCCCGAAGCATGTCTGTGATACTCCGATTATCTACAGGAACCTTGGAAGAGCCATGCTATACGTTTCTTGAGCCATTATCCAAACACCATGGTATGGGTCATGTCATGAATTTCCTCGCGCCCTTTACCGAAGTGATTATCTACATGTTGTCCTTTCATGTATATCTTGCTCTCCTTCTTCTTGTGAAGGATATACTCCTAATACTTGTGTTTTAAACACATTTTCCTTTCCATTGTTTTGTTTAACCTTTCTCGTGATCTTTATGAAATAAGCAGTAATATTTCCCTGCTTATGTAAACACCTCGGTGTACAACCCTGTCAAGTATAACTCTATTACTATTGTTGATGACATTCTGGTAACCCCGATGGACGAGAACCTTGCCTATTGGTCCGCCTCATCTTAACGAGAAGGTAAATGGTTATCTTTGTTCCCCGCCCTTGGTACCGACGCTCTTGCTAACAAAGCTGACAAGCTATCCTCTGACATGTCTTGCTATCATGACCGTGCAAATATCACCGCCTTACCTACTTTTAAACCACATGGTGGGCCCATAACCCACAAATCCACAGGATCGAAACCTGACTCTCCTATACACCCCCTGTTTCCAAAGTTATTCCGCACACTTGGCTTCGTATGTAGATCACGAGCCACCTTCCTAGAATTGATCTACTCTGGTATCAAACGCAATATTTATTTCAGTTGCTCTGAACCCCTTTCACCTTCGGATTAGGCATCGAACGATTGCCTGCCCGCTCAAAACTTCTCATAGTACCTTCTTACTTTGCTCTCGATATTTTCTTAAGTTTCCATTAGAGAGTTACTTTCCGCCACCTTCCCTGATGTTATCTATCAGATAAGCAACCTTGTAGAGGGTCGTTATTTCGAAGTTACCCCTTGTCTTTTCGTAAGTACGATGAAGACACCGAAGAAAGGATGACGACTTCATCATGATAACCTGGAGCAGAGGAATGAAAACGTCGACAGAAGGGATCGACTTCTTCGAGAAGAGCAACCCAGAGCAAGAAGATCCGTTAGAATTTTGTAACCAGAACTTACCCCTTACTCCACCTCTTCAATCTCGGGACGAGATTTCCTGTAGTGGAGGAGAATTGTAACGCCTGGATAATCAAGCTACAGTAATCCCATATTAATTGTGCCATGTCATCACTTTTACTGTTGCTAAGTCCCACGTTGATTCAAACTAATTCAAAATTCAAATTAAAATAAAGTCAAATAATTAAAGTTTTCAAATATCAAAACTAAAAAGTACAAGTTGTGGCAAATAAATCATAGGTAATATTGGAGGTGAACCAACTTTTTTAGGAAGTGATTAAATATCATAAAATAATTAAAACAACAACTAAAACAATTATTTAAATACAATTTAAAACATAACAAACACAAAATGTTTTATTTAGAGTGCCAAGTTAAATATGGCAGTGGCATAATTAATATTACCAATTTAGGTTCTAAGTCCATATTTTATAAAACTAAAAATGAAATAAAACTGAAGGGTAAATAAAAACAAAAAAGAAAAGAAAAAGCCCACAACCCCCTGCCCCCTAGGCCTAGCCCACCCAACCGGACCCCTCCCCTTTGTCGTCTACCCCGCTACACGGAGACGACCGAGACGACCCGAGCCGAGTCCCAGCCGGATCGCCTCGCCGGCGAACTCCCCCCTGGTGGATAAGATTGCCACGGCCCTCGCCTCCTTGATCCCCTCCCCACTCTCCTCCACTCACCCACCCGCGCACCCCCTTTCGTCCCTCTACGCCCGAGGACGCTGATGTCGTCGCCCCGCCTCGCCGCTGTCGCCATGGACCTCCTCGCCCGCGGGACCCCCATGCTCGCCGTCACCTGAGGCCTTCACCAGGACATACGCCTGCCTCCCCTGCTTTGCCTACGGCCAAGGGATCGATCCCAACACCTCTGCATCGCTGCGAATCATCGTCGTCATCCTCTACAACCCGTCGGCGACCCTCTTCAAATTGGCCGCTTCTAGGGCTCCCCCGAGCTCTTCGACCTCCTTACCGATTCATTGTGAGACACAGCTCCTTCTCGTCCCTTTCCCTGCATCGATCCGGTCCCCTAGATCACCCCATCGACCGTCGGTGTAGCACCGTAGACCGCCCGGAGTTGCCACGACCCCGTCGCCACGCACGCACGTGGCCGTCCGCCCCTGCGTGCCCCGCAAGCCTCCCCTGTCGTGCCCTCCCATGCGCCCGATGCGGCCCACTGATAGCCCATAAGTATAGGGGATCGCAACAGTTTTCGAGGGTAGATTATTCAACCCAAATTTATTGATTCGATAAAAGGGGAGCCAAAGAATATTTGAGAGTATTAGCAACTGAGTTGTCAATTCAATCACACCTGGAGATTAATTATCTGCAGCAAAGTGATCAGTAGCACAGTAATATGATAGTTTTGATAGTAGTAGCAGCAGCAGTAACGGTAACAGTGATAGCAGTAGTTTCGTAGCAAGTGCAATAGTAATAGCAGCAGTAGTAACTTAGCAAGATCAATTTGTAGGAAAATCGTAGGCATTGGATCGGTAATTTGTTGGATGATATTCATCATGAGACAGTTATAACCTAGGGCGATATGGCACTAGCTCCAGTTCATAAATATAATGTAGGCATGTATTCCGTAAATAGTCATACGGGCTTATGGAAAGAACTTGCATGACATCTTTTGTCCTACCCTCCCATGGCAGCGGGGTCCATATTGGAAACTAAGGGATATTAAGGCCTCCCGATGAATAGAGAACCGGAACAAAGCATTAACACACGGTGAATACATAAACTCCTCAAACTACGGTCATCACCGGGAGTGGTCCCGACTATTGTCACTCCGGGGTTGCCGGATCATAACACGTAGTAGGTGACTATAACTTGCAAGATCAGATCTAGAACATGGATATAATGGTGATAACATAAACGGTTCAGATCTGAAATCATGGCACCCAGGCCCAAAGTGACAAGCATTAAGCATGGCAAAGTCATAGCAACATCAATCTCAAAACATAATGGATACTAGGGATCAAGCCCTAACAAAACTAACTCGATTACATGATGAATCCCATCCAACTCCTCACCGACCAGTGAGCCTACGAAGGAATTACTCATTCTCGATGGGGAGCATCATGGAATTGGCGATGGAGAAGGGTTAGTGATGACGAATACCAAAGATCCCCCTCTCCGGAGCCCCAAACAGACTCCAGATCTGGCCTCCCGATGAAGAACAGGAGGTGGCGGCGGCTCTGTCTCGCGGAACACAATAATTCTTTCTCCTTGATTTTTTTCTGGAAAAATGTGATTTTATAGCTTCGGTTTCAGGGTCTGCGGGGCCACCAGGTGGGGACAACCCACCTGGGCACGCCTGGAGGGGGTGGCGCGCCCTGGTGGGTTGTTCCCACCCAGGTGCCCCCCCTCCGGTGGTTCTTGGCTCCAGTATTTTTCTTTTATTGTATAAAAATTCTTCGCAAAGTTTCGTTCCATTCCGAGAACTTTTATTTCTGCACAAAAACAACACCATGGTAGTTCTGCTGAAAACAGCGTCAGTCCAGGTTAGTTTCATTCAAATCATGCAAATTAGAGTCCAAAACAAGAGGAAAAGCGTTAGGAAAAGTAGATACGATGGAGACCTATCAACTCCCCCAAGCTTAAACCTTTGCTTGTCCTCAAGCAATTCAGTTGATAAACTGAAAGTGAAAAAGAAAAACTTTTATGAACTCTTTTGCTCTTGTTTGCATAAATAAGCTTAAGTAGCACCCAGGTTTTCAGCAAAGATTATAACTAACCATGTTGACAATAACTCTTAAAATTTACATTAACTCATAACAATGACATAATCAGCTAGCGAGCATTAATAAGATATCTCAAACAACAACACGTTATTAAAACAACCATGATATAATATGATAATAGTGGTATCTTGCTAGCCCTTTCTGAGACCGCAAAACATAAATGCAGAGCACCTCCAAAGTCCGAGCAGTGACTAAACATTGTAATTCATGGTAGAAAAGATCCAGTCATGATGCACCCAACATTAGCTACACACAATGCATAAGCATGACAGCAGTGCTCTCAGGTTCTGGCGCTTATTTGAGAAGGTGATGACACAACATAAAAGTAAATAGATAGTCCCTTCGCAGAGGGAAGCAGTGATTTGCAGAGGTGCCAGAGCTCAAGTTTTAAAAACAAAGGTAAATGAAATTTTAAGAGATGCACCCTTCTTGGTTACTTCGCGACCATCAGTTATCAATATATTCCATGCTAAACACATTAGTGGCGGTTCCCAAATGATAAAAGTAAAGGTTTACTCCCCCTCCACCAACATTCACACTCCACGGCTTGTCCGAAACAACGGGTGCCGTCCATACCAACAACAGTCCCGGGGGAGTTTTGTTTAATTATTTGCATTTTGAGTTCGGGACTGGGAATCCCTATTACCGCCCCTCTCGTGCAAGGACGAGCGAATAAACACTCATCATGAGAATAACCCGCTTAGCATGGAAGATACCAACTACCTCCTGTCGCTTTATGAACAATCCAGACACACAAAAAGGATATTTATTTCAGGTTTTTTAGAGGTGGCACATGCAAATTTACTTAGGACGGCAGGGTAATACCGCATATAGGTAGGTATGGTGGACTCATCTGAAATAACTTGGGTTTCAGGTTTTTGATGCACAAGCAGAATTCCCACTTAGTACAGGCGAAGGCTAGCAAATAGGTTGAGAAGCGGCCAGCTAGAGAGCAACAACGGTCATGAACATGCATTATGCATAAGTAACATTGGATACTAGCATGAGTAGGATATGAACACCATGAACATAAATATCATAGAGGCTATGTTGGTTTTGATTCAACTACATGCATGAACATGTGCCAAGTCAAGCCACTCGAACATTCAGAGGAGGATACCATATCATCATACTACATCACAATCATTTTAACGCAATGTTGACATCCAAGATAAATCATTATCCACTCTTAGCTACTTATGCATGGCATGAGAAACTATAATCTCTAATTGTCATTGCAAACATGTTTAATCATAATGGGCTGAATCATGGATACTAGGTTAAACATATTTACAAAAACAGAACAAGTCGAGTTCATACCCGTTTCTCTCTGCCACGGCCAGTTCATCAAATATCGTCATTATTGCCTTTCACTTGCACGACCGAACGATTTGAAAATAATAATAGTGCAAGAGTGCCGTGGACTAAGCTGGAATTTGCAAACATTTTATTCAAAAGGAGAAGACAAGGTAAATTGGGCTCTTTGTTAGATTAACAATAATGCATATGAGAGCCACTCAACATTTTCATCGTGGTCTTCTCGTTGGTATGACTCAATAAAAGAAAAGAAGTTCAGAGAAACACACTGAAATATTTTTGGAATTTTTGGTTTTCTGAAGGAAAGCAAATAAAAGGGGAAAAACAAGAACGAGAAACTCTTTACACGGGAAAGCTCCCAACAAGCAAAAGGAAATCTTTTTCTTTTTTTTTTCTTTTTAGTGCTACAAGAATTTAAACTAGGAAGAAAAATCAAAAAGAAGTGAGAAATATTTTTGGATTTTCTCAAAGTTTTTCAAACACACAAGAAGAAGGCGAGAAAATAAATTAAGCATGGATAATACAATGAAAAAGTGAGGACACCGACGAATGAAATATGTGAACATGAATGTAATGTCGGTGGAAATACGTACTCCCCCAAGCTTAGGCTTTTGGCCTAACTTGGTAATCTTCAGTAGCCTGCATAATGGTCGGAGTGATAACTCACGGAGGCTCTTGGTGCGGATGCAGCCTGCCGTGCAGCCACCACTGCCGCGTTATGAGCTTGGGCCTCGCTCTCGAGAACATAATATCTTCCCCTACTATGAACATTAAAGAGAGCAGGTGCAGGCAAATATGTGTCCACAACAGAATCCTTATTAAACAACAATTTATAAGTGAAATTATGGGGTTCACCTCTAAGTATCTTATGATGTTTCATAGCTTCAAAATCTAGGTACTGCGTGGGTAAAATAGGATCATAGAGCAAAGGTGAAACCCCCAGCTCTCTTGCTAAGCGTGTGGCATAAATTCCACCATAAAAATATCCACTACCAGCGTTGTGTTGCAACCTACGTGCAACAATCGCTCCAAGATTATAACTTTTGTCACCGGTGAGAGCGGTGCGAATGAGGCTCAAGTCTGGAGCACAGAGTGTACTGCAATCTTGTTTGCCTACAATGCATTTTCCATTGAATAATGCGAAATACTGGATTGTGGGAAAATGAATGCTCTTTATTCTACCTTGCGTCAGTCCCCTATTTTCACCATAACAAAGACTAGTCAAGAATATCTCAAACTCAGACCTTGGTGGTTCATCAAGCGAACCCCAAAATGGGATTTTATAGTGGTGAGCAAATCTCTCTAAAGAAATGGTAAATGGATTTTCATATAATTTAACTGACACCCTAGACTCACGGGGATGGAATTTAAATCCTTTGACAAATGATTCAGTGAGAGTGAGGTGTTGGTTGCACTTATCTGAAATGTAAGGACCGAGCTCGGCATTGTGAACATATTGCTCAAATTCTTCCTTATTGCCCATGCTCCCCATATAATCATCGCATGGCCATAAGCATGTTTTGGTGGCGGCATCTCGTATAGAACTTTCACTTGGCTCAACATAAGACCGATGAGCGGAGCTGCTACTAGAAGATGCCTCCGAGGACCTCCGCCTCGAAGAACTCCTTCCAAAGATGTTCATAATATTCGCGTACAATTTTCTGAAAATTTTTGTGTCACAAATTTTCGTCAACAAAACTTTGTAAGATTGAAAACAACTATTCATAGAGATGCATAGAGGCCATAACAAGCATTCAAACTACTTAGAGCTCGAAGAATTCAACATGCAAGCTCATCTACAGCAGCACCAATAGTAGCTAATTATTCAAAATAAAAACAACTAAAGCAAAAACTAATTGGACACACGGAGGAGTCACATACCAAGCAACAATCCCTCGAAACAGTTTCGGAAACGGAGCTTCAAGCAAAGAGGTCAAAATCCGCGGGTTTGAGAGCAAGAACACGAGAGCAAAAGCAATGGTGAATTTTTTCTGGGGTAGGTGATGATGTGGGATGAAGAGATAAGTGAGGGGGCCCACTTGGGGACCACAACCCACCAGGGCGCGCCTGGGGGTCCTGGCGCGCCCAGGTGGGTTTTATCCACCTAGTGCACCTCCCTCTGATATTATTTGCACCAAAAATTCTTAAATATTCAGAAAAAAAATCGTATTAAATTTTCAGAGCATTCTGAGAACTTTTATTTTTGGGTCATTTTTTATTGCGCGGAAAACTCAGAAAACAGACAAAACATGGCATTTTATTTTATTTAACTAATAAAAACAGAAAACTAAAGTTAGGGACAGAAGGTAGTGCTTACTAAATTCATCAACTTCATACCTCTCAAAAATGATCCATTAATAAGGTTGATCAAGTCTTATTAACAACCACTTTCGATTAGCATGAAACCGAAGAACTTTGGTAAATCACTAAGTTACCTCAACGGGGATATGAATTTCCCCAACAATAAGCATTTCATATTTCTTTTTAATAGTGGATAGAGGTAGTTGAAAACTTCCAATAGTGATTGTCGGAGATTTTTCAATAACATTAATACCATTCACTTGAAATTGTTTCTTCGGAAAGTGCACCGTATGCTCATTACCATTGATATGAAAAGTGACCTTGCTTTTATTGCAATCAATAACAGCCTCTGTAGTATTCAAAAAGGGTCTACCAAGGATAATCGACATGTTGTCGTCCTCGGGCATCTCAAGTATAACAAAGTCAGTCAAAATAGTAACATTAGCAACAATAATGGGCACATCCTCACAAATACTGATAGGTATGGCAGTTGATTTGTCAGCCATTTGCAAAGATATTTCAGTAGGTGTGAGTTTATTCAAGTCAAGTCTTTTATATAAAGAGAAAGGCATAACACTAACACCAGCTCCTAAATCACACAAAGCAGTTTTCACATAATTTATTTTGATGGAGCAAGGTATAGTTGGTATTCCCGGATCTCCAAGTTTTTTAGGTACTCCATCTTTAAAGGTATAATTAGCAAGCATAGTGGAGATTTCAGCTTCCGGTATTTTTCTCTTATTGGTGATGATGTCTTTCATGTACTTTGCATAAGGAGGCATTTTAAGGATATCAGTCAAGCGAGTACGCAGAAAGACTGGCCTCAGCATTTCAGCAAAGCGTTCAAATTCTTCATCATCTTTCTTTTTAGTTGACTTAGGTGGAAAGGGCATAGGTTTTTGAACCCATGGTTCTCTTTCCTTTCCATGTTTTCTAGCAACAAAGTCTCTTTTATCATATCTTTTATTCTTAGGTTGTGGGTTATCAAGATCAACTGATGGTTCTATCTCAACATCATTGTCTGGTTCTTTATTATTTGTTTGAGTGTCTTCATGAACCTCATCGTTATATTTTTCATTATCAGAAGGTGAGTGTTCACTACCAGATTGAGTTTCAGCATTAGAGATAGAAACTTCGTTATCATTATCAGGAGGTTTTTCTACTTCAGGTTCACTAGAGGCATGCAAAGTCCTATCATTTTTCTTCTTCTTTTTCTTTTTAGAAGGACTACGTGCATCGGTGTCAACTCTTTGAGAGTCTTGTTCAATTCTTTTTGGGTGTCCCTCAGGATAAAGTGGTTCCTGAGTCATTCTACCTCCTCTAGTCATTACTCTAACAGCATGATCATTGATATTATTGTTCATTTCATCTAACAATTCTCTTTGAGATTTAGCAACTTGTTCTAACTGAGTTTGAACCATAGAAGCATGCTGCCCTACTCCTCTAACATCATTTGAGATTCTAAATAACAAGTCACTCAAGCGAGCAATCATATCAGAATTATATTTCAATTGTTTCATAACATTTACATTGAAGTGATCTTGCTTTCTAATGTAGTTTTCAAACTCATAAAGGCATTGGCTAGGGTGCATATTGTGAGGATTATCATTATCATTGAATTTCATTAGAGAATTTACCTCTACCACCTTAGGTGGTGGTGGTGTATCAAGCCCATGTATTTCTTCAATAGGAGGTAAATTTTTGACATCCTCGGCTTTAATACCTTTTTCCTTCATAGATTTCTTTGCCTCTTGCATATCTTCAGGACTGAGATATAAAATACCCCTCTTCTTCGGAGTGGGTTTAGATGGTGTTTCAGGAAGAGTCCAATCATCATAATTTTTCAATATGTTATTCAATAATTCTTCAGCTTGCCCAATAGTTCGTTCCCTGAAAACACAACCAACACAACTATCTAGGAAATCCCTAGAAGCATCGGTTAGTCCATTATAGAAGATGTCAAGTATTTAATTTTTCTTAAGAGGATGATCAGGCAAAGCATTAAGCAAACGGAGAAGCCTCCCCCAAGCTTGTGGGAGACTCTCTTCTTCAATTTGCACAAAGTTAAATATTTCCTGCAAGGCAGCTTGTTTCTTATGAGCAGGGAAATATTTTTCAGAGAAGTAATAAATCATGTCCTGGGGACTACGCACACAACCAGGAGCAAGAGTGTTGTACCAAGCTTTAGCATCACCCTTTAATGAGAACGGAAATAATTTGAGAATATAATAATAGCGAATTTTCTCAACATGAGCAAAAAGGGTGGCTATGTCATTCAACTTAGTAAGATGTGCCACAACAGTTTCAGTTTCATAACCATGGAAAGGATCAGATTCAACCAGAGTAATTAACTCTGGGTCGACAGAGAATTCATAATCCTTATCATCAACAAAGATAGGTGAAGTAGCAAACTTAGGATAACATTTCATTCTAGCATTCAAAGATCTTTCTTTATACTTGCTTAATAATTTTTCTAGATCATCTCTATCTTTCCAAGCAAGAATATCTCTAGTTGCCTCCTCACCCACAACATAACCTTCCGGTACCTTAGGTAATTCATATCATGGACGGCTAGTTCTAGTAGGTGTTTTAAGATTTTCAGTTTCAAGCTCGTCATCAGTTTCAACAATATCATGCTGTCTTACTCTAGCAATTTATTCATCAAGAAATTCACCTAGTGGCACATCATCATCCAGCAAGGTACTAGCATCATCATAAGCATCATTCATAGCAAAAGTAGCATCATCAATAACTTGCGACATATCAGGATTAATAGCATGTGGTGGTGTTGCAAGTTTACTTATAACAGAAGGTGAATCTAAAGCGGAGCTGGATGGCAGTTCCTTACCTCCCCTCGTCTTAGAGGGAAAAATCTTAGCCTTAGCATCCTTCAGATTCTTCATTGTCGGTGTACTAAGTATTGGGCCACTAGTACCCCGTACTTGTGCACGGACAGTTGTAGCCATCCTCGCGGCAAGGCTTGCCGGGAACAGTTCGAGGTTGATTCAAGCCATCAAGGAAATCATCAAGTCAGAGATCTGAGGATCAGCAGATAAGCAAAGCCGGAGTTCGAAGGCCAGTTTCCCCGGCAAGATCTTTGCCGGGATGGCCTGTAGAGCCCGGCAAGGCTCGGCGCCCGGCAAGGCTTGGTTCCCAGCAAGCCCTGGCGCCCGGCAAGGTTTGGTGCCTGGCAAGGATCGGCGCCTGGCGAGATTCCGCCACTGTGCCACCGCTTCGGCACAGTAACAAGTCTGACATTCTGGCTCCTTCCCTGGATGTGTGGCGACGCGCCAGTGGAGGAGAGCTTAAGCGGTGCTGATGGGATGGCCCCTTTTTCCATCCCCAAGAAAGTGAGGACACCTAAACGGACACCTCACGGTGCATTAAATGCGCTTGTCCTAATCCGTCAGGGGTTAGGTATGATACCCTGTAGCTACTTTACACCTCAATGTATGTACATTTTGCCACTGTGGAGACCCCTTTGAGCATATAAAAGGAGGCCCAAGGCAACTGCTACAAAAAAAGAGGACTTCTGGCCCATTCTGCATGCGTAGCTGCTCTTTGAACGTACTGTTCATTGCGAGCGCTCCTGAAGGCTGGGCTCAAGAACATCAATAAGAACACAAAGCAGGAGTAGGGTTTTACGCTGATCAGCGGCCCGAACCTGGGTAAAAACTTCCCGCGTCGATCATTGGTTCTGCTCTTTGCGTATACCTCTTCCCCCGCCGAATCGTAAAGGGGTCTCTCGGGATCCCATAGGTGTCGTGCCCCGACATCTTTGGCGCGCCAGGTAGGGGGATTGAAGGTTGCGTGAACCTGATCTGGTGATCGGCGCCTTAGTTTCTTCATCATCGTCATCATCATGCCACCCAAGAAGAAGGGCGCTGCGACAGCGCAACCGTCCGGGTCCGTTTTGCCTACGCCTTCGCGTACTGGCGATGGCGTGGGTGCAGAAGGAAGAGGACTAGAACCCCCGCGGCGTTCTGTTGATCCGAGCCATGCGAGCGGTATCGTTCGCAGTGGCAGTGGTAACCTGCACGCCGCTGGATCTAGGGATGGCGCTGTGTTGCCTACGGGTGGCACAACGAACTCGAGAGATCGAAGCGCGCCTACTGGAGCTCCCGTGCCGGCCCAAGCCTCACAACCTATCTAGGTCGTGCATGATGAGCGACGTCATGGCGCTGGTGGTTCAGGGCGTCCCCATGAAAAGGTTTCTGCGCATAGATCCCAAGATGCGCGGGATCAGCATGCACACCGAGCTGCCGGCGGAGGTGGCGCACGGTCGCGTGACCGTGGTGGTGCTCCTTCTAACTTGGTTAGGAGTCAGAGCACCTCACGTACCTCACACTTGTCGCCGCCACCTACGCCAGCGGAAGCCTTGGCACGTGCGCAGCTGCTCCTCGATTTTCCTCCTGCCCCGGAGAAGATGGAGGAGTGGCGAGCTACCATCCAGAGCCTCATCGGCTTCGCCAACAAAGATGGACCGCAAGAGGCAGGGCCCTCGCAGCGGAGGCCCATCGATCCGGCGCGAGCCGATGTAGAGAAAACTGGAGGTGGTGCAACTATAGTGCACTCCCCTCCGCGGCACCAGTGGCGGCCGACAACTCAGCAAGTCGACCGCCATGAAGAAGTTTCCACGGCGTCGTCCGATCCACGGATGCGCCGCGATCAGCGTCAAGTTCTCCAGGAGCGAGGCAAGGAGGACGCTCGAACTACCATCGAGCGACGACGGGAAGCACGCTATCAGTCTGATAAGCGCGCGGGGCCGGCTATTGACGAGCCTGCGCTAGGGGACGTAGGAGACTTGCCTTATGAGGTAGGGACTCCAGCGTTTACCCGTGAGCTGCGGCAAGTCCGGTGGCCCAATTCCTGAACCTTCAAGCCGGAGGTCCCGGAGAAGTATGACGGAAAGACCCATCCCTCGGAGTTCCTGAGCATCTACACCATTGCGGTGCAGGTTGCCGGGGGCCGAGATGACAAGATACTTGCCAACTACTTCCCGTTGGTGCTCAAGCCCAACGTCAGGTCGTGGTTGATGCATCTGCCAGAGAATTCTATTTCTTCCTGGTCAGATTTGTGCCATCAGTTTGTTGGCGCCTTCGTTGGAGGCCACCAAGCTCCTGGCCAAGAGAGCGATTTGCACATTATCCCTCAGAAGGAGGGCGAGTCCCTGCGCAAGTTTATCCAGAGATTTAGCCGGGTGCAGTATAATATTCCTGACGTTCATCCTGCCGCTGTTGTTAGCGCGTTCCATCAGAACGTGCGTAACCGCAAAATGATGGAAGAGCTGGCAATGAACAAAGTCAGGAGTATCGCCGAGCTTTACGCTCTGGCCGATAAGTGCGCTCGAGCTGAAGAGGGGAGGAAACTCCCCGGTGAGGCTGTTGGCGCGGCGGGCGAGTCCAAAGATGAAGACACCGCGGCCCCGTCAAGGAAAGGCCGGCGGCGGAACAGGAAGCGCGGAGGCAAGGCCGTGCTTGCTGTCGAGGAATCCGACAACCCCAGCGCCGCCAAGAAGGCCAAGGTTGGTGACCCCGGCAAGGATCTTGCCGGGTGCCCTTCCTGTCAGGCCTTGGCGGCTGCCGGCAAGTCGGAGAACTCCGGCAAGCAGTATTGCAAGATCCATCGCACCAAGGGCCACGATCTCCAGAACTGCCGGCAAGTCGAGCAGCTTGCCGAGAAGCAGAAGGCCGAATACGAGAGGCAAGATAAGGAGAAGGCCCAAGATGGTGCTGAGGGGTCCGGCAAGAAGCGCGGTGGCCGGGGAGGTCGCCGCGGCAAGGCCAAGCAGCAAAAGGATCGGCCCGCTCGGGGCCGAGATAAAGAAGGAGATGATGATGAGGAAGAGGATGAATCCAGTGAGCAAGAATTCCAGAAGGCTACGGAGGCCATGTGCATTGATGGGGGTGCCTTGCTGCATTCCTCCCACCGCCAACTCAAACAGTGGGTGCGGGAGGTCAATGCGGCAGAGCCATCCCCCGATGCGTGTAGGCCCCTGAAGTGGTCTAGCACGCCTATCATCTTCGACGCCGAGGATCACCCTGATCGCACAACTGCGGTCGGGTATTTGCCGTTGTTGGTCTCGCCAACAATTCGCAACCTCAAGGTGACGAAGATGTTAGTTGACGGCGGGGCCGGCCTAAATTTAATCGCACCGGATGTGCTCAGAAGGCTTCAGATTCCCGACGAGGACCTCGAGGAAACGGGTATGTTTCAAGGGGTCAACCCGGGAAGAACCCAACCTAAGGGCAAGATCATGCTGCCGGTAACATTTGGCAGCGAGCTTAACTTCAGGACCGAAAAGGTGGTGTTTGATGTCGCCAAGATCCCCATGTCATACAATGGGATCCTTGGTCGGCCAACGCTGGCTAAGTTTATGGCGGCATCACACTACGCGTACAACGTCTTGAAGATGCCTGGGCCGTTGAGCGTCATCACTATCCATTCTGATAAGAAGGATGCGCTCGTCTGTGCCGATCAACTTTACCGGGAAGCTGTTGCAGCACCTGCCATCAAGGCATCTGCTCCTGCCGCTGAAATTCCCGGGGGGAAGAAGAAGACCGGCAGGAACCTTGGCGCGAACTCCGGCAAGCGCACCTCCTCGGAGTGCTGCGCTTCCATCGAGGACGTACCAAAAAGTTCCACCGGCAAGAACAAGAAGTCCAAGGCTGCTGCGCCGGAAACCAAGAAGGTGCCTGCCAGGGAGGATGGAACGGGGGGAACTTTCACCATAAGCTCCACCCTAGATGACAAATAGGAAAGCGCGCTCGTTGCTTTCCTGCGGGTGAATGTCGATGTGTTTGCATGGCAACCGTCTGACATCCCCGGTGTTCCCAGGAAGGTAATTGAGCACCACCTTGCTGTCTGTCCTCATGCGCGGCCCATCAAGCAAAGGGTCAGGAAGCAGGCCTTGGAGCGGCAAGAATTCATTGCCGAAGAAATTAAGAAGCTGGAGGCGGCAGGACTGGTCAAAGGAGTGCTTCATCCAACCTGGTTGGCCAATCCGGTTGTAGTGCAGAAAGCGAATGGGAAATGGAGGCTTTGTATCGATTATACAGATATCAATAAAGCTTGTCCAAAAGATCCTTTTCCCTTGCCGCGCATCGACCAGATTGCGGATGCCACCGCTGGTTGTGATCTCCTGTCCTTCCTTGATGCCTATTCAGGGTATCATCAGATTTTTATGGCAAAAGAAGATGAAGAGAAAACCGCCTTTATCACCCCATGTGGTACGTATTGTTTCATACGAATGCCTTTCGGGTTGAAAAGTGCTGGTTCAACATTTGCCAGAGCAATCCAGATTGGTTTTGAGCCACAACTCCATAGAAATATGGAGGCGTATATGGATGATATAGTGGTCAAAACCAAAGATAAAGCAACGCTCATTCAAGACTTAGAAGAAACATTTGCAAACTTGCGCAAGATCAATTTGAAGCTCAATCCTGAGAAGTGCGTGTTCGGTGTTCCTTCCGGCAAGCTCCTCAGATTCTTTGTATCTTACCGGGGAATCGAAGCGAACCCTGACAAGATCAAAGCTATTGAGCAGATCGAAGCGCCGAGACGCGTCAAGGATGTGCGTCGTCTTGCCAGCTGTGTTGCTGCTCTAAGCAGGTTTATTTCCAAATCTGCTGAGCGCGCCCTGCCCTTCTTCAAAATTTTGAAGAAGGCAGGTCCAATGAAATGGTCTCCGGAGGCGGAGGCTGCGCTGCAAGATTTGAAGAAATACCTTTCCTCTCCGCCGACGCTAGTCGCGCCTAAACCACAAGAGCCATTGCTGCTGTATCTGGCAGCAACAAATCAAGTGGTTAGCGCTGCGCTAGTGGCGCAGAGAGAAGCTGATGAGGAAGCAACGTCAATGGCAGGACCGCCAAATGACGCGACAAGATCTTCCCCGGCAAGGGTTGATCCCGGCAAGACAGGATCTGCGCAAACAGAAGAACCCGTGCAGAAGAAGAAGGCGGTGCAGCGCCCAGTTTATTTTGTTAGCTCTCTTTTACAAGGAGCTAGGTCAAGATATTCTGGTGTGCAGAAGTTGCTTTTCGGCCTCCTTATGGCCTCGAGAAAGCTGCGCCATTATTTTCAAGCACATGAGATCACCGTCGTCACTCGCTTTCCGTTGCAACGGATTTTGCAAAATCCGGAGGCAACCGGCGGGATTGTGGAGTGGGCGTTGGAATTGTCCAGCTTTGGCCTTAAATTTGAAAGCACTTCGACGATTCAGAGCAGGGCCTTGGCGGAGTTCATTGCAGAATGGACCCCAACGCCAGACGAAGAAGTTCAAGAAACAATTCTCCTCGGCAAGGAAATAGATCAGCAATGGGTTATGTACTTTGACGGGGCTTTCTCGCTGCAAGGCGCCGGTGCTGGCGTGCTGCTTGTCGCACCCACCGGGGAGCACCTCAAGTACGTAGTCCAAATGCACTTTCCCCGGGAGAGTTCAACCAACAACACTGCAGAATACGAGGGTTTGCTTGCCGGTCTCAGGATCGCGGCAGACCTTGGTATCAGAAAGCTCATCATCAAAGGCGATTCACAACTTGTCGTCAGGCAAGTTAACAAGAGTTATCAAAGCCCATTGATGCAGGCCTACGTAGATGAAGTGAGGAAATTGGAAGAGCGCTTTGACGGTCTGCAGATGGAGCACGTTCCTCGTGCCGAGAACAATATTGCTGATGACCTGTCAAAGCGCGCCGCCCTCAAGTTGCCTGTGGAACCAGGAACTTTTGTGCTCCAATTGACTCAACCATCCGTGGCGCCATCGATGCGGCAAGAAAAGAGAAGAAAGTTGAACTCTGGCCAGTACTTCCCGGCAGAGCTCCCCGGAGCCGCCGGCAAGGAAGTTGCCGGGATCGACGCGCCTGCCGGGGAACAACAGGCTCCGGCAGGGCCTCAGGCCCTTGCTGTCGAGACAAATGTTCCCCCGGCAGAGGAGATGCCTTTAGTCCTAGCTGTCGAGCCTCAGGCTCCAGCATGGGCGCAGCCCATCGTCCATTTCCTTCAGATAGGTGAACTCCCTGAGGAACAGGAAGAAGCCGAGAGAGTAGCCCGTCGGTCTGTTATGTACAAGTTCGTCGATGACGTCCTGTACAGAAAGAGACCAAACGGTGTGAAATTGAAGTGCATTCCTCGGGAGGATGGACTAGAGCTGTTGGCAGAGATACATGGGGGCATATGTGGTTCTCACATAGGGTCAAGAGCGCTTGCCGGGAAAGCATTCCGGCAAGGTTTCTTTTGGCCTACCGCTCTCCAGGATGCAACTGCACTAGTAACCAAGTGTGAAGCGTGCCAGTTTCATTCGAAGAAATTACACCAGCCAGCTCAAGCTCTTCAGACAATCCCTCTCTCCTGGCCATTTTCGGTCTGGGGGCTCGATATACTGGGCCCTTTCCCCCGTGCTACCGGGGGCTTTGAGTACTTGTACGTTGCTATCGACAAGTTCACAAAGTGGCCGGAGGTGGAAGCAGTGAGGAAGGTGACAGCGCAGTCAGCTGTCAAGTTCTTCAAGGGAATTGTTTGCCGTTTCGGTGTGCCCAACAGGATCATCACCAACAACGGCACGCAGTTCACAAGTCGCACCTTCATGCAGTACGTCCAAGACCTTGGCGGCAAGATTTGTTTTGCCTCTGTTGCTCACCCAAGAAGCAACGGCCAAGCGGAGAGGGCCAATGCTGAAGTGCTGCGCGGTCTCAGGACCAGAACCTTCGACAGGCTGAAAAAGTGCGGAAGACACTGGATTGATGAGTTGCCGGCGGTTCTTTGGTCAATCAGAACGACACCAAATCGAGCCACCGGCCAGACGCCCTTTGCTCTAGTCTACGGAGCGGAAGCAGTTCTCCCCACGGAACTCATATACGGATCTCCTCGAGTGCTCGCTTATGATGAGCTCGAGCAAGAGCAACTGCGGCAAGATGACGCTGTGCTCCTTGGGGAGAATCGTCTTCAGGCTGCTGTGCGAGCTGCACGCTACCAGCAAACTTTGCGCCGCTACCATAGCCGCAAAGTTCATGCCCGAAGCCTTGAGGAAGGCGACCTTGTTCTTCAGCGGATTCAGTCCGCCAAGAATTCAAACAAGTTGACGCCAAAGTGGGAAGGCCCTTATCGGGTAGTACGGGTCACCAGGCCTGGCGCTGTCCGCCTGGAGACCGAAGATGGTGTTCCAGTGAGTAATTCCTGGAATATCGAACATCTTCGCAAGTTCTACCCATAAGGCGCGGTTGCCGGGGGATCCCGGCAACCACCTTTTTGTACAAGTCTTGCCAGCAAGGCATGTGATCCTTTGTACAAAGCCAGGCGCAGACCCTGAGCACAGATGAATAAATTAAAGTGTTGTACATTCCCTTATTGATTCCCATGTTCATATTTATATATATGCATGTTTATCTAAGATGTTGTATGACACCTGATCCCGGTAAGTTCTAACGAACCGCCAAGGTTTCATGCCTTTATTTTCTCTTCTTTCTTTTTCTCAAAAGACAGAAGGATTCCTCGCGTGCACATTTGCCGGGGGGGTGGGGGGGAAGGGAGATATGAATACCAGTTGGTGACGTTCGGAATCGACACTTGCCGGAGGAAGGACAAAGACAGGAAGCTAAGTCCTAAAAACTCAGAGCAAGTTTTTCTTTTATTACCAAGTTATTTCCTTGGACGATTCCGACTCTTGTATGGAAAATCTGCACGCGAAGGAACCCTTGTTGTAATCGGTCACGCCCTTATTTTGTTTCGAGTCCGCTCAACAATTTAAGTGGCTGCACTGAGAACGCCAAGGAGTCTTGCCGGCCGCTGCGCCTCCAGCAGGCTGCTAAAGTCCCGCACCCAGCGCTCGCGGTAGGTTGCGCGCCGGCAAGTTTTTCAATAAGCGTAGGATGAACTCCATACATAAAGGAATCAGACAAGGAAAGTAGCAAGCATGAGCCTAAACATAGTCAAATTGTATTACATTCATGAGTTCCCGCAATTCTAATTTGAGACTTGATTGTCTTTTACATGGAATAATGATGGCAAGAAAAGGGGGAAGCACTCAATCCCTGCGCTGGCCTTCGATCCTTTTGATGGAGTCCACCTTCTCAAGGATGGGCGCGATGCACTCTTCAAGCGCCTCAACATTTGCATCCTTTGGCAGATGGCCGAGCGCGTTGGAGAGGTCGATGCCGGGGTTGTTGTGCACCACCTTGATGAGCACCTTGCGGAGGACGGCTCGGCAAAGCCGGCGAGTCTCGTTCGCCAGTTGGGTCGCCCGGCTGGACTGGACCACCCTCAACGCGTTGATGATGCTTTCAAAGAACATCGTCAACCTGGCACTTGGAGATATTCTTTCCTCGGAAGAATACTTGAAGTTCGGCAAGCCCATGGTTGACAGTTCTGCGGTAAGCTTCTCCGCGGTGGCGATGAGACGGCTAGTCCAGATCTCCACTCCCTTCTCATACTCGTTTTGGGCAGCGGCGGCGCTCTTGAGCAGGTTCCTCTCTCCTTGGAGATCCTTGAGTAGAGCCTTCTCACGGGCCTTGCCGGCCTCGAGAGACTTCTGCAGCGTGGTCAGCTTCAGCTCCAGAACCGCAATATTATCAGCCGCAGAGGAGAGCTGCTTGGTCTTGTCGGACAGGGCAACTTGCATCTCTGCCAAGGAGTGGAGGGTTTTTTCCCTGTCCCCCTTGAGCATCGAGAGTTCCTTGCCGTGCTCTTCGAGATCTGTTTCCAGCCTCTTCACTCTGTCGTTCAGCTCGTTCTTGGCGGCCTCTGTAGCTTCGGCAGCATCGACGGCCTCCTTAAGCTTGCCGGCGTGACTTGCAGTCAGAGCTTCGAGCGCCTCCTTATGTTTTCGCTCCAGCTCCTGGGTCCGCCGCGCGACAAGATTTTCAATATCCTCATCCTTGCTGCGAAGCTTGGCGGCGAACGCCTGCTCATGAGCAGTGAGATCTTCCTCATGAGCATCAAGAGCAATGCGGTGCCCCATCAGGAGGGCATCTTCGGCAGCAATCCTTTGAACAGCTTCATCATGCGCCTTCTCCATGTCTGATTGCTTCAGGAGGATCTCATTCCACTGCTGGCTCACTTGTTCCCGGCCGGCAACCAACTCTTGGAGGGCCTCGGTGTGCCAGATCTGCATTTGTGCAACGCGCCTTTGGAAATCTGCTTCGGCCACCTCAACAACTGCCATTCTGGAGTCCGCTTTGTCTTTCCGGGAGCGATGGAGAGCTTGGAGTTTGTGGAAGTTCTCGCCCATGGCCTGAAGGAGCTGATCCTCTTCAGATTTGCCGCTGCTAGTGCTGGGATCGTCGACAACTTCAAGCCCGGCAGCAGCGATGATTTCTTCGAAAACTTCTCCTTCGGCTGGTGCCCCAGCGCTTGCCGTCCCCGGCAAGTTGATGAACAGGTTCTCGCCAACCTTGAGGTACTTGCTGGATGAGGGGCCTTCAGATGTTGATGGCTGGTCTTCAGTGGCCGCCTCACCAGTGATAGGGGGCTCTGTGTCCGGTGTAGCGCCTGGCGCTCCTGTGGCAGGAATGCTATCAGTGCGGTCCTCAGCCTCCCTGTCGCCCCCTTCAGCAGGTTCTTCGGCGGTTTCCTCTTGTGCTGTCTTGGCGGCCTCCCCGTCAAGAGCACCACCAGCCTCGACAATGTCATCCTTGGTGGCCTCGCTGGCAGCGATCCTGTCTGCTTCGGCGGCAGCATCCCTGGCGGTCTCCTCGATCACAACGTCGATGTCCATGTGTTCCATCACAGGGAACTCCGAAGGGCGAAGGAGGAAAACAGAATAAGATCAAGGTTGAAGTTTGAAGTGACCGAAGATAGAGAGATAAGAGAAAAAGAATAACAAGCACTCTGAGGCAATTGAGTACCTCCGTCGGGCTGTCGGGAGGTGGCTTCACCCCTCCTGGCAACTCCGGTTGCCGGGGGCGTGTCGCCGGAGTCCGCGCTTGCCGGCTCCCCCTCAGTTAGGACGGGCTCATCGGCAGGATCTCTTGCCGGGGATGTGCTTGTGGGCAGAGCGGTCGATGAAGGAGGCACAATGGGAATGTCTTCTCCTTGTTGCCGTTCTTCTCCTGCGAACCCAAAGATATCAGTAGGCAAGAATGAAAACCTCGGCACCCGCCAGCGGAAAAAGAACAATGAACTTACGCTGGGGGCTGTGCTGGGGGCTGCGCTGGGGGCTGCGTTGAGGACTAGACTCCGGGCTCACAATGACGGTTTCTGGCACACTAGTGGAGCCTGTCGGGGGCTCGTCGCCCGTAGAAGTCCTTGACCTCTTCGCCATCCTCTCCAGCAAGGTTTCTGTGTCACTACAGAAACAATACAAGCAAGTCAGTAAAGATTGATGCAAGATTGGAAGGTAAAAGCTGTGGCAAAGTACTTACTCTTTTTCCTCTCGCTCCGGACTAAAGCCGGAGATGTCGAAGTCGACCTCCGTTGCGGTGTCTGAGTGGGGAGACGGAGGAGGAGTCCTAGGCCGCTTGGCTGTGGCAGGCGCCGGGGCAGCTTCCGGTGCGGTGGTACGAGACCCTCCTGCCGCCCCAGCAGTGGCCGCTGGTGTGGGCCTCGCGCGCGCGTGTAGGCTGTTGACGAGCCCCCTGCCGCGGTCCAGTCTTGCCGGCCACTTTCTTGCCGGGGGCTTCGCTGCTCGAAGAGGGCTGGCTTGCCGGGATGTCAGACACAGCCTTCCGAAGAACACGCTTCGCCTTCTTCTTCGGGGGTGGGGGCTCTTCTCGCGTCTCTTCTTCTTCGACCGAGTCCTCGCCGGACGAGCTTTCAGCGGCTGCGCTGCTCTCCTCCCCGGCAACCTCGTCCTCCCCGGCAGGCTTCACCTCCACTACCACCTCTGCGTCGCTAGCTTCCCACTCTGTGAAGCCGACGCTGCCGGCCTCTGCGGCAAGATTTGCCTCTTCCACCCTAGTAGCAATGTAAGCTACTTCTTGGTCGGTGGTGGCTCGGATGAAATCTGACTCTTTCCGAACAGGCCTCTCCGTCAAGCTGTCAAAGAATTTCTGCGCTTCCTCCTCGCTTGGCTCGGCCCAGGTCGGGTCGAGGCCATGGGCGTTGAACATCGGCAGGAAGGCAATGATTGACCCCAAGGCAGAGTTGTTGCATAAGGGGACAATCCTTGCCGGCAGCCGGTGCTTGTCTTCGCGCTGGAATAACTTTTGACGGAGAGCGCCAAGCTGCATGGTGGTCAGATTGTTGTTCAGCCCGGGGCGCAGTCTCATGACATCTGCCGCGTTCTTGTATTCCCAGACTGGCCTTCCCCTGTTCTGCAGAGGGGCGATGCGGCGGCGGAGAAAGTCGAAGCCGATCATCTCCATCGTCAGCCCGGCAGCCTTCAAGCGAAGGATCCTGGTAGTGGCGATTGTGAGCCTCTCGTCTTCCGCAGCGAGATCGCTCCAATCCTTGCCGCGGACCACCTTCTGTTGCCGGGGATGACAAAAAGGATGGGGATCTGCTTCCTGGATCCAGCACCATTCGGCCCGCCACTCATCCCACTTTTCGCGGTAAACTCCCTTTGGGTATATTTCTTTGTTCCAAGCCCTTGGAATCCAGGCAATAGATCCAGAGAGAGCCTCTCATTTTTGGATACGAGGGAAGAAATAATGGCGGAAAAGAGCAGAATTGGGGATCACGCCAACGAAATTCTCACAGAGATGGGCAAAGATAGACATGCAAAGTACTGCATTCAGCGTGAAATCAAGGAGGCGGAAGCCGTATGTGTACATGATGTCATTGAAGAAATCGGAAAAGGGGGGATAGAGCCCGCAATAGAAATATGCAGTGAAGAAGGGGTATCTGTCCGATCCACCTTTGGAGCAAGTTCCTGGGATTACGCGTGTGGCGGGGTGAGCTTGCGTTCCCTTCGCCCACATGCATTGGTATCGCCCCTTCAAAGCTTCGGCATCGAGGGTCGGAGGGAAGACGACGAGCCTCTTCCGCATCTTCACCAGTTCGCTGTCCGGAACTTTGGCTTTCGCCACCTTGCCCTTGCCTTTGCTGGCCTTGGGCGGCATGGCGACTGTGAGGACGAAAGCTGGGGGCGGAGCGAGCGCGGGAGCAGCGGGCGGAAGAGGAAAAGGTTTCGCTCTGAGCTCGAGAAGAGGAAGGCGATGGCGATGGCCAGATTGAGAAGAAGAGGGGGGTAAATAGGTTTGTGCCTCTGTGACTTCTCCTTTTTATGGGGAAGGAGCGGGGCCGCCTTGTTTATTCCCCAATGTGAATGCGCCTCTATAGGTGCGAGACAGTTTGCAACCTTTTTGGCATGCTTCCCACGTCGCGCGCTCCGTGCGCGTAGTGGGGGCACAGTAAAACGACATATTTACGAGCAGTTAATCCCCTGCCACGCGTGCCCGTGCACTGTTTGGGCCTAGCCCAACAACTCCTCGCACTCGTGTATTGCCTAGGCCTGGGGGCTCCTGTCGGTGTACTAAGTATTGGGCCACTAGTACCCCGTACTTGTGCACGGACAGTTGTAGCCATCCTCGCGGCAAGGCTTGCCGGGAACAGTTCGAGGTTGATTCAAGCCATCAAGGAAATCATCAAGTCAGAGATCTGAGGATCAGCAGATAAGCAAAGCCGGAGTTCGAAGGCCAGTTTCCTCGGCAAGATCTTTGCCGGGATGGCCTGTAGATCCCGGCAAGGCTCGGCGCCCGGCAAGGCTTGGTTCCCAGCAAGCCCTGGCGCCCGGCAAGGCTTGGCGCCCGGCAAGGTTTGGTGCCCGGCAAGGATCGGCGCCTGGCGAGATTCCGCCACTGTGCCACCGCTTTGGCACAGTAACAAGTCTGACATTCTGGCTCCTTCCCTGGATGCGTGGCGATGCGCCAGTGGAGGAGAGCTTAAGCGGTGCTGATGGGATGGCCCCTTTTTCCATCCCCAAGAAAGTGAGGACACCTAAACGGACACCTCACGGTGCATTAAATGCGCTTGTCCTAATCCGTCAGGGGTTAGGTATGATACCCTGTAGCTACTTTACACCTCAATGTATGTACATTTTGCCACTGTGGAGACCCCTTTGAGCATATAAAAGGAGGCCCAAGGCAACTGCTACAAAAAAAGAGGACTTCTGGCCCATTCTGCATGCGTAGCTGCTCTTTGAACGTACTGTTCATTGCGAGCGCTCCTGAAGGCTGGGCTCAAGAACATCAATAAGAACACAAAGCAGGAGTAGGGTTTTACGCTGATCAGCGGCCCGAACCTGGGTAAAAACTTCCCGCATTGATCATTGGTTCTGCTCTTTGCGTATACCTCTTCCCCCGCCGAATCGTAAAGGGGTCTCTCGGGATCCCATAGGTGTCGTGCCCCAACATTCATAGTGATAATTTGATAATAATCCCAAGTGACTCAACAAATATAGCTATGCTCCCCGGCAACGATGCCAGAAAAAGGTCTTGATAACCCACAAGTATAGGGGATCGCAACAGTTTTCGAGGGTAGAGTATTCAACCCAAATTTATTGATTCGACACAAGGGGAGCCAAAGAATATTTGAGAGTATTAGCAACTGAGTTGTCAATTCAATCACACCTGGAGTTTAATTATCTGCAGCAAAGTGATCAGTAGCACAGTAATATGATAGTTTTGATAGTAGTAGTAGCAGCAGTAATGGTAACAGTGATAGCAGTAGTTTCGTAGCAAGTGCAATAGTAACAACAACAGTAGTAACTTAGCAAGATCAATATGTAGGAAAATCGTAGGCATTGGATCAGTAATTTGTTGGATGATATTCATCATGAGACAGTTATAACCTAGGGTGATACGGCACTAGCTCGAGTTCATAAATATAATGTAGGCATGTATTCCGTAAATAGTCATACGTGCTTAAGGAAAGAACTTGCATGACATCTTTTGTCCTACCCTCCCGTGGAAGCGGGGTCCATATTGGAAACTAAGGGATATTAAGGCCTCCTTTTAATAGAGAACTGGAACAAAGCATTAACACACGGTGAATACATGAACTCCTCAAACTACGGTCATCACCCGGAGTGGTCCCGACTATTGTCACTCCGGGGTTGCCGGATCATAACACGTAGTAGGTGACTATAACTTGCAAGATCGGATCTAGAACATGGATATAATGGTGATAACACAAACGGTTCAGATCTGAAATCATGGCACCCAGGCCCAAAGTGACAAGCATTAAGCATGGCAAAGTCATAGCAACATCAATCTCAGAACATAATGGATACTAGGGATCAAGCCCTAACAAAACTAACTCGATTACATGATGAATCTCATCCAACCCCTCACCGACCAGCGAGCCTAAGAAGGAATTACTCACTCCCGGTGGGGAGCATCATGGAATTGGTGATGGAGAAGGGTTGGTGATGACGAATACCGAAGATGCCCCTCTTCGGAGCCCCAAACGGACTCCAGATCTGGCCTCCCGATGAAGAACAGGAGGTGGCGGCGGCTCCGTCTCGCGGAACGCGATAATTCTTTCTCCCTGATTTTTTCTGGAAAAATATGATTTTATAGCGTCGGTTTCAGGGTCTACGGGGCCACCAGGTGGGGACAACCCACCTGGGCGCGCCTAGAGGGGGTGGCGTGCCCTGGTGGGTTGTGCCCACCCAGGTGCCCCCCTCCGGTGGTTCTTGGCTCCAGTATTTTTCTTTTATTGTATAAAAATTCCTCGCAAAGTTTCGTTCCATTCCGAGAACTTTTATTTCTGCACAAAAACAACACCATGGTAGTTCTGCTGGAAACAGCGTCAGTCCGGGTTAGTTTCATTCAAATCATGCAAATTAGAGTCCAAAACAAGAGGAAAAGCGTTAGGAAAAGTAGATACGACGGAGACGTATCACCCACCTCACGTGTTGGTCGCGCCCTGGGCCTCGCCCCACACCCACCTACACATGTTATCGCTGCGCCCTAACCACGTGCGCACGCCGCCCGCTCCCGCGCTTGCTACTGCTGCTCTCTGCTCCATGCTGCTGATGTTCGTGTGCTGCTGCCACTGCGTGATGTCGCTGCTGCTTTAGCTGTCGCCGCCGCCTGTAGTCGTAGTGCTTGGGCCGTGCCTCGCCGGCTGCCGCTGCGCACGGGCCGCGCCTCGCCCGCTCGCCCCTGAGGCAGCCGGCCCGCCCGCTTGCCCCTACTGTAGTCGGCCCGCCCACTCGCCCCTACTGCAGCCGGCCTCGCTCCCCTGCACCGCACCGCTTGCTCGGGCCCATGCGCTACTCTGTGGCCAGCCGCCGCCCAGCCTCATCGGCGCTCGCTGCTCTGGCTGTCGCGCGCCCGCGGCCTGCGCTGCTACCTTCGATGGTTGCTGCTGCTGCAGCTTCTGCCTCTGTCCTATGGGCACCCCCCTAATTTCATTAATTAGGACTAACAATTTGGATTAGTTTAACCCACTAACACTGACACATGGCCCCCCCTGTTATAATAAAATATTAAGTTAAATTAAAACTAGCTGAGGCAATGACAAGTGGGTCCATTGACCCTGTTGACCAGTCAAACATTGACTGGTCAACTATTTGACTGGCTGCTGACTGGACCTCTGGACCCCACCTGTCATACACAGTGGCTAGCTGCTCCTATGTATAAAAGGGTTTTGCACTGTTTTGGATAATTCAATTTAATAATTAAAATAAATCTAGAAATTCAGAAAACATTTAAAACTTTGAAAAATCATATAAAATAAACCGTAACTCAGATAAAAATACTTTATATATGAAAGTTGCTCAGAAAAATCCAACGAATCCGAATATGTAATCCGTTCATCTGTCACATGCCTCTAGCATGATGAACATGGAGTTGTCCCCCTCTCTTCATCTGTCTGGAAAATGCCAAATGTCGGGAGAACCCCTCCGGATGTTCTCCCTCTCCATCAGCAACATGTAGTACCGCGTTAGAACACCCCTAGCACTGCATATTGTCATGTCATGAATAGTGTTGCACTTGCTTGCTTTATATATTTATTGTTTCTTCCCCCTCTTCTCTCCAATAGAACTCGAGACCACTGCCGATGCCACTGTGATCGACTACGTCTTTGACGGCACTTCTTCCCTTTCAGCAGAGCTTCCAGGTAAGCAAAAACCCCTTGATCATTCTGATATCGCCCATTTCTTTCCCTCTCATGCTTGCATTAGAACTGTTACTGCTTTTGTATGATCCTATTCTGATGCATAGCCTGATTTTGTAACCTGTAATTGTTACCTTACCTGCTTATCCTAAACTACTTAGTATAGGTTGGTTAGTGATCCACCAGAGACCCCTCACCTTGTCCCAGTTGCCTCGCTTGATGACCGATGACTCGATCAATGTGATCGACGTCCAGGGCCCGACACAGCACATCACCCTCCCTTAGTTGCTCGACTCTGCAGAGCTACTATCGAGTGCCGAGGGTGATACCTCGTAATGCACTCCTGATGATAACTCTGGAGTGTAGCTATTCGTTCGTGGTCATCGAGGGTGATTCCTCCTTCACCACTCCCGATAACGACTCTGTCGTGCAACCCCTCAAGTGTGGACCATCGAGGGTGATTCCTCCAAATCCACCTTGACGGTTACATCGAGTAGGGCTCCTTCGAGGGTGATTCCTCATATTCCCCCTTGATGTTATGGACCATGAAGTAGAAATCCATCAAGGGTGATTCCTCGGATTTCCCCCTTGATGATTATAAACACACGGATACTTCGACCTTACCCCAGAACCATGATGAAGTCGGGTCGGCCCCGAGGGGTACCCGTGAGAGAAATGTGAAGTCGGGTTGACCGTGAGTGTACCCACAAGTTGATGTGTAGTCGGGTTGACCTAGAGGGTACCCGGGAGTTTTCCACGCGGCACGGCCGAGCATTCTTAGCCCTTGTCGTAAGTCCGTGAGACGGGGCGACGGGACCACATATCGTGGATCATTGATCATTACCGCGTGCTCCCAAGATACTAACGATTTGGATATGTGATCTGAGTAGGCCTCTGGCCTTTTTGCTCTAACCACCACGCGGGAATAAGTATGGGCACTCTGTGTCGTATGTATCAGTCAAAAGCTCTTCGGACGTCAGCGACTGAGCCCAAGATACTAACGATTTGGATATGTGATCTGAGTAGGCCTCTGGCCTTTTTGCACTAACCACCACGCGGGAATAAGTATGGGCACTCTGTGTCGTATGTATCAGTCAAAAGCTCTTCGGACATCAGCGACTGAGCGGCACGCGCTGGGTTGGACTGGTTAAGCCTGCGCTTGTATAAGGGGGCTATATTTCCTCATCGGCCATGTACGCAACATGCAGGAGTGTAAAGGGCGATGGGCCCAAGACCCCTGCGTGCTTAGGATGTAGACCGGTGTGCTGGCCTCTCTGTTTAGCCTAGGTAGGACTGCGGTGGGTTGATCGGCCGAGGCCGGTCATGACCTGATGGTGTGTCCGTCCGGAGTTGATCGAGCGTGTTGGGTAAGTTTGTGCACCCATGCAGGGAAGTATATCTATTCGAATAGCCGTGTCCACGGTAATGGACGCTCGGAGTTGCATCCCAAGCGATACAACTATAACTAGATACTGGATGCTGAGGTATGAAATGGATATGATGGCTCCGGGATTGCTTTCTCGCAGGGAGTTGAGGAAGTGATCTCTGGGCGTTGTTACAACATACTTACAACTATTTAATATGTTACTCGTATATCTTCTGATGCTGCAAGATGCTTGAAGATGTTATTCTTCGATAGGCTAGGCTTTCCCCCTTCTCTTCTGGCATTCTGCAGTTCAGTCCATAGATACAACCCATTACTTTGATACATATGCATACTTAGTTTAGTTCTGATGTAAGTCTTGCAAGTACTTTGGATGAGTAATCACGGTTGCTTTGCTACCTCTTTTCCCCTATACCCGATTGCTGCGACCAGATGACGGAGTCCAGGAGCCATATGCCACCACCGACGACTACTACTACCTGATGACCCACAAGTATATGGGATCAATTGCAGCCTTTTCGATAAGTAAGAGTGTCGAACCCAACGAGGAGCAGAAGGAAATAACAAGCGGTTTTCAGCAAGGTAATGTCCGCAAGTACTGAAATTGTAAGTAGCAGAGTAGTTTGATAGCCAGATAATTTGTAATGAGCAAGTAACAATAGTAGTAACAAAAGTGCAGCAAGGTAGCCCAATCCTTTTGAGGCAAAGGACAGGCCAAAACGGTCTCTTATAATAAGCAAAGCGTTCTTGAGGGTACACGGGAATTTCATCTAGTCACTTTCATCATGTTGGTTTGATTCATGTTCGCTACTTTGATAATTTGATATGTGGGTGGACCGGTGCTTAGGTGCTGTTCTTACTTGAACAAACCTCCTACTTATGATTAACCCCCTCGCAAGCATCCGCAACTACGAGAAAAGTATTAAGAATAAATTCTAACCATAGCATTAAACTTTTGGATCCAATCGGTCCCT
The DNA here is from genome assembly GCA_011799875.1 of Thinopyrum elongatum. Classification (NCBI taxonomy): domain Eukaryota; kingdom Viridiplantae; phylum Streptophyta; class Magnoliopsida; order Poales; family Poaceae; genus Thinopyrum; species Thinopyrum elongatum. The sequence continues at coordinate 238,789,219 of CM022300.1, forward strand.
TACGGAATAGCGCATAAACTAGGGTTTAAGCTTCTGTCACTCTCGCAACCCATCATCTAATAACTACACCACAATGCATTCCCTTATGCCCAAATATGGTGTAGTGTCATGTAGTCGACGTTCACATGACACCACTAAGGGAATCACAACACACATACTATCAAAATGTCGAACACATATCAAGTTCACATGATTACTTGCAACATGATTTCTCCCGTGACCTCAAGAACATAAATAACTACTCACAAATGATAATCATGCTCAAGAATAGAGGGGTATTAAATAGCATATTGGATCTGAACATATAATCTTCCACCAAATAAACCATATAGTAATCAACTACAAGATGTAATCAACACTACTAGTCACCCACAAGCACCAATCTATAGTGTCGGTACAAAGATTGAACACAAGAGATGAACTAGGGTTTGAGAGGAGATGGTGTTGTTGAAGATGTTGATGGAGATTGTCCTCCCCAAGATGGGAGAGTTGTTGGTGATGATGATGATGATGATTTCCCCCTCCGGGAGGGAAGTTCCCCCGGCGGAATCGCTCCGCCGGAGGGCAAAAGTGCTCCTGCCCAAGTTCCGCCTCGAGACGGTGGTGCTCCATCCCGAAAGTCCTATCCTTATTTTTCTAGGTCAAAGTGACTTATATACCAAAAGATGGGCACCGGAGGTGGGCCGAGGGGAGCACAACCCACCAGGGCGCGCCTGGGCTCCCTGGCGTGCCCAGGTGGGTTGTGCCCACCTGGTGGGCCCTCCTCTGGTACTTATTGGCTCCAATATTCCTCATTTATTCCATAAAAAATCCCCGTAAAGTTTCAGCTCATTTGGAGTTGTGCAGAATAGGTAGCCTAACGCAGCTTTTTCAGGTCCAGATTTCCAGCTGCCGAAATTCTCCCTCTTTGTGTGTACCTTGCATATTATGAGAGAAAAGGCATTAGAATTACTCCAAAAAGCATTATTATGCATAAAAACATCATAAATAACTGTAGGAAAACATGATGCAAAATGGACGTATCAACTCCCCCAAGCTTAGACCTCGCTTGTCCTCAAGCGAAAACAGAAATCGAAAAACATGTCCACATGCTTAGAGAGAGAGGTGTCGATAAAAACAAAATACGGACATAGAAGCATCATGTAATTTTATTATAACCGCAACAAACTTTAACATAAAACTTTTATCATAGACTTCTCATGAATAAGTAACAATTCATCACACAATCGAAGTATAAAGCATAAACTCTATTAGAAACCAACAAATTATGTTCTCATTCAACTTTGCAACTACAATTCATCATCTTTTCAGGAAGGGTCACGTATCGGAGCCTTTAGGAAAGTCCACATACTCAACCATCATATAGTCTTCTACGATTGCTAACACTCACCACATACACATGAGCAAAATGTTTCAACCGGACACATAGAAAGATAGGGGCTTATAATTTCGCCTCCCAACATATTCACCTCAAGGGTGATGTCAACAATAATAACTCATGCTGCCCATATTCAACTGGACATATGTGCCTAGATCTTTCCTCACCACATGATGCTTGCCAAAGGAGAAAAATAAAAGGAAAAGAGAGAAGAACTTTGACTCTTGCATAAAAGTAAATACATAAAAGTAGAAGATAGGCCCTTCGCAGAGGGAAGCAGAGGTTGCCATGCGCTTATTTGTTTGTATGCTCAACCCTTTAATGCAAAAGAACGTCACGTTATATTGCCCCTTGTGATGGCAACCTTTATTATGTAGTCTGTCACTTTTATTCTTCACCATCACAAGTTCGTACAACGCTCAATTTTCTCTTACACTAAATGATCTCACACTTTATAAGCAATTTTTATTGCCTTATTGCACCGATGACAACTTACTTGAAGGATCTTACTCAATCCATAGGTAGATATGGTGGACTCTTGAAAATAAGATTTGGGTTTAAGGACTTTTTGGATGCACAAGTAGTATCTCTACTTAGTGCGGAATTTTTGGCTAGCAAAGATGGGGGGCAAGCACCACATGTTGAAGGATCTATGACAATATAACTTCTATGTGAATATGAACAAACATAAATCATTAAGTTGTCTTCCTTGTCCAACGTCCACAATTTTGGCATATAATATTTTGTTGGGGGCTCACAATCACAAAAGATTTCCATGATAGTGTATTTATATGTGAATCTTCTCTTCCCTTATTAATTCTTTCATGAGTTGCATCATTGACTAATGCTATGTTTGTCAATCTCTAATAAAATTTTCTACTTATACTTTTCCTTATGTGGTGTTATCACCTACCATAGGATTAGCATATGATCTTTTCATTTATTTCCTTTCTCTCTATTGAAACATGAAAGTAAAGAAAGCAAAAACTCAAACTAAACTTTATTATATATCTCGCACACGATTACAAGGATGGATTACTAAGCAAGCTCTCAAAAAGAAAGGATCGAACTAAACTTTTATTCATCTAAAGCAAAAGATAACCATGGATCGAACTAAGAAAAGTAAAGGCAAAAGATAGTGGGGGTGATACGATACCAGGGCACCTCCCCCAAGCTTGGCGGAAGCCAAGGGAGTGCCCATACCCGATACTCAATTTTCTTTTGGTGATGAAGAAGGAGGTGGTGGTGGTGATGAAGTAGTAGCGATCCTGTCCTTCAAGATCAAGAGATTCTCCAATCTATGGATGATGCTCCAGAGGAAGATGATGTGCTCTTGATGCAGAATATTTTCAAGAGTAAGATATTTATTTTGCACACGAACCGTTTCGATGATCCGAAAGGCTTCAATCTCAGTAGGGGTAAGATGAGCATAATAAGGTTTAATGATATCTTCTTCTTCCCCCTCGGCAGGCAGTGCTTGTTCGATCACCGGCGTTTGATCTCTGGTAGCCTCCTTGCCCTTGTCCTCCTTGGCTGCTCCAACGGCCTCTTCCCTCTTTACCTCGATCTTCATCAACCAAGCATTCTCTTCCACATTGTTAGAGGAAGAAGAAGACATGATGCCTGGCTTAACAGATCTGACAGAAAATAGCAAGAAAAGAGAATAGGAGATTTCTCCGTGACACGGAGGCCAATAGGTTCGGGGAGTATATAAAGATTTTTCTATCTTGGGAAACAAGCAAATGGAAGAAAAACGGAGTCCGAAAGGCACACCTGGTGGGCACAACCCACCTGGGAGCGCCTGGCTTGCCAGGCGCGCCCTGGTGTCTTGTGCCCACCAGGTGTGCCTTCCTGGTTGCTTCTTACTTTCCCAATTTTCTAAATATTCCAAAACTGACAAAAAATATTTTTGCGGATTTTTCGGAGTCCGTTTACTTACCGTATCACGTACATCCTCTTTTTCACGATTCTGGAGTGTTCCGGAAGGACTCTTTTATGTGTTCTTCCGGTGTCATAGTTTGGATAATATTACTTTCAACATTAATGGGCGTACCTGAGATATAATGTTTTATTCGTTGCCCATTAACAACCTTCGGGTTAGTACCTTCGGCATTATTTATTTTGATAGCTCCAGACCGATAAACCTCCTCGATAACATAGGGTCCTTCCCATTTGGAGAGGAGTTTTCCTGCAAAGAATCTAAAATGAGAGTTGTACAAAAGAACATATTCTCCAACTTTGAACTCATGCTTTTGGATTCTTTTATCATGCCATCTTTTAACTTTTTCTTTAAATAACTTGGCATTTTCATAAGCTTGGGTTCTCCATTCATCTAATGAGCTAATATCAAATAACCTCTTTTTACCGGCAAGTTTGAAATCATAGTTGATTTCTTTAATTGCCCAATATGCTTTATGTTCTAACTCAAGAGGCAAATTACAAGCTTTTCCATAAACCATTTTATAAGGAGACATACCCATAGGATTTTTATATGCTGTTCTATAAGCCCAAAGTGCATCATCTAATTTCTTAGACCAATTCTTCCGGGACCTATTGACAGTCTTTTGCAAAATTAATTTTATTTCTCTATTGCTAAGTTCAACTTGACCACTAGACTGAGGATGATAGGGTGATGCAATTCTATGGTTAACATCATACTTGGCAAGTAGTTTACGGAAAGCACCATGAATAAAGTGTGAACCACCATCAGTCATTAAATATCTAGGGACTCCAAACCTTGGGAAAATAACTTCCTTAAGCATTTTAATAGAGGTGTTGTGATCAGCACTACTGGTTGGAATAGCTTCTACCCACTTAGTAACATAATCAACAGCAACCAAAATATGAGTATACCCATTAGAGGAAGGAAAAGGTCCCATGAAATCAAATCCCCAAACATCAAATGGTTCAACGGCAAGAGAATAATTCATAGGCATTTCTTGATGCTTACCGATATTACCTATTCTTTGACATTCATCACAAGATAAGACGAACTTACGAGCATCCTTGAAGAGAGTAGGCCAATAAAAACCAAATTGCAATACCTTATGAGCAGTTCTGTCTCCCGCATGATGTCCTCCATAAGCTTTGGAGTGACATTTTCGTAGGATTTGCCCCTGTTCATGCTCAGGTACACAACGTCTAATAATACCATCTACTCCTTCTTTATAAAGATGTGGGTCATCCCAGAAGTAATGTCTTAAATCATAGAAGAATTTTTTTCTTTTGTTGGTATGTAAAGCTAGGTGGTAAATATTTAGCAACAATGTAATTAGCATAATCAGCATACCAAGGAGTGTTATTAGAAACATTTATTGCAGCTAACTGCTCATGAGGAAAGCTATCCTCAATAGGTAGTGAGTCATCAAGGACATTTTCAAGCCTAGATAAGTTATCAGCTACGGGATTCTCTGCTCCTTTTCTATCAGTAATATGCAAATCAAATTCTTGTAGCAAGTGAACCCACCTAATGAGTCTAGGTTTAGCATCTTTCTTTTCCATAAGATATTTTATAGCAGCATGATCGGTGTGAACAGTCACTTTAGAATCAACAATGTAGGATCTAAATTTATCACAAGCAAACACAACTGCTAAGAATTCTTTTTCAGTAGTAGCATAATTTCGTTGGGCACTGTCTAGAGTTTTACTAGTATAATAGATAACATTTAGTTTCTTATCAACTCTTTGTCCTAGAACAGCACCAACAGCATAATCACTAGCATCACACATAATTTCAAAAGGCAAGTTCCAATCAGGTGGTTGAACAATAGGTGCAGTAATTAAGGCTTTCTTGAGTGTTTCAAAGGCTTCTAAACAATCATCATCAAAAATGAAAGGAGTGTCCTTTTGCAAAAGATTTGTAAGAGGCCTAGAAATTTTAGAAAAGTCTTTGATAAATCTCCTATAGAAACCAGCATGACCAAGGAAACTACGAATACCTTTGATATCTTTAGGACATGGCTTTTTTTCAATTGCATCAACCTTAGCTTTGTCCACCTCAATACCTCTTTCAGAAATTTTATGGCCCAAAACAATACCTTCATTAACCATAATGTGGCACTTCTCCCAATTCAAGACAAGATTTGTTTGCTCACATCTCTACAAAACTCGATCAAGACTGCTTAAACAATCATCAAAAGACTTCTCATAAAAAGAAAAGTCATCCATGAAAACCTCAACAATATTTTCACAAAAGTCAGAGAATACAGCAGTCATACATCTTTGAAAAGTAGCAGGTGCATTGCATAAACCAAAAGGCATACGTCTATAAGCATAAGTTCCAAAGGGACAAGTGAAAGTGGTCTTTTCTTGATCAGGTTGAGAAACAAGTATTTGTGAAAAACCAGAATATCCATCAAGGAAACAAAAATGTGTGTGCTTTGACAATCTTTCTAGCATTTGATCAAGAAAAGGCAAAGGGTAATGATCTTTTCTAGTTGCTTTGTTTAATTTTGTAAAATCAATTACCATTCTATAGCCTGTAACAATTCTTTGTGGGATGAGTTCATTTTTATCATTAGGAACAACAGTAATTCCTCCCTTCTTAGGGACACAATGAACAAGACTTACCCACCTACTATCAGCTATAGGATAGATTATACCTACTTCCAGAAGTTTTAATATTTCCGTTCTTACCACTTCTTTCATCTTCGGATTTAACCGACGTTGGTGATCAACAACGGGATTAGCATCAGGTTCCATATTAATTTTGTGCTGGCATAGAGTGGGACTAATGCCCTTAAGATCATCAAGAGTATATCCAATAGCAGCTCGGTGCTTCCTTAGAACTTTCAATAGTCTTTCTTCTTCATGTTCTGAAAGGTTAGCACTAATAATAACAGGATATATCTTTTTCTCATCAAGATAAGCATATTTCAAAGTGTCTGGCAATTGTTTTAATTCAAACACAGGATCACATTTAGGTGGAGGAGGACCTCCTAGAGTTTCAATAGGCAAATTGTGTTTAAGCAGAGGACGATGTTCAAAGAAAATCTCATCTATTTCATTTCTTTCATGCATATGTAAATCATTTTCATGGTCTAGCAGATATTGTTCCAAAGGATCAGTAGGAGGCACAGCAGTAGAAGCAAGACCAATTATTTCATCCTTACTAGGCAATTCTTTATTATGAGGTTTTCTACTAAACTTGGAAAAGTTAAACTCATGAGACTCATCACCAAAACTTACACCGACAGTTTGTTTCTTACAATCTATTTTAGCATTAACGATGTTCAAGAAAGGTCTACCAAAGATAATGGAACAAAAATCATCTTGTGGGGAACCAAGAACAAGAAAATCAGTAGGGTATTTTATTTTCCCACACAAGACTTCAACATCTCTAACAATCCCAATTGGTGATATGGTGTCTCTATTAGCAAGTTTAATTGTAACATCTATGTCTTCTATCTCAGCGGGTGATATGTCATTCATAATTTCTTGATATAAGGTAAATGAAATAACACTCATGCTAGCACCTATGTCGCATAAACCATGATAACAGTGATCTCCTATTTTAACTGAGACAACGGGCATGCCAACAACGGGTCTACGAATATCTGACTTATCAGGTTTAACAATTCTAGTAGCTTCATTACAGAAGTAAATAACATGCCCATCTATGTTTTCTTCCAGGAGATCCTTAACCATAGCAACACTAGGTTCTACTTTGATTTGTTCATCAGGTTTAGGTGTTCTAATATAACTTTTGTTGACCATAGTTGAAACTTTAGCATGTTCCTTTATCCTGACAGGGAAAGTTGGTTTCTCAATATAAGCAGTAGGAACAACTGGATCAACATTATAAATAATAGTTTCCTCTTTAGCTGGTACCGGTTCTTTAATTTCCTTTTTAATAGGTGGGTGATATTTAAACCACTTCTCCTTGGGGAGATCAACATGAGTAGCAAATGATTCACAAAAGGAGGCTACTATCTCAGAGTCAAGTCCATATTTAGTGCTAAACTTTTGAAAAGCATCTGTATTCATAAAAGATTTAACATAATCGTACTTAAGCCTAATGCCTGACTCTTTACCTTCGTCGAGTTCCCAATCTTCAGAGTTGCGTTTAATTCTTTCCAAAAGGTCCCACCTAAATTCAATGGTCTTCTTCATAAAGGAACCAGTACAAGAAGTATCAAGCATGGATTGATCATCACGAGAAAGCCGAGCATAAAAATTCTAAATAATAATTTCTCTTGAGAGCTCATGATTGGGGCATGACTATAACATTGACTTAAGCCTCCCCCAAGCTAGAGCGATACTTTCTCCTTCACGAGGCCAAAAATTATATATGTAATTCAGGTCACGATGATCTAGATGCATAGGATAATTTTTTTGGTGAAACTCCAATTTCAATCGATTCCAATTCCAAGATCCAATATCATCGCATAGCCTATACCATGCCAATGCCTTTCCCTTGAAAGATAAAGGGAAAACCTTCTTCTTAACTTCATCCCCGGGTAAACCTGCAAGCTTAAACAATCCACAAATTTCTTCCACATATCAAGTGCATATCAGGATGTTCGGTTCCATCTCCTGCATAAGGATTAGCTAGTAGTTGTTCTATCATACCCGAAGGAATTTCATATTCCATATTTTTAGTAGGTGCAGTAGGTTGAGGGGTAACTAATTGTGGTTCTGGTTGAGGTGAAGATACCCCGAACAAACCCCTCAAAGGATTGTTTTCCATAGTAACAAGTGACAATAAATTTCAGCACGTATTAATAATTTTTCCTTACCAATTTCCACTTACCAAAAGCGCTTCACTCCCCGGCAACGGCGCCAGAAAATAGCCTTGATGACCCACAAGTATATGGGATCAATTGTAGCCTTTTTGATAAGTAAGAGTGTCGAACCCAACGAGGAGCAGAAGGAAATGACAAGCGGTTTTCAGCAAGGTAATGTCTACAAGTACTGAAATTGTAAGTAGCAGAGTAGTTTGATAGCCAGATAATTTGTAACGAGCAAGTAACAGTAGTAGTAACAAAAGTGCAGCAAGGTAGCCCAATCCTTTTGAGGCAAAGGACAGGCCAAAACGGTCTCTTATAATAAGCAAAGCGTTCTTGAGGGTACACGGGAATTTCATCTAGTCACTTTCATCATGTTGGTTTGATTCGTGTTTGCTACTTTGATAATTTGATATGTGGGTGGACCGGTGCTTAGGTGCTATTATTACTTGAACAAACCTCCTACTTATGATTAACCCCCTCGCAAGCATCCGCAACTACGAGAAAAGTATTAAGAATAAATTCTAACCATAGCATTAATCTTTTGGATCCAATCGATCCCTTACGGAATAGCGCATAAACTAGGGTTTAAGCTTCTGTCACTCTCGCAACCCATCATCTAATAACTACTCCAAAATGCATTCCCTTAGGCCCAAATATGGTGAAGTGTCATGTAGTCGACGTTCACATGACACCACTAAGGGAATCACAACACACATACTATCAAAATATCGAACACATATCAAGTTCACATGATTACTTGCAACATGATTTCTCCCGTGACCTCAAGAACATAAATAACTACTCACAAATGATAATCATGCTCAAGATCAGAGGGGTATTAAATAGCATATTGGATCTGAACATATAATCTTCCACCAAATAAACCATATAGTAATCAACTACAAGATGTAATCAACACTACTAGTCACCCACAAGCACCAATCTATAGTTCCGGTACAAAGATTGAACACAAGAGATGAACTAGGGTTTGAGAGGAGATGGTGCTGTTGAAGATGTTGATGAAGATTGCCCTCCCCAAGATGGGAGAGTTGTTGGTGATGATGATGACGATGATTTTCCCCTCCGGGAGGGAAGTTCCCCGGCAGAATCGCTCCGCCGGAGGGCAAAAGTGCTCTTGCCCAACTTCCGCCTCGAGACGGCGGCGCTCCGTCCCGAAAGTCCTCTCCTTATTTTTCTAGGTCAAAGTGACTTATATACTAGAAGATGGGCACCGGAGGTGGGCCGAGGGGAGCACAACCCACCAGGGCGCGCCTGGGCTCCCTGGCACGCCCAGGTGGGTTGGGCCCACCTGGTGGGCCCCCTCTGGTACTTATTGGCTCCAATATTCCTCATTTATTCCATAAAAAATCCCCGTAAAGTTTCAGCTCATTTGGAGTTGTGCAGAATAGGTAGCCTGACGTAGCTTTTTCAGGTCCAGATTTACAGCCGCCGGAATTCTCCCTCTTTGTGTGTACCTTGCATATTATGAGAAAAAAGGCATTAGAATTACTCCAAAAAGCATTATTATGCATAAAAACATCATAAATAACAGTAGGAAAACATGATGCAAAATGGACGTATCACTACCCCGAGGGTGCCTACTACTACGTGGAGGGCGTCGATGGCGAGGAGTAGTTAGGAGGCTCCTAGGAAGGAGGCCTTTCCTTTTCGATCGTTGTTACTTTTGTGCTAGCCTTCTTAAGGCAAACTTGTTTAACTTATGTATGTACTCAGATATTGTTGCTTCCACTGACTCGTTTGTATTTGAGCCCTCGAGGCCCCTGGCTTGTAATATAAAGCTTGTATGACTTTAATTTGTTTCTAGAGTTGTGTTGTGATATCTTCCCGTGAGTCCCTGATCTTGATCGTACATGTTTGCGTGTATGATTAGTGTATGATTGAATCGGGGGCGTCACACTAACCCAGGGGATAATGACCTAGGCCCACAACTCAGTGGCTGAGGCTGGTGCTTATACGCCGGAGTGCGCCGACGACAAGCCAGATGCGGCGGCGAGGAATGGGGCTCGGCGGGGATTTGGCTACGGCCGCCCAAATGGAGCGCGGAGAGGCATGTTCAAATGAGCGAGCGAGCGCGCGTGAAGTGAAGTGATGCCATTGGGAGGTGTTGGGGTGTCCTATAACAACACCGGCAACGAGGTGGGGCGGCGGCCGAAGCACGACATGGATGGATCCGGCGCCAGGGTGCAAGGAAGGGCGCGTTCGCTTCCTGGGAGCTCCAGGAGCACGGAGCAAGCCTCGGACATGAGCAGCGCACGCGGTGGCTACCGTAGTGATGCGGACAGCGGCGGCAAGCGTCGGCTATGGTGGCACGGCGTCTACGTGCATGAATGGAAGGGGGAAAGCATCAGGGAGGAATCCGGAGCTCACCGTGTGGCACATGGAGGCCGGCGGGGGTTTAGTAGCTGTCGGGGCAGACGGAGTCGATGGAGAGGGCCGGCGACCAAAGCAGACGAGGGCAACGCGGATTCGGCGAAGGAGGGGGTCTCGGCTCGTTTTCGTCTCAGTGGATGCAATGGACAGCGGCGGTCTTCGCGGACGCAGTGGTGGGGCGAGAGGTGGCCGTTGGCTGCTGCGGAGCGAGGCGGGCAGCGATGGCCGCGCTCGGCGATGGATCTGGAGGAGGGGGCGAGCGCGTGGGCGAGAGAGAGCGAGGAGGAGTGGGGAGAAGTGAGTGGAGGGGAGGCGAGGGGGACTGCTTATGCCTTATCCCCTCATCGGCGTGGCCGGGGAGGTGGTCGGGCGGGGCGCGCTCGGCGTGCACTCGGAGGACCAGTGGATGGAGAAGGCAACCGGGGAGCTAGGTGGGCCGGCTGGGCCGGCCCGGGTGGGCTAGGCGGGCAGGGGCTTTTCCTGTTTTTTTGTTCTTTTGCATTTTTTTTATAGTTTCTGTTTTCCCTTTTGTTTTATTTTAGTTTTAGTTTTATAAATTATGAACTTACTCCCTAAATTAGCATTAATAATTAGCCCACTGCCCTAAATAATTTTGCACATTAATTAAATAGTTTGCATTTATTTATTATTTAAAAGCATTTAACAATTGTTTTTAGCCCCTGTTTTATTTAAGGGCATTTAAATACTTTATAAAATATGGGTTTCAAGAGGACAAATATCCAGGAATTATTTGCCACATTTTGAACAATTTTGTTTTCATGTTTGAGAAATTTGAATTTTGACTTTAATTTGAATTGTGTTTGAATGCAAGGGAGGATTAGCAACAGTAAGAGTGATGACATGGCACCATTAACTTGGGATTATTGTAGCTTAACAAACATGGTGTTACACCAGGACAAGTCATCGACGTCTCATCATACACCGATGACGCATAGGGCGGCGCGCTGGTGGCTTTGTTAAAATTATACGTACTTAGCCTTTGTTTATAATGCTGGTCTTTTGTTAGAGCAATCTTTAGGTCAACTGGCTCTGTTTAATTACTAAAATTGCTCGATTTAGTAAGTGTGGTCTGTGTGCTGTAGGCTCTTTTGTGTACCCAAATTAGCAAGTGATGTTAAATTATGCAATGAAGTGGATGAGCACAGTACCCAGGGACATTTCCACCAAAATTTGGATGATCAAACTCATCGCATGTGCGTAAAGCAGAAGAATCATTTGCGATGCACACATTCATTTAAAGTGAATGGGGTCCGTTGGCACTGCGCGCAAAGTTTCCCTCCACCTTTCAAATTTTTTGGCCTACCGCCGAAGTATCTACCTCTTTCCCCCCTCCCCACCCCCTTTTCTCCCCTACCACAAGTCACATTTCCCCTATTTCCTCCATCCTTCCTTCCCATGCTATAGCCGCTTCCTCGCTTGCTTCCTCGCTCTCGCCGTCTCGCATCCGAACGCCGCGGTCGCCATGGTCTTCTTCAATGACCTCTCCAGCGGTTCCTCCGATGACTCTTTCACCACCTGGGTATGCCTCTCTCCTCTCTTTCTCGGGTTATGATTTGGAATTAAGGATTTTAACCCGGCGGCCGATTTGAGTCATTTCTTCCTCTTGGAGCTCCCTAGGACCGTCACTTGCAACGAATGGAGCGGGGTGGCTGAAGATCTGCCTGCTCGTTGTCACCATCAATCTCCATGTGTGAAGTTAGTTGCGTTTGAATCTTTGGTGTGGGAGGAAGTTTCTGGAATGTGCATAGAAGGTTAGCCCTACTTTCGATGTTACAAATCATTTGTTAGATGTGATTCAGACACTCTCACTGTGCTATGTTATGGTGGATGTGATTAAGACAGTGTCACAATTTCTGCCTAGTATGTAAAAATGTTGCCATCTCATCAGCGGTACCATTAGAAAATTATTTGGCTCTGCTTCAGCAGTTTGTGCAGCCAACTTTGCTCCACACATCCGAGTAGCCAAGCAGTAAAATACTAAGACTTTATGGCATGAATGAACTGGGCGTCGGAGCAACTAGGTGCTCCGGAGTCCGATTCCCTGAATTTTTCCTCTGGTATTGGCTCGCAGTGCAGGGCACCGGTGCCAAATGTAGCAACATGTGTCTTGACACCGGTTTCGGCATACATAGAGGATGGCCTTAGTGCTATTTGTTTTATGTTACTAAATTTGTGCATGTACACACATGTTAGTATCAATTTGATGTCATCTAAACACTGTCGCTATGCTATTGCAGTTATATTTAGCTTCCTCATAAAATGGTCAATTTGTTATTTATAGTACATGACTAAAAACTTGTAGCGTTGTTGAAGTTAATTATAGCTTGTGATGTTTTTGAATTTGGTTGTTGTCTCAATAGCAATTAGTTCATTTGCACATTGATATTTTTGAGAAAATATGTCATAATTAACGTGTTTCTTCAGTGTTTCAAAATATGTATGTGGTGATTTTCTATGTTGCTAGAAACCCATTTTCCCTACAATTGTTACTGATTTAGTTTTAAATATTATAGGATGAACGAAAGTGTTCTTACCTGTAGTGGGTTGATCAAGAGTGGCCACAGTCTTTGAAAATGTGCCTAGCAAAGCTCTGGAGCATGTATGAGGAAGAGAACAAACATAGGCTTAGAGAAAGTGTTGTCAACGCTGAAGAATATTTCAAGATGCAGGAAAAAAAAAGGAAGATGGAGAATGAGCTCAGATTTTTTTAAATTAGACTTTGCTAAGATGGTGTTGGTGAAGGAGGAGGCACTTTCCCAGTTGGTCAGTGCAAAACAGGTTCTTACAGAAGCAGAGGTGGAGAAGACGAACCTGGCTGATCATGCATCAGTTGATTAGGGAAATGAATATATTGTTCTAATATTGTGCTTATGAAGGTGAACTAGCTATATGTTGTACTGTGTTGTTGTCATGTAGCTATCGTACTGTAATGGTAAAATATATTTATGCACCTGATATAAAATTGGCAAACAGCTGTTCGATATGAAATGTGATTTTGCGTAATACTAGAATTATTAATTGTAAACTAATAAACCTGCTAAATGGGTCATGGAACTTTACAAATGGTTCTAGCAGTAAAAGCATGTGTGATGGATAGCCCAATGCCATACACTTTTCTTCATCAAATCGTGTGTGATATAGTTGAATAAAGCAAACGGTTAACGGAGGCATAGCGTGTGTGGTCGTTACACCTATCACACACGAGGCTATACATAAAACTGTGTGGGATGTACATACAAACGGAAATGTTTGTCTGGGATTCAGTGTGCGGGATGTGCATACGAATGGAAACATTTGTCTAGGATTCATTATGTGGGATGTGCAGACGAACGAAAGCGTTTGTCTGGGTTTCACTGTGTGGGATATACATACAAACGGAAACGTTTCTCTGGGATTCACTTTGTGGGATGTACTTATGAACGGAAACGATTGGGCCTATATAATTGTATGCGATGGCTAGCCCGATCGCACACGAGCTCATTTTGCCTATCGTGTGTGACCGGAGGGCCTATCCCCGATGGTTTTAGGGTCGTGTGGGAAGGACCCCCTTATCGCCCACACTGTCAAGGCGATGGTTTAAAATGCCATTGCGGAAAGGGGTTAAAACCGTTTGTATAGCAGCTCGCTGTACCAGTGTCCACTAAGGGTTTTACTCTGTTAACTTTTAGGGGATCGGCTAGAGATGGCATTATGCCTTATTTATTTCAGTTATTCACAATGTGATGCTCTATATGTGCAACTATTTACTGTGCAGTTCAATTTCATCAATAACAGTTCGAACAATACCACTATGAATGACGATATTTGGTTGCTGTTAATGATGTTGTAGTTAACACGCCATTCCATTTTTTAATAATAACTAGTGTACTTTAGACCTGCACAATACTAGTTTGAATGACTATATTTGCTTGTTTTTAAATGTTATGCCTGTTGTAGTTAACACAGCTTTCTACTTCTTGTTTTGCTTAACTAGCGTGCTTAAACCTGCACACTGAGGCTATCATTTGGAGATTATGTTGTCTACCATGGATATATTTGGTTGATGTTTAGCCTGTTGTGCTTAACATGCCTTTAGATGTATTCACACAGGACAATATTGGAAACAACTGTTGTTTTCCATCGACGTTAGTTTCATCCCATTGCTTATATATACTCACTGTTCAGGATCTCGGTAGCTGGTACCATATAGGCCGGGGGCTGATAAGGGATTAATCGTCGAATTGGACATTTCACTGAATATATCTGTAACCCATTTATTGATAGGTCAACTAGGGCCATATCTAATATATCTGAGGCTACATAGCGACATGCATTGTACTGAATGACTAAATATGCAATCCTAGGCTACATAGCAACAACACAGCAATAGTTAACTGCAGCTAATCGACCAATATTTGTAACAATGTAATAAACTCCAACCGCCCCATGATATAAGATGTTAATTCATCCAATATGTGAGTATATTGGATGTAATAAGATCTTATATAATGGGACGGAGGGAGTGTTGTACTACATCATTGTGCAATTGTTGTTTAGCTTCTAATATTAACTTGGTGCTTTTAGGTACATATGTCATTGGTAAAGATCCGCGCTTCGACCCTTTCTGCGTATGGGGCAATGAGATATTCATGAACCAGCATCAAGTGAGGAAACTAATAAAGATTATTAGTAAAATGGGTCAAAAGATATCAATTAAACTATTTGTTTAGACTTCATCCAAGACAACAGTGAACTGCAGCATGGTAAGTAAGAACTCTGTAGCCTTCTTTTTACTGCCCATAATGAGTTGTGTTAGATGACAATGTCTGAATCTTTTTCCTTTGCAGTGGTTCCCGAAGCAGTTTACTTAAGATTACCTCTCAAACTACATGATTGGCGGACGGCCATCACAAGGGGTTGGACTAGAGTCATGCGTGCCTTCTGCATAGAGGAGAGCACAATAGGGGCATTCCGCTTCACCTTGTTCAGCAACCAGAATGTCTTTCGCCTCTTTCTTTACCATCTTTAATAGTACAAGTATACAACCCTGGTTCATTATTATTTTTTTGGTGCTTATGTAATTCTTTTTTTGATGTAATTCTTGAACATATGTACCTATGAATCGAATAATGCATTGGTTGTTGAACCTGATGGATATGAATGAAGTTATAGCCTACTTTCAAATTGAAATTCGGTACAAATCTAAATAGCAGCAATTAAATTAGGGTGAAAATACACTCTGTAAGTCATTACTGTGACGCCCCCGGCTCAATCGTGCACTAATCATACACACAAATGCACACGATCAAGCCTAAGGACTCACGGGAAGATATCACAACACAACTCTAAAACATAAATAAAGTCATACAAGCTTTATATTACAAGCCAGGGGCCTCGAGGGCTTGAATACATAAGCTCGCATACAAGCGTCAGCAGAAGCATCAGATATCTGAGTACAGATATAAAAGAAAACACAGATAGGCCTTAAAAGGCGGGGCAAAAGAAAACACTACGATCGAAAGGCGTAGGCCTCCTGCCTGGGACCCTCCGATCCTACTCCTGGTCGTCGGCCAACTCGTAGTAGTAACCACCCTCGGGGTAGTAGTAGCGATCGTCGGCGGGGGCAGCTGTCTCAGGGGCTCCGTCATCTGGTTGCATCCAAAGGATATGGGGAGAAAAAGAAAGCAAACCAACCGTGAGTACTCATCCGAAGTACTCAGCAAGCAAGGATCTACACTACATATGCAACATTATCAAAGGAAGGCTATATATGTGGACTAGGCTGCAGAAATGCCAGAATAGAGAGAAGGCCTAGTCCTATCGAAGACTAGCATCTTCAGCGGTCTTGCAGCAATAGAAGAGAGTAGATCAGCACAGTATAAAGTAGTAGTAATGTTATCAACCTCACCCAGAGATCCTTTCTCGGCTCCCTGCGAGAAAGCAATCCCAGAGCCATACTATCATCAACCTCGGCCAGAGATCCTTTCTCGACTCCCTGCGAGAAAGTAATCCCAGAGCCACATATCCAGGTATCATCTCAAGTTCTAGTTGTATCGATCGGGATACAACTCCGAGTGTCCTTTACCGTAGGACCGGCTATCGATAGATGTGTTCTTCCCTGCAGGGGTGCACCAACTTACCCACCATGCTCGCTTCACTCCGGCCGGACACACTTTTCCGGGTCATGCCCGGCCTCGGCCAAACGATACACCGCAACCCTACCTACAGCTCAGCAGAGAGGTCCCCGTCGGTCTATATCCTAAGCGCTCAGGGGTCTTGGGCCATCGCCCTGTGCACTCCGGGTTGGTGTGTACAAGGTCGGGACGAGCACCACCTCAGTCCTGGATGGCACTGGCCCGGCCCGGCCACGAGGCTGAACTGGATGTCTGACAAAGCTTTCGGCTGATGCATACGATGCAGAGTGCCCATAACTCTTCCCACGTGATGGTTAGTGCTATCAGGCCAGAGGCCTGCTCGGATCAAATATCCAAATCGTTGGCGGACTAGGGGCTTGCGGTAACGAGCAGAGACTCATGATCGATGTGACCCAGTCGCCCCATCTCGAGGACTTGCGGCAAGGGCCAAGAATGCCCGGCCAAGCCTCGTATTCATCACTCGGGCACCATCCAGGTCAACCCGTCTCCACAACACTCGCCACTTAGGCTCACGCGGGTACCCCTCAGGGTTGACCCGCCTTTCCAAGTAATAGTGTAAAGTCCAAGTATCCGTGTGTCCATAACATCAGGGGAATCCGAGGTATCACCCTCGTTGGATTCCTACTTGATGTATCCGTCAAGGTGAACTCGGAGGAATCACCCTCGATGGGTTCACACTTGATGTGTTGCACGACAAGGTCGTATCGGAAGTGGAGAAGGAGGAATCACCCTCGATGACCACGACCAACTAGCTACTCTATAGAGTTAACATCAAGAGTGATATACGAGGTATCACCCTCGGCACTCGATAGTAACGCTGCAGTGTCATTACAACTAAGGGGGTGATGTGCGGTGCTGGGGCCTGGTCGTCGAGTCTTCTGATGATCCAGCGGGGCAATCGGGACAAGTGGGGTCACTGATAGGTCTCTACCCAGCCTATACTAGACAGTTTAGGATAAGCAGGTAAGGTATCAATAGCAGGTTACAATAAACAGGCTATGCATCAGAATAGGTAAAGCAGTAGCATCAGCATTTCTAATGCAAGCATGAGAGAGAAATAATAGGTGATATTGGTATGCTCAAGGGGGGGTGCTTGCCTGGTTGCTCTGGCAAGAAGGAGGGGTCGTCGGAAGGCTGCTTGTCTGGAGCGTAGTCGTACTCAGCTGCAACGGCGTCGGTCTCGGCATCTATCGAGAGAGAAGGATGGGGGAAGAAATAGTAAATATGGAGCAAACAAAGCATCAAAAAATATAACAAGGCAATACGCGGTGCCAGGGGTGATCTAACGCAGGGATAGGTGATACCGGCGAAGGGGGAAAACATCCGGGAAAGTATTCCCAGTGTTTGACGTTTTCGGGCAGATGAAACGGAGGTGGAATGTTGCACATTCACTATGCTAGGGACGTGCGACGGACGAACGGACTGTGTATCCGGATTCGTCCCATCGTTCTGATCAATTTTGATGTAGAAAGTCTTTCGATTCGAGCTACGGTTAATTTTCTAAGAATTTTGGAAGTTTTAGGCATTTTCTGAAATTACTGAAATTCTAAGTCCTCAGTTTTAAACATCATTTAGCTGTTTTCCAGAGGCTATAACTAGTGTTCTATTTATCCTATGAATTGGTGCCTTTTACCAATATTGATCATTTTCCTGTGGTCTACAAGATGGTATCAATTGCATCTCTGTTAGACCCCTGTAACTTATTTATTTTCTGCTCCAAAGTTGCTACGGCAGTATATCTGTTATTAGTTCTTCCAGTTAACAGAACATAGACTTTTGTCATTTTCATAGGAATTAATCCAGGCAACTTTTGGATTTGGTCCAATGGAAAGAATTAAACCTTGTCAAGTGTACTACCCACACATATTTATTTTAGCTATGTTAAGCTATATTTAGTTGCTGTTTTGAGGCTGTTCAGGGGGCTATCCAGTGCAGTTTTAGAAAAGCTAGCATCTGCTACAGTAACTGAATGTTATTGTAGCAGCGCTGCACTAGCAGCAGCAGGCAGTGAGCAATGCAGCAGCAGGGGGGCGGCAGCGGCGTGGCATGGGCGCGCGTGCGGCGAGGCCGGCCGGCCATGGCTGCGTCAGGCAGCAGCGGGCGGCGGCCAGCAGCAGCAGCAGCCAGCGGCAGTAGCAAATAGCAGCAGCACAGCTAGCAGCCGCAGCTCTAAGCAGCAGTACCACACGGCAAATTAACAGCAGCAGCGGGCACGCACGTACGCGTACGCGTACGCGGAAGCTCGGGTGTGCTCGGGGACGGCGAACGGATCGAGGCAGAGGAATGGGGATCCGGAGGAGTTGCTCACAGGGGAGGTCGCGGAGGGGTCGACAGAGCCGGGGCTATCGGAGACGGGCGGATCGACGCGTCGAACGGTGGCTACCGGATGTTGAAGATGGGCTCGATCCGGGCGATGCGGGGTGGCTCGGCTTCGGTCCAATGGCGAGGAAGATGAAGAGGACGATGGTGAAGCTCATGGATGCGTTTTGGGGGTGCGGGTAGCACCGTGGCCACGACGACGGCGACGTCCATGGCGAGCGCGAGCTCGGGTCTGTTCGGATCGACGAACACGAGCGAGGGAGAGGGGAAACGGGGCTAGGGTTTGCCTGGGTCGTCGGGGGGGGGGGGCTTTTATGCATCTCCAGGGCGTCGTGGATGCCCGACACGGCGTCCATCCGAGGCATGGATGGGCGCGGCTGTGCCACGCCATGGCCTCTGCTTCCTCACTGTACAGAGGAGGGAGGTGGCTTGTGGTGGGCTGGGCCTCCCATTTTGCTAGACGGGCCATAGTAGATTAGGTCCTCCTCTTTTCTTTTCCTTTTATTTCTTTTTCAATTTATTAGCTCCTGTTTTTATTTAGGTTCTGCTATCAAATGAATTTTGTTGACCATGTAAATTTGCACATAATTCAAGCACTATATTTTGGGGCTGCACAAAATGTTTGGGGGCAATTGGAGTTAATTTAAATTATGATTGTATTTAAATGGGCTAAAGATGTGTCATTGGTCCACTGTTTAAAATCCATCGGCATTTCAAACATCTACAAAAATGTTTGTTTAATATATGACAATTATGTAGTGAATAATTCTAACCTCAGAAACATTTTTAATTTACGGTTTTATAAAATTATAATTTGACTTGGCATTAGAATTTGGATTTGAGTTTGGTTTGAAGCAAAGTGAGGATTATCGAAATAATTATGATGTCATAGCATCATTAGGCCTGAGATTACTGTAGCATGATTCTCCGGGTGTTACAATTACAGCGCACATGGTCTGTAAAGCACAACGTGTGTGATATACATCATAATCCAACACGGTTCACGAAGAGGAAAAGTGTGTAACCATGCACATAGTTGCTGTTTGCAAAGCGTGTGTGATGTTAGACGATATCAGAAACTGTGCGAGAACTAAATATTTGTGATAGTCACCTTATTGTACACGCTTTACAATCATGAACCGTTTCTGATGTGGCGCGCATCATAAACGTTGCACCACAGAATACCAACTGCGATGGTAATGCGAGCACAAACGAGTAGCAAGGATGGAGCGTTTGGGATATGCGAGATATCACAAACAGTTGTCTGAAGACTCGCGTTTGGGATACATGTCGGTACGCTTAGTTATGCAAAATGCATTGCTACTCCCTATCCCCGATGGTTTCTGGTTCGTGTGGGAAGGACCCCCCCCCCCCCTATCGCACACACTGGCTAGGCGACAGTTTGAAATGCCGTCACGGAAAGGGGTTAAAAACCATTTGTATAGCGGCTCATTGTACCAATGCTTGTCTGACTATGTCTCTACTGAGATAATATTTACTTTCATGACTGTTGTGTTATGGGTCCTCGTGACCCGGGCTTGTACTATAAATACTTATGTTTATAGTTGTGTCATAGAGTTGTGTTGTGATATTAACATGGGTCTCTGTTCCTAATCGTGCATGATGTGTGTATGGTTAGTGCACAATTATAAATGGGGGCGTCACATCATGCAATTAGTTTGTAGATTATGGGTTACCAGAGTGATAGAAGCCTAAACTCGGTTTAGGAATTGTTCTGTGAGGGGTTGTTTTGGATCCATATTTTAATGCTATGGTTAGATTTATCTTAATAACTTCTTTTCTATTTGCAGATGCTTGCATGGAGGGTATAACCATAAGTAGGTGTTTATATTCAACTAAGGATAGTACCTTAGCTCTGGTTCACCCACATAGCACTTATCAAGGCAATGAACGCGAAGTTGATGAATCGTGGTGAAAGTAACTTGACGATATCCCCGTGTGTCCTCAAGAGCGTTTTAATCCCTATAAGAAGTATCATTGGGTTGTCGTTAGCACAATTAAGGATTGGGCCACTTGCTGCACCTTGCTACTTTTCTTACTTGTTACCAATTATCTTGCTATCAAACTATCTATCAAAATTATCTTACAACACACGCAGAGAATACCTTTCTGAAAACCGCCTATCAATTCCTTATGCTCCTCGTTGTGTTCGACATTCTTACTTATCGAAAGGACTACCATTGATTCCCTATACTTGTGGGTCATCAGAGGACATCTTGTGGGTCATCAAAGGACATCGATGAGTTCATGATGTATCTCATGTCTCTCGTCACCAGTTCACCCTCCTCAGCGACAAGATTGGTGAGCAAACCATGATGTGAAAATTCCTAAGTGTCGTTCCCAAGGCATACTAGCAGATGGCGTGTGCGATCGAGACTCTAGTTGAATAGAACACATTGAAAGTCAAAGAACTAATCGTGTGGGAAGCTCTAGCAACTCCGGCAAGCTGCTCCTTGTTGAGGAGGAATGGCTCGCTGCTACTTGTGAGCTGCGTTGGGATTTTCCCCGAAGAGGAAGGGTGAAGCAATATAGTAGCGGATAGTATTTCCCTCAGTAGAAAACCAAGATTATCGAAGCAATAGCAGATTCACGAAAACGACCTTTAGCGGTACCTACACACACAAGAGCAAATAATTGCACCCAATGCGGGCAAGAGGGTTGTCAATCCCCTTGTACTCGTTAATTGCAAGGATCAAATCTAGTAATAGGTGATAGATAATTTGCCAAGTAAAAGAAAGGTAAGAAAATTGCAGCAAGGTATTTTTGGTTTTTGTAATATGATTAAAATAGACTTGAGGGCCATAGTTTTCACTAGAGGCTTCTCTCTCATAAAAATAGCATACGATGGGTAGACAAATTACTGTTGGGCAATTGATAGAAAAGTGCATAGTTATGATGTTATTCATGGCATGATCATGTACATAGGCATTACGTCTGTGACAAGTAGACCAACTCTTGTCTGCATCTACTACTATTAATCCACCAATTGACTGCTATCCAACATGCATCTATGGTATTAAGTTCCTAACAAACAGAGTAACACTTTAAGAAAGATGACATAATGTAAACAGAATAAAACCAAGCAATAAGATTGAACCCCGTCGTTTTCCCCTTAGTAGCAACAATACAAATACGTGCCTCGCTACCCCTTGTGTCACGAGGTGATCACGCCGCAAGATTGAACCTATCACAAAGCATCTCTCCCGCTATGGACCCGTAGGTCTGTGGTAAACTACTCACACATCATCAGAGGTGCAGATGGTTGATGTAGAAGCCCTCCGTGATCGATTCCCCCTCGGGGAGAGTACCAGCGAAGGCTTCCGGATGGGATCACAGAAGAACAGAGGCTTGCGGCGGTGGAATAAATTTTTTTGGTCTCGCTCTAGTGGTTTTGCGATTTATGGGAATTTATAGAAGTGGGATTAGGTCAAATGGAGCTATGTGGGCCCCACAAGCTCAGGTGGCGCGCCCCCTAGGGACATGCTATATGAGCTTGTGGCCCTCTCATAAGTCTTCTGGCCTCCTCCCAAGTCTTCTAGGGTCCCTTCTAGTCCAGAAAAAATCACCGTAAAGTTTCATCGCGTTTGAACTTCGTTTGGTATTTTTTTTCTGTGAAACAATAAAATAGGAAAAAACAAGAACTGGCACTGGGCACTGAGGTAATAGGTTGGTTCCCAAAAATGATATAAAATTGCATATAAAGCATACCATATTGATAATATAATAGCATGAAACAATCATAAATTATAGATATGTTGGAGACATATCAGCATCCTCAAGCTTAATTCCTGCTCGTCCTTGAGTACGTAGGTAAATGATAAAAATAGAATTTTTGATGTTGAAAGCTACCTAGAATGTCTATCATGTAATCTTTTATGGTATGAATATTGAGAAATGATGAAGTAATTAATGTCAACATAATAATATCCATGATTACTTGAACATAATTGTCGGTGTACTAAGTATTGGGCCACTAGTACCCCGTACTTGTGCACGGGCAGTTGTAGCCATCCTTGCGGCAAGGCTTGCCGGGATCAGCTCGAGGTCGATTCAAGCCATCAAGGAAATCATCAAGTTAGAGATCTAAGGATCAGCAGATAAGCAGGACTGAAATCCGAAGGCCAGCCTCCCCGGCAAGATCCTTGCCGGGATGGCCTTTGGGGCCCGGCAAGGCTTGGCGTCCGGCAAGGCTTGGTGCCCGGCAAGATTTGGCGCCTGGCGAGATTCTGCCACTGTGCCACCGCTTCGGCGCAGTAACGTGTCTCACATTCTGGGTCCTTCTCTGGATGCGTGGTGACGCGCCAGTGGGGGAGAGCTTAAGCGGTGCTGATGGAGGGCCCCTTTTTCCATTCCCAAGAAAGTGAGGACACCTAAACGGACACCTCACGCTGCATTAAATGCGCTGGTCCTAATCCGTCAGGGGTTAGGTATGATACCCTGTAGCTACTTTACACCTTAATGTATGTACATCTTGCCACTATGGAGACCCCTTTGAGCATATAAAAGGAGGCCCAAGGCAACTGCTACAGAGGGAGGAGAACTTCTGGCCCATTCTGCATGCGTAGCTGCTCTTTGGAACGTGCTGTTCATTGCGAGCGCTCCGGAAGGCTGGGCTCAAGAACATCAATAAGAACACAAAGCAGGAGTAGGGTTTTACGCTGATCAGCGGCCCGAACCTGAGTAAAAACTTCCCACGTCGATCATTGGTTCTGCTCTTTGCGTATACCTCTCCCCCCACCGAATCGTAAAGGGGTCTCTCGGGATCCCATAGGTGTCGTACCCCGACATCTTTGGCGCGCCAGGTAGGGGGATTGAAGGTTGCATAAACATGATCTGGTGGTCGGCGCCCTAGTTTCTTCATCATCTTCATCATCTTGCCGCCCAAGAAGAAGAGCGCTGCGACAGCGCAACCGTCCGGGTCCGTTTTGCCTGCGCCTTCGCAAACAGGCGACGGTGTGGGTGCAGAAGGAAGAGGACTAGAACCCCCGCGGCGTTCTGGTGACCCAAGCCAAGCGAGCGGTATCGTTCGCAGTGGCAGTGGTAACTTGCACGCCGCTGGATCTAGAGATGGTGCTGTGTTGCCTACGGGTGGCACAACTAACTCTAGGGATCGAAGGGCGCCTGCTGGAGCTCCCGCGCCGGCGCAAGCCTTGCGACCTACTCAGGTCGTGCAAGATGAGCGACATCATGGCGCTGGTGGTTTGGGGCGTCCCCACGAAAAGGTTTCTGCGCATAGATCCCAAGATGCGCGGGACCAGCATGCACACCGAGCTGCCGGCGGAGGTGGTGCGCGGTCGCGTGACCGTGGCGGTGCTCCTTCTAACTTGGTTAGGAGTCAGAGCACCTCACGTACCTCGCACTTGTCGCTGCCACCTACGCCGGCGGAAGCCTTGGCACGTGCACAGCTGCTCCTCGATTTTCCTCCCTCTCCGAAGAAGATGGAGGAGTGGCGAGCTACTATCCAGAGCCTTATCGGCTTCGCCAACAAGGATGGACCGCAAGAGGCAGGGCCCTCGCAGCGGAGGCACATCGATCCGGCTCGAGCCGGTGCAGAGAAAACCGGAGGTGGTGCAACTACAGTGCACTCCCCTCCGCGGCATCAGCGGCGGCCGACAACTCAGCAAGTCGACCACCATGAACAAGTTTCCACGGCGTCGTCCGATCCACGGATGCACCGTGATCAGCGTCTGGTTCTCCAGGAATGAGGCAAAGAGGACGCTCGAACAACCATCGAGCGGCGACGGGAATCGCGCTATCACTCTGATAAGCGCGCGGGGCCGGCTGTCGACGAGCCTGCACCAGGGAACGTAGGAGACTTGCCTTATGAGGTAGGGACTCCGGCGTTTACCCGTGAGCTGCGGCAAGTCCGGTGGCCCAATTCCCGAACCTTTAAGCCAGAGGTTCCGGCGAAGTATGACGGAAAGACCCATCCCTCGGAGTTCCTGAGCATCTACACCATTGCAGTGCAGGCTGCCGGGGGCCGAGATGACAAGATACTTGCCAACTACTTCCCGTTGGTGCTCAAGCCCAACGTCAGGTCGTGGTTGATGCATCTGCCGGAGAATTCCATTTCTTCCTGGTCAGATCTGTGCCATCAGTTTGTTGGCGCCTTCGTTGGAGGCCACCAAGGTCCTGGCCAAGAGAGCGATTTGCACATCATCCCTCAGAAGGAGGGCGAGTCCCTGCGCAAGTTTATGCAGAGGTTCAGCCGAGTGTAGTACAACATTCCCGACGTTCATCCTGCCGCTGTCATTAGCGCGTTCCACCAGAACATGCGTAACCGCAGAATGCGGGAAGAGCTGGCGATGAACAAAGTCAGAAGTATTGCCGAGCTTTATGCTCTGGCCGACAAGTGCGCTCGAGCTGAAGAGGGGAGGAAACTCCCCGGTGAGGCTGTTGGCGCGGCAGGCGACTCTGAGGATGAAGACGCCGCGGCCCCGTCAAGGAAAGGCCGGCGGCGGAACAAGAAGCGCGGAGGCAAGGCCGTGCTTGCTGTCGAGGAATCCGACAACCCCGGCGCCGCCAAGAAGGCCAAGGTTGGTGACCCCGGCAAGGATCTTGCCGGGTGCCCTTCCTGTCAGGCCTTGGCGGCTGCCAACAAGTCGGAGAACTCCGGCAAGCAGTATTGCAAGATCCATCGCACTAAGGGCCACGATCTCCAGAACTGCCGGCAAGTTGAGCAGCTTGCCGAGAAGCAGAGGGCCGAATACGAGAGGCGAGACAAGGAGAAGGCCCAAGATGGTGCTGAGGGGTCCAACAAGAAACGCGGTGGCCGAGGGGGTCGCCGCGGCAAGGCCAAGCAGCAGAAGGATCGGCCCGCTCGGGGCCGAGATAAAGAAGGAGATGATGATGAGGAAGATGATGAATCCGGTGAGCAGGAATTCCAGAAGGCTACGGAGGCTATGTGCATTGATGGGGGTGCCTCGCTGCATTCTTCCCACCACCAACTTAAACAGTGGATGCGGGAGGTTAATGCGGCAGAGCCATCCCCCGATGCGTGTAGGCCTCTGAAGTGGTCCAGCACGCCTATCATCTTTGACGCCGAGGATCACCATGATCGCACAACTGCGGTCGGGTGTTTGCCATTGTTGGTTTCCCCAACAATTCGCAACCTCAAGGTGACGAAGATGTTAGTTGACGGCGGGGCTGGCCTAAACTTAATCTCACCAGATGTGCTCACAAAGCTTCAGATTCCCGACGAAGACCTCGAGGAAACGGGTATGTTTCAAGGGGTCTATCCGGGAAGAACCCAGCCTAAGGGCAAGATCACGCTGCTGGTAACATTCGGCAGCGAGTTTAACTTCAGGACCGAAAAGGTGGTGTTTGATGTCGCCAAGATCCCCATGTCATACAATGGGATCCTTGGTCGGCCAGCGCTGGCTAAGTTTATGGCGGCATCACACTACGCGTACAATGTGTTGAAGATGCCCGGGCCGTTGAGCGTCATTACTATCCATTCCGATAAGAAGGATGCGCTCATCTGTGCCGATCAACTTTACCGGGAAGCAGTTGCAGCACCTGCCGTCAAGGCATCTGCTCCTGCCACTGGAACTCCCGGGGGGAAGAAGAAGACCGGAAGGAACCTTGGCGCGAACTCCGGCAAGCTCGCCTCCTCGGAGTGCTGCGCTTCCGTCGAGGACGTACCAGAGAGTTCCACCGGCAAGAACAAGAAATCCAAGGCTGCTCCACCGGAAACCAAGAAGGTGCCTGCTAGGGAGGACGGACCGGGGGGAACTTTCACCATAAGTTCCGCCCTAGATGACAAATAGGAAAGCGCGCTCGTTGCTTTCCTGCGGGCGAATATCGACGTGTTTGCATGGCAACCGTCTGACATCCCCGGTGTTCCCAGGAAAGTGATCGAGCACCACCTTGCTGTCTGTCCTCATGCGCGGCCCGTCAAGCAAAGGGTGAGGAAACAGGCCTTGGAGCGGCAAGAATTCATTGCCGAAGAGATTAAGAAGCTGGAGGCGGCAGGACTGGTCAAAGGAGTGCTCCATCCAACCTGGTTGGCCAACCCGGTTGTAGTGCGAAAAGCGAATGGGAAATGGAGGCTTTGTATCGATTATACAGATATCAATAAAGCTTGTCCAAAAGATCCCTTTCCCTTGCCGCGCATCGACCAGATTGTGGATGCCACCGCTGGTTGTGATCTCCTGTCCTTCCTTGACGCCTATTCAGGGTATCATCAGATTTTTATGGCAAAGGAAGATGAAGAGAAGACCGCCTTTATCACCCCATGTGGTACGTATTGTTTTATACGAATGCCTTTCGGGTTGAAAAGTGCTGGTTCAACATTCGCCAGAGCAATCCAGATTGGTTTTGAGCCACAACTCCATAGAAATATGGAGGCATATATGGATGATATAGTGGTCAAAACTAAGGATAAAGCAACGCTTATTCAAGACTTAGAAGAAACATTTGCAAACTTACGCAAGATCAACTTGAAGCTCAATCCTGAGAAGTGCGTGTTCGGAGTTCCTTCTGGCAAGCTCCTCGGATTCTTTGTATCTTGCCGAGGAATCGAAGCGAACCCCGACAAGATCAAAGCCATTGAGCAAATTGAAGCACCGAGACGCGTCAAGGATGTGCGTCGTCTTGCCGGCTGTGTTGCTGCTCTAAGCAGGTTTATTTCCAAATCTGCTGAGCGCACCCTGCCCTTCTTCAAAATTTTGAAGAAGACAGGTCCAATGAAATGGACTCCAGAAGCGGAGGTTGCGCTGCAAGATTTGAAGAAATACCTTTCCTCTCCGCCGACGCTAGTCGCGCCTAAACCACAAGAGCCGTTGCTGCTGTATATGGCGGCAACAAATCAAGTGGTTAGTGCTGCGCTGGTGGCGTAGAGAGAAGCTGATGAGGAAGCAACACCAGCGGCAGGACCGCCAAGTGACGCGGCAAGATCTTTCCCGGCAAGACAGGATCTGCGTAAACAGAAGAACTTATGCAGAAGAAGAAGGTGGTGCAGCGCCCAGTTTATTTTGTTAGCTCTCTTTTACAAGGAGCTAGATCAAGATATTCTGGGGTGCAGAAGCTGCTTTTTGGCCTCCTTATGGCCTCAAGGAAGCTGCGCCACTATTTTCAAGCACATGAGATTACCGTCGTCACTCGCTTTCCGTTGCAACGGATTTTGCAAAATCCTGAGGCAACCGGCAGGATTGTGGAGTGGGCGTTGGAGCTGTCCAGCTTTGGCCTTAAGTTTGAAAGCACTTCGACAATTCAGAGTAGGGCCTTGGCGGAATTCATTGCAGAATGGACCCCGACGCCAGACGAAGAAGTTCAAGAAACAACTCTCCCCGGCAAGGAAATCGATTAGCAATGGATTATGTACTTTGACGGGGCTTTCTCGCTGCAAGGCGCCGGCGCTGGCGTGCTGCTTGTTGCACCCACCGGAGAGCACCTCAAGTACGTAGTCCAAATGCACTTTCCCCGGGAGAGTTCGACCAACAACACTACAGAATACGAGGGTTTGCTTGCCGGTCTTAGGATCGCGGCAAACCTTGGTATCAAAAAGCTCGTCATCAAAGGCGATTCACAGCTTGTCGTCAGGCAGGTTAACAAGAGCTATCAAAGTCCATTGATGCAAGCCTACGTAGATGAAGTGAGGAAATTGGAAGAGTGCTTTGACGGTCTCCAAATGGAGCACGTTCCTCGTGCCGAGAACAATATTGCTGACGACCTGTCAAAGCGTGCTGCCCACAAGTTGCCTGTGGAACCAGGAACTTTTGTGCTCCAATTGACTCAACCATCCGTGGCGCCATCGATGCGGCAAGAAAAAAGAAGGAAGTTGAACTCTGGCCAGTACTTCCCGGCAGAGCTCCCCGGAGCCACCGGCAAGGAAGTTACCGGGATCGACACGCCTGCCGGGGAACAACAGGCTCCGACAGGGCCTCAGGCCCTCGTTGTCGAGACAAACGTTCCCCCGGCAGAGGAGATGCCTTTAGTCCTAGTTGTCGAGCCTCAGGCTCCAACATGGGCACAGCACATTGTCCATTTCCTTCAGACAGGTGAACTCCCTGAGGAACAAGAAGAAGCAGAGAGAGTAGCCCGTCGGTCTGTTATGTACAAGTTCGTCGATGACGTCCTATACAGAAAGAGACCAAACGGTGTGAAATTGAAGTGCATTCCTCGGGAGGATGGACTAGAGCTATTGGCGGAGATACATGGGGGCATGTGTGGCTCTCACATAGGGTCAAGAGCGCTTGCCGGAAAAGCATTCCGGCAAGGTTTCTTTTGGCCTACCGCCCTCCAGGATGCGACTGCACTAGTAACCAAGTGTGAAGCATGCCAGTTTCATTCAAAGAAATTACATCAGTGAGCTCAAGCTCTTCAAACAATCCCTCTCTCCTGGCCATTTTCGGTCTGGGGGCTCGACATACTGGGCCCCTTCCCCCGTGCTACCAGGGTCTTTGAGTACTTGTACGTTGCTATCGACAAGTTCACAAAGTGGCCGGAGGTGGAAGCAGTGAGGAAGGTGACAGTGCAGTCGGCTGTCAAGTTCTTCAAAGGAATTGTTTGCCGTTTTGGTGTGCCTAACAGGATCATCACCAACAACGGCACGCAGTTCACAAGTCGCACCTTCATACAGTATGTCCAAGACCTTGGCGGCAAGATTTGCTTTGCCTCTGTTGCTCACCCGAGAAGCAACGGCCAAGCGGAGAGGGCCAATGCTAAAGTGCTGTGCGGTCTCAGGACCAGAACTTTTGACAGGCTGAAAAAGTGCGGAAGACGCTGGATTGATGAGTTGCCGGCGGTTCTTTGGTCAATCAGAACGACACCAAATCGAGCCACCGGCCAGACGCCCTTCGCTCTGGTCTATGGAGCGGAAGCAGTTCTCCCCACAGAACTCATACACGGATCTCCTCGAGTGCTCACTTATGATGAGCTCGAGCAAGAGCAACTGCGGCAAGATGACGCTGTGCTCCTTGAGGAGAATCGTCTTCAGGCTGCTATGCGAGCTGCACGCTACCAGCAAGCTTTGCGCCGCTATCATAGCCGCAAAGTTCATGCCCGAAGCCTTGAGGAAGGCGACCTTGTTCTTCGACGGATTCAGTCCGCCAAGAATTCAAACAAGTTGACGCCAAAGTGGGAAGGCCCTTAGCGGGTAGTACGAGTCACCAGGCCCGGCGCTGTCCGCCTGGAGACCAAAGATGGCGTTCCAGTGAGCAATTCCTGGAATATCGAACATCTTCGCAAGTTCTATCCATAGGGCGCGGTTGCCGGGGGCTCCCGGCAACCACCCTTTTTGTACAAGTCTTGCCGGCAAGGCATGTGATCCTTTGTACAAAGCCAGGCGCGGACCCTGAGCACAGATGAATAAATTTAAGTGTTGTACATTCCCTTATTGATTCCCATGTTCATATTCATATATGCATGTTTGTCTAAGATGTTGTATGACACCTGATCCCGGTAAGTTCTAACGAACCGCCAAGGTTTCATCCCTTTATTTTCTCTTCTTTCTTTTTCTCAAAGACAGAAGGATTCCTCGCGTGCACATTTGCCGGGGGGGAAGGGAGATATGAATACCAGTTGGTGACGTTCGGAATCGATGCTTGCCGGAGGAAGAACAAAGCCAGAAAGCTAAGTCCTAAAAACTTAGAGCAAGTTTTTCTTTAATTACCAAGTTATTTCCTTGGACGATTCCGATTCTTGTATGGAAAATCTGCACGCGAAGGAACCCTTGCTGTAATCGGTTGCGCCCTTATTTTGTTTCGAGTCCGCTCAATGATTTAAGTGGCTGCACTGAGAACACCAAGGAGTCTTGCCGGCCGCTGCGCCTCCGGCAGGCTGCTGAAGTCCCGCACCCAGCGCTCGCGGCAGGTTGCGCGCCGGCAAGTTTTTCAGTAAGCGTAGGATGAACTCCATACATAAAAGAATCAAACAAGGAAAGTAGCAAGCATGAGCCTAAATATAGTCAAATTATATTACATCCATGAGTTGCCGCAGTTCTAACTTGAGACTTAATTGTCTTTTACATGAGATGATGGCTGCAAGAATAAAAGAGAAGCACTCAATCCCTGCGCTGGCCTTCGATCCTTTTGATGGAGTCCACCTTCTCAAGGATTGGCGCGATGCACTTTTCAAGCGCCTCAACATTTGCATCCTTTGGCAGATGGCCGAGTGCGCTGGAGAGGTCGATGCCGGGATTGCTGTGCACCACCTTGATGAGCACCTTGCGAAGGACGGCCCGGCAAAGCCGGCGAGTCTCGTTCGCCAGTTGGGTCGACCGGCTAGACTGGAGCGCCCTCAACGCGTTGATGATGCTTTCAAAGAACATCGTCAACCTGGCACTTGGAGATATTCTTTCCTCGGAAGAATATCTGAAGTTCGACAAGCCCATGGTTGACAGTTCTGCGGTAAGCTTCTCCGCGGAGGCGATGAGACGGCCAGTCCAGATCTCCACTCCCTTCTCGTACTCGTTTTGGGCAGCGGCGGCGCTCTTGAGCAGGTTCCTCTCTCCTTGGAGATCCTTGAGTAGAGCCTTCTCATGGGCCTGGCCGGCCTCGAGAGACTTCTGCAGCGTGGTCCGCTTCAGCCCCAGAACCGCAATACTATCAGCTGCAGAGGAGAGCTGCTTGGTCTTGTCGGACAGGGCAACTTGCATCTCCGCCAAGGAGTGGAGGGTTTTTTCCCTGTCCCCCTTGAGCGTCAAGAGCTCCTTGCCGTGCTTTTCGAGATCTGTTTCCAGCCTCTTCACTTTGTCGCTCAGCTCGTTCTTGGCGGCCTCTGCAGCTTCGGCAGCATCGACGGCCTCCTTGAGCTTGCCGGCATGACTTGCAGTCAGAGCTTCGAGCGCCTCCTTGTGTTTCTGCTCCAGCTCCTGGGTCCGCCGCACGATAAGATTTTCGATGTCTTCATCCTTGCTACGAAGCTTGGCGGCGAGCGCCTGCTCACGTGCGGTGAGATCTTCTTCGTAAGCATTAAGAGCAACGCGACGCCCCGTCAGGAGAGCATCTTCGGCAGAAATCCTTTGAACAGCTTCATCATGTGCCTTCTCCATATCTGATTGCTTTAGGAGGATCTCATTCCATTGCTGGCTCACTTGTTCTCGGCCGGCAACCAGCTCTTGGAGGGCCTCGGCGTGCCAGATTTGCATTTGTGCGACGCGCCTTTGAAAATCCGCTTCGGCTGCCTCGACAACTGCCATTCTGGAGTCCGCCTTCTCTTTTCGGGCACGATGGAGAGCCTGGAGTTTGCGGAAGTTCTCGCCCATGGCCTGAAGGAGCTGATCCTCTTCAGACTTGCCGCTGCTAGCGCTGGGTTCGTCAACGACTTCGAGCCCGGCAGCGGCAATAATTTCCTCGAAAATTTCTCCTTCGGCTGGTGCCTCAGTGCTTGCCGTCCCTGGCAAGTTGATGAATAGATTCTCGCCAACCTTGAGATACTTGCTGAATGAGGGGCCTTCAGATGTTGATGGCTGGTCTTCAGTGGCCGCGTCACCAGTGACAGGGGGCTCTGTGGCCGGTGCAGCGCCTGGCGCTCCTGCGGCAGGAATGCTGTCAGTGCGGTCCTCAACCTCCCTGTCGCCCTCTTCAGCAGGTTCTTCGGCGATTTCCTCTTGTGCTGTCTTGGCGGCCTCCCCGTCAAGAGCATCACCAGCCCCGGCAACGTCATCCTTGGTGGCCTCGCTGGCAGCGATCCTGTCCGCTTCGGCGGCGGCATCCCTGGCGGTCTCCTCGATGACAACGTCGACGTCCATATGTTCCATCACAGGGAGCTCTGAAGGGCGAAGGAGGAAGACAGAATAAGATCGAGGTTTGGATTTTGAACTGACTAAAGATAAAGAGATAAGTGGAAAAGAATAACAAGCACTCTGAGGCGATCGAGTACCTGCGTCGGGCTGTCGAGAGGTGGCTTCGCCTCTCCCGGCAACTCTGGTTGCCGGGGGTGGGTTGCCGGAGTCCGTGCTTGTCGGCTCCCCCTCAATCAGGACGGGCTCGTCGGCAGGATCTCTTGCCGAGGATGTGCTTGTGGGCGGAGCGGTCGATGAAGGAGGCACAATGGGGATATCTTCTCCTTGTTGCCGTCCTTCTCCTGCGAACCCAAAGATATCAGCGGCAAGAATGAAAGCCTTGGCACCAGCCAACAGAAAAAGGGACGATGAACTTACGCTGGGGGCTGTGCTGGGGGCTGTGTTGAGGACTGGACTCCGGGCTGACAACGACAGTTTCCGGCACGCTCGTGGAGCCCGCCGGGGGCTCGTCGCCCGTAGAAGTCCTTGACCTCTTCGCCATCCTCTCCAGCAAGGTTTCTGTGTCACTATGGAAACAATACAAGCAAGTCAGTAAGATTGATGCAAATTGGAAGGTAGAAGCTGTGGCAAATACTCACTCTTCTTCCTCTCGCTCTGGACTAAAGCCGGAGATGTCGAAGTCGACCTCCGTTGCAGTGTCTGAGTGGGGAGGCGGAGGAGGGGTCCTAGGCCGCTTGGCTGTGGCAGGCGCTGGGGCAGCCTCCGGCGCGGTAGTACGAGACCCTCCTGCCGCCCCAGCAGTGGTCGCTGGTGTGGGTCTCGCGCGCCGCGCGGGCTGTTGACGAGCCCCCTGCCGCGGTCCAGTCTTGCCGGCCACTTTCTTGCCGGGGGATTCGCCGCTCGAAGTAGGCTGGCTTGCCGGGATGCCTGATGCAGCTTTCCGAAGGACACGCTTTGTCTTCTTCGGGGGCGAGGGCTCTTCTCGCGTCTCCTCTTCGGCCGTGCCTTCGCCGGATGAGCTCTTAGCGGCTGCGCCGCCTTCTTCCCCGGCAACCTTGTTCTCCTCGGCGGGCTTTGCCTCCACTACCACCTCTGCGTCGCTGGCTTCCCACTCTGTGAAGCCAATGCTGCCGGCCTCCGAGGCAAGATTCGCCTCCTCCACTCTGGTAGCGATGTAGGCTACCTCCTGATCAGTGGTGGCGCGGATAAGATCTGACTCTTGCCGGACAGGCTTCTCTGTCAAATTGTCAAAGAACTTCTGCGCTTTTTCCTCGCTTGGCTCAACCCAGGTCAGGTCAAGGCCGTGGGCGTTGAACATCGGCAAGAAGGCAATGATTGACCCCAAGGCAGAGTTGTTGCACAAGGGGATGATCCTTGCCGGCAGCCGGTGCTTGTCTTCGCGCTGGAATAACTTTTGGCAGAGAGCGCCAAGCTGCATAGCGATCAGATTGTTGTTCAGCCCGGGGCGCAGCCTCATGACATCTGCCGCGTTCTTGTACTCCCAGACTGGCCTCCCCCTGTTCTGCAGAGGGGCGATGCGGCGGCGGAGAAAGTCGAAGCCGATCATCTCCATTGTCAGCCCGGCAGCCTTCAAGCGAAGGATCCTGGTAGTGGCGATTGTGAGCTTCTCGTCTTCTGTGGTGAGATCGCCCCAATCCTTGCCGCGGACCACCTTCTGTCGCCGGGGATGACAAAAAGGATGAGGATCTGCTTCCTGGATCCAGCACCATTCGGCCCGCCACTCGTCCCACTTTTCGCGGTAAACTCCCTCTGGGTATATCTCTTTGTTCCAAGCCCTTGGAATCCAGGCAATAGATCCAGAGAGAGCCTCTCCTTTTTGGATACGAGGGTAGAAATAATGGCGGAAAAGAGCAGAATTGGGGATCACGCCAGCGAAATTCTCACAAAGATGGTGTCGGTGTACTAGAATAGGGGTACCCTAGTACCCCGTACTTGTGCACGGGCAGTAGTAGCATCCCGTGGCCAGGATTGCGGGAGGATAGCCAGAGAGAAGCTCAAGATTATTAAGCCATTCAAGAACAAAGTATACAAAACAAGAGTTACGGCCCCGGCAAGAGGAGCTTGCCGGGAGGGACAGCTGAGGCCCAGCCTGAGGTTTGCTGTAGCATAGTACTTGCCGCGGCAAGGTACTTGCCCTGGCAAGTCATTGGCTGCGGCAAGGTATTGGCTGCGGCAAGGTACTTGCCCCGGCAAGTTACCTTGCGCGGCAAGCTATGGGTTGCGGCAAGCTGTCAGGTGCGGCAAGGTCTTGCCGCGGCAAGCGTTACTGTACCACTGTGCTACTGTGCCGCTCCGGTGCCTCTGCCAGCGTGGCGCTCTGGGTCCTTCCAAGCGTGTGTGGCAGGGCACTGTATAGACGGCGGTACACTGTAGCTAGCGGTGCAGGAGCAGGTGGGATAGGCTTTTCCCACGTCCAAGACGTCCGGGTACATGTATGTGGACAGCAAAGGCATGGGCATTTAATGCCCTTGTCCCCTGCCGTCAGTGGTAGGTAGGACATGTCATCCTGGTAATAATGGCCTTACTGTAGCAACTTTCCACCTCTACCTTTACTGTTTGCCACCTGTTGGTGACCCCTTTTGTGCATATAAAAGGAGGCCCATAGGCAACGTAAAAAGAGGAACTGGGAGATGGAGAACTCCAGTATTGTACGCAGCTACTCGGTACTGTAGCGCTCCTGGAGCTAGAACAATCATACAGATAATAAACCAAAAAGCAGGAGTAGGGTTTTACGCATCCGTGCGGCCCGAACCTGGGTAAATCTCTCTCGTGCACTGTCGTGTTCTTCGCTAGATTTGCTCTTCGTGCGACCGTCTCTCCCTGCCGAACGTAAAGGGGTCCTTCCCTGGGTCCCATAGGTGATCGCGGATTCATCCCCGACATCTTTGGCGCGCCAGGTAGGGGGAAGGAGGTTGTGTGAACCTAATCTAGCGATTTGCGCGTTAGTTTTTGGGCCATCCTCCGTCTTATGGCTCCAAAAAAGAAGACTTCAGCCATCGGTGCGTCTACGTCCAACCCGCCTGCTCCCATGCAGGAGGGTGCCGACGTGATTGCGGCTGCTGGGGGGACTGGAGAGCGAGAGCTCCTATTACCTCCACCTGTCCAAAACCGGGCCAGCAACGCCAATCTTGGCGCTGCTGGGTCTGGGAACGCAGCGCTGCTCGCTGCTGCTGGCCCTGCAAGCTCCAGAAATGGTGCTGCGCATTCTGGAACGCCTGCGCCGGTTCAGACGCCGCGGCCTTTGCAAGAAGCCCGTGACAGGCAGCGTCCTGACGCCCCAGGTGCCAGGCGCTCCCTGGATAATGAACTTGCGCATCGATCTCGAGATGCGCGGGGTCACCATACGCAACAACACGTTGGCGGGGTCGAGGTGCGGTCGCCTGGGCGTGGAGATGCTCCTTCTAACACTGTTAGGAGTAAGAGCATCCCACAGTCCTCACGCCACTCGATACCTCCCTCACCAGCAGAAGCATTGGCGCGTGCGCAGCTGCTCCTGAACTTCCCTCCACCACCAGATAAGCTTGACGAGTGAAGGGCAACCATTCAGAGCCTTCTCAGCTTCGCTGATGCCGACCCGGTGCGCACGGCCGACAAGAGAACTGGTGACAATGCTGTCACCAATAAGAACGGCGAGGGGGCAACAACCGTACACTCCCCACCCAGACGGCCTCGGTCGCCGACACGTCGAAACGACGCCCGTGGCGATGATTCCACGGCGTCGTCTGACCCGCGAGCTCATCGTGACCAGCGCCTCGTTCTTCAGGAACGTAGAGGAGAAGATGCTCGTACCACTATCGAGCGAAGGAGAGAAGCGCATCGTCAGTCCGACAGACGCGCAGGGCCCGCTGTTGACATGCATGCGCCAGGGGATCCTGGCGACTTGCCGTACGCGGTAAGTTGTCCAGCGTTCACCCGTGAGCTGCGGCAGGTCCAGTGGCCCAATCGCAAGGCTTTCAAGCCTGACGTGCCAGAGAAGTATGATGGCAAGACACACCCGTCGGAGTTCCTCAGCATTTACACCATTGCGGTGCAAGCTGCCGGGGGACGAGACGACAAGATCCTTGCTAACTACTTCCCGCTCGTGTTAAAGCGCAACGTCGTCTCATGGCTCATGCACTTGCCGGAGAACTCCATTTCTTCATGGGCGGACCTGTGCCATCAGTTTGTTGGTGCCTTTACTGGCGGTCATCAACCTCATGGCCAGGAGAGTGATCTTCATCTCATCCCCCAGAAGGAAGGAGAGCCCCTGCGCAAATACATTCAAAGGTTCAGCCGCGTACAGTACAACATCCCAGATGTTCACCCCGCTGCGGTTATTAGCGCGTTCCATCAGAACGTGCGTAACCGCAGGATGCGGGAGGAAATGGCGATGACCAAGGTCAGAGACATTGGCCAGCTATATGCTCTCGCCGACAAGTGTGCGCGCGCTGAAGAGGGAAGGAAACTTCCCGGTGAAGGTGTTGGCGCAGGGGGGAGCTCTGACAGCGAAGGTACCGCCCCAGCAAAGAAGGGCCGGCGGCGGAACAACAGGAAGAAAAAGGGCAAAGCTGTGCTTGCCGTCGAGCAGTCCAGCGGCAACGGCAGCGCCGACAAGGCCAAAGTCGAGGGCTCCGGCAAGGAGATTGCCGCCTGCGCCAACTGTCAGGCCTTGGCGGCTGCCGACAAGCAGGACGGCTCCGACAAGCAATATTGCAAGATCCACCGCACCAAGGGACACGATCTCCAGAACTGTCGATGAGTCGAGCAGCTTGTCGAACAACAGAAAGCTGAGTATGAGAGGCGCGACAAGGAGAAGGCCCCAGAAGGTGCTGGCGGGTCCGGCAAGAAGCGCACTGCCCGAGGAGGGCGTCGCGGCAAGGCCAAGCAGCAGCAGAGAGACAGGCCTCCTCGTGGCCGCGACAAAGATGATGATGATGATGATCTAGATGATGAAGAATCCAGTGAGCACGAATTTCAGCAAGCCGCAGAAGTCTTGTGTGTTGACGGTGGTGCTTCGTTGCATTCTTCTCACCGCCAACTTAAACAGTGGGCGCGAGAGATCAATGCGGCGGAACCATCTGTTGACGCCAGAAAGCTTTTGAAGTGGTCCGACACGCCTATCGTCTTTGACATTGAGGACCACCCTGACCGCACAACGGCGGTCGGGTGCTTGCCGATGTTGGTTTCACCAATGATCCGCAACCTCAAGGTCACGAAGATGTTAATTGACGGTGGGGCCGGCTTGAATCTGATTCCGCCCGCTGTGCTCCGGAAACTTCAAATCGCTGACGGCGAGCTTGAGGAAACTGGTACTTTCCAAGGAGTCAATCCAGGAAGGAGCAAGCCGAAAGGGAAGATCACGTTGCCAGTGACATTTGGCGGCGAGCTGAACTACCGGACCGAGAAGGTCACCTTTGACGTTGCCGATATTCCATTGCCTTATAATGGGATACTTGGCCGTCCAGCGCTCGCCAAGTTTATGGCAGCCTCTCATTTTGCCTACAACGTGTTGAAGATGCCAGGCCCAGTAAGTGTTATCACAGTTCCCTGCGACAAGAAGGATGCGCTTATTTGCGCCGACAAGATCTACCGGGAAGCAACTGCCGCCAAGGCACTTGCCGCTGAAGCTCTCGGGGGGGAGAACAAGAGGAAGTCCGACAAGAGCTCCTGTGCCCACTCCGGCAAGCGCACCTCTTCGGAGTGCTGCGCTGCCGTCGAGGACGCACCAGAGAGCTCCACCGGCAAGTGCAAAAAGAATAAAGCCGCTCCGCCGGCGACAAAGAAGGTGCCCGCCAAGGAGGACGGCACTGGTGGTTCCTTTACCATCAGTGCCACACTTGGCAACAAATAGGAAAGCGCGCTCGTTGCTTTCCTGCGGGCGAATGTCGACGTGTTTGCATGGCAACCGTCCGACATCCCCGGTGTTCCCAGGAAAGTAATTGAGCACCACCTTGCCGTTTGTCCCCACGCGAGGCCCGTCAAACAGAAAGCCAGAAAGCAAGCTGTGGAGCGGCAAGAGTTTATTGCGGAAGAAATCAAGAAGTTGGAAGCAGCAGGCCTCGTCAGAGGAGTGCTTCATCCTACGTGGTTGGCCAATCCTGTTGTCGTGCGCAAAGCGAATGGAAAATGGAGGCTTTGTATTGATTTCACTGATGTTAATAAAGCTTGTCCCAAAGACCCATTTCCTTTGCCCCGCATAGACCAGATTGTTGACTCCACGGCAGGATGTGATTTGCTTTCATTTCTTGATGCATATTCAGGGTATCATCAAATCTTCATGGCTGAGGAAGATGAGGAAAAGACCGCATTTATCACACCCTGTGGCACATACTGTTTCGTACGTATGCCATTTGGTTTGAAAAATGCTGGTTCAACATTTGCAAGAGCCGTCCAGATCGCTTTTGAGCCTCAGCTGCACAGAAATGTGGAAGCCTATATGGACGATATAGTGGTCAAAAGCAAGGACAGGGCTACTTTGGTTCAAGAACTAGAAGAAACTTTTGTAAATCTGCGCAAGATCAACCTGAAGCTCAACCCCGAGAAGTGCGTGTTTGGAGTTCCCTCCGGCAAGCTTCTCGGGTTCTTTGTGTCTCAACGCGGAATTGAAGCCAATCCTGACAAGATCAAAGCCATTGAGCAAATTCAAGCACCGAAGCGCGTCAAGGATGTACGACGACTTGCCGGCTGTGTTGCTGCTCTCAGTAGGTTTATCTCCAAGTCAGCTGAGCGCGCCCTGCCATTTTTCAAAATCTTAAAAAAGGCAGGTCTATTGAAATGGACTCCGGAGGCGGAGGCAGCACTGCAAGACTTGAAGAGATACCTCTCCTCTCCTCCAATACTTGTCGCACCTAAACCACAAGAGAAGTTGTTGCTGTATCTAGCGGCAACCAATCAAGTGGTTAGTGCTGCGCTGGTAGCGGAGAGAGAGGTGGATGAGGAGGCAGTAACTGCGGCAAGCACGTCCAGCGACAAGCTGGGGGCTCCCCCGACAAGTTTTGCTGCCGACAAGGATTCGTCTGCGCAGTCAGGCGAAGTGATACAAAAGAAGAAAATGGTGCAGCGCCCGGTCTACTTTGTGAGCTCTCTTCTGCAGGGAGCTAGGTCAAGGTATTCTGGTGTGCAGAAGCTGCTTTTCGGCCTTCTCATGGCCTCGAGAAAGCTGCACCATTACTTTCAAGCACATGAAGTTACCGTCGTCACCCGCTTCCCGCTGAAAAGGATTTTGCAAAATCCAGAAGCGACAGGCAGGATTGTCGAGTGGGCGTTGGAGTTGTCGAGCTTTGGTCTCAAGTTTGAGAGTACATCAACCATACAGAGCCGAGTTTTGGCAGAGTTTGTCGCAGAATGGACACCAACGCCAGACGAAGAAATCCCAGAGACGACTCTCCCCGGCAAGGAGACAAGCAAAGAGTGGCTTATGTACTTTGATGGGGCCTTTTCGCTGCAAGGCGCCGGTGCTGGCGTACTGCTTGTCGCACCCACCGGAGAGCACCTCAAGTACGTGGTCCAAATGCACTTTCCCAAGGAACAGGCGACGAACAATACTGCAGAATATGAGGGGTTGCTTGCCGGTCTCAGGATCGCGGCAGACCTTGGGATCAAGAAGCTTATTGTCAGGGGAGATTCGCAGCTTGTCGTCAGGCAAGTGAACAAGAACTACCAATGCCCATTGATGGAAGCTTATGTAGATGAGGTGAGGAAGTTGGAGGAACGCTTTGACGGCCTACAAATGGAGCACGTCCCACGTGCTGAGAATGACATTGCCGATGGTTTGTCAAAGCGCGCCGCACTCAAATTGCCTGTGGAACCAGGCACTTTTGTGCTCCAACTAACTCAGCCATCCGTGACGCCATCAGTAGGGCAAGGCAGGAAGAGGAAGTTGGCTTCTGGCGACTACTTCCCGGCAGAGCTCCCCGAAGCCGCCGGCAAGAAGGATGCCAAAGCCAGCGCCAAAGATGCAGAGGGGCAACTTGCTCCGACAAGGCCTCACGCTCTTGTCATTGAAGCGGGTGCTCCTAGGCAAAAGGCAAAGGGGCAACTTGCTCCAACAAGACTTCGGGTCCTTGTCGTTGAAGCAGGCGCTCCTGATCGAAGCGCTGAGGAGCAAGATGCTCCGACGAGGCCTTGGGCTTCCGTCATTGAAGCAACTGCTCCCGACGAGCTTGTTGAAGGACAGCACGCTCCAGCAGGGCCCCAGGCTCTTGTCGTTGAAGCGGCTGTTCCCGCCAAGCTCGTCGGGGAACGGCCGGCTCTGGTAGAGCGACAAGCTCTTGCCGTAGGGCCTGATGTTCCCGCAGCAGAAGAAATGCCTTTAGTCCTCGTTGTCGAGCCACAGGCTCCAGCGTGGGCGCAGCAGATCGTCCGTTTCCTTCAGACAGGAGAACTTCCCGAAGAGCAGGAAGAAGCGGAGAAAGTAGCCCGATGGTCCAATATGTATCAATTTGTCGATGACATGCTGTGCAGAAAAAGACCAAACGGTGTGAAATTGAAGTGTATTCCCCGGGAAGAAGGACAGGAGCTGTTGGCGGAGATTCATGGAGGCATATGTGGTCACCACATAGGGTCAAGAGCCCTTGCTGGAAAGGCTTTCCGGCAAGGTTTCTTTTGGCCCACCGCCCTCCGGGATGCAACTGCACTAGTAACCAAGTGTGAAGCGTGCCAGTTTCATTCCAAGCAGATTCATCAGCCAGCTCAAGCTCTCCAGACAATCCCTCTCTCCTGGCCATTTTCGGTCTGGGGGCTCGACATCCTCGGCCCCTTTCCCCGTGCCACCGGGGGCTTCGAGTACTTGTATGTGGCCATCGACAAGTTTACGAAGTGGCCGGAAGTGGAAGCAGTGAGGAAAGTGACAGCACAATCAGCCATCAAGTTCTTCAAGGAAATTGTTTGTCGCTTTGGTGTTTCTAACAGGATCATCACCGACAACGGTACCCAGTTCACGAGCCACGCCTTCATGCAGTATGTCGAAGACCTTGG
The DNA here is from genome assembly GCA_011799875.1 of Thinopyrum elongatum. Taxonomy (NCBI): domain Eukaryota; kingdom Viridiplantae; phylum Streptophyta; class Magnoliopsida; order Poales; family Poaceae; genus Thinopyrum; species Thinopyrum elongatum. The sequence continues at coordinate 238,830,874 of CM022300.1, forward strand.
CGCCAAGGTCTGTTCCACTTCTGTTGCTCACCCCCGAAGCAACGGTCAAGCTGAAAGGGCAAATGCTGAAGTGCTGCGTGGGCTGAAGACGAGAACTTTCGACAGGCTGCGCAAGTGCGGCAAGAGCTGGATCAAGGAGCTGCCAGTGGTTCTTTGGTCGATCAGGACGACGCCAAATCGAGCTACTGGCCAGACACCTTTTGCTCTAGTTTATGGAGCAGAGGCAGTTCTCCCCACGGAACTCGTATACGGGTCACCTCGAGTGCTCGCTTACGATGAGCTTGAGCAAGAGCAACTGCGGCAAGATGACGCTGTGCTCCTCGAGGAGGATCGTCTTCAGGCTGCTGTGAGAGCTGCTCGCTACCAGCAAGCTTTGCGTCGCTACCATAGCCGCAAAGTTAATGCCAGAAGTCTCGAGGAAGGCGACCTTGTTCTTCGGCGCGTTCAGTCGGCCAAGAATTCAAACAAGTTGACGCCGAAGTGGGAAGGCCCTTATCGGGTGAAACGAGTCACCAGGCCCGGCGCTGTCCTCCTGGAGACCGAGGATGGCATTCCAGTGATCAATTCCTGGAACATTGAGCATCTTCGTAAGTTTTTTCCATAAGGCGCGGTTGCCGGGCCCTTCCCCGGCAACCACCTTTTGTACAAGTATTGCCGCTGTTGCATGTAATCCTTTGTACAAAGCCAGGCGCAGACCCTATGCATAAATAAAGCTTTTGTATTTCGCAGTTTTTGACGATTTCATGTTTACTTTTATTTTGCATGATTATCTGACATACTGTGCAGTACAGCCTCCCCGGTAAGCATTAACGAGCCGCCAAGCTCCTATATCTTTATTTTCTCTTCTTTCTTTTTCTCAAAGACACAGAAGCTTCCCTCGCGCACAAGTTTGCCGGGGGGGGATGGGATAATGATATGGACCAGGCGTGGACCAGGCGTCGTTCAAAGAAACTTTGCCTTGCCGGGAAGAAGGCAGCGGCAAGCAGTGACAAGACCTTGCCGCGGAGAGATCAGCGACAAAGCTAAGTGCCAAAGTTTGAACAATCAAATTCTTTTTTATTTTCAAAGTTATTTTCCTTGAACGATACTACTCTTTGTATGGAAAACCTGTGCGCGACGGAACCTAAGCGTAATCGGTCGCGCCCTTACCTTGTTTCGAGTCCGCTCAACAACCTAAGTGGCTGCACTGAGCGCGACAAGGTTGCTTGCCGGCAGCGGCACCGCCAGCAGGCTGCTGAGGTCTCGCACCTAGCGCTCGCGGCAATTGTGCGCGCACCGGCAAGTTCCCTATAAGCATAGGGCAAGTACACACAAAGAAAGAAATTGCTCAAGGGAGATGACATGCATTAACTCCAAAATATTGCAAGTTATATTACAAGATAAGTTGTCGCGGCTTAAACAGATTGTTCTTTAACATGTCTAGCGGCGGCAAGGAGCGAGAAGAATGGGCTCTCTAATTGCGGTGCTCGCCTTCGACTCTCTGGATTTGGTCCACCCTCTCCACGATGGGCGCGACAAGGGCCTCTAGTGGCGCGGGGTCGTATCCCTTCGGCAAGCTTTTGAAGATGTTGCTGAAGTCGACGCCCGGGTTTCTGTATGCTATCTTCACCAATAACCTCCGGAGAACTCCCCGGCAAAGCCTGCGGGACTCGTCGGCCAGTTGAGCCTTGTGATTGACTTGGAGCTGTTGGAGTGCTTCTACTACTCCGTCGAAGAACTCGGCTAGCTTGACGCTAGTTTGCGTGTTCTTGTCGGTGGAGTACCCGAAGTCCGGCACCTTCAGGGCAGTCAGCTCCTTGTCGATGTCCTCGGCGGCGCTGGCAAGCCTGTCTGTGAAGATCCCCACGTTATCCCTGAACTTCTTGTGGGTTGCAATAGCGTCTTGAAGCAGACCCTTTTCCTTCTGGAGCTCTGTCATTAGAAGCCCTTTGCGCTTTCTGGTGGTGTCGAGCGTCTCCTTCAGCGTGGTCAGCTTCAGCTTCAGGTCTGCTCTGGAGTCGTTGGCGGCGGCAAGCAGATTGTTCTTCTTGGCTATGGTAACTTGCATCTCCGCCAAAGTGTGGGTCACCTTTGCCCTCTCACTTTCAAGCGTTGAGAGCTTGTCACCATTTGCCTTGAGGGCGGCCTCTAGTCTTGCCACTTTCTCCTCCGTTTCCTTCTTGTTCACTTCTGCAGCAGCGACAGCGTTGGTGGCCTCCACCAACTTGCTGGCGTACTCCTGGGCCAAGGCTTCGATTTCCTTCTGGTGTTTTTGTGCCTGCCCCTGGGTCCGCTCTGCGACAAGTCTTGCCACCTCCTCGTCTTTCTGCTGGAGGGTTTCGGCAAGTTTCCTCTTGCGCTCGGCAAGTTCTTCTTCGTGGGCATCAAGGTCCACTTTCCGCTGGTTCAGATCACCGGCCTGAGCAGACAACTCCTTGGCGGTCTCCTCCTGTTTTTGTTCAATGTCTTGCTTCATCAGGAGGAGGGCCTGCCGTTCTTCGGCCAGCTGTGCCCGCTTGACCTCTAACGCATTAAGAGATCACGCGCGGACGTCCGCCAAGATCTCCGCGCGCCTCAACATGTCAGCTTCGGCCTTCTCGATAAGCGCCTCCCTGGAAGCTAGCTTCTCCCGTCGGGCGCGATGAAGATTCAGCAGCTTTTGAAGCAGTTGCTCCTCTTCAGACGTGCTGCTGCTGCTGGCGCCTGGCGCATCCACAAGCTGGAGCCTGGCAGCGGCAAGGATCTCCTCGTCCACAACATCCTCCTCGGTTGGCGCTCTGGAGCCCACCGTCCAGGGGAGGCTGACGTAGACGTTCTCGCCGACCCGGATGTATTTGCTTGGCGGAGGCGAGTTGGGCGCTGCCGCCTCGTCAGTGGTTGAGGGACCCGTGGTCGGAGTAGCGCCTGGCGCTCCTGTGGCCTCAGGGCCGTCAGTACGACCACCGGCTCCCTCGCCGGCCTCCTCAGCAGCCTTCTGGGCGGCCTCAGCTTCAGCAGCCTTGGCGGCTTCATCGGTGGGCGCCTTGGCAGTATTATCCTCGGCGGCCTTGCCGGCCTCTTCGGCAGCCCTGGCAGTTTCTTCGTCGGCAAGCTTGTCGGCTGCCAGCTTGTCGGCCTTGGCAACGGTGGCCTTGGCGGCCTCGTCGTCGATGGCCCCTGTGGTGTTCTGCTCGGCAGAAGAGTCAATGTTCATTGGCTCCGTCGAGGAGGGCTCTGCCAACCCGAGAAGTAAAGCAAAAAGAGCTTTAGGAAGAAATTCAAGAAGACAAAAGAAAGAAAGCAGAAAGAGTTTTTACGGCAAGTGGGTTTACCCGTGTTGAGCTCAGGAGCGGTGGGCTCCCCTCCCCCGTCAACGTTTGTCATTGGGGTGGGGTCACTAGCGCTGGTGCTTGGCACTTCGGCGCTTGCCGGCTCCTCTTCGTGGCTCGGCTCGCTAGTGGGAGCCCTTACCGGAGATCTTCTCCTTGGCGGTGTGGTCGAGGGGGGTGGTACTTCTGGAGCACCTTCAGATGGCTCCACTTGCTGCTCCTCTCCTACACGCCCAAAGATGTCAGTGAAAAAATGCTTGTTCCTCAGCGACCGCCAGCGAAAGGTAGTTGAAATACTTACGCTGGGGGCTGCGACGAGGGCTGGGCTCCGAGCTGGTCGGGATGGTCTCAGACGCTCTCCCGGTGGTTGCCGTGGGCTCATCTTCGACGACCACCACGGTCTTGCTCATCGAGACCTTAGCTCTCTTCCTTGTCCTCTCCGCCAAGGTTTCCTCCCTGCGGAAGCAAGGCCGGAGCGCGACAAGTGAGGACAGAAACAAAACCTTACAAAGATTGAGGGTCGCGGCAAGGGAACTTACTCTTCCTCGTCGTCCTCTTCGCTGAGAGCGGAAAAATCAAAGTCCGCCTCCGTGTGAGGAGGGGGAGGAGGGGGAGCTGGACTCCTTGGCCGCTTGGCGGGGGTAGTAGCAGCGGTCTTTGATGACCCTGCTCCAGTTGCCGGGGCCGCGTGAGACGCTCCCGCAGCACCAGCCCTTGCCGCGGTCGAGCGCGTTGAACGGCGCTCCGGCGGTTGTTGAACTTCTTGCCGCTCAGCCACTTTGCCAAGCCTGCGAAGGCGTTTCCTCCTTAGAGGGGCTGGGGACTCTGACTGCGGTGGGCTTTCGGTGCCCTCCTCGGAAGAGGAGCCCTCATCCTCCGAGCTGCCTGACTCGTCGGCAGGCTGGCTTGGCCCGACATCCTTGCCGGGTGCGGCGAGCTCGCCCTTCCCGGCAAGCATCCCCTGCTCGGCAAGGCTCTCCTTTTGTGCCTCGTCGAGCTCCGCCAAAGTATAACCAAAATCGCCAGCTTCCCTGGCGAGCCTGTCCTCCTCCACTCTTCGAGCAATGAATTCTATTTCTTGCTCAGTGGTGTTGCGGACGAGCCACTCCTCCACCCGGACCTGCTTTTCGACCGTGGAGTCAAAGAATCGCCACACGTCTTCTTCGAGCGGCACGTCCCAAGTTGCTTCAACGCTGTGCGCATTGCAGAGTGGCATCATAGCGATGATTGCACTCAATGCGGAGTTGTTGCAAAGGGGCATGATGTGCTTCGGCAGCGTGAACGCCTTGTCGCGCTTCTCTGGATCTGTCTCTTGCTTGAACAGTTCTCGCATGAAAAAGTCGTGTTGCAGAACTATGAAGTTGTTGATCAGTCCAGGGCGCAGCCGCATGATATCGGCTGGGTTCTTCCAATCAGAGGCCGGCCTTCCTCTCTGCTACAGAGGAGCAATGCGGCGGCGGAGGAAGTCTGCGCCAACCATCCCTATGGTGAGCCCGGCCTCCCTGAGCCGTATGATCCTGGTAGCGGCAATCTCCAGCTTTTTGTCCTGGGGATCCAGATCGCTCCAGTCTGTGCCACGCGCTGCTGGGGTCTTGCGAAGCTCACAGTATGGTGGCGGCTCGTCGTCAATGATCCAACACCATTCAGACCGGATTTCTCCCCATCTTGGGCGGATATCCCCCTTCTGATAATGCTCCTTGGCGCCCAATCTTGAAATGAACGAGACGCCAACAGTGAGAGGCTCCCCCTTTTCAGCACGGGGAGTGAAGTAATGCCTGAACAGCGCGGTGTTGGGTGCGACGCCGACGAAGTTCTCGCACAGATGCGCAAATATTGCCATGGTGGATACGGCATTCGGTGTGAGATCCAGCAGACGGAGATTGAAGGTGTACATGACGTCGCTGAAGAAATCCGAGTACGGTGGGCAGAGCCCGCACCAAAAGTAGCAAGCGAAGAAGGGGTACTTGCTCACTTCGCTATCGTCGGTGGCTGGGCGAATGCGGGTAGCCGGATGCGCCTTGGTCCTCGCGGCCCACATGCCTTGGAACTTGGCCTTCAGATCCGCCCCCGTGAGCGTCGGAGCGAAGAGCGCGTACTTCTGCCTCTTCATCTGCGCCTGGGTCTCCGTCCTTGAGGACTTCCCCGTCTTCCCCTTTTCTCCTTTGGGAGGCATGGCGAAGGCGGAGCTGAGGACCGAGGGAGATGCGGACGCGCGCGGTGGCGGAGGATTGGGAAACCGTTTTGTTTTGGAGCGGAGGAAGAAGAAGGCGGAGATTTGGAGATCGAGAATGGTGAGAGGGGTGTGTGAGTGCTTCTGCAGGTCCCTCCTTTTATGGAGAAAGATGCGGAACCATCCGCCCCTTCGTCATTCGAGATAACTGCGCACGCTTCCCATGCTCCGCATTCAACGCGCGACGCATGGGAGAGCGTGCAATTAAACAGCATAGAGACGTTTCGGCTTATCCCAACCACGCGTGCCCGTGCACTGTTTGGGCCTGGCCCAACAACGCCCGGCACCGTGTGTGGCCCAGGCCCGGGGGCTCCTGTCGGTGTACTAGAATAGGGGTACCCTAGTACCCCGTACTTGTGCACGGGCAGTAGTAGCATCCCGTGGCCAGGCTTGCGGGAGGACAGCCAGAGAGAAGCTCAAGATTATTAAGCCATTCAAGAACAAAGTATACAAAACAAGAGTTAAGGCCCCGGCAAGAGGAGCTTGCCGGGAGGGACAGCTGAGGCCCAGCCTGAGGTTTGCTGTAGCATAGTACTTGCCGCGGCAAGGTACTTGCCCCGGCAAGTCATTGGCTGCGGCAAGGTACTTGCCCCGGCAAGTTACCTTGCGCGGCAAGCTATGGGTTGCGGCAAGCTGTCAGGTGCGGCAAGGTCTTGCCGCGGCAAGCGTTGCTGTACCACTGTGCTACTGTGCCGCTCCGGTGCCTCTGCCAGCGTGGCGCTCTGGGTCCTTCCAAGCGTGTGTGGCAGGGCACTGTATAGACGGCGGTACACTGTAGCTAGCGGTGCAGGAGCAGGTGGGATAGGCTTTTCCCACGTCCAAGACGTCCGGGTACATGTATGTGGACAGCAAAGGCATGGGCATTTAATGCCCTTGTCCCTTGCCGTCAGTGGTAGGTAGGACATGTCATCCTGGTAATAATGGCCTTACTGTAGCAACTTTCCACCTCTACCTTTACTGTTTGCCACCTGTTGGTGACACCTTTTGTGCATATAAAAGGAGGCCCATAGGCAACGTAAAAAGAGGAACTGGGAGATGGAGAACTCCAGTATTGTACGCAGCTACTCGGTACTGTAGCGCTCCTGGAGCTAGAACAATCATACAGATAATAAACCAAAAAGCAGCAGTAGGGTTTTACGCATCCGTGCGGCCCGAACCTGGGTAAATCTCTCTCGTGCACTGTCGTGTTCTTCGCTAGATTTGCTCTTCGTGCGACCGTCTCTCCCTGCCGAACGTAAAGGGGTCCTTCCCTGGGTCCCATAGGTGATCGCGGATTCGTCCCCGACAGATGGGCAAAGATAGACATGCAAAATACGGCATTCGGCGTGAAATCAAGAAGGCGGAAGCCGTACGTATACATGACGTCATTGAAGAAATCGGAAAAGGGGGGACAGAGCCCGCAATAGAAATATGCAGTGAAGAAGGGGTATCTGTCCGATCCACCTTTGGAACAAGCACCTGGGATTATGCGTGTGGCGGGGTGAGCTTGCGTTCCTTTCGCCCACATGCATTGGTATCGCCCCTTCAAAGTTTCGGCGTCGAGCGTCAGAGGGAAGACGACGAGCCTCTTCCGCATCTTCACCAGTTCGCTCTCCGGAACTTCGGCTTTCGCCTCCTTGTCCGTGCCCTTGCCTTTGCTGGCCTTGGGCGGCATGGCGACTGTGAGGACGGAAGCAGGGGGCGGAGCGAGCGCGGGAGCAGCGGGCGGAAGAGGAAAAAGGTTTCGCTCTGAGCTCGAGAAGAGGAAGGTGATGGCGATGGCCAGATTGGGAAGAAGAGGGGGGTAAATAGGTTTGCGCCTCCGCGACTTCTCCTTTTTATGGGGAAGGAGCGGGGCCGCCTTGTTTATCCCCCAATATGAATGCGCCTCTATAGGCGCGAGACAGTTTGCAGCCTTTTTGGCACGCTTCCCACGTCACGCGCTCCGTGCGCGTAGTGGGGGGCCCAGTAAAACGAGATATTTACGAGCAGTTAATTCCCTGCCACGCGTGCCCGTGCACTGTTTGGGCCTAGCCCAACAACGCCTCGCACTCGTGTATGGCCTAGGCCCGGGGGCTCCTGTCGGTGTACTAAGTATTGGGCCACTAGTACCCCGTACTTGTGCACGGGCAGTTGTAGCCATCCTTGCGGCAAGGCTTGCCGGGATCAGCTCGAGGTCGATTCAAGCCATCAAGTTAGAGATCTAAGGATCAGCAAATAAGCAGGACTGAAATCCGAAGGCCAGCCTCCCCGGCAAGATCCTTGCCGGGATGGCCTTTGGGGCCCGGCAAGGCTTGGCGTCCGGCAAGGCTTGGCGTCCGGCAAGGCTTGGCGCCCGGCAAGATTCGGCGCCTGGCGAGATTCTGCCACTGTGCCACCGCTTCGGCACAGTAACGTGTCTGACATTCTGGGTCCTTCTCTGGATGCGTGGCGACGCGCCAGTGGGGGAGAGCTTAAGCGGTGCTGATGGGATGGCCCCTTTTTCCATCCCCAAGAAAGTGAGGACACCTAAACGGACACCTCACGGTGCATTAAATGCGCTGGTCCTAATCCGTCAGGGGTTAGGTATGATACCCTGTAGCTACTTTACACCTCAATGTATGTACATCTTGCCACTATGGAGACCCCTTTGAGCATATAAAAGGAGGCCCAAGGCAACTGCTACAGAGGGAGGAGAACTTCTGGCCCATTCTGCATGCGTAGCTGCTCTTTGGAACGTGCTGTTCATTGCGAGCGCTCCGGAAGGCTGGGCTCAAGAACATCAATAAGAACACAAAGCAGGAGTAGGGTTTTACGCTGATCAGCGGCCCGAACCTGGGTAAAAACTTCCCGCGTTGATCATTGGTTCTGCTCTTTGCGTATACCTCTCCCCCCGCCGAATCGTAAAGGGGTCTCTCGGGATCCCATAGGTGTCGTACCCCGACAATAATCATTACTCTTCAAAATATATGATGCTTAATGAATGTTATCCCTTCTCATTGAATTATGTATGCATGGCATGACTCCACCTTGATCACAAAAATATAAATCATGAGCACCCTGGTCTCAAACTAAGCAATTGTATCGTACCTTTTCACGCGCTTCAGCATTTTCAACTTCACCCAACATATGAGCGTGAGTCATGGACTTAGCACTACAAGTGGAATAGAATATGGTGGTAGGATATAAGGGAAGACAAAAGTGGGTAAAGTCTCGCATCAACTCGGCAGATCGATAGGCAATGGAGAGGCCTTTCAGTCGATATCGATGCGAGGAGTAGGGATTGCCGTGCAATGGATGCACTGGAGCTATAAGTGTATGAAAGCTCAATACTAAAAATAAGTGGGTGTGCATCCAACTTGCTTGCTCATGAAGACCTCGGGCATTTTGAGGAAGCCCGGAATTTGCAAGACAAGTTCTATAATGAAAATTTAACACTAGTATATGAAAGTGACAACTCTGGAGACTCTCTATATGAAGAACATGTTGCTACTTTGAAGCCCAAGTGTGGTAAAAGGATAGTAGCATTGCCCCTTCTCTCATTTTCTCTCATTTTTTTCATCAATTTTTTAGAACAATATCATGAACCTCATCCCAACTTTTTTGGAGGTCTCATCAGTCTCCATCATTCTTTACCTCACTGGGACAATGCTCTAATAATGATGATCATCACAGTTTTATTTACATACAACTCGACAAACTAAAACAATATGACTCTATATGAATTCATGTGGCAGTGTACCAAGATGTGCAATGATCTAGCATAACATGTATGACAATGATGAATAGTGGCTTTGCCACAAATATCATGTCAGCTCTATATGATCATGCAAAGCAGTATAATGATGAACACACATGCCATGTGACGGAACGGTGGAAGTTGCATGGCAATATATCTCGGAATGGCTATGGAAACGCCATGATAGGTAGGTATGGTGGTTGTTTTGAGGAAGGATATAGGAGGCTTATGTGTGGTAGAGCGTATCATATCATGGGGTTTGGATGCACCGGCGAAGTTTGCACCGACTCTCAAGGTGAGAAAGGGCAATGCACGGTACCGGAGAGGCTAGCAATATGTGGATATGTGGGAGTGTTGTATTAGTCCATGGACTCACATTAATCATAAATAAATAATATACTTATTGTGAAAGTTTTATTATCCTCGAACCAAAGTATTACTCGCATGCCCCTAGGTACGAGGTTGGTGGGAGTTAACCATCGCGCGCCCCCGATTCAAACAACACAAAGGATTTCAATCAGACATAAAAATGCTTGAACATCCCCACCATGCCATGATGGACACTTAAATGAGTAATACATAACAAATTTAATATAAATATATTTACTAACCAATGGTCATGAACCAATACACTTTCATATTACTACATCAATATAATTAAATCACACGTTTCGTATTCAGTGATCTACATAAAAGTTTTTATTAGATACCTATCATTTTTAGACTGCTCCCATAGCCCGTGCACATTACCACTTCCTATTTAAGAGACTCTCAAAAATATTTGAAGTGAAGCATGAGAGTGCAAATGATTTCTATAAAATATGACCACCGACGTGCTCTAAGAATATAAGTGAAGCACAAGAGCAACTGCATAGCTCAAAAGATATAAGTGGAGCTCATAGAGTATTCTAACAAATTATGATGACTGTGTGTCTCTCTAAAAAGGTGTGTCTAGCAAACAATGATTGTGGCAAACTAACAAGCAAACAAAATAAAACTATGGTACAAGACGCTCCAAGTAAAACTCATATCCTGTGATGAATAAAAATATAGCTCCAAGTAACATACCGATGAATTGTGGACGAATGAAGGGATGCCATCCGGGGCATTCCCAAGCTTAGACGCTTGGGTCTTCCTTGAATATTACCTTGGGATGCCTTGGGCATCCCCAAGCTTAGGGTCTTGCCGCTCCTTATTCCTTCATCCATCGTGATCTCACCCAAAACTTGAAAACTTCAACACACAAAACACAACAGAAACTTCGTGAGATCCATTAGTACAATCGGCAAATCATAAACTTTAGGTACTGTTGTAAATTGATTCATAATTATTTTTGCATAATACATATTGTATTCTAACTTCTTCATGACTTATACTCCCCGATATAATCCATAGCATCATTAAAACAAGCACACTATGCAATAGAAAATAAGAATCTGTCTACAACAGAACAGTCTGTAATGATCTGAATAAAAAGTATACTTATGTAACTCCAAAAGTTCATAGAAATTAGAAAAAACTAAAAATTTGTATCTTAATATTGTGTAAAAAAAATCATAATTTTATCACACTCGAATAAAAAATTAAAATTCCTGCACTGGGCGCAAAGTTTCTGTTTTTACACATAATCAATTCAACTATCATCCAAATCATCCCAAAGGCTTTACTTGGCACAAACACTAATTAAAATATAAAAAAACAATCATTACAGTAGCAATAATCATGTCATCACACCAAAACAGAAATAAAAACAAAATTTATGATAACTATTGGGTTGTCTCCCAACAAGCGCTATTGTTTTATGCCCCTTGCTAGTCATAATGCAAAGTTTCAAGTTTTATCATCTTTGGATTCCAACTTGTCAATTATACATCCAGGCTTTCTAGGAGGTTTTGCAAACATATTTTTAACAATGACACTCCTAGGGACAAAATTGAGGAATTTGTTTTCAGTAATAGGTTCCTTTATCGTATCAATGAAATTAGGGTGCACACTAATCATTTTAAGATCCTCTTTAGCTTTACTAGATGAGACACCCTTATTTTTAGGAGCATACATAAGCTTAGAATTTTTATTTGTAGGATTCCTTTCAATAGTTTTAATGGAAGAAAAGGCTGAACCCAAATTATTAATGATTTCTTCCAATTTATCAATTCTAGCAGGACTTTCTTCTACTCTCTCGGTGATTATTGGTTCTTTTTCCTTCAACATATTTAATGTGGTTCCTACCGTTGAGCCAAATTTAGTAACTTGATTATGAACCTTCTTGTCTAGATTTTCAATATGTTCAACATTAGACATTTTATGCTCAATAACTTCTAACCTTCACATAACATGTTCCAAAGTCAATGTCGTTTCATTTATAGTAATAGGTGGTGATCCTACTAAATTTCCCATAGAATTTAAAGCATCTTTAGGGTGACTATTCAGAAAATTTCCTCCAGTAATAGTATCAAGCACAAATCTATACCAAGTAGTAACATCCACATAAAAACTATGAAGAAGAACAATGGTGGATTGCTTATGAGTTGATATATTTTGAGCATCGCAAATACTATACCAAGCATCTTTTAAACTTTCTCCCCCTCTTTGTTTCAAATTAAGCACTTTATTTTTAGGGGTACAAGTAACAAGTGAAGAACTAGCCATAGTAATGAGTAAAACAAGCAAAATAGCAAGCAAGCAAAATAAAATATTTTTGTGTTTTTGATTTTTTAGAGAAGTGGAGGGAGATGAAAATTAGAAGAAAAATAGAGCAAATAAAAAGTAGAACAAGTAAATGATAATGTGTATGAAGGAACCTGTAGCTGTTTGATAAATCTCCCTGGCAACATTGCCAGAAATTCTTTCTGCTACTTGTGAGCTGCGTTAGGATTTTCCCCGATGAAAAAGGGTGAAGCAATATAGTAGCGGATAGTATTTCCCTTAGTAGAGAACCAAGGTTATCGAACCAGTAGGAGATTCATGCAAACGACCTTTAGCAGTACCTACACACACAAGAGCAAATACTTGCACCCAACACGGGCAAGAGGGTTGTCAATCCCCTTGTACTCGTTAATTGCAAGGATCAAATCTGGTAATAGGTGATAGATAAATTGCAAAGTAGAATAAAAGTAAGAAAATTGCAGCAAGGTATTGTTACGTCCATTTTGCCTCATGTATTCCTAATGTTATTTATAATGTTTTTTATCAATATAATACTTTGTGATGCACTTCTAATGCCTTTTCTCTCTTAATTTGCAAGATCTACATGAAGAGGGAGATTGCCGGTAGCTGGAATTCTAGACCAGAAAAAGCTATATCAGAGATGCCTATTCTGCACAACTCCAAATTAGCTGAAATTTCATGAAGATTTTTATGGAATGTATAAAAAATACTGGAGCAAAGAAGTACCAGAAGGTACCCACCTGAATGCGGCCCCCCTGGGCGTGCCCTAGTACCTTGTGGGGCCCCTGGCCAGCCTCCAAGGCCCATCTACTCCTATATGATGCCATTTGCCCTAGAAAAAAATCAAGAGAAGACTTTTGGGACGAAGCGCCGCCTTCTTGAGGTGGAACCTGGGCAGGAGCACTTTTGCTCTCTGGCGGAGTGATTCCGCTGGGAACACTTCCTTCCGGGAGGGGGAAATCGAAGCCATCGACATCACCGACAACCCTCTCATTGTGGGAAGACCAATCTTCATCAACATCTTCACCAGCACCATCTCATCTCAAACCTTAGTTCATCTCTTGTATCCAATCTCTGTCTCAAAACCTCAGATTGCTACTTATGGGCTACTAGTAGTGTTGATTACATCTTGTAGTTGATTCTAGATGGTTTATTTGGTGGAAGATTATATGTGCAGATCCTTGATGATTGATAACCCACAAGTATAGGGGATCGCAACAGTTTTCGTGGGTAGAGTATTCAACCCAAATTTATAGATTCGACACAAGGGGAGCCAAAGAATATTTGTAAGTATTAGCAGTTGAGTTGTCAATTCAACCACACCTGGAGATTAAATATCTACAGCAAAGTGATCAGTAGCACAGTAATATGATAGTTTGATATCAGTTGTAATAGTAATAGTAACGGTAACAGTGATAGCAATAATTTTGTAGAAGTTGTGACAGTAGCAACATCAATAGTAACTTAGCAAGAACAATCTGTGGAAAACTCGTACGCATTAGATCGGTGAATTCGTTGGATAATATTCATCATATAACATTGATAACCTAGGGCGACACAGAACTAGCTCCAGTTCATAAATATTATGTAGGCATGTATCCCGTAAATAGTCATACGTGCTTATGGAAAAGAAGTTGCATGACTTCTTTTGTCCTACCCTCCCGTGGCAGTGGGGTCCATAAGGAAACAATGGGATATTAAGGCCTCCTTTTAATAGAGAACCAGAACCAAGCATTAACACATAGTGAATACATTAACTCATCAAACTATGGTCATCATCGGAAAGTATCCCAATTACTATCACCCTGGGGTTTACGGATCATAACACATAATAGGTGCATATGACTTGCAAGATCGGATCTAGAACATAGATATAATGGTGAAAACATAAACGGTTGAGATCTGAAATCATGGCACTCGGGCCCTAGTGACAAGCATTAAGCATAGCAAAGCCATAGCAACATCAATCTCAGAATATAGTGGATACTAGGGATCAAGCCCTAACAAAACTAACTCGGTTACATGATGAATCTCATCCAGCTCCTCACCGACCAGCGAGCCTACGAAGGAATTACTCACTCCCGATGGGGAGCATCATGAAATTGGTCATGGAGGATGGTTGGTGATGACGAAGACCGAAGATCCCCCTCTCCGGAGCCCCGAACGGGCTCCAGATCTGGCCTCCCGATGAAGAACAGGAGGTGGCGGTGGCTTCGTATCGTAAAACATGATGAAACTTCCTCTCCTATTTTTTTCTCAAAAATGGGATTTTATAGCGTCAGAATTAGGGTCAGGGGGGCCTCGAGGTCCCCACCCTCCACCAGGGCGCGCCAGAGGGGGGTGGCGTGCCCTGGTGTCTTGTGGGCAGCCAGGGCCCCCCTACAGTGGGTCTTGGTTCCAATATTCCTCACTTATTCCAAAATAATTCTATAAAAAGTTTTGTCCAATTCCGAGAACTTTTATTTCTGCACAAAAACAACACCATGGTAGTTCTGCTGAAAACAGCGTCAGTCCGGGTTAGTTTCATTCAAATCATGCAAATTAGAGTCCAAAACAAGAGCAAAAGCATTAGGAAAAGTAGATATGATGGAGACGTATCAACTCCCCCAAGCTTAACGCATTGCTTGTCCTCAAGCAATTCAGTTGACAAACTGAAAGTGATAATGAAAAACTTTTACGAACTCTTTTGTTCTTGTTTACATATATATGCTTAAATAGCACCTAGGTTTTCAGCAAAGATAATGACTAACCATGCCAGCAATAACTCTTAAAAATTATATTAACTCATATCAATGGCATAATCAACTAGCGAGCAATAATAAGATATCTCAAATGCCAACACTTTGTCAAAACAATCATGATATAGTATGACAATAGTGGTATCTCACTAGCCCTTTCTAAGACCGCAAAACATAAATGCAGAGCACCTCCAAAGTTCAAGCAGCGGCTAAACATTGTAATTCATGGTAGAAGAGATCCAGTCATGATGCATTCAACATTAACTAAACACAATGCATGAGGATGACAATAGTGCTCTCAGGTCTGGTGCTTGTTTGAGAAGGTGATGACTCAACATAAAAGTAAATAGATAGACCCTTCATAGAGGGAAGCATGGGATTTGCAGAGGTGCCAGAGCTCAAAGCTTAAAACAGAGATAAATATAATTTTGGGAGGTGCCCTCTTCCTGTCAATGTTACGAACAAGAGTTTTCAATATCTTCCATGCTAAACAAATTAGTGGCGGTTCCCGAGCGATAAAATTAAAGTTTACTCCTCCTCCACCAACAAACACAAGCCATGGCTAGCCAAATCCACGGGTGCCTTCCATACCAACAATAGTCCTGGGGGAGTTTTGTTTAATTATTTGCATTTTTTTATTTCGGGACTAGGCATCCCTATTACCGGCCCCTCTCGTGCAAGGACGAGTGAATAAACAATCATCATGAGAATAACCCGCTTAGCATGGAAGATACTGACCACCCCCTGTTGCTCCAAGAGCGGTCCAGGCACACAAAACAGATGTTCATTTGAAATTTTAGAGGTGGCACATGCAAATTTACTTGGGACGGCAGGGTAATACTACATATAGGTAGATATAGTGGAATCATCTGGAATAACTTTGGTTTGAGGATTTTGATGCACAAGCAGTATTCCCGCTTACTACGGGTGAAGGCTAGCAAATAGATTGAGAAGCGGCCAGCTAGAGAGCAAAAACGGTCATGAACATGCATTATGAATAATCGACATTGAATACTAGCATGAGTAGGATATAAACACCATGAACATAAATATCATGGAGGCTATGTTGGTTTTGATTCAACTAGATGCGTGAACATGTGCCAAGTCAAGCCACTTGAAACATTCAGAGGAGGATATCATATCATCATACTACATCACAATCATTTTAATGCATGTTGACACCCAAGATAAATCATTATCCACTCCTAGCTACTTAAGCATGGCATGAGCAACTATAATCTCTAATTGTCATTGCAAACATGTTTGATCATAATATGCTGAATCATGGACACTGAGTTAAACATATTTACAAAAACAAGAACAAGTTGAGTTCATACCCGCTTTTCCCTGCCACAGTCACTTCATCAAATATCGTCATTATTGTCTTTCACTTGCACGACCGAATAATATGAAAATAATAATAGTGCAAGAGTGTCGTGGACTAAGCTGGAATCTGCAACATTTTTATTCAAAGGGAAAGACAAAATAATATGGGCACTTTGTTAGATCAACAATAATGCATATGAGATCCACTCAACATTTTCATCGTGGTCTTTCCCTTGGTACGACTCAACAAAAGAAAAGGAATAGAATTTCAGAGAAACACACTGAAATATTTTTGGAGTTTTTAGTTTTTCTTGAAGAAAGAAAATTGAAGAAAGAATAACAAGAACGAGAAAAACTATTTACACGGGAAAGCTCCCAACAAACAAAAGAATAAATGAGAAATCTTTTTGTGTTTTCTTTTAATACTACAACTAAATTAAACTAGCAAGAAAAACCAAAAAGAAGCAAGAAATATTTTTGGATTTTCTCAAAGTTTTTCAAACACAGAAGAAGAAAGCGAGAAAATAAATCTAGCATGGATAATACAATGAAAAAGTGTGGACACCGACAACTGGAATGAAATGTGTGAACATGAATGTAACATCGGTGGAAATACGTACTCCCCCAAGCTTAGGCTTTTGGCCTAGCTTGATAATCACCACCCGTAGTAGCCATCTGGTCCCACGTGGAAGTGTTGTGGCGGCGGCACCTGAGCGTCCCACTCCTGGGGCTCCTCCTCTGCTGCTGCCTGGTTGTTCCGGTAGGCAATAATGTCCTCGGGCATGACCCTGTATCCGTGCCTGGTAAAAGAATCAAACAAAGCAGGTGCAGGCACTGAGATAATATCACGAGTCTCCTCGCTGAATACCAAGTTATAACAAATGTTATGGAAAGAGTCAGCAGCATCAGTAAACTGGTGAGCCACCATCGCCTGGTGATCTAGATAAACTCGGGGCAAAGGATAATCATGTTGGCGTATCTAAACATTAAAGTGACTCGCTAAGCGAGTGGCATAAACACCACCATGAATTTTTTCCTTAGTTCAGTTGAGGTGTAGACGACATGCAATAATAGCCCCTAGGCTAAAGGTGTGATCATTGTGTAGTGCATGGCGTAAAATGGCGAGGTCAGGAGAACTGAGTGCACCGGCCTTCTCTCTAGCAGTTAAACACTTCGCATTGAATAAAGCAAAGTAATGCACAGAAGGAAACTGCAAACTCGTGGTGGTGGCTTTCGACACGCCTCTTTCCTCACCCACTGTCAAAGTGAGGAGGAATTCCTCAAACTCTGTCGGTCTAGGCTCTCTTAATTCCCCGTCAGAGGGAATCAAACATATGTCACAAAAGTCAGTGAGCGGTATCTGATGGGCTTCAGAATATAAATTAAATCGCACTTCAGGAGGATTGTTCCTATTTAAGAAATAGAAATTTTGCACAAAGGAATTTGTAAGGAGGTGATGTTGGTCACACTCATCTGTGAGGAAGTCAGTCAGCCCAGCATTTGCAATAAATTGGGAAAACTCTTGATGGAACCCGCCCTCGTCCATGAAGGCATTATGTGGCCATTCACACGGCCGCACCTCTACCATTCTTGGAGTGTTAAAGTCATTGTCCGATGACTCCCCGACGACTCCCTTGGCATTCTTTTTGGAGGAAAACTTCTGGAAGATACTCATCTTTTCCAATGAATAAAATTTTGAAATTTTTGGCCACAAATTTTTTGTCAACAAAACTTCACAAGATTGATAGCAACTACTCATGTGGGTGCCTAGAGGCTATATTAAGCATTCAAACTACTTAGAACTCTAAGAATTCAACATGCAAGCTCATCTACAGCAACACCAAGGGTAGCTAAATACTCAAAATATAAACCACTAGAACAAAAACTAATTGGAGCAATGGAGGAGTCACATACCAAGTAGCAATCCCCCAAAATAGTTTCAGAAACGGAGCTTCGAGCAAAGAGATCAAAATCCGTGGGTTTGAGAGCAAGAACACAAGAGAGAGAGAGAGAGAGAGAGAGTGATTTTTTTCTGGAGGTAGGAGATGACATGGGCTAAAGGGATAAGTGAGGGGACCCACATGGGGCCCACCACCCACCAGGGCGCGCCTGGGGTGGCTGGCGGACCCTGGTGTCTTGTGGGCACCAGGGGTACCCCCTCGTGTGGTTATTTGTTCCAGAAATTCTTAAATAATCAGAAAAAAATCGTGTTAAAATTTCAGGTCATTCTAAGCACTTCTATTTTTGACCACTTTTTTATTGCACAGAAAATCCAGAAAACAGAATAAACATGTCATTTTATTTTATTTAACTAAGAAAAACAGAAAACAAAAGGTAGGGACAGAAGGTTCTGCTTACTAAATTCATCGACCACATGCCTCTCACAAACAATCCATTAATAAGGTTGATCAAGTCTTATTAACAATCACTTTCGATTTAACATGAACCTGAAGAACTTTCGTGAAACACTAAGTTACCTCAACGAGGATATGCATGTCCCCAGCAATAAGTATTTCATATTTCTTTTTGACAGTAGGTAAAGGGAGTTGAAAACTTCCAATAGTGATTGTAGGAGAGCTTTCAATAAATATTAATACCATTCACTTGGAAATGTTTCTTCGGAAAGTGCATCGTATGCTCATTACCATTGATATGAAAAGTGACTTTGCTTTTATTTCAATCGATAACAACCCTGCAGTATTCAAAAAGGGTCTACCAAGGATAATCGGCATATCGTCGTCCTCGGGCATCTCAAGTATAACAAAGTCTGTTAAGATAGTAACATTTGCAACAACAACGGGCACATCCTCACAAATACCGATGGGTATGGCAGTTGATTTGTCAGCCATTTGCAGTGATATCTCAGTAGGTGTGAGTTTATTCAAATCAAGTCTTTTATATAAAGAGAAAGGCATAACACTAACACCACCTCCTAAATCACATAAAGCAGTTTTGACATAATTTCTTTTAATAGAGCAAGGTATAGTTGGTATTCCTGGATCTCCAAGTTTTTTAGGTACTCCATTCTTAAAAGAGTAATTAGCAACCATGGTGGAGATTTCAGCTTCAGATATCTTTCTTTTATTAGTGACAATTTATTTCATGTATTTTGCATAAGGGGCCATCTTTAAAATATCATCCAAACGAGTGCGCAAAAAAACTGGCCTAAGCATTTCAGCAAAGCGTTCAAATTATTCATCATGTTTTTTCTTAGATGATTTAGGTGGAAAGGGCATGGGTTTCTGAACCCATGGTTCTCTTTCTTTTCCATGTTTTCTAGCAACAAAGTCTATTTTATCATAACGTTTATTTTTAGGTTCTGGGTTATCAAGATCAACACATGGTTCTATCTCAACATCATTATCTAGTTCTTTATCATTGTCTGGCTGAGCATCTACATGAACATAATCATTATCATTTTCATTATCACTAGGTGAATGTTCATTTCCAGATTGAGTTTCAGCATCAGAGATAGAGACATCGTTATTATCTTCAGGAGATTTTTCTATTTCAGGTTCACTAGAGGTGTGCAAAGTCCTATCATTTTTCTTTTTCTTTTTCTTTGTAGAAGGACTAGGTGCATCAGCATTAATTCTTTGAGAGTCTTTTTCAATTCTTTTAGGGTGTCCCTCAGGATAAAGTGGTTCCTGAGTCATTTTACCTCCTCTAGTTGCTACTCTAACAGCATAATCATTTATATTATTGTTCATTTCACTAAGCAATTTTCTTTGAGATTTAGCAACTTGTTCTAACTGGGTTTGAACCATAGAGGCCTGTTTTCCTACACCTCTAACATCATTAGTGATTCTAAATAACAAGTCACTCAAGCGAGCAATCATATCAGAATTTTGTTTCAATTGTTTCATAACATTTGCATTGAAGTGATCTTGCTTCATAATGTAATTATCAAATTCATATAGGCATTGGCTAGGATGTTTATTGTAAGGGATGTCACCTTCATCAAACTTTAATAAATAATTTACCTCTACCACCTGTGGTGGTAGTGTGTCAAGTCCATGTATTTCTTCAATAGGTGGTAAATTCTTAACATCTTCAGCTTTAATACCTTTTTCCTTCATACATTTCTTGGCCTCTTGCATATCTTCGGGACTGAGAAATAAGATACCCCTCTTCTTTGGAGTGGGTTTAGGCGGTGGTTCAGGAAGAATCCAATCATCATATTCTTCAATATATTATTCAATAATTCATCAGCTTGTTCAACAGTTCGTTCCCTGAAAACACAACCAGCACAACTATCTAGGAAGTCCCTAGAAGCATCAGTTAGTCCATTATAGAAGATATTAAGTATTTCATTTTTCTTAAGAGGGTGATCAGGCAAAGCATTAAGCAATTGGAGAAGCCTCCCCCAAGCTTGTGGGAGACTCTCTTCTTCAATCTGCACAAAATTAAATATTTCCTATAAGGCGGCTTGTTTCTTATGAGTAGGAAAATATTTTTCAGAGAAGTAATAAATCATATCCTGGGGACTACTCACACAACTAGGAGCAAGAGTATTGTACCATATCTTAGCATCACCCTTTAATGAGAACGGAAATAACTTGAGAATATAGTAAATAGCGAATTTTCTCATCATGAGCAAATAGGGTGGCTATATCATTTAATTTAGTGAAATGTGCCACAACAGTTTCAGTTTCATAGCCATGGAAAGGATCAGATTCAACCAGAGTAATTAACTCTGGGTCAACAGAGAATTCATAATCCTTATCGGTAACAAAGATAGGTGAAGTAGCAAACTTAGGATCACATTTCATTCTAGCATTCAAGGATTTTTCCTTCAACTTGCATAATAATTTCTTAAGATCATCTCTATCCTTGCAAGCAAGAAAGAATCTAGCTACCTCCTCATCCATAACATAACCCTCAGGTATCTTAGGCAATTCAAATCTAGGAGAGCTAGGTCTAATAGGTGTTTCATAGTTTTCAGTTTCAAAGACCTCATCAGTTTTAGTAATTTGATCAGTTTCAGCATTCTCAATATCTTTAGCTCTAGCAATTTGTTCATCAAGAAATTCACCTAGTGGCACATTATCATTAAGCAAGGTACTAGCATCATCATAAGCATCATTTGTAGCAGAAGTAGCATCATCAATGACTTGCAACATATCAGGATTAATAGCATGTGGTGGAGTTGCAAGTCTACTCAAAATAGAAGGTGAATCAAGTGCAGAGTGTGATGGCAAATCCTTACCTCCCCTTGGCTTAGAGGGAACGATCTTGGTTTTTGTATCCTTCAGATTCTTCATAGTGATAAATAGATAATAATCCCAAGTGACTCAACAAATATATCTATGCTCCCCGGCAACGGCTCCAGAAAAAGGTCTTGATAACCCACAAGTATAGGGGATCGCAACAGTTTTCGAGGGTAGAGTATTCAACCCAAATTTATAGATTCAACACAAGGGGAGCCAAAGAATATTTGTAAGTATTAGCAGTTGAGTTGTCAATTCAAGCACACTTGGAAATTAAATATCTGCAGCAAAGTGATCAGTAGCACAGTAATATGATAGTTTGATAGCAGTGGTAATAGTAATAGTAACGGTAACAGTGATAGCAATAATTTTGTAGCAGTTGTAACAGTAGCAATATCAATAGTAACTTAGCAAGAACAATATGTGGAAAACTCGTAGGCATTGGATCAGTGTATCATGTGGTGTTATTTTAGTACAAACTCTTGGTTATATTGATCGGAAAGAATAGCTTGGTGTTATTTTAGTACGGACTCTAGGATAGATTGATCGGAAAGAATAGCTTTGAGGTGGTTTCGTACCCTACAAACAATTTCTTCTTATGTTCTCCGCTAGATAGGAACTTTGGAGTGATTCTTCATCAGACGTTGCGGGATGGTTATGTGATCCAATATTATTAGCATTGTTGAGAGATTGCACTAGCGAAAGTACGGACCCTAGGCCTCATTTTCAAGCATTGCAATACCGTTTGTGCTCCGTTTTATCAATTGCTACCTTGCTGTTTTTTATAGTTCCTATTACAAAAACCAATATCTACTATCATTACTACGCTTTTATTACCATCTCTTCGCCGAACTAGTGCACCTATACAAATTACCATTGTATTTGGTGTGTTGGGGACACAAGAGACTCTTTGTTATTTGGTTGCAAGGTTATTTGAGAGAGACCGTCTTCATCCTACGCCTCCCACGGATTGATAAACCTTAGGTCATCCACTTGAGGGAAATTTGCTACTGTCCTACAAAACTCTGCGCTTGGAGGCCCAACACGAGTCTACAAGAACAAGTTGTGTAGTAGACATCAAGCTCTTTTCTGGCGCCGTTGCCGGGGAGGTGAGTGCTTGAAGGTATATCTTTAGATCTTGCAATTGAATCTTTTAGTTTCTTGTTTTATCACTAGTTTGGTTTATAAAAGAAAACTACATAAAAAATGGAATTGAGGTTGCATCATATTATTGATCATCTTTATAATATCTTTCTTGAAAATGATGGATCGGAAAATTGTGCTCAATTGTTAGAAGAAGAAGTCAGTAAAATGTTTGGCACAAAATATTTGAATGATGAGCATGATTGCAATGTTGTTAGTATGAATTCCGTGAATATCCAAAATGCTAATGATTATTGCACTAGTCATGAGAAAAATGTCTCCTATAAGAATGTCAATTTTTGTGGAGTGAATTGGGAGTGCAATTGCATACCAAAAAGGGAAGATAGATTTTGTAAGAGGCATAAATATTTAGAAACAAAAAAATTGCAAGAGAGGCTAGATGATTGTGCTGAAATATTTAATTTTTTTTGCCATCCTTGTGAACTTTGCAATAAACATGGTCATTTAAATCTCCAATGCAAATTCTTTCATGATCAAATCGTGTCCAAAAATTGTGATAACTTGATTACCCTTGAGCATCATAAAGAGCTTAGTCTTCTTTTGGGGTATGAAGAAATGAAACGTATAACTAAGGGTATTCCAAAATTTAATCTTGAGAGATTTCTTGATTTTGATCTAGAGGAAATTTATATGTTTTGTGCGGTAAATTGCATTGAGAATCCTTATATTGCCAACTATCTAAAGACAAGAAAACAAATAGAATATGAAGAGAGAACTAATGAAAGGGAAAATATTTCCCAATACCCTCCTAGTGTTTATTATGATGAATCAGGTAACGAGGAGAAGCTCCCTATTCAACCAATCTCATCAATAAGAAGCTTGAAAAGATTTATTAAACCCACACATGATGTGGTGAAGAAGAAAAGAAGAAAGAGTAAAGGTAAAAAGGTATCTCTCCCAAACGATGTTGCCTCTATTATTGTTGTGCCTCATGAAAATGAATCAAAATTAGTTATGGAAGATGATGCACTTGATGATGATTTTGTTATGCCTATTGCTTGTTGTGATGATTATGATTGGGAAGATAATGATGCTTCTTATAATCTTGGAAATCTTTTTGGCACCAACTTGGGAAATTATGATGATAACAATTGTTATACCGTTGGTGCTATTCATACTATTAATGATGAGGGTGATTATGCTTATGATATGCCAAGCCACAAGCTTGGGGATGCTATGTTTGATGAGAATGACATGTTTGAGAATTTATTTGCTTCAATTAATGTTTTTACCAAGCTTGGGGATGCTATGCTTAATGAAGATGATCTTTTTAGTTCCCCTACTTTGAATGATCAAATTTGCTATTATGATTGCATGCCTCCTATCAATGATGAGAACAAAGTTGCTACTTATGATGATTATTGTGATGATACTTATGTTATAAAAAGTAGTGATGATTATATTTATAAAACTTGTCATAGTTATGATTACCCTTTTCCTGAACATTACTCTTTTAATGTGGGAACAATTTATAGTATTCGAGTTTCATATGATACTCCCACCATTGTGAATGAGGAGAAATTTTCTTATGTGGAGAGTAATAAAATTTCTATGCTTGGGGATCATGAAAAGAATGTTTTATGTGATTGTTATAATGATAATTCTATTCATGATGCTAATGAAAATTATTATGAGAGAGGAACTTATGATTCATGATGCTCTTGTTATGTTTCAATCCTTATCTTTTATGCGAGCATCATTGAACTTATCATGCCTAGCTAAAAGGCATTAAAGAAAAGCGCTTGTGGGGAGACAACCCAACACTTTTACCTACTGTTTTTGTGTGTTCACATGATTATGCTACTGTAGTAATCATGTTTTATTGCTTTTGTTTCAATAAAGTGCCAAGTAAAGCCTTTGGGATAGTGTGGATGATAGTTGACTTGAATCTGTGCAAAAACAGAAACTTTTGCGCTCAGTCCAGGAATTTTGAAAATTCACTGGAACGTGCTTTTGATCTGAATTTTTACAGGTGATATATATACAAATTATTTACGTTTTCCTAATTTTTCAGAATTTTTGGAGTACATAAGTACGGTTGGAGTACAGATTAATACAGACTGTTCTGTTTTTGACAGATTCTGTTTTCAATGCATAGTTTGCTTGTTTTCTAGTTTCTATGGCTTATATTGCTCAATATAAATTGTGGAAATGATATGCTACAGTAGTAATTGTGTGTAAACAATTATGAATCTTGTCTTTGACAGTACCAAAGTGAAATGGTTTGCTCTTTATCATACTAACCTATCTCACGAAGTTCCGTTAAGTTTTGTGTGATTGAAGTTTTCAAGTTTTGGGTGAGATGTCGATATGAGGAGAATAAGGAGTTACAAGACCCTAAGCTTGGGGATTCCCAAGGCACCCCAAGTTAAATATCCAAGGAAGATCCAAGCAACTAAGCTTGGGGATGCCCCAGAAGGCATCCCCTCTTTCGTCTTCAACATTATCGGTAACCTCACTTGGAGCTACATTTTTATTCGTCACATGATATGTGTTTTTCTTGGAGCATAATTTTCTTGTTAGGATTTGCTTGCTGTTATTTAGAATAATGTGTTGCATCTTTCTTTTCAATAAAAATGTCAAGGATAGCCTTTACCATACTCATTTTGCAAGTATATGAGTTGCTGTTTCAAAACAGAAAGTTTATCGATGTTGGAAAAATTCCCGAGAAAATTCAGAATGTGATAAAATGTTGAAACTTTATGCACAGTAAGATATGATAAATTTTCTACAGTTTGGTAAATTTTCATAATTTTTGGAGTTAAATAAATATTGGTACTCTTGCATTCTTTACAGACTGTACTGTTTTGGCAGATTGTTGTTATGTTTGCATTGTTTGCTTGTTTAATGATTCTATTTGAGGATAGGAGTATTAAATATGCAGAGGCATTTAGTATGCAATGTTGAATAATATTTTTTGTGATTTGCTACAGTAGAGAATGATAAGGTTTTTGCATTGGTTTATACTAACTTATCTCATGAGTTCTTGTTGAGTTTTGTGTGTATGAAGTTTTTAAGATTTAGGGAAACCATGATATAAAAGGAATTAAGGAGAAGCAAAAGCTCAAGCTTGGGGATGCCCAAGGCACCCCAAGATAATATTTCAATAAGTCTCAAGCATCTAAGCTTGGGGATGACCCGGTAGGCATCCCACCTTTCTTCATCAACAATTATCGGTTAGTATCGGTTGAGCCTAAGTTTTTGCTTCTTCACATGAGTTGTGCTATTCTTGGAATGTCATTTTGTTTTGTTTTGCTTGCTGTTTTAATAAAATACTTAGATCTGAAAGTTTTTAAATAAGAGAGAGTCCACAATTAGCTACCTATTTACTTAATTACTCGCTTGATCTTCACTTATATCTTTTTGGAGTAGCTTGTCATTTACTCTTGTGCTTCACTTATATCCTATGAGTAAATTGTTGAATGAATTGAATATCATGAAGTTGAAATTATATGTTCATACCATGCCTAGTGGTAGCTTCACATTGGGTTTAGAAAGTGAATTTTTTTTAGGCTTGACAATCACAATATTGGTCATACAAGCAATTCATGAATGATTAGTAGAAGGAAGAGAACTTTCACATACAAATACACTATCTTGGAAATCTTTTGTGATTGTGAGCCCCCATCAAAATATAATATGCCAAAATTGTTGACGTTGGACAAGGAAGACAACGTAATGATTTATGTTTGTTCATATTCACATAGAAGTTATATTGTCATAGATCCTTCAACATGTGGTGCTTGCCCCCCATCTTTGCTAGCCAAAAATTCCGCACTAAGTAGAGATACTACTTGTGCATCCAAAAACCCTTAAACCCAAATCTTATTTTCAAGAGTCCACCATACCTACCTATGGATTGAGTAAGATCCTTCAAGCAAGTTGTCATCGGTGCAATAAGGCAATAAAAATTGCTTCTAAAAGTGTAAGATCATTTAGTGTAAGAGAAAATTGAGCGTTGTACGAACTTGTGATGGTAAAGAAATAAAAGAGACAGACTGCATAATAAAGGTTGCCATCACAAGGGGCAATATAACGTGACATTCTTTTGCACTAAGGGGTTGAGCATACAAACAAATAAGCGCATGGCAACCTCTGCTTCCCTCTGCGAAGGGTCTATCTTTTACTTTTATGTGTTTACTTTTATGCAAGAGTCAAAGTTTTTCTCTCTACTCCTTTTTATTTTTCTCCTTTGGCAAGCATCATGTGGTGAGGAAAGATCTAGGCACATATGTCCAGTTGGATATGGGTGGCATGAGTTATTATTGTTGACATCACCCTTGAGGTGAATACGTTGGGAGGCGAAATTATAAGCCCCTATCTTTCTATGTGTCCGGTTGAAATGTTTTGCTCATGTGTATGCGGTGAGTGTTAGCAATCATAGAAGACTATATGATGGTTGAGTATGTGGAGCTCTTACTTAGACTCTGTTGAATAAGTTGAATTGCAATTATTTGGTGACTGAGAACATAGGTTGTTGAGTTTCAAGAGAATTCATTGTTTGAACCTTAACATGTCTATTGGCTGCTACTTTAACATGAGAAGTTTTATAAGAAAGAATTGTTGTTATGATGCTAGGAAAAGTGATTGAAATTGTCATTGATCAAACTTATGCACTTTGCTAGCATTCACACTTCATAAATTATTTCTTTTATCATTTACCTACTCGAGGACGAGTAGGAATTAAGCTTGGGGATGCTGATACGTCTCCAACGTATCTATAATTTATGAAGTATTCATGCTGTTATATTATCATTCTTGGATGTTTAACAATCATTTTATAGCAACTTTATATCATTTTTTGGGACTAACCTATTGACCCAGTGCCCAGTGCCAGTTGCTATTTGTTTGCTTGTTTTTTACATCGCAGGAAATCAATATCAAACGGAGTCCAAACACCGCGAAACTTTTTGTGGATTTTTTATGGACCAGAAGACATCCAATGGGCCAGAGCAGCACCTGGGGGGTGCCCCGAGGGCGCGCCCCGGTGGGTTGTGCTCACCTCGGTGGCCTCCCGCACCGCCTCTTTGCCCTATAAATCACCAAATATTCCAAAAACCCTCGGGGTAACCTCAGAAGTTCCGCCTCCACAAGCCTCTGTAGCCACGAAAAACCAATCTAGACCTCGTTCCGGCACTTTGACGGAGGGGGAAATCATCACCGGTGGCCATCTTCATCCTCCCGGCAGCCACCATGATGAGGAGGGAGTAGTCCACCCTCGGGGCTGAGGGTTTGTACCAGTAGCTATGTGTTTAATCTCTCTCTCTCTCTCGTGTTCTTGAGATGGCACGATTTTGATGTATCGCGGGCTTTGTTAATATAGTTGGATCATATGGTGTTTTCCCCTCTCTATCTTGTTGTGATGAATTGAGTTTTCCCTTTGAGATTTCGTTTTATCGGATTGAATACTTTTATGGATCTGAGAGCACTTGATCTATGTCTTGGCACTCAACTCGCGGATTCCCGAGGTGACATTGGGGTAATCTATGCATAGGGGTTGATGCACGTTTTCGTCCTTGTTTCTCCGGTAGAAATCTTGGGGCACTCTTTGAAGTTCTTTGTGTTGGATTGAGTATTATGAATCTGAAATTGTTTGATGCATATCACATAATCAACTCACGGATACTCGCGGTGACATTGGAGTATCTAGGTGACATTAGAGTTGGTTGATGTGTATCATATGGTGTTATTTTAGTATGAACTCTTGGTTATATCGATCGAAAAGAATAGCTTGGTGTTATTTTAGTACGAACTCTAGGATAGATTGATCGAAAAGAATAGCTTTGAGGTGGTTTCGTACCCTACAAACAATTTCTTCTTATGTTCTTCACTAGATAGGAACTTTGGAGTGATTCTTCATCGCACGTTGAGGGATGGTTATGTGATCCAATTATATTAGCATTGTTGAGAGATTGCACTAGCGAAAGTACGGACCCTAGGCCTCATTTTCAAGCATTGCAATACCGTTTGTGCTCCGTTTTATCAATTGCTACCTTGCTGTTTTTTATAGTTCCTATTACAAAAACCAATATCTACTATCATTACTACGCTTTTATTACCATCTCTTCGCCGAACTAGTGCACCTATAAAAATTACCATTGTATTTGGTGTGTTGGGGACACAAGAGACTCTTTGTTATTTGGTTGCAGGGTTGTTTGAGAGAGACCGTCTTCATCCTACGCCTCCCACGGATTGATAAACCTTAGGTCATCCACTTGAGGGAAATTTGCTATTGTCCTACAAAACTCTGCGCTTGGAGGCCCAACACGAGTCTACAAAAACAAGTTGTGTAGTAGACATCAAGTATCCCAATTACGGTCACCCTGGGGTTTACGGATCATAACACGTAATAGGTGCATATGACTTGCAAGATCGGATCTAGAACATAGATATAATGGTGAAAACATAAACGGTTCAGATCAGAAATCATGGCACTTGGTCCCTGGTGACAAGCATTAAGCATAGCAAAGTCATAGCAACATCAATCTCAGAACATAGTGGATACTAGGGATCAAGCCCTAACAAAACTAAATCGATTACATGATGAATCTCATCCAACTCCTCACGGACCAGCGAGCTTATGAAGGAATTACTCACTCCCGATGGGGAGCATCATGAAATTGGTGATGGAGGATGGTTGGTGATGACGAAGACCGAAGATCCCCCTCTTCGAAGCCCTGAACGGGCTCCAGATCTGGCCTCCCGATGAAGAACAGGATGTGGCGGCGGCTCCATATCGTAAAACGTGTCCTCTCCTATTTTTTTCTTGAAAATGGGATTTTATAGCGTCGGAATTAGGGTCAGGGGGGCCTTGAGGGCCCCACCCTCCACCAGGGCGCGCCAGAGGGGGGTGGGGCGCCCTGGTGTCTTGTGGGCAGCCAGCCCCCCCCCCTCCAATGGGTCTTGGTTCCAATATTCCTCATTTATTCCAAAATAATTCTCCAAAAGTTTCGTCCAATTCCGAGAACTTTTATTTCTGCACAAAAACAACACCATGATAGTTCTGCTGAAAACAGCGTCAGTCCGGGTTAGTTTCATTCAAATCATGCAAATTAGAGTCCAAAACAAGAGCAAAAGCGTTAGGAAAAGTAGATACGACGGAGATGTATCAATGATATCCAATAGCCCTCTGATCTTGAAAATGAATATGATATGTGAGTAGTTACTTTTGTTCTTGAGGACTTGATAGAAGTCTTGTCATAATTAATCATGTGAATTTGGTACTTGTTCGATATTTTGATGATATGTATGTTGTTGCTTCCTTTAGTGGTGTCATGTGAACAGTGACTACATGACACGTCTCCATATTTGGGCCTAAGGGAAGGCATTGTGGAGTAACTAGTAGATGATGGGTTGCTAGAGTGGCAGAAGCTTAAACCCTACTTTATGCGTTATTCCGTAAGGAGCTGATTTGGATCCATATGTTTCATGCTATGGTTAGATTTATCTTAATTCTTCTTTCGTAGTTGCGGATGCTTGCGAGAGGGGGTAATCATAAGTGGGAGGCTTGTTCAAGTAAGAACAGCACCCAAGCACCGGTCCACCCACATATTAAATTATCAAAGTAGAGAACGCGAATCAAACAAACATGATGAAAGTGACTAGATGAAATTCCCATGTGTCCTCGAGAACACTTTGCTTATTATAAGAGAACATTCTGTCCTGTCCTTTGCTATAAAAAGGATTGGGCTACCTTGTTGAACCTTTTTTACAATTTCTACTTCTTGCTCGTTGCTATCAAATTATCTGTTACCGATAATTTCACTGCTTGCAGAAAATACCTTGCTAAAAACCACTTGTCATTTCCTTCTACTCCTTGTTGGGTTTGACACTCTTACTTATTGAAAGGACTATGATTGATCCCCTATACTTGTGGGTCATCAATACTCTTTTATGGCGCTATTGCCGAGGAGTGAAGCTCCTTTGGTGAGTGGAATTTGGTAAGGAAACATTTATATTACGTGCTGAAATTTACTATCACTTGTCACTATGGAAAGTAATCCTTTGAGGGGTTTGTTCGGGGTATCTTCACCTCGACCAGAAGCATTAAGAGTTTCCCCTCAACCTACTGAACCTACTGAAAATATTTATTATCAGATTCCTTCAGGTATGTTAGAGAAACTGCTAGCTAATCCTTATGCAGGAGATGGAACAATACATCCTGATATGCACTTAATCTATGTGGATGAAATTTGTGGATTGTTTAAACTTGGGGTTTATCTGAGGACGGAGTTAAGAAGAAGGTTTTCCCTTTATCTTTGGAGGGAAAGGCATTGAAATGGTATAGACTATGTGATGATACTGGAACGTGGGATTGGAACCGATTGAAATTGGAATTTCATCATAAGTTTTATCCTATGCATCTGGTTCATCGTGATCAGAATTATACATATAATTTTTGGCCTCGTGAAGGAGAAAGTATCGCTCAAGCTTGTGGGAGTCTTAAGTACATGATGTAGACATGCCCTAATCATGAGCTCTCAAGAGAAACTAGTATACAAAATTTTTATGCTCGGCTTTCTCATAATGATCAACGATTCCTCTTCTACGGGTTCCTTTATGAAGAAAACTATTGATTTCAAATGGGGTCTTCTGGAAAGAACTAAACGCAACTCTGAAGATTGGTAAATCGACGAAGGTAAAGAATCAGGTATAGAATTTGAGTTTGTGTTAAATCTTTTATGGAAATCGATCTTTTTCGTAAGTTTAGTGCTAAATATGGACTTCACTCTGAGATAGTAGCTTCCTTTTGTGAATCATTTTCTACTCATGTTGATCTCCCAAAGGAGAAGTGGTTTAAATATCATCCCCCTATTGACGAAAAGATTAAGGAACCTGTTATAGTTAAAGATGAAACTATCATTTACAATGTTGATCCAGTTGTCCCTACTAGTTATATTGAGAAACCCCCTTTCCCTGTTAGGATTAAGGAGCATGCTAAAGTTTCAAATGTGGTTAATAAAAGTAATATTAGAGCACCTAGACCCTCCAAAGAAATTAAAGTTGAACCTAATATTGCTATGGTTAAAGATCTCTTGGTCGATAATATTGATGGGCATGTTATTTACTTCTATAATGAAGCAACTAGGATTGCTAAACCTGATACTAAAGATAAGAATACACCTGTTATTGGCATGCCTGTTGTTTCTGTTAAAATAGGAGATCATTGTTATCATGGTTTGTGTGATTTGTGTGCTAGTGTGGGTGCTATTCCTTTTACTTTATATCAAGAGATTATGAATGATATTGCGCCTACTGAGATAGAGGAAATTGATGTCACTATTAAGCTCGCAAATAGAGATACTATTTCACCTTGGGATTATTAGAGATGTTGAAGTCTTATGTGGTAAGATCAACTACCCTACTGATTTTCTAGTTCTTGGTTCTCCACAAGATGAGTTTTGTCCCATTATATTTGGTAGACCTTTCCTAAAAACCGTTAATACTAAGATTGATTGCAATAAGGAAACATTCAATGATAATTTTGATGATGTATCTCATGAGTTTAATTTCTCTAAATTCCGTAGACAACCTCATGATAAAGAATTGCCTAGTAAGGATGAGATTATTAGTCTTGCTTCTATTGTCGTACCTCCTACTGATCCCTTAGAACAATATTTGCTAGACAATGAAAATGATATGCATATGAATGAATGAAATGAAATAGATGAGATATTTTTTAATCAAGCACCTATACTTCAACATAATTTGCCTGTTGAAACTCCTGGAGGTCCTCCTCCACCTAAGGGTGATCCAGTGTTTGAACTTAAGAAATTACCTAATACATTGAAATGTGCTTATCTTGATGAAAAGAAGATATATCATGTTATTATCAATGCTAACCTTTCAGAGCATGAAGAAAAGAGATTACTTGAAACTCTGAGGAAGCACCGTGCTACTATTGGATATACTCTTGATGATCTTAAGGGCATTAGTTCCACTCTATGTCAGCACAAGATTAATATGGAGCCTGATGCTAAGCTAATTGTTGATCATCAATGACGATTGAATCCTAAAATGAAGGATGTGGTAAGAACTGAAATATTAAAGCTTATGGAAGCAGGTATAATTTATCCCATAGCTGATAGTAGATGGGTAAGTCATGTTCATTGTGTTCCTAAGAAAGGAGGTATAACTGTTGTTCCGAATGATAAAAATGAACTCATCCCACAAAGAATTGTAACTGGCTATAAGATGGTAATTGATTTCAGGAAATTAAATAAAGCTACTAGAAAAGATCATTACCCCTTGCCTTTTATTGATCAAATGTTAGAAAGATTGTCTAAGTACACACACTTTTCTTTCCTTGATGGATATTCTGGTTTCTCTCAAATACATGTGTCAAAAGAAGATCAAGAGAAAACTACTTTCACTTGTCCTTTTCGAACTTATGCTTATAGATGTATGCCTTTTGGTTTATGTAATGCACCTACTACCTTTCAAAGATGTATGACTGCTATATTCTCTAATTTTTGTGAAAATATTGTTGAGGTATTCATGGATGATTTTTCTGTTTATGGGACTTCTTTTGATGATTGCTTAAGCAGCCTTGATCGAGTTTTGCAGAGATGTGAAGAAACTAATCTTGTCTTGAATTGGGAGAAGTGCCACTTTATGGTGAATGAAGGTATAGTACTTGGGCATAAAATTTCTG
The DNA here is from genome assembly GCA_011799875.1 of Thinopyrum elongatum. Classification (NCBI taxonomy): domain Eukaryota; kingdom Viridiplantae; phylum Streptophyta; class Magnoliopsida; order Poales; family Poaceae; genus Thinopyrum; species Thinopyrum elongatum. The sequence continues at coordinate 238,863,847 of CM022300.1, forward strand.
AACAAGGTATTGAAGTAGACAAAGCTAAAATTGATGCAATTGAGAAAATGCTATGTCCTAAAGATATTAAAGGTATAAGAAGCTTCCTTTGTCATGCTAGTTTTTATAGGAGATTTATTAAAGACTTCTCTAAAATTTCTAGGCCTCTTACTAATCTATTGCAAAAAGATGTTCTATTTGTTTTTGATGATGATTGCGTAGAAGTCTTTGAAATACTTAAGAAAGCCTTAATCTCTGCACCCATTGTTCAACCACCTGACTGGAACCTACCATTTGAAATTATGTGTGATGCTAGTGACTATGTTGTTGGTGTTGTTCTAGGACAAATAGTTGATAAGAAATTGAATGTTATTCATTATGCTAGCAAAATTCTAGACAGTGCCCAAAGAAATCAGGCTACTACTGAGAAAGAATTTTTAGCAGTTGTGTTTGCATGTGATAAATTCAGATCTTATATTGTTAATTCTAAAGTAATTGTTCACACTGATCATGCTGCTATTAAATATCTTATGGAAAAGAAAGATGCTAAACCTAGGTTGATCAGGTTGGTTCTTTTGCTACAAGAATTTGACTTGCATATTATTGATAGAAAGGGAGCTGAGAATCCCGTAGCTGATAATTTGTCTTGAATGGAAAATGTTCTTGATGACCCCACTGCCTATTGATGATAGTTTTCCTGATGAACAATTAGCTGTTATAAATGCTTCTCGTAATACTCCTTGGTATGCAGACTATGCTAATTACATTGTTGCTAGATATATACTACCTCCGTCCTGGTTTATTAGTCCTCCTTGTAGTTTGGGTCAAACTTTAACCTTTGATTTCACTTTAAAAATAATTTATATACCCTAAAAATAGTATCATTAGAAACCTATTTCACATATGAATCCAGCAATATAAGTTTTATGACATACAACTTATAATTTGTTAGTCAAATCTATGGTCAATGTTTGGCAGAAAATATGAAGGGGGCCAATAAACCCGGACGGAGGTAGTACCACCTAGTTTCACATACAAACAAAAGAAAAAGGTTTTCTTTGATTTAAGACATTACTTTTGGAATGACCATCTATATAAAGAAGTAGCAGATGGTGTTATTAGACAGTGTGTACCTGAGCATGAACAGGAACAAATCCTATGGAAGTGTCACTCCAAGGCATACGGAGGACACCATGCTGGAGACAGAAACGCACATAAGGTACTACGGTCTGGTTTTTATTAGCCTACTCTTTTCAAGGATGCACGTAATTTTGTCCTTTCTTGTGATGAATGTCAAAGAATTGGTAATGTTGGTAGACGTCAGGAAATGCCTATGAATTATTCACTTGTTATTGAGCAGTTTGCTGTTTGGGGATTTGATTATTTGGGACCTTTTCCTTCCTCTAATGGGTATACACACATTCGAGTTGTTGTTGATTACATTACTAAGTGGGTAGAACCTATTTCAACTAGTAGTACTGATCATAACACTTCTATTAAAATGCTTAAAGAAGTTGTTTTCCCGAGGTTTGGAGTCCCTGGATATTTAATGACTGATGGTGGTGTCACATCCCTAGTTCTGGTATGACCTAGGCAAGCCTTTCATGTGAGCATCATGCTTAATTTTTCAAATGAACTTGAAATGGGGGATGATCAAACCCTAGCACTTGGAATTCAAATAGGTTCAACTAAAAAAATTCTCAGTGACCCCAAATGGCCTTCAAAAATGTTCATCATTTTTGGAAAATGCTGGAAACAGTAACCAGAGATGATGCACATTTTTCCATGGCATTTTGTATTTTTGAATCAATTCATATTGTATTTGAATTGGGGCTATTAATTCATATAAAATATTTACTAGCTCCAATAATTCTGAATTTTGGTGAGGGGCTTTAGAATAATCCAACTAGTCCCTACAAAAATTATCAGAAGAAATTAAAATGATTTAGTTCCTAAAACTAAATCAAAACAAATGACAGAAAATAGAGAAATAGAAAACAATGGGAAAGACAGATGACTTACCTGCCGCTCACCGCAGCCCACCTGGACGGCCCAGCACTATGCTGGCCCGTGCCAGTCATCCCCAACCTCTGCTAGAAGGCGAGGCGAAGGAGGGCACGGCGCGCATGCGAGGGCGCCCCGCCACCTGCCTGCCTACCCCTCCCCCTCGACGCCCTGAATTCTCTTGACATCGCCATGAGGCACCCCTGTACCCCTCTCACTCTCCCACATGCTTCCCTCCCTCCTCTGCTCTCTCTCTCTCTCGCTCGCTCGGACCCGAGCGTGTCCGAGAGCACCGCCGTGCACCGCCGCGGCCCTAGCCATCGCCTCGCCCCGCGGACGTGTCCGACTGCTCCGTCGTCGAGCACCGCTTATCTACGCTGAAGGAACTGGGCCCAGACGCCCTGCATCACCGTCGCCATCACCGTCTTCCATCTCCGGCTGCCTAGATCTCCGGCGACCACATGCCGTCTCCGACGCGCCCCCCGGCCTCGCATCCGCCTCAGTTGGATCCGCGGTGAGCTGCTGCACCATCCTCCTTCCTCCCCGTGCTCGAATACCTTGCCTAGCTAGCTTAGCCGCCACGCCCGAAAGATTTCACCGCCGGCCATGTCGCCGTCATGGCCAAGGTCACCGCAGCTCGTGTCCGTGCGTGTCACCATGCTCAGCAGCCTCACAGAAGACTAAAGCCACCGCCCGCAGCTCCTGCCGTGCACCGCAGCACCCCTCCCAAATTAGGCCGTACCTCAGTTGCCGCTGCGATCTTGCCTCTGGCGTGCTCCGACCACCTCGCGCCCAGCCTCCTGCTCCCCTGGATGCGCGAGAGCACGGGCTACCCCCCGATGCTCTTAGATGCCGCTCTCGTGGCCGGAAACGTGGACTCCGCCGCGACCACTGGTCACCGGCGATGAGCCCCGCCGCTTGAGCCGCTGCCATGTGGGCCCGGCCGGTCAGGTGATTAGTTTAGGACTAATCACCGTTTAACAAAATCCCCTAACACTGACAGATGGGCCCCGGTGCCCCCTATTTGTTAGTTAGGCTAAAATAACCCCTGGTTAACCCTATGTCACTGACGTGTGGACCCCACATGTCAGGTTTGACTCTGGTCAGTGCTGCTGACTTGCTGATGTAGTCATGACATAGTGCTGATGTAGTAAATGATTTTCTGGATTTAAAATAATCCAGGAAATTCCAGGAAAATGTTTAAACTTCAAACATTTATAGAAAATCAACCGTAGCTCAGAATGAGATAATTTATATATGAAAAATTATCAGAAAAAATCAATCTATCCATCTGTACCATTTTCATGCATGATAAACCAACCTATACCTACTATATAAGTGAAAACATGATAATGGCATTTTAAATGCTAAGTGTGGAGCTTGCATATGAACCCTTGGTCCATATGAGCTTCATCTAAATTGTTGCTAGATGCACTAGTGCAAATCATAGCATTCTTGGCATGTTATGATCATGCATCATATTGTGGCATTTGTTTGTGTATTGATTGCCGGCAGCATCCTTCTTGATAGGTCCTGCTCCGGAGAGTGTTCCAGAGTACCTGCTCTGGATCAACATTGTAAATAATAGTTTCATCTTTAACTATGACCGGTTCTTTAATTTCTTCTTTCATAGGGGGATGATATTTAAACCACTTATCCTTAGGGAGATCAACATGAGTAGCAAATGATTCACAAAAAAAGGCTACTATCTCAGAGTCAAGTCCATATTAAGTGCTAAACTTGTGAAAAGCATCGGTATTCATAAAAGATTTAACACAATCAAACTTAAGATTAATACCTGACTCTTTACCTTCGTCGAGTTCCCAATCTTCAGAGTTGCGTTTAATTCTTTCTAAAAGATCCCACCTGAATTCAATAGTCTTCTTCATAAAAGAACCAGTAAAAGAAGTATCGAGCATGGATCGATCATCATGAGAAAGCTAAGCATAAAAATTCTGAATAATAATTTCTCTAGAGAGCTCATGATTGGGGCATGAATATAACATTGAATTAAGCCTCCCCCAAGCTAGAGCGATACTTTCTCCTTAACAAGGCCAAAAATTATATATATAATTCTGATCACGATGAACTGGATGCATAGGATAAATTTTTTGGTGAAATTCCAATTTCAATCGATTCCAGATCCAAGATCCAATATCATCGCATAGCCTATACCATGTCAATGCTTTTACCTTCAAAGATAAAGGGAAAACCTTCTTCTTAGCTTCATCTCCAGATAAACCTGCAAGCTTAAATAATCCACAAATTTCATCCACATATATCAAGTGCATATCAGGATGTTCAGTTCCATCTCCTGCATAAGGATTAGCTAGCAGTTGTTCTATCATACCCAAAGGAATTTCATAACCAATATTTTTAGTAGGTGTAGTAGGTTGAGGGGCAACTAATTGTGCTTCCGGTCGAGGTGAAGATACCCCGAACAAACCCCTCAAAGGATGGTTCTCCATAGTAACAAGTGACAATAAATTTCAGCATGTAGTAATAATTTTTCCTTACCAATTTCCACTTACCAAGAGTGCTTCACTCCCCGGCAATGGCGCCAGAAAAGAGTCTTGATGACCCACAAGTATAGAGGATCAATCATAGTCCTTTCGATAAGTAAGAGTGTCGAACCCAACAAGGAGCGGAAGGAAATGACAAGTGGTTTTCAACAAGGTATTTTCTGCAAGCACTGAAATAGTCGATAACAAATAGTTTGATAGCAAGGTAATTTGTAACGGGCAAGTAACGGTAATGGTAAATAAAGTGCAGAAAGATTGCCCAATCCTTTTGTGGCAAAGGACAAGCCAAAACGGTCTCTTATGATAAGCAAAGCGTTCTTGAGGGTACACGGGAATTTCACCATGTCACTTTCATCATGTTGGTTTGATTCGTGTTTGCTACTTTGATAATTTGATATGTTGGTGGACCGGTGCTTAGGTGCTGTTCTTACTTGAACAAACCTCCTACTTATGATTAACCCCCTCGCAAGCATCCGCAACTACGAGAAAAGTATCAAGATAAAATCTAACCATAGCATTAAACTTTTGGATCCAAATCGGTCCCTTACGAAGTAGCGCATAAACTAGGGTTTAAGCTTCTGTCACTCTAGCAACCCATCATCTAATAACTACTCCACAATGCATTCCCTTAGGCCCAAATATGGTGAAGTGCCATGTAGTCGACATTTACATGACACCACTAAGGGAATCACAACATACATATCATCAAAATATCAAACACATATCAAGTTCACATGATTACTTGCAACATGACTTCTCCCGTGACCTCAAGAACAAAAGTAACTACTCACAAATGATAATCATGCTCAAGATCAGAGGGGTATTAAATAGCATAATGGACCTGAACATATAATCTTCCACCAGATAAACCATATAGTAATCAACTACAAGATGTAATCAACACTACTAGTCACCCAAAGGTACCAATCTGAGGTTCCGGTACAAAGATTGAACACAAGAGATGAACTAGGGTTTGAGAGGAGATGGTGATGTTAAAGATGTTGATGGAGATTTCCCTCCCAAAGATGAGAGAGTTGTTGGGGATGATGATGGCTTCGATTTCCCCCTCCAGGAGGGAAGTTCCCCCGGCGGAATCGCTCCGCCGGAGGGCAAAAGTACTCTTGCCCAAGTTCTGCCTCGAGACGGCGGCGCTTCATCCCGAAAGTCCCCTCCTGATTTTTTTCTAGGTCAAAATGACCTATATACCAGAAGATGGGCTCCGGAGGTGGGCCGTGCTGAGCACAACCCACCAGGGCGCGCCTGGGGGGCCTGGCGCGCCCTGGTGTCTTGTGCTCACCAGGTGGCCCCCCTCTGGTAGTTATTTGCTCCAGTATTTTTTATATATTCCAAAATAATTCTCCGTAAATTTTTAGCTTATTTGGAGATGTGCAGAATAGGTTACTCTGATGTAGCTTTTTCAGGTCCAGAATTCCAGCTGCCGGCATTCTCCCTCTTTGAGTAAACCTTGCATATTATGAGAGAAAAGGCATTAGAATTACCCCCAAAAAGCATTATTATGCATAAAAACATTATAAATAACAGTAGGAAAACATGATGCAAAATGGACGTATCATGTGCGCTTTCTCACCTCACGAAATTACTCGTAGTTGTAGAACAGGATAACCACTGAGTCCAAGCTGGCTTGCTGCAGCCAAACCCCATAGTACCCTTTTTGATACTAATGCATGTATGATAGGATCTGATGTAAGTCTTGTTGAGTACCTTTGTACTCATGTTTGCTTAATTTATGTTTTGTAGAGGAGACTTCAGTCTCATTAGTAGCTCTACATGGACTTCGGTGAGTAGTTTGTTACCTCAGCTGCGATGAGGGTCTGTAGATTGTCAGGCTTCACAGCCTTTTTCATTTGTAGATGTGTGTACTCATGCAAGTTATGCTTCCGTTGCTTGTATGCTTTGTATGAAGGGTCATGAGACCCGCTGCTTGTAATAAACATTATGTTGGCTCTTCTAAGCCTGTATCTATATATCAGTTGTTGAGTTATGTTGTGATGCCATGTTGTACATCACATACTTGCATGTTATGCGTACGTGTAATGTGTATTGCTATGTCTGGAGTTTGACACTTAGTTGTTTGCCTTTGGTAGCCTTTCTTATGGGGAAATGCTCCCTAGTGCTTCCACTGAGCCATAGTAGTTCGATGCTGCTCCGAAACACTAGGATTGTCTGGCATGTATCCTTCTTTGTTTCTGTGTCTGTCCCTTCGGGGAAATGTCACGTGGTGTTTACCGGAGTCCTGATAGCTTGCTACAGCCTGGTTACACTCGCTGCTGACCGGCATGTTCATTGCTGGGTTATGTATGCATGTCCCTGTACGACTGTGACACCTTGGTTCACGACTAACCATGTCGACTCGGGTTCTCTGTCATATGGATGCTAGCGACACAATCATATACGTGAGCCAAAAGGTGCAAACGGTCCCGGCCAAGGTAAGGCTGCACCCGTGGGAATACCGTGTGTGAGGCCGCAAAGTGATATGATGTGTTACATGCTAGATCGGTGTGACTTAGGATCGGGGTCCCGACAGCTTACTCGCCCCCACTCAAAAGAATCTCGTCCCAAGATTCAGAAGTCAGCAGAAAAAGAGTGGGGTACTAAGATGTATCAGGACCTATGCCAGAGGTTCTGGTGGACTAGGATGAAGAGAGAAATTGCTTAGTTCATTGCTAACTTCGACGTTTGTCGTTGCATTAAGGCAGAGCATCAGAGGCCTGCTGGCACCCTTCAGCCTTTAGCTATTCCTGAGTGGAAATGGGATAAAGTTGGTATGGATTTCATCACTGGCTTTCCCAGGACCAAGAAAGGGAATAATGCTATCTTCGTAGTCATTGATCGTCTTTCCAAAGTGGCTCACTTCCTACCTGTTCGAGACAGTATCACTGCTAGTCAGCTAGCTGACTTATATATTTCTCAAATAGTGTCACTACATGGTGTTCGACTAGAGATCTATTCTGACCGTGGTAGTCTTTTCACTTCTCATTTCTGGGAGAGTTTCCGGACTGCCATGGGAACCCATCTGTCCTTGAGTATCACTTTCCACCCTCAGTCAAGTGGTCAGGTGGAAAGGGTCAACCAGATTCTCGAAGACATGCTTAGAGCTTGCGTTGTCTCATTCGGTATGGATTGGGAGAAGTGCCTTCCTTTCACCGAGTTTGCTTATAACAATAGCTACCAATCCAGTCTTAAGAAAGCACCCTTCAAGATTCTTTATGGACGAAGATGTCAAACACCTTTGAACTGGTCAGAAACCGGTGAAAGACAATTCTTTGGACCGGATATGATCCAGGAAGCAGAAGAGCAAGTTCGCATTATTCGTGAGAATTTGAAAACAGTCCAGTCTCGTTAAAAGAGCCAGTATGACCGTCGTCATAAGGAAGTGGCTTATGGAGTTGGCGACAAGGCTTACCTTCGGGTTACTCCTTTAAAGGGTACCCATCGTTTCGGTATCAAGGGCAAGTTGGCTCCTTGTTACATTGGCCCTTTTCACATTCTCGCTAAACAAGGAGAGGTTGTCTACCAGTTGGAACTACCCCCACATCTTTTTCAAGTTCATGATGTCTTCCACGTCTCTCAACTCAGGCATTGCTTATCGGATCCCATCCGCGGAGTGGCCACAAAACTCTTGATCTCCAAGATAACCTCACATATCCAGAGTACCCTATTCGCATTCTTGATCAAGCAGAGCGTGTCACTCGACATCAGAACATCAAGTTTCTCAAGGTTTAGTGGTCTCATCATTCGAAGAGAGAAGCTACTTGGGAGCAAGAAGATCATCTTCGACTGGAGTACCCCACTCTTTTTCCGCCGACTTCTGAATCTCGGGACAAGATTCTTTTGAGTGGGGGCGAGTAAGCTGTTGGGACCCCGATCCTAAGTCACACCAATCTAGCATGTAACACATCATATCACTTTGTGGCCTCACGCACGGTATTCCCACGGGTGCAGCCTTACCTTGGCCGGGACCATTTGCGCCTTTTGGCTCACGTATATGATTGTGTCACTAGCATCCATATGACAGAGAACCCGGGTCGACATGGTTAGTCATGAACCAAGGTGGCACAGTCGTACATGGACAGGCATACGTAACCCAGCAATGAACGTGTCGGTCAGCAGCGAGTGTAACCGGGCTATAGCAAGCTATCAGGACTCCGGTAAACACCGCGTGACATTTCCCCGAAGGGACAGACACAGGAACAAAGAAGGATACATGCCAGCCAATCCCAGTGTTCCGGAGAAGTAGCAAACTACTATGGCTCAGTGGAAGCACTAGGGAGCATTTCCCCATAAGAAAGGCTACCAAAGGCAAACAACTAAGTGTCGAACCTCACACATAGCAATACACATTACACGTATGCATAACATGCAAGTATGTGCTGTACAACATGGCATCCCAACATAACTCAACAACTCATATATAGATAAAGGCTCAGAAGAGCCAACATAACATTTATTACAAGCAGCGGGTCTCATGACCCTTCATGCAAAGCATACAAGCAACAGAAGCATAACTTGCATGAGTACAAACATCTACAAATGAAAAGGCTGTGAAGCCTGACTATTTATAGACCCTCCCAAGGGTACAAGATCGTAGCTGAGGTAACAAACTACTCATCGAAGTCCATGTAGAGCTACTAATGAGACTGAGGTCTCCTCTGCAAAACATAAATTAAGCAAACGTGAGTACAAAGGTACTTAGCAAGACTTACATCAGATCCTATCATACATGCATTAGTATCAAAAAGGGTATTATGGGGTTTGGCTGTAGCAAGCCAGCTTTGACTCAGTGGCTATCTTGTTCTACGACTACGAGTAATTTCTTGAGGTGAGAAAGCGCACACGAGTCCACTAATCACCACAACAATACACTACTATGGATTCTTTCCCGTCTCCCTACGAGAAGGCCATCCATAGCACTCTCACTTATCTTGAGCATTTTTTAGTATCCACTTCAAGTTGTCTATGTACCGCTGATGTCGCTTGAACTACGTCGGTATTTCCCCAAAAAGGAAGGGATGATGCAGCACAGCTACGGTAGGTATTTCCCTCAGTTATGAAACCAAGGTATCAATCTAGTAGGAGAACCAAGCAACACTATGTAAATGGTACCTGCACACAAAGAACAAATACTTGCAACCCGATGATTAGGAGGGGTTGTCAGTCCCTCTACGGGTAATGATGCCAGAAATTGTCAAGTTGACGAGATAAAAATTGTGTAGATTGGATAAATAGATCTCGATAAAACGTGAAATAAAATAAGTAACAAAAAAGTGCAGCAAGGTATTTTTGGGTTTTTGGAATAATAGATCTGAAAACAAAAGTAAATAAAAATAGATCTCAAAGCAAATATGATAAAGAATAGACCCGGGGGCCGTAGATTTCACTAGTGGCTTCTCTCGAGAAAATATCACACGGTGGGTAAACAAATTACTGTTGGGCAATTGATAGAAGATCAAATAATTATGACGATATCCAAGGAAATTATCAATATATAGGCATCACATCCAAGATTAGTAGACCGACTCTTGCATGCATCTACTACTATTACCCCACACATCAACCACTATCCAGCGTGCATCTAGTGTATTAAGTTCATGGAAAAATGAAGTAATGCAATAAGAATGATGACATGATGTAGACGAGATCTATTCATGTAGGAATAGCCCCCATCTTGTTATCCTTAATAGCAACGATACATGTGTGTCTTGCTGCCCCTTCTGTCACTGGGAAAGAACACCGCACGATCGAACCCATCACAAAGCACCTCTTCCCATGGCAAGAAAAATCGATCTAGTTGGCCTAACTAAACCAAAGATTCGAAGAAGAAATACGAGGCTATAAATAATCATGCATATAAGAGATCAAAATAAGACTCAAATAATATTCATGGATATAGATCTGATCATAAACTCAAAGTTCATCGGATCCCAACAAACACACCGCAAAAAAGAGTTACATCAAATAGATCTCCAAGAGACCATTGTATTGAGAATCAAAAGAGAGAGAGGAATCCATCTAACTACTGCCTACGGACCCGTAGGTCTATGATGAACTACTCATGCATCATCAGAGAGGCACCAATGAGGATGATGAACCCCTCTGTAATGGTGTCTAGATTGGATCTCATGGTTCTAGAACTTGCGGCGGCTGGAATTGTGTTTCGTCGACTCCCCTAGGGTTTCTGGAATATTTGGCAATTTATAGGGCGAAGAGGTGGTGCGGGAGGTCACCGAGGGGGGCACAACCACCTGGGCGCGCCTGGGCCTCCAGGTGCACCCTGGTGGGTTGTGCCCACTTTGGGCCTCCCCTCTGGTACATCTTTGGCCCACTGGGTGTCTTTTGGTCCAAAAAAATTCTCCAAAAAGTTTCGCTGCGTTTGGACTCCGTTTGTTACTGATATTCTGTGAAGTAAAAAACAAGTAAAAAATAGCAACTGGCATTGGGCACTATGTCAATAGGTTAGTCCCAAAAAATGATATAAAGTTGCTATAAAATGATTGTAAAACACCCAAGAATGATAATATAACAGCATGGAACAAGCAAAAATTATAGATACGTTGGAGACGTATCAACCACATAAGTTTCCAAGTAGTCCATATTCGAGGACGCGGCTATTCGAATAGATCATTACCCTGCAGGGGTGTTCTTCTTCACACACGCTCTCGCCACTTACCGCCATGTACATGTCATGTATCTCGGCAACCTTCAAGCGGAAGCCTGGCGAGGGTGTCGGCCATGACCTGACTAACCACACAAGACTCTAGTCTAGGTTTATTGCCTATTTGAGGCTGAACCCGCAAGGGAAGTCCGGCCGAAGTTTCCATCACAGCCCCAAACAATGTGAGCAGGGTTCCCAAGCCCACCATCCGGGTGCCACTTGGTACACCGTGCCAATGTGCCTAGTCTGGCCCAAGTCCACCCTGACGGGTGCCACCTGGTAGAAAATTAGCACTACCTACAAACACCAGAAACTAGTTGCAACTCCTGGACAGAGATCAAGGTGATTAATAAGTCGAGAGGGTCCATGGGTTTCGGGCCCAATGTGTGGTAGTAGCTGTTCTTGGATAACATACACAAAACTCAGTTCTTAAGGACGGTCCTAATGAGACAACCCACCATGTACTCCTACATGGCCTCTCACCGCTACCTTTACCAAATCGTATTCACACACTTAACTCTCAGCATCAGAACATAGCATAACACTCCAATCCATTCCCAAGGAATCAGACCTGACACAATTCTAAGCAATAGCAAGCATGGCATGGATAATCACAACATGGCTCAAGCAACTCCTAATCATGCTAGGAGGTTTCAACTATTTACTATGACAATGACAGGTCATGCAGAGGAATGGGTTCAACTACCGCAACAAAAAGTAGCAGTCTAATTGTTTTTGTCCTAATGCAATAAAAGAGAGCAGGAGCGAGAGAGTGGGATTGTATCGGAATGAACAAGGGGGTTTGCTTGCCTGGAAGATCAGCAGGGGGGACTGCTCCTCAGATAGATACTCTGGAACACTCTTCGGAGCAGGACCTATTGAGAAGGACATCGCCGGCAATCAATACACAAACAAATGCCACAATATGATGCATGATCATGACATGCCAAGAATGCTATTATTTGCACTAATGCATCTAGCAACAATTTTGATGAAGCTCATATGGACCAAGGGTTCATATGCAAGCTCCACACTTAGTATTTAAAATGTCATTATCATGTTTTCACTTATACAGTAGGTATAGGTTGGTTTATCATGCATGAAAATGGTACAGATGGATAGATCAAATTTTTCTGATAATTTTTCATATATAAATTATTTCAATCTGAGCTACGGTTGATTTTCTGTAAATTTTTGAAGTTTAAACATTTTCCTGGAATTTCCTGGATTATTTTAAATCCAGATAATCATTTACTACGTCAGCACTGTGTCATGCCTATGTCAGCAAGTCAACAGCGCTGACCAGAGTCAAACCTGACGTGTGGGGTCCACACGTCAGTGACACAGGGTTAATCAAGGGGTTATTTTAGCCTAACTAACAAATAGGGGGCGCCAGGGCCCATCTGTCAGTGTCAGGGTTTTTATTAAACGGTGATTAGTCCTAAACTAATCACCAGACCGGCCGAGCCCACATGGCAGAGGATCAGGCGGCGGGGCTCATCACCGGCGACCACTAGTCACGGCAAAATCCACGATTCCGGCCACGGGAGCGGCGTCTGAGAGCACCGGGGGGTAGCCCATGCTCTCGCGCATCCAGGGGAGCAGGCGGCTGGGCGCGAGGTGGTCGGAGCATGCCGGAGGCGAGCTCGCAGTGGCAACCGAGGTACGGCCGAGTTCGAGCGGGGTGGTGTGGTGCACGGCAGGACCTGCGGGCGGCGGCTTTAGTCTTCTGGGAGGCTGCTGAGCATGGTGACACGCGCGGGCGCGAGCTGCGGTGACCCTGGCCACGGCGGCAACATGGCCGGCGGTGGAAGATCTCAGGTGCGGCGGCTAAGCTAGCTAGGCAAGGTATTCGAGCATGGGGAGGAAGTGGGACAGTGCAGCGATTCACCGCGGATCCAACCGAGGTGGACGCGAGGCCGGGGGCGCGTCGGAGACAGCGTGCGGTTGCTGGAGATCTGGGCGGCTGGAGATGGAAGACGGCGATGGCGACGGTGACGTAGGGCGTCCAGGCCCGATTTCTTCAGCGTGGATTAGCTGTGCTCGATGACGGAGCGGTAGGACACTTCCGCGGGGCAGGCGATGGCTGGGGCCGCGGCGACGCTCTCGGATGTGCTTGGGTCCGAGCGAGAGAGAGAGAGAGCAGAGGAGGGAGGGAAGTGTTAGGACCGAGAGTATATCGACCAGAGGGGGTGAATGGGAGATTCAAAAATTCTTTCAAATGTTATGAACAGATCCCAAACACAGCAGCGGAAAATAAGGTTTGGTATAAAAGAACTTAAACAAGTACATTATTGAGGAACGTATCTATCGTTGTAGGAAGCAATAATAGTTCGAGCGTAGGATATCATAGGTTTGACAATAATGATGGTGATGCAATATGCGAACAGAAGCAGTAGCATGAGAAAAAACAGGGTGAGGACTATGAATGAAAAACACGACAGTCTTCATAAGATAAGTGCGAAGAGAAGTTTATACGACTGGGACGACAAAACTGAATGATGAGAATGCAACATGGAGAGCAACGAACTATAACATACGGGAACGACAGAGATGACAGAAACGAATGATATGCAATAGTCAAAGATTGATCAGATAAACTATCGTTACAGAGCACGAAAGTAAACTACTGAAGGTAATGCAGTAAAGTAAAGTGAACCAGTGGTGCTTGATGGCGATAGATGGATTTGGTAGACCGGTTCGCCCTTCTGCCAAAGGACTACGTCTAGTTGGATGGGTTGTGATTTAACACAGAAGATAAACTCTCTTCGCCCTATTCTCCTTCAACTCGAGCTGATCAGACTCCAGTTGATTTCACTCATGGTAGATACTTGTCGCCGATCTCCAAACCTTCGACAGACCTCTTCGCAAACCACAATGACTCTTGGTTACTGAAGATCTTGCTCGATGAAGACAACAACTCTTCAACACTCGAGCCGACACCTATCCGCCTAGAGAGTGCGCAGCTCTTAAGAGTAATAGGTACAAGAACTCTAAAATCAGAACTAATGTAATGCTCAACCACTTTCTAAGTTTTGGCTCTTGATTTTTCTCTTGGTGGATCTTAAACTCAAATCACTCGGAGAGGGGATGCTCAATCAATCTTCTCATAAATCTTAAGCGGAGCAGCCAATGGGCAACGTTGGAGCGGGGTGGCTATTTATAGCTGCAGCCTTCCCTGAAGAGAAATGACCAAATTGGACATGTGGAGCAACCAATAGCCGAACGACACGAGTCCAACAGTTGGAAATTGAGCATAGCGGTAGCATTCCTTGCGGAGCAAGTAATGCTAACTCCTAAGTTCGAAAGATATCTCCTGCAGCATGAAGAACAACCTCTACTGCTGGCAGGGTAATCATTCAAAACATAAAGAGATTTCACTCAGTCTCGCATAGGTTTTGGGCTAAGCATCACAGCAGATCTAAGCTTCGAGAACCTATACCCCTCTTAATAGTACGGAGGTCCTATGACTCAAATGAATGAAAGAAGAACAACGAAATGAATACTACATCTTAACTTTGTCTTCGACTTCCACTCGTTGCAGTCAATTTTCTTCGGACGGAATCTCCGAACCAATTGCTTCACATCAGCAATAAATTTTCGAGGGGTTAACTCCTTCACATCATTCTTCTCACCTACATGTTTTCAACAAATGTAGCTCATTCTTCTCTGCAATGCAGATACTCTTCAGTGAAGTTCCTCGAACTTGACACCGGAGACAGCATTCTCTTCGGTTCTACATGGACTATTTCTCCCTGTGTGCACTAGCAAACAAATCAGTCCATGCATGTTTCTGTCAACAATCTTCACAACACAGGAGGGCAAATATTGCACCAACAATCTCCCCCTTTTTGGATGATTGTTGACAAAACAGAACACATCGAAAGATAGATAACAGAATGAAATTGAATGTGAAGGATAACTTAAGATGAGAGATAATTACGAAGATAAAACACGCTCCCCGTGAAGATATGCATCAGATGCATAGGAGATAAAACGGAAGGTAGCAAGATGAATCTTCGTATGAGTGATATTGACATATAATCTCATTCATGGTCTCTTTCAATGCACTCGACGGTGTCTGAGGTATTTCCTGTCACACACAATCTTTGAAAAAGATTTGTTAGATAGAGTGAATACTTTGAAATGATTTGTGACAAAGGATAAGCCATGAGAATTTGCTCAGAACACGGTTTGAATCCACATGAGATATAAGTTCCCTGCAAGTTAGATACTCGAGGAGAATCAGAGCAGGGGAATCACAAGTATATTGCTCAGAGTAGATATGCTTCAGATGAGGTTTTCCTGCAACAAGGATGATGTGATGGAGATATGCGAGGAAAATAGTTTATGAGATAGATAGAGAGAATTTGCTTTAGAATCTCAAGAAATTTAATCTGAAGCTAACTTTCTTCTCCTGCAAAGTTAGATAGCGAAAGATAATCATTATAGAATATCTAAACATAAGACACATATAGTTTCAAGGAGTGAAATATCTCTTCTAGAGAAGCATGGTTTCCAATCCTCCTTGAAATGCTTTTACTTTTCCCTGCATGATAGATAAGTATCGAGGATAATTATTGCAAGGAAGTAAGCTTTCAATTGCACCTGCAAACAGATAATTGGAAGCGAATAGCATTGTAGAGGGGGTTATTAACGGTACATGACGACCAAGTATTTCAACACCACAAGCGGTGCTCCAAGTTTCAAAAGCAAATAGTTCGACGAAAACCAAATAGTTCGACTGAAAAGCAAATGGCGAAAGGAAACACCCTGCAAATAACCCGATTATCTATCACTTGATGTTCTTCTCCCCCTTTTTTTGTCAACAAGTGTCAAAAAGGAAAGAGAATGCATGCGAGGAACTACTTGTCCGAAGAATCCTCATAATCAGAACTCGAACTGTTCAGAGAAGCGGAGCGAGCAATGGTCGAGGCCGAAGCAGGAGTTGGACACACAGCATGGGCTTTGGGATCAGCTTCGGAAGTAGCAGCGTGAGGTGCATCTGGCTTGTAGATAAATGTGCCTGTTGTATCTTCAAGATCATCATCTGGTTCAACAAACAGCAGGTCAGTGGAGGCGAAACGCTGAGGAAGCACTGGGGTTTGCCTTCAGATGCGAGGAACTTCAAACAACTCCAGATGATCGTATTCTTTCTCGATACCCTTGGCAGATAGTTATTTGCAAGAATAATGCTTGCGCAGAAGGGTCCATGAGCGCTTCTTTTGTTCCTTTTCATACAGGAGAGCTTGGCGAGTATAATTGTGAAGCAGATTTATCTCAGTCATCATTTCCAGCTTCACTTTCCGGTCGAGCTTGATATGACATTTCAGGGCTTGCTGAGTGCGAATACAAATCTCGTACAGCGAAGGATTCTCTTCACGAGGGATTTCAACTTTTGCCTTCTTGACCTTCGGAGCTTTAGCAGAAGCAGACATAGGAGCAGAAACATTAGCATCCATCGGTATCTTTCCTTTGTCGATGTCCTTCACAATCCGGAGTGTGTCGCGGACTGGTGGCATAAAAACTTTCGGAATATGTGGGCAGAAAAACTTTTCCTCAATGAGTTGCTCAATGGCAAACATGACCCAGGGTGCATATGGCTTTAGAACTTGAGGGCTATCAGCTGCGTAGGCCAGGTTGCGAATGAAAAGATCTGGAATGCCAAAACAAATACCTAGAGTTGTGGCTAGAAGAGCATTTGCCACAATGCCATTGATGGTTTCTGGAATGTTTGTTGGAGTAAGGGAGTTGCAGAGGATATAGAACAGCACTTTGTTCTCATAAGCCAGAATCTTTGGATTTGCCTCTATACATTCATCACCAACAAGTTTGGGGTCCATCAACATATGAAGTTGAGCTTTGGATACATCCCAATAGTGTAGTCTATGTTCACTAGTAGCATCAAATTCGCACCGAGGAAGATTCAAAAGTGTAAGGAACTGGTCAGCCAAACATTTGATCTTTTCGTCTCCTGTCATCCATTCGAGAATCCATGTACTACTATTTGTAAGATCCCCTGAGATATAGAGAGTGGCATAGAACTAAAGAACCACTTCATAATTCCAGCCATGATTGAAATGAAGGAAGCTCTTCAGGAAGACTAGTTCAATCTTCTCAATGGTATGATGGAAGCAGGGTAAACTTTCGAGCTCTGCGGAATTCAGAATCTTGTGCTTGAAAATGTGATTCTTTTCATACAGAATACGAGCATAATACACGGCCTGTTCCTTTGTCCAGAATCTTGGTGAAAAGGAAGTTCTTTCTCCTTCATATGGGCTGGTTCCAAAGAATGCAAGTTTTGAAAGATGAAACTGCTCATTAAAGGCAGGACCATTTGGGCCATCTTCAACAGGAAACAAGGGAAAGGTTTCCAATGGGTTTCTCAGATGTTCCTCTTCACCCATAATCCTAGTCCGAATGTCATCAGGTGCAAGCACACCTTCCTCAATAGGCTTGAGAGGAGCACGAGGCTTCCTTGACTTCTCTTGTACAGATTGCTTTGAAGAACTTGACTGTCTATCATTTTTGCTTGCTGGAACTCCTTCAGCGGCTGTCTGTCTTTCGGGCACTAGGGCCTTTTCTTTCAATGTATCTCCTTCGGTTGTAGGCACAATGACCTCTTTCTCAGATGCTTGGGGCACAATTGGTGGAGCAATTACTTCTTGAGCCATCGGCTCATCAAATTTCTTTTCTTCCTCTTCCAACTGTGGTGCAGTGGAATGAGGAGCAGGATCAACATCCATCTGGGTAGGGGCATCAGATGATGCGATCAGGGTGGATTTGTCTCAGGAAGCATTTAGCTCCCCCTCATTCTTGTCAATCTCCTCCTTATTTGATTTGGAGGGCTCGGCTTGCAATTTTCTTGGAGGCGATGGATCTGCCTTCTCAACTTCAATTTCCTCATCAACATCATCAACTGGGGCTTGTTGCTTAGGCGAAGCATTTCCATCATCAGTCTTTTCCAGGAATATATCAACAACATCAGGTTGTTCTTGGGCTGCTAGAGTACGAATGATAACCTCCACATGGCTAGCTTGCTGCATTGGTTCATCCTCGTGAGGTGGAGATGGTGGAATCTGCTGCAAAGGAGTACTTGAGTCAAGTGGAGCATCAGCAATAGTCTGAAGGCGGTGATCTTTGTTTTCTTTTGGTTTGCTAACACTCGCTCTAGCATTCTGACTTTTTTCTTCTTTAATTCTTCTTCGAGCAAGATCCGCCTTGCGATCAATCTCCTCGTTTCTTCTGTCACACAACTGAGATACCTCCATGTGCAACCGCGAGTGCCAATCAATTTTCTCATTCCGCATGAGACTGAGAGCCTTGGTGAGTTCAACAATCTCTTTGTTCAGATTCTTTCTTTCGAATTCAGAGTTGGCCTCTCTCCTCATTTGCACGATGACTTGCTTGTCTTTGATAGCTTGATTCAGCTTCTTGGAGATTTTTCTCACCTCAGTGAAATGTTTCATTACCATTTTGGTAACATCATCATGAAGGCCAAACTGCTTATATCATCAGATTTTGCATCATATGTAGCACTCTCAATCACATCAATCATGAGATTGAAATCATACTTTTGTTCCTCTGTGGAAGCAGGAACACTGGGTCTGGCCTTCTTAGCAGATGCATCAGCTTTTCCTTCAGATTGCAGCTTTCTCTTCGCTACCGAGTTAGTCATAGACCTCGAAGCTGCAGAACCCGAAGGTTTCTCAGTGAGGGAAATGGATGCATGCCTTGGTGATCTCCTTGGAGAGGGTAAAATTTTCACTAGAGAGGGGCTCTTGAATGGCTTGTTGAGAATGGCATGTTGATCATACATAGGAATTTCATCAGGAACATCTTCGCTGGATGACTCATCAGATGAGCTAGAAACTGCCTCCTTTGATCTCTTGACGATGGTTTTCTTTCGGGGAGCATGAGGGGAAACAGATTTCCTGGACTTGCTTCCCTTGGAGGCAGAAGCATGATCCTTTTTCTTCAGGACGTCTTGCTGAGTCAACGCGATGTTTTTTGCTTCAACTTGGTTTTTCTTCGCTTCCCTAGCATCATGCTTGGCTTTGGCCTTCGCCCTCTTAGCCACTTCCTCGGGAAAATCAGCGATGGTTTTGAGGGATTCGGGATGAGCATTTGAAGGTGGTGGTGGTCTGACTTTTTCATCATCTGGGCCAATGCAGTTTTCAGCAATGCAGTCATTCCACGGTGGTGTGAAAGCAAACAGAATCTGATACTTCTCGCAAACATTTTCATAATTGTACCATTTTCTTGCCTAGTGTCGGCGAATCCTTTGAAGCCTGTTGTTGCGTCCAGTCGTTGATTCAACCCCAGGTGGAGTTCTGTAACCATCTAGATCAGACATTTCAGCTGTGGTATTCTTTTCTCTGCCACGACCACCCTTTTTAGGATTACCATCCGAGAACATGGTTAGGGCGTCTGTGACCAATTCATCCTCGGGCTGACTATGAGCAAAGGGAATCTCCTCATCATCTTCTTCGGATTTAAACTCTTGTTTCTTTATCGGTGCTTTGGGAGGCTTTGAAGATTTTTCCTCCTCCTGTTAATCTCATTCGATTAGACCTTGGTGGAAGCTGAGGCAATTCTCCTTCAGAATCTGAATACTCTTCCGAACTCTGTGCCATGACCAACCTGTGAGAAGAATAGACATGAGGGAAAATGGGGTAGGGTCATAAACATGCACAGAAGGTATTTTGAACGAAAAAGAATGTTTTTCAATGAAACATGGGAATTCATGGTAGTCTTAGAGAAGATATCCTCGATAGATTTTAAACAAGCCATAGAACGTTCAAGGCTGATTAAAGACTATCTAATCTTTCGAATAAGGACACATGAACCCTAGGTCGAGGAGAACAAGTACGAGGAAGATCTACAAACCGTACCAGTCAAATCCTAGTGATTCCTAAAGATCTACCGCTGTGAAATAAATCAAGGAAAATGGCATCGGTAAGAACTGCCCTAAGAATAGAGAAAAGGACAGGAGCAGTTCCAGATACAAGCGCCCTAACCTAGCAACTTGGATCAACTACGGCAATGCAGGAGGAAAGATTACTGCACCGGCATGATCAACCATGATGAAGATTCACCGGAGTAGCACGGCAAGGCTCCTTGCCGGAGTTGCTTCGAGCAAGGGCTCAGGAGGAGCTGGACGAGGGTTTGAGGAACAGGGAGGAAGAAGACACGGTGAGGAATATTTATAGCTAGCGAGCTGAACCACCTCTCTGAAATCTACGGCCCTCAGTTGCGGGACATTCCGCATTCAATGGACACGATCACGATCATGGGGATCGTGGGTACGTGGCAACCGTTTTCTGCGAGAAACTCGGGAAGAGAGCGGGAGACCGAAAGGTTTGAAGAAGGGCAAACACCAAAAAATGTTTAGAAGTTCGAAGTCAATTTCTTTTGCGACCAATGACGTCGGACATAAATTTTCTTTAGATCAAATTGCATGCTTATGACGGACAGCATAGATTTGGATGAGAAAGAATAGAGGGATAAAAGGGTCTGAAACAAAACACTCAACCAGAAAAGAGGAAACACACAAACACGGAGCTATGAGTGAGTTGTTCATCGGACAAAACACAAACATAGTGAAATGAAGACAAACACATGAACGAGAGCAAATAAACACAAAGAACAAGCACCAACAATATAGATCTCAGGGCTAAGAATAAACGAGTAGAATCCCTGAGAGAGAGTTCCTGCAAGAAAGGTTAGTTATTTTTCGCAACCCACACTTGCGTGGGCAGCGAGAATCTCATTTGTCTTGACTGAGCAGGAACATTCCTTCGATGAGCTTTGTAGTTCACCTGTGCATTTCAAGAGTAATCATATGAATAGGCATTGAAATTGTTTCCAAAGACATGAGCATAATGATTCGAGGAGGTACGCATGTACTCCTTCTGTCGAATGTTTGACGGATATCCATTCCAGGAAATTCCAGTGCCAATCTGCGAATGATAATCATTTCCTCGAAGAGAATCACTCTGCATATTCAAGTTAGCAGTGACAGATAAATTTTCAATGATGCACTTCTTCGCCCAGATTTGCTTCTTGGGTGAACCTGACCTGCAGTTAGTTCCAACATACCGAGCGAAAACCTTACCATTATGTTGTTTGAAGAATTTGTAGTTTGAGTCATCAGACTTGTCAGAAACAACAGAAATGGGAGATTCATATCCAGACAGAATTGCAGGTTTGAGAGTTTTACTTTTAGCAAGAACCAACTCGTTAGAGGATATTGCTCAGGAGTCTAGTAGGTTCCATCAACGTTGAGTTTTCTTTCGAAACCCAATCCTTCCTTTCGGGGTTTTTTGTGTAGTATAGACTTCTTGAGCACATCACAGAGAGTTTGATGCCCTTTGAGGCTCTTTAGCCTTCCTTTCTCAAGCAAGTTCTTTAACCTGCAATTTTCATCAGAGATAGCAACACATACCTCGGAAGAGGGGTTAGAAATACTGTCGGAATCGGAGCTCCGCGGACCCAAACAAGGTTCAAACTCTGGGGCATGTGCGAAGATCTAGCCTAGCTACAGCCTCAAGCTCATCGCCTTATGGCTGGGCCTCATCGAGTTCGTGCGAGCGGGGAAAAGAGGGGACACGGTAGTTTACCCAGGTTCGAGCCACCTTGCGGTGTAAAACCCTACTCCGGCTTTGTGGTGGATTGCCTCGCGAGGAGGATGGGGATGAACTAGTACAGCGGGTGAGCTGCCTCGTGAGGGCTCAGAGGGAGAGAATGAGTCGACCCTCTCTACGGTGAAGACTAGCCTATATTTATAGTGGCCTTGGTCCTCTTCCCTCATAGCTTAGGCGGGAAGGGATTCCACAATGGCCAGTTTGAAAGGGGACAAGAGGTACATCTTATCCTGACTAAAGGTGGTCTTCGCCTGCAAAGCTTCTGGTCATGATGCAGTGGTGGGCTCGGCGATGACATCCATCCTACCGAGCTCGTGGTCTCGGTCTCGTTGCACCGGAATGGGAACCTTTGGGGGATTCCTCGGGAACCCTCGTACGTCCTTGCCTCCTTAGCACCAAAGAGGAAACTATCCCCCACTACGCCCGCTGGCGCCCGCCTGGCCTTGGTCGTCATGGCTCACGTCATCGTAAGCCATGTGAGGCGAGGTGCCTGCATAGAGATCTCTGCTCCTCGGGAGGTAGGCTCGGGAAGCTACTCCTCGGGAGGTCTTGGTGTTGTTCGCCTCGTGAGGCCAGGGGGGGTTCGCGAGGGTCTTGCTTGCAGGGTCTTGTAGCTGGGCCGTACTGGGCAGTCGACGGGGCCACGCGCTGGGCCATAGGCAGGCAAGTCTGGGTACCCTCGATCCCAAAATGCCGACAGTAGCCCCCGGGCCCAAGGCGCACTTGGCCTGGCTTTGAAGCGAAGGCAAGAAGTAGAGGGCGAAGCGACATGGGCCCCAATCACCTATGGGCCAGGATTGACGCGTGGCGCATGACAGGACGCGAACGCGAATGCCTCCACTTCCCCACGTCGCCTCGTCAACTGCACAGACTGACAAAAGTCTGGACACGCATGCTGCAAGGCCATCATTGCCCGAATGCGAAGGGACGTCGGTTGGCTTTCCCCGATCGCCTATAAGAGGGCGAGGGGCGCAGAGCCCCATCCCATCTCTGTCTTCTCGCCCGCTCACCTCCCATCCCTGCCACACCAACCGTCTCGCCGCGGCAACCATGGCACCAGTGAGGAGGTTCACCATCGAGGAGAAAGGCAAGGCCCCCAAGGAGGGACCGGAGTCCCCGCCGCCCAAGAGGGGGCGCGGCCGCCCTTGCAAGTTCGTGGCTATGCCCACAGCGCCATCTCGGGGGCGTGGGCACCCTCCATTGGCGGTTCGCTCCGGCTCCGGCAGCCGCGGGAAGAACCCCTCCTGCGGAAGCGGCCTTGGAAGCCGCAGCAGCCGAGGGAAAGGGGGGATGCATGTGGTGCCCGCCCGACCACTTCGCCCATGGGCCCACTTGGATGACATGGCCCGCGAGTTCGTGGCATGGATGGAGAGTCCGCCCGGCACCTGGATCCAGCTGCCGCACTCCTTCGCGGAGGAGCTACCGGCCGGAGGACCCGTCGGGCTGTGGCTGCAGCCCGATGGCTGCTGCAACCGGTCCTCGTGGGCGGAGGTCGAGGTTACACCCGCGGGCTACATGTTCCTGACCCATGGGTGGCAGACGTTTGCCCGCGCCCGTGGCTTGAAGGGGAGGCACACCCTCCACTTCAAGTACGACGGGACGACGACACTCTTCGTCAAGACCTTTTGAGAGGGACACGCATGAATCATGATTTATTAGAATACTCTATGTGCTTCACTTATATCTTTTGAGCTAGGCAATTTTGCTCTAGTGCTTCACTTATATCTTTTTAGAGCACGGCGGTGGTTTTATTTTATAGAAATTGTTGAGCTCTCATGCTTCACTTATATTATTTTGAGAGTCTTTAAACAGCATGGAAATTTGCTTTGGTTATAAATTTAGTCCTAATATGATAGGCATCCAAGAGGGATATAATAAAAACTTTCATATAAAGTGCATTGAATACTATGAGAAGTTTGATTCCTTATGATTGTTTTGAGATATAGAGATGGTAATATTAGAGTCATGCTAGTGAGTAATTGTGAATTTGAGAAATACTTATGTTAAAGTTTGTGATTCCCGTAGCATGCACGTATGGTGCACCGTTATGTGATGAAGTCGGAGCATGATTTATTTATTGATTGTCTTCCTTATGAGTGGCGGTCGGGGACGAGCGATGGTCTTTTCCTACCAATATATCCCCCTAGGAGCATGCGTGTAGTACTTCGTTTTGATAACTAATAGATTTTTGCAATAAGTATGTGAGTTCTTTATGACTAATGTTCAATTCATGGATTATACGCACTCTCACCCTTCCACCATTGCTAGCCTCTCTAGTACCGCGCAACTTTGGCCGGTACCATACACCCACCATATACCTTCCTCAAAACAGCCACCATACCTACCTATTATGGCATTTCCATAGCCATTCCGAGATATATTGCCATGCAACTTTCCACCGTTCCGTTTATTATGACACGCTTCATCATTGTCATATTGCTTTGCATGATCATGTAGTTGACATCGTATTTGTGGCAAAGCCACCATTCACAATTCTTTCATACATGTCACTCTTGATTCATTGCACATCCCGGTACACCGCCGGAGGCATTCATATAGAGTCATATTTTGTTCTAAGTATCGAGTTGTAATTTTTGAGTTGTAAGTAAATAAAAGTGTGATGATCTTCATTAGAGCATTGTCCCATGTGAGGAAAGGATGATGGAGACTATGATTCCCCCACAAGTTGGGATGAGACTCCGGACGAAAAATTAAAAAAAGAGGCCAAAAAAAATGAGAAGGCCCAAATAAAAAAATGAGAGAAAAGAGAGAAGGGACAATGTTACTATCCTTTTACCACACTTGTGCTTCAAAGTAGCACCATGATCTTCATGATAGAGAGTCTCCTATATTGTCACTTTCATATACTAGTGGGAATTTTTCATTATAGAACTTGGCTTGTATATTCCAATGATAGGCTTCCTCAAATTGCCCTAGGTCTTCGTGAGCAAGCGAGTTGGATGCACACCCACTTAGTTTTCTGTTGAGCTTTCATAAACTTATAGCTCTAGTGCATCCGTTGCATGGCAATCCCTACTCACTCACATTGATATCTATTGATGGGCATCTCCATAGCCCGTTGATACGCCTAGTTGATGTGAGACTATCTCCTTCTTTTTGTCTTCTCCACAACCACCATATTCTATTCCACCTATAGTGCTATGTCCATGGCTCACGCTCAAGTATTGCGTGAAAGTTGAAAAGGTTTGAGAACATCAAAAGTATGAAACAATTGCTTGGCTTGTCATCGGGGTTGTGCATGATTTGAATATTTTGTGTGATGAAGATGGAGCATAGCCAGACTATATGATTTTGTAGGGATAAGCTTTCTTTGGCCATGTTATTTCGAGAAGACATAATTGCCTTGTTAGTATGCTTGAAGTATTATTGTTTTTATGTCAATATTAAACTTTTGTTTTGAATCTTACGGATCTGAACATTCATGCCACAATAAAGAAAATTACATGGATAAGTATGTTAGGTAGCATTCCACATCAAAAATTCTGTTTTTATCATTTACCTATTCGAGGACGAGCAGGAATTAAGCTTGGGGATAGTTGATACGTCTCCAACGTATCTATAATTTTTTATTGTTCCATGCTATTATATTATCTGTTTTGGATGTTTTATATGCATTAATATGCTATTTTATATTATTTTTGGGACTAACCTATTAACCTAGAGCCCAGTGCCAGTTTCTGTTTTTTTCCTTATTTTTTAGCTTCGTGTAGAAGGAATACCAAACGGAGTCCAAACGGAATAAAATCTTCGCGATGATTTTTCTTGGACCAGAAGACACCCAAGAGACTTGGAGATGAAGTCGAAGGAGCCATGAGGTGGCCACAAGGGTGGAGGGCGCGCCCAGGGGGGTAGGGTGCGCCCCCCTGCCTTGTGGGCCCCCCGTGACCCTCCTGACCTAATTCTTTCACCTTTATATTCACATATATTCCCAAACCACCAGAAGCATCCACGAAAACACTTTTCCACCGCCGCAACCTTCTGTACCCGTGAGATCCCATCTAGGGACCTTTTTCGGCACCCTGTCGGAGGGGGATTCGATCATGGAGGGCTTCTACATCAACCCTATTGCCCTTTCGATGAAGCGTGAGTAGTTTATCTCAGACCTACGGGTCCATAGCTAGTAGCTAGATGGCTTCTTCTCTCTCTTTGATTCTCAATACCATGTTCTCCTCGATGTTCTTGGAGATCTATTCGATGTAATACTTTTTTGCGGTGTGTTTGCCGAGATCCGATGAATTGTGGAATTATGATTAGATTATCTATGAATATTATTTGAATCTTCTCTGAATTCTTTTATGCATGATTTGATATCTTTGTAATTCTCTTCAAACTATCGGTTTGGTTTGGCCAACTAGATTGGTTTTTCTTGCAATGGGAGAAGTGCTTAGCTTTGGGTTCAATCTTGTGGTGTCCTTTCCCAGTGATAGTAGGGGAAGCAAGGCACGTATTGTATTGTTGCCATCGAGGATAAAAAGATGGGATTTACATCATATTGCTTGAGTTTATTCCTCTACATAGTAGATGCAGAATCGTTTCGGTCTACTTGACACGGATGTGATGCCTATATTCATGATCATTGCCTTAGATATCGTCATAACTTTGCGCTTTTCTATCAATTGCTCGGCAGTAATTTGTTCACCCACCGTATTATTTGCTATCTTGAGAGAAGCCTCTAGTGAAACCTATGGCCCCCGGGTCTATTTTCCATCATATATGTTTCTGATTTACTATTTTCCATCATATAAGTTTCCGATCTACTATTTTCCATCATATAAGTTTCCGATCTACTATTTTGCAATCTTTTACTTTTCGATCTATAAACCAAAAATACCAAAAATATTTACTTTATCTTTTATTTAGTTTCATCTATATCTATCAGATCTCACTTTTGCAAGTAACCGTGAAGGGATTGACAACCCCTTTATCGTGTTGGGTGCAAGTTGTTTGATTGTTTGTGCAGGTATTTGGTGATTTGTGTGTTGTCTCCTACTGGATTGATACCTTGGTTCTCAAACTGAGGGAAATACTTATCTCTACTTTGCTGCATCACCCTTTCCTCTTCAAGGGAAAAACCAACGCAAGCTCAAGAAGTAGCAGGAAGAATCTCTGGCGCCGTTGCCTGGGAGATCTATGCCAAGTCAACACATACCAAGTACCCATCATAAACTCTCATCTCTTGCATTACATTATTTGCCATTTGCCTCTCGTTTTCCTCTCCCCCACTTCTAAAACGATTTTCGAAAAGATTTGCCTTTTTATTCGCCCTTCTTCCGTTCGATCTTTTGTTTGCTTATGTTACCATGTGCCTTCTTTTTGCTTGCATCTTCGCTTGCTAAAAGTTTATGGATCCTCATCCTCTTGCTAATCTTTTTAAGAGATCCAATTATGATGAACCAACTGCTAGTGAGTTTTGTGCACTAGATTATCTTTATGAAGTTTTGCTTGAAATTCGTGAATCTGAAAATTGTGATGAAGAAATTTATGAAGTGATTCACGATAGCTCCTTGAATAAAAAGCATGATTGCAATGGTTTTACTATAAATTCTATTGATGTCAATTGTGCTAATAATATGCAAAACCCTAAGCTTGGGGATGCTAGTTTTGCTATGTCCACTACTTATTGCAATGATCATGATTGGGGTGATTCTTCTTATGATCTTGAAAATTTATTTAAGCCTCATGATAATAGTGTTTGCAATAATATCGAAAGTGGGTTTGGAAGAGTGTCAACTTTAGTAAATAATAATCCCACTACTTTGGAGTTTGATCAATCTTATGAAATTTTTGATAAAAGTGAGCTTGGAGAAGTAATGACTTTATTCTATGTTAATCCCACTATTTTGGAAGTGTCAACTTTGCATGCATGCGGATCATGAAGAGAAAAATTTATGTGATAGTTATATTGTTGAATTTGAATATGATCCCACATGTAATTATTATGAGAGAGGAAAATATGGTCATAGTAATTTTTATGTTGCTAAATTACCTCTCTTCATGTTGAGATTGTCTATGTTTTATTCTCCTTCCTTGCATATGCTAGGTTTTTCTTGTCTTGATAATTTGTTTTCTTATAAATGCCTATGCATAGGAAGTATGTTAGACTTAAACTCGTTTTTCACATGCTTTATGATGCTCTCTTTGTGCTTTAATTCTCGTCTTTCATGTGAGCATCATCGAAATCTCAATGCCTAGCTAAAAAGGCTTTAAAGAAAAGCGCTTGTTGGGAGAAAACCCAATATTTTTCTTTCCTGTTTTTCAATAAATAATTCATCTAGCCTCTGGTTAGATGTGGTTTTGTGTTTTAATTAGTGTTTGTGCCAAGTAAGACCTTTAGGATGGCCTACGGTGATAGTTGATTTGATCTTGCTGAAAAACAGAAACTTTTGTGTCCAGTTACAGAATTTTAATAATTCACTGCAGTGTTGAAAAACTCTGAATTTTTTATACGAGAATTATATACAAATTTACCCTGCTGTCCTAAGTTTTCAGAATTTTTGGAGTTACATAAGTATTATAACAATTCGGATCTTCGCAGACTGTTCTGTTTTTGGCAGATTCTGTTTTCTTTGTGTTGTTTGCTTATTTTGATGAATCTATGTGTAGTATCGGGGGGTATGAACCATGGAAAAATTGGAATACAGTAGATATTACACCAATATAAATAAAGAATGAGTTCGCATCAGTACCAAAAGTGGTGATTTATTTTCTAATACTAACGGAGCTTATGAGATTTTCTGTTGAGTTTTGTGTTGTGAAGTTTTCAAGTTTTGGGTAAGGATTTGATGGACTATGGAATAAGGAGTGGCAAGAGCCTAAGCTTGGGGATGCCCAAGGCACCCCAAGGTAATATTCAAGGACAACCAAGAGCCTAAGCTTGGGGATGCTCCGGAAGGCATCCCCTCTTTCGTCTTCGTCTATCGGTAACTTTACTTGAGGCTATATTTTTATTCACCACATGATAAGTGTTTTGCTTGGAGCATCTTGTATGATTTGAGTATTTTATTTTTAGTTTTCCACAATCATCCTTGCTTTACACACCTTTTTAGAGGGACACGCATGAATCATGATTTATTAGAATACTCTCTTTTAAGCTAGGCAATTTTGCTCTAGTGCTTCACTTATATCTTTTTAGAGCACGGCAGTGGTTTTATTTTATAGAAATTGTTGAACTCTCATGCTTCACTTATATTATTTTGAGAGTCTTTAAACAGCATGGTAATTTAATTTGGTTATAAATTTAGTCCTAATATGATAGGCATCCAAGAGGGATATAATAAAAACTTTCATATAAAGTGCATTGAATACTATGAGAAGTTTGATTCCTTATGATTGTTTTGAGATATAGAGATGGTAATATTAGAGTCATGCTAGTGAGTAATTGTGAATTTGAGAAATACTTGTGTTAAAGTTTGTGATTCCCGTAGCATGCATGTATGGTGAACCGTATGTGATAAAGTCGGAGCATGATTTATTTATTGATTGTCTTCCTTATGAGTGGCGGTCGGGGACGAGCGATGGTCTTTTCCTACCAATATATCCCCCTAGGAGCATGCGCGTAGTACTTCATTTCGATAACTAATAGATTTTTGCAATAAGTATGTGAGTTCTTTATGACTAATGTTGAGTCCATGGATTATACGCACTCTCACCCTTCCACCATTGCTAGCCTCTCTAGTACCGCGCAACTTTCGCCGGTACCATACAGCCACCATATACCTTCCTCAAAACAGCCACCATACCTACCTATTATGGCATTTCCATAGCCATTCCGAGATATATTGCCATGCAACTTTCCACCGTTCCGTTTATTATGACACGCTTCATCATAGTCATATTGCTTTGCATGATCATGTAGTTGACATCGTATTTGTGGCAAAGCCAACGTTCATAATTCTTTCATACATGTCACTCTTGATTCATTGCACATCCCGGTACACCGCCGGAGGCATTCATATAGAGTCATATTTTGTTCTAAGTATCAAGTTGTAATTTTTGAGTTGTAAGTAAATAAAAGTGTGATGATCTTCATTAGAGCATTGTCCCATGTGAGGAAAGGATGATGGAGACTATGATTCCCCCACAAGTCGGGATGAGACTCCGGACGAAAAAAAAAGAGGCCAAAAAAAATATGAAGGCCCAAATAAAAAAATGAGAGAAAAGAGAGAAGGGACAATGTTACTATCCTTTTACCACACTTGTGCTTCAAAGTAGCACCATGATCTTCATGATAGAGAGTCTCCTATATTGTCACTTTCATATACTAGTGGGAATTTTTCATTATAGAACTTGGCTTGTATATTCCAATGATGGGCTTCCTCAAATTGCCCTAGGTCTTCGTGAGCAAGCGAGTTGGATGCACACCCACTTAGTTTTCTTTTGAGCTTTCATAAACTTATAGCTCTAGTGCATCCGTTGCATGGCAATCCCTACTCACTCACATTGATATCTATTGATGGGCATCTCCATAGCCCGTTGATACGCCTAGTTGATGTGAGACTATCTCCTTCTTTTTGTCTTCTCCACAACCACCATATTCTATTCCACCTATAGTGCTATGTACATGGCTCACGCTCATGTATTGCGTGAAAGTTGAAAAGGTTTGAGAACATCAAAAGTATGAAACAACTGCTTGGCTTGTCATCGGGGTTGTGCATGATTTGAATATTTTGTGTGATGAAGATGGAGCATAGCCAGACTATATGATTTTGTAGGGATAAGCTTTCTTTGGCCATGTTATTTTGAGAAGACATAATTGCCTTGTTAGTATGCTTGAAGTATTATTGTTTTTATGTCAATATTAAACTTTTGTTTTGAATCTTATGGATCGGAACATTCATGCCACAATAAAGAAAATTACATGGATAAGTATGTTAGGTAGCATTCCACATCAAAAATTCTGTTTTTATCATTTACCTACTCGAGGACGAGCATGAATTAAGCTTGGGGATGCTTGATACATTTCCAACGTTTCTATAATTTTTTATTGTTCCATGCTATTATATTATCTATTTTGGATGTTTTATATGCATTAATATGCTATTTTATATTATTTTTGGGACTAACCTATTAACCTAGAGCCCAGTGCCAGTTTCTGTTTTTTTTTCTTGTTTTTTAGCTTCGTGGAGAAGGAATACCAAACGGAGTCCAAACGGAATAAAATCTTCGCGATGATTTTTCTTGGACCAGAAGACACCTAGGAGACTTGGAGATGAAGTCGGAGGAGCCACGTGGCGGCCACAAGGGTGGAGGGCGCACCCAGGGGGGTAGGGCGCGCCCCTGCCTTGTGGCCCCCCCGTGACCCTCCTGACCTAATTCTTTCGCCTATATATTCACATATATTCCCAAACCACCAGAAGCATCCACGAAAACACTTTTCCACCGCCGCAACCTTCTGTACCCATGAGATCCCATCTAGGGACCTTTTCCGGCACCCTGCCGGAGGGGGATTCGATCACGGAGGGCTTCTACATCAACCCTATTGCCCTTCCGATGAAGCGCGAGTAGTTTATCTCAGACCTACGGGTCCATAGCTAGTAGCTAGATGGCTTCTTCTCTCTCTTTGATTCTCAATACCATGTTCTCCTCGATGTTCTTGGAGATCTATTCGATGTAATACTTTTTTGTGGTGTGTTTGCCGAGATCCGATGAATTGTGGATTTATGATCAGATTATCTATGATTATTATTTGAATCTTCTCTGAATTCTTTTATGCATGATTTGATATCTTTGTAATTCTCTTCGAACTATCGGTTTGGTTTGGCCAACTAGATTGGTTTTTCTTGCAATGGGAGAAGTGCTTAGCTTTGGGCTCAATCTTGCGGTGTCCTTTCCCAGTGACAGTAGAGGCAGCAAGGCACGTATTGTATTGTTGCCATCGAGGATAAAAAGATGGGGTTTACATCATATTGCTTGAGTTTATTCCTCTACATCATGTCATCTTACTTAATGTGTTACTCTGTTCTTCATGAACTTAATACTCTAGATGCAGGCAGGAGTCGGTCGATGTGTGGAGTAATATTAGTAGATGCAGAATCATTTCGGTCTACTTGACACGGACATGATGCCTATATTCATGATCATTGCCTTAGATATCGTCATAACTTTGCGCTTTTTCTATCAATTGCTCGGCAGTAATTTGTTCACCCACCTTATTATTTGCTATGTTGAGAGAAGCCTCTAGTGAAACCTATGGCCCCCGGGTCTATTTTCCATCATATAAGTTTCCGATTTACTATTTTCCATCATATTAGTTTCTGATCTACTATTTTCCATCATATAAGTTTCCGATCCACTATTTTGCAATATTTTACTTTCCGATCTATAAACCAAAAATACCAAAAATATTTACTTTATCTTTTATTTAGGTTCATCTATATCTACCAGATCTCACTTTTGCAAGTAACCGTGAAGGGATTAATAACCCCTTTATTGCGTTGGGTGCAAGTTGTTTGATTGTTTGTGTAGGTATTCGGTGATTTGTGCGTTGTCTCCTACTGGATTGATACCTTGGTTCTCAAACTGAGGGAAATACTTATCTCTACTTTGCTGCATCACCCTTTCCTCTTCAAGGGAAAAACCAACGCAAGCTCAAGAAGTAGCAAGGCGCTGCTCACGAGGTCCCCCTGGACGCGCAAGCAGCTCCCAAAAGATAAAAGAAGGGGGGTTCCTTGCCCGAACGAGGTCGCGGGAGTCTAGGAAAGGCGCTAATGGTAAGGTTCACGCCTAGCACGAATAGGATAACTTAGCTTGGTGCACCCATGGCCCTTGGCGGGTTCCTGAGTCGCAGGGGTGCGCTTCTCTGGAGCTTTTGATTCTATGTGCACTTCCTGTTCCGGCAATGATGCTGCTGGAGCGTCGAGGTAGCCGAAGAAGCTTGTGGGGGAGGCTTCCTCCTCACGGGACGGAAGGCTCCGGAGGCTCGAGAGGCTCGCGTGGCCCGGGGGCTCACGAGTGTTCGGGGCCTCCTGAGATGCCTCCGCCAGGCATCGGGCCTCGTGGGGATGTAAAAAGTTCTTGATGAAGAATTCCTCAATGATGTGTCGCACTGTAATTGTGTCTTCCCAGGCCATCTTTCCTTGGCACCCATCCTGTGCCTAGAGCCCCCGAGCGAGAGTTAGTCGTCGCTGGTATGCTGGGTCGCGGTGCCCGGCAAGGCCAGGAGGCGAGCGCTCCCAAGGCCAGGGGCCAAAGGAAACACGTGCATGTTGGCTCGCTCGAGAGCGTCGCACGAGGACTTAGGCGCCAAAGCCTTGGCAAGGTGTGCGCACGAGCGGACCCGCGGCTGTTGTGGCCTGGGTCCTCAATGCCACTGGGGCTAGCCCAAGCGTAAATACCGTGCCCAGCCCCCGCTCGCGGGACGCGCGGGAGGATGCAATAGGCGACCATCGTTTCCTTTAAAAAACAAAATTCAAGAAGGGAAACACCGCAAGGAGAAAATCCCGACCCTTTTCGAACAAAGATGTGAAAACTTCAGATTTCATTCCAAGAAATTGCAAATTCGGTTACAAGAGAGGATAAAAAACAGCCGCGTCCGGCGCTTATACTAGTCTTCCCACCAGCACGGAGCGTGGGGCCTCCACTTGGGCGTTGGCATAGTCGCTGTTCGACCGTTTCCGCCAGCGCGGAGCATGGGGCTTCCACTGGGGCGTGGGTGGGAGCTCCCGCGAGGCCGCAAAATGGCGCACCGGGAGACTCCGGGGCATGTACAACCCCACTCATTATTACATGAGAGTGTCACGGGTAGAACTTGAGGAGGTGCTAGATGTTCCAGGCATTCTGGATGGGGACCCCGTCCTCCATCTCCAGGCGCGCGGCGCCAGGCCTGGAGACGCGGGCGACCCTGAACGGGCCCTCCCACATGGGTGAGAGCTTATGGAGGCCCTCCCTGCAGAGGACCCGCCTCAGGATGAGGTCTCCGACTTCGAGCGTCCGGGGGTGGACGTTGCGGCAGTGGTAGCGCCGCAGTGCCTGCTGGTACCTTGCGGTGCGGAGAGACGCTTGGCGGCGGGCCTCCTCTCCGAGCACAAGATCAGTCCCCCGCGAGACATCCTGACGCGCCTCGTCAAATGCCAAGACTCACGGGGAATGATGCTTGATCCCGAGCAGGAAGACCGCCTCAGCCCCATAGACGAGGAAGAACGGGGTCTCGCCGGTGGGCTTAGTCGCGGTGGTGCGAACGGACCACAACACGGACTGCAGCTCATCCAGTCAACCCCTGACGCAGGCCTCGAGCTTCTTCTTGAAGCTTCTGGTCTTGAGGCCCCTCAGGACCTCCGCGTTGGCGTGCTCGGCCTGGCCGTTGCTCCGCGGGTGCGCCACCGAAGCGTAGTATATGTGCGTTCCAAGGTTAGCACAATATGACCTGAAGAGATTGGTTGTGAACTGGGAGCCGTTGTCAGTGATGATGCAGTTGGTGACACCGATCGGCGCACGAGGCCCTTGATGAACTTGACGGCCGAATCTACGGGGATGGCGCACACAGGCTCCACCTCCGCCCACTTGTCGATGGCGATGTAGAGGTAGCGGTAACCGCCGGCCGCCCGAGGGAATGGGCCCAAAATGTCCAGCCCCCAGACCGCGAAAGGCCATGAGAGCAGGATGGTCTGGAGCCCTTGCGCCGGCTGGTGAATCTGCTTGGCATGGAACTAGCAGGTCTCGCAAGATCGGACCAGCTCAGTGGCGTCGTGGAGCGACATAGGCCAGTAAAACCCGCTGCGGAACACCTTTCCCACGAGGGTGCGCGACGCGGAATGGTGCCCGCAGTCTCCACCGTGAATGTCGGCCAATAGCTCGCGCCCGTGTTCCTCTGATATGCGCTGCAGCGAGATGTCGTTGGGGCGCCTGCGGTACAGCTCGCCGTCCTGCAAGCAATAAGCACTGGACTGCCGAGCCACGCACTCTGCATCTTCCTCCTTCTCCGGCAAAGTGCCATGGAGCAAGTACGCCTTGAACTCCTCGGTCCAGTCACCCGCCTGAGGTTCCAACGCAAGGAGCAGGCGGGCTCCCGAGGTCGGGCCGCAGGCTGGGGCACCCGAGGGCAGCGCTGGTGGCGGCTCTTCCCGGAGCAGCGTCGGGCTTGCAGCCGGGGGCGCAGCCGATGGCTTGAAGAGCCTCTCCTCGAAGACGCCAGGCTTCTGAGGCTCGCGGCAGGATGCCCTCTTGGCGATGTCATCTGCTTCCTTGCTCGCACCGCGCTGGACGTGCTGCAACTCCAAGCCTAAGAAATGCTTTTCGATTTTATGTACCTCTTCCAGGTATGCCTCCATGTGCTCGTCCTTCGGTTTGTACTCCTTGTTGGAGAAGTTGATGAGGAGCTGGGAATCACCCTTGATGGTGAGGCGCCTGACCCCTAGAGCGGCCGTGGCCTTGAGTCCGGCGATCAAGCCCTCGAATTCTACGATGTTGTTGGAGACCTTCTTGCCATGCTAGAAGCATAGTTGTATGGTGTAGAAGAGCTTATCCTTGGTTGGGGAAACAAGCACGACTCCAGCCCCCGCGCCTTGCCGCGTGAAGGCGCTGTCGAAGTGCATGACCCAGCCGTGGGGTGCCTCATCGCTAGGCGCGAGGGACTGGTCCTCGCTCAGCCCCTGGACAGGAGCATTCGTCCACTCTGCCACGAAGTGAGCAAGGGCCGCCCCCTTGATAACCCGAGTCATACTGAACTCTAGTTGGAACGCTTGGAGCTCGATGTTCCATTCGGCGACTCTGCCGGCAACGTTGGGGCTGTGCAGCACTTTCTCCAGGGGGTATGCGGAGACAACCTTGATGGGGTGGCCCTGGAAATAATGGCGCAACTTCCTGGAAGAAACAAGGAGCATGAGGAGGTGCTTCTGCTGCATAGGATAGCGCGCGTGCGCATCTTGTACTACGGTGCTGACGAAGTACACCGGATGCTCGACAAGGCGCGGGGCGTCGACGGCATCCTGCCTCGTGCGGGACGCGAGGGGCCCGGGCACCTCGTCGGGCGATGGAGGGGCGGGGGGGGCTGGGGCGCTGTCATGTGGTGACAAAGGCCGCGTGGCCTTACGCGGGTCGCCAGGTCCCGCGCTGGTGCTGGCGCGCTCTTCCCGAACCGCCATGAGCACCGCGCTGGACGAGTGCGGGGTGACAGCCAAATAGAGCACCAAGGGCTCGCGAGGACGGGGCGCCACCATGATGGGGGGGCTCGTGAGGTACTTCTTGAGGTCCTCGAAGGCCGCCTCTGCTTCCGGGGTCCACTCGAAGGGGCCCGTTCTCTTCATCAGCTTGAAGAAGGGGAGGGCGCGCTCGCCAAGCTTAGAGATGAAGCGCCCTAAGGAGGTCACACACACCCCGCCAGCTTTTGCATTTCCTTGAGGGTCTGAGGCAGGCGCATTTTTTCAATTGCCTTGATCTTTTCGGGGTTGGCCTCGATCCCTCGATGTGAGACAAGGAAGTCGAGCAGCTTGCCGGATGGGACCTCGAAAACACACTTCTCCGGGTTAAGCCTCATATTCACCTTGGGCGGGTTGGTGAACGTTTCCTCCAGATCTTCAATCAGGGTTTTTGCCTTGCGGGACTTGACCACAATGTCATCTATGTACGCCTCTGCATTCCTCCCCAGCTACGGCCCCAGCGCGATGTGCATTAGCCGCTGGAAGGTGGCACTGGTGCTCCTCAGCCCGAAGGGCATGCAGGTGTAGCAGTACACGCCACATGGGGAAATAACGGCCGTCTTCTCGATGTCCTCTGCCGCCTTCTTGATCTGGTGATAGCCCGAGAAGGCATCCAGAAAGCACAACAGATCACACTCCGCGGTGGGGTCCATGATCTGGTCGATGCGTGGAAGCGGGAAGGGGTCATGAGGGCAAGCCTTGTTGAGGCTTGTGAAGTCGACGCACATGCGCTCCTTTCCTCCCTTCTTGGGAACAACAACTGGCTTGGCTAGCCACTCTGGGTGACGTACCTCCCGAATGACTCCATCTTCCTACAGCTTGCACACTTCCTGGACGATGAACACCTGCTTCTCCTGTGCTTGAAGCCGCGCTTTTTGCTTCACCGGGCGCGCATTGGGGCATACCACCAGGTGGTGTTCGATTACCTTCCTCGGGACACCTACCAGATCGGACGCCTCCCAAGCAAAGACATCCTTGTTTGTTCAGAGGAAACCGACCAGTGCTTCCTCCTGCTCTGGGGGAAGGCCGGCACCAATGGTGAAGGTGGGGCCCGAGCCGCTGTTGTCGATAGGCACCTTCTTCGTCTCGGCGTGGTCCTGGGAGAACAATTGTTTCTTCTTTGTGGGCGCGGCCTCGGGAGCCTCCGGGGCGCCCTCAGTGTCCAGGCGCGAGGCTGTTGCTGCCCCGTAGGTGAGCTTGAGGGCCCGTACTGCATCCTTCCTGTTGCTAGCCACGGTGATGACACCGCTGCTGCCTGGCATCTTGACGATGTTGAAGCCTGGATGGGTCACCGCCATGAACTTGGCGAGGGCAGGGTATCCCAGGATGGTGTTGTACGGGAGGCCGATGCGGGCCACGTCGAAGTCAATGAGCTCGGTGCGGTAGTTGTCGTGCTTGCCGAAGGTGACGGGGAGGCGCACCTGTCCCAGGGGGTGGCGGAGCCCTTTGTCACTCCTGAGAACGGCCTAGTTGGCAGGAGCTGGTCGTACGGTACTTGAAGCATCTCAAAGGTTTCCACGGAGAGCATGTTGAGACCAGCGCCGCCATCGATGAGAGTCTTGGTGACCGCAACGTTGCTGATGGTGGGCGTGCATAGCATGGGGAGCGCACCGGCAGCGGCAGTAGATTCAGGGCGGTCCCTGGAGTCTAAGGTGATGGCGACCTCGCGCCGCATGCGGCCTCGCGGGGTCTTAGGCTGAAGCCAAGCGGCGCTCGCCTGGCGGAAGATCTGCTTGGCGTGGCGACCGGATGCGGGCACCTGTGACCCGCCGAGGATGCAAGCGACCACGTGGGGCCCAGGAGCTGCGAAGCGCGCGATGAACGGACCATGGAGCTCTCCCGAAGAGGATATCGAGGCCTCTGGAAGGTCGCGGAGCCAAGAGCACGGAACCTCTGTCAGAGCCAGGGGAAGCCAGTTCGCCATGGCCTTGTTGTCGCCTCCTGCCGCCAGAATACTCTGGGCATACAGCTGGAGGAATTCCTCTGGGTTGGCCGCGCCGTCGTAGCGCGGGGGCAGCACCGGCCTGAACCTGACCGGCCATCGCACTCGGCGCAGGTTAGGAGTGAAGGTCGGGCAACCCGTGGGGTTCCCAGGGATGGCGGTCCAAGCAGTGAGGCGGATAGCATCACCCATGGAAGCGATGAGGCGAGAAGGAGCAAAGCGGAAAGGAGAACTTTGACACACCCCTACCTGGCACGCCAAATGTCGGAATTGGGGCTCCACGGACCCAAACAAGGTTCGAACTCTGGGGCGTGTGCGAATATCTAGCCTAGCTACAACCTCAAGCTCATCACCTCATGGCTGGGCCTCGTCGAGTTCGTGCGAGCGGGGAAAAGAGGGGACGCAGCAGTTTACCTAGGTTCGGGCCACCTTGAGGTGTAAAACACTACTCCTTCTTTCTGGTGGATTGCCTCGTGAGGAGGATGGGGATGAACTAGTACAGTGGGTGAGCTGCCTCGCGAGGGCTCAGAGGGAGAGAATGAGTCGAACCTCTCTACGGTGGAGACTAGCCTATATTTATAGGCGCCTTGGTCCTCTTCCCTCATAGCTTAGGCGGGAAGGGATTCCATAATGGCCAGTTTGAAAGGGGACAAGAGGTACATCTTATCCTGACGAAAGGTGGTCTTCGCCTGCAAAGCTTCTGGTCATGACGCAGTGGTGGGCTCGGCGATGACATCTGTCCTGCCGAGTTCGTGGTCTCGGTCTCGTTGCACCGGAATGGAAACCTTTGGGGGATTCCTCGGGAACCCTCGTACATCCTTGCCTCCTTAGCACCAAAGAGGAAACTGTCCTCCACTGCGCCCGCCTGGCCTTGGTCATCATGGCTCACGTCATCGCGTGCCTCGTGAGGCGAGGTGCCTGCATAGAGATCTCCGCTACTCGGGAGGTGGGCACGGGAAGCTGCTCCTCGGGAGGTCTTTGAGTTGTTCGCCTCGCGAGGTCGGGGCCCCTCGCGAGGATCTTGCTTGCACGGTCTTGTAGCTGGGCCGTACCGGGCCGTCGACGGGGCCACGCTCTGGGCCGTAGGCAGGCAAGTCTGGGTACCCCCGATCCCAGAACACCGACAAATACCATTCGTAGTTGTTGCAATGTTCTCGATGACATCATTAGATATTTCAGCATTTGAATCAGCATTGCTACATTTTAGGCATTCTGAGCAAGGAGACACAAAATCATCAGGAATTCGTTTAGATTGCTTGGCGAAGAGAGAAGCTTTTTCTTTCGCTAGAATGTTATGAGACTCTTTCAATGACTTGAGTTCATGATTCCTGTTAAGGAATTCATCTGGTAAACTCTCGTAGTCGACTATAAGGGAATCATATCGGTTGGAAAGATCATCAATAGTTGAAGAAAAAGCATCATGCTCTTCGATCAACTTTTGATTCTTCTCCATCTCTTCGACCAGTAATCCTTCGGCTTTCCTAAGATTCTTCTCAAGTTTTTCAAGCTCATGTTGTTGAGATTTTGCAATCTTAACCAGTTCAGCATAAGCAATGTATTCAGGAGAATATTCAGAAATAGATTTTCGGTGTTTTGCTGATACCTGATCCTTAGAGGTCTTTGCCATGAGACAGAATGCAATTGGTTCATCATCACTTGAAGCATTGTCATCAGTGCCTGATTTGAGTGATTTATCAGATGATTCATAAGCAACGAAAGCATTGCTTCTTCCTAACCTTCTGTGAATCTCTTCATCTTCTAATTCTCATTCAGATGTCTCATCCTCAGATTCCATTTTCATTTCAGCACATACTCTGTTTAGCTGCGATCTTCTCTTCATATTGGATTTGATGGTTGCTTTGGTTTGCACGTCAGTGACTGGTCTCGTTGAAGAGGATGAGAAAGATTCATTTTTCTTCGAGAGCTTAGTGTGACGATCCATTCGAGTGAATCCATTGCCGTGAAGATACATCCATCTGTTTCTAGGTTTTCTATCCCATCAAGGACAGTCTGTTATGAGGTGACCGAATTGTTTGCACTTGAAGCACTTTATTTCTTTCGGAGGTAACCTTCTTGAAGATTCAGGCAAGTAAAATTCATCATCATTTGTGAGACATAGATTCTGTCTTCTGAGATCACTTAGCCTTTCTGTGAGCATTTCTAGTTCCCTTGTGATAGTATGTTGATTCTCGACGTCTTCTTCTTGCGAACTGCCATAGTGTGAAAGAATTTCCCCTTTACTTTCCGAAGAAGATTCTTGATCTCCATTTTCAAGTTCCATCTTTTCTTCGTGAATAGACAACAGCGTCATGACCTCGACGTAGTGAAGTTCTTCATAGTCTGGTCTTTGCTTAATTTCAGCTATGATTGGATTGAAGGTTGCATCAAGAGCACTCAGTAGCTTGTTGACTACATCTCTATCAGTGATATCAGTTACTCCTTGTTGATGAAGTCTTTCAACAATATTGGTCAACCGATCCGTGAGTTCCATAGCACTTCCCTTACGAAGACTTCTGAAACTAGCAAACATGGCACGAAGCATTTCAGTGTGAGAATTTGTTCTGGTAATGAATTCTTCATGAGCATTTTTTATGGCATCCCAGAGTTGCTTTGCAGTCTCAAGCTTTCGGAACCGAATGAAAATGTCTTTTGAGATACTTTCACAGATAATATCTTTTGCTTGTGCATTCAACCACAGTATAGCTTTGTCATCAGAATTTGGAGCATGAGGGTGCTGAATGGTGTATCCATTTTCCACAATCTACCAAAGTTCTATGTTGATGGCTAGAAGTCTGATTCCCATTCTCTCTTTCCAGTAGATATAGTCATTTCCATCAAAGATAGGAAACCTTTCAGAGTGCGAGGATCTACCTGCATACGACATACTCAAAACTCCAAGGTTATTAGACCTTTAATAAACAGAGACAGGGAGTACCCGCTATGATACCAATCGTTAGGACCGAGAGTATATCGACCAGAGGGGGATGAATGGGAGATTCAAAAATTCTTTCGAATGTTATGAACAAATCCCAAACACAGCAGCGGAAAATAAGGTTCGGTATAAAAGAACTTAAACAAGTACATTATTGAGAAATGTATCTATCGTTGTAGGAAGCAATAATAGTTCGAGCGTAGGATATCACAGGTTTGACAATAATGATGGTGATGCAATATGCGAACAGAAGCAGTAGCATGAGAGAAAACAGGGTGGGAACTATGAATGAAAAACACGCCACTCTTAATAAGATAAGTGCGAAGAGAAGTTTATACGACTGGGGCGACTAAACTGAATGATGAGAATGCAACATGGAGAGCAACAAACTATAATAGATGGGAACAACAGAGATGACAGAAACGAATGATATGCAACAATCAAAGATTGATCAAATAAACTATCATCACAGAGCATGAAAGTAAACTGCTGAAGGTAATGCAGTAAAGTAAAGTGAACCAGTGGTGCTCGATGGCGACAGATGGATTTGGTAGACCAATTCACCCTTCTGCCAAAGGACTACGTCTGGTTGGAGGGGTTGTGATTTAACACAGAAGATAAACTCTCTTCGCCCTATTCTCCTTCAACTCGGAGATGATCAGACTCCAGTTGATTTCACTCGTGGTAGATACTTGTCGGCAATATCCAAACCTTCGACAGACCTCTTCGTGAACCACAATGACTCTTGGTTGCTGAAGATCTTGCTCGGTGAAGACAACAACTCTTCAACACTCGAGCCGACACCTATCCGTCTAGAGAGTGCACAGCTCTCAAGAGTAATAGGTACAAGAACTCTAAACTCAGAACTACTGTGATGCTCAACCACTGTCTAAGTTTTGGCTCTTGATTTTTCTCTCGGTGGATCTTAAACTCAAATCACTCGGAGAGGGGATGCTCAATCAATCTTCTCAGAAATCTTAAGCGGAGCAGCCAACGGGCAACATTGGAGCGGGGTGGCTATTTATAGCCGCAGCCTTCCCTGAAGGGAAATGACCGAATTGGACATGTGGAGCAGCCAATGGCCGAACGACACGAGTCCAACGGTCGAAAATTGAGCACAACGGTAACATTCCTTGCGGAGCAAGTAATGCTAACTCCTCAGTTCGAAAGATATCTCCTGCAGCATGAAAAACAACGTCTACTGCTGGCAGGTAATCATTCGAAACATAAAGAGATTTCTCTCGGTCTCGCATAGGTTTTGGGCTAAGCATCACAACATATCTAAGCTTCGAGAACCTATACCCCTCTTAATAGTACGGAGGTCCTATGACTCAAATGAATGAAAGAAGAACAACAAAATGAATACTACGTCTTCACTTTGTCTTCGACTTCCACTCATTGCGGTCAATTTTCTTCGGACAGAATCTCCGAAACAATTGCTTCACATCAATAATAAATTTTTGAGGGGTTAGCTTCTTCACATCAATCTTCTAACCTACATGTTTTCAATAGATGTAGCTCATTCTTCTGTGCAACGCAGATACTCTTCAGTGAAGTTCCTCGAACTTGACACCGGCAACAGCATTCTCTTCGGTTCTGCATGGACTATTTCTCTCTGTGTGCACTAGCAAACAAATCAATCCATGCCTGCTTCTGTCAACAATCTCCACAACACAAGAGGGAAAATATTGCACCAACAGGAAGCACGGGTGATAGAGGCGAGGGTGTCCCGATCTTTCGATGAGATGATAGCTATCGTTTTTGGTGGAGTAGACTTTGACGATCCGACTACGAACGTGCGAGGACGTCGCGCCTTAGCAATCGATAAACCAACTCCGAGAGGTTATTGACCACGCCGGAGCACAATCAACCTGACCACGAGGGTCTATCTCCTGCAAGCAAACGAAGAACAAGCAAGAAACTAAGATTTGCAATCTGGATATTGCGAA
Organism: Thinopyrum elongatum; assembly: GCA_011799875.1. Classification (NCBI taxonomy): domain Eukaryota; kingdom Viridiplantae; phylum Streptophyta; class Magnoliopsida; order Poales; family Poaceae; genus Thinopyrum; species Thinopyrum elongatum. Next base: position 238,906,647 of record CM022300.1, read on the forward strand.
TATAAGATGAAAGCTTTATTGATCAAGGTGGGGTTCTGTGACGTCTTGGTCTGGTCGTTGAACACAAACGAAGTACGCGAAGTTGCAGCTATGGCGAACTTTTAATCTAAACAAAACCCAAAGTCTAAACGGTGCCCTAAGGGCTGTATATATGGTGGAAGAGGTGGGAATTTCGTGGCCCTTGAAGGAGGGGTCCGAAACCAACCCTATCTCTTGTTTCCCCACACATACGGACTCTAAAAACAGCCTATACTCAAGTATTTCGAAATTACATGGGCCTGGCCCAATAATATGGTGACGCAGCACCTATAATAGCCTCTGGACGAAATTTATGAAGTGACATCTTGTATATTTCGTCCAAGGCTTCCTGCACTCATTATGGTGGCTTCAAAGTCCTGAAATCATCACTTGTAACTCCGTTCTTGTTCCCCTTGTGCATGCCATCATCTCCATGCTTGAACTTGCTCCAAGGTTCCTCTTTCTTGTCCAAGCTAGGCCCTTCATTTGTAAGCAAAACAAATGTATCCAATTTAGACAACATCATATTCTCATGAACTTTAGAATCATTACCAAGAAACGAAAGTACCTGATATTTTAATTGGCGTGCGCGAGCTCTAGTAATTGGTCCAGTATGTATAGAAGCAGGGGCTGTGGGTGTAACAATGGTATTGATGTCCTCATCATCCTCCCCTTCTTGAAATGAAGTCATCCTCGACGGAAGCTCATCTTCCTCACCCAAATAAGGCTTCAGATCTGCAATGTTAAAAGTGGGACTAACCCCAAAATCTGCAGGCAGCTCAAGTTTATATGCATTATCATTTATTTTCTCTAACACCTTAAAAGGACCATCAGCACGTGGCATTAGCTTTGATTTGCGCAAATCAGGAAATCTATCCTTACGCAAATGTAACCAAACAAGATCTCCAGGTGCAAACACAACATGTTTTCTACCCTTATCTCCAGCAAGTTTATATTTAGCATTCATACGCTCAATGTTCTCCTTAGTTAACTCATGCATTTTTAAGATCAATTCAGCACGTTGTTTAGCATCAAAATTAACCTTCTCAGAAGATGGAAGAGGCAACAAATCAATTGGTGCACGAGGAAGGAAACCATACACAATTTCAAAAGGACACATCTTAGTAGTAGAATGCAATGAACGATTATAAGCAAATTCAATATGAGGCAAGCATTCTTCCCACATTTTCTTGTTATTCTTCAAAACAGCCCTAAGCATAGTAGACAATGTTCTATTGACTACTTCAGTTTGTCCATCAGTTTGGGGGTGACATGTAGTACTAAAAAGCAGTTTAGTCCCCAACTTAGCCCATAAACATCTCCAAAAGTGGCTAAGAAATTTAGTATCACGATCTGAAACAATAGTATTTGGCACACCATGCAAGCGTATAATTTCACGAAAGAACAAATCAGCAACATTAACAGCATCATCGCTTTTATGACATGGTATAAAGTGTGCAATTTTCGAGAACCTATCCACGACAACAAATATGCTATCCCTCCCCTTCTTTGTTCGAGGTAAACCTAAAACAAAGTCCATAGATATATCCTCCCAAGGAACACTAGGTACAGGCAAAGGCATATATAAACCATGAGGATTGAGTCGTGACTTAGCTTTTTGACATGTAGTGCAGCGAGCAACAAAACGCTCAACATCCCGTCTCATCTTTGGCCAAAAGAAATGTGTAGCAAGTATATCCTCCGTCTTCTTCACGCCAAAGTGTCCCATTAATCCTCCTCCATGCGCCTCCTGCAACAACAAAAGACGAACGGAGCTAGCTGGAATGCATAGCTTGTTAGCACGAAACACAAATCCATCGTTAACGACGAACTTGTTCCATGTTCTCCCTTCCTTACAATTCTGCAATACATCTTTAAATTCAGCATCATGCACATATTGATCTTTGATGGTCTCCAAACCAAATATTTTGAAGTCAAGTTGTGAAAGCATAGTATAACGACGAGACAATGCATCAGCAATAACATTTTCTTTACCCTTCTTGTGTTTAATGACATAAGGGAAAGTCTCAATAAATTCAACCCATTTAGCATGTCTACGGTTCAGTTTTGCTTGACTTTTAATGTGTTTCAAAGATTCATGATCAGAATGTATAACAAATTCTTTGGGCCATAAATAATGTTGCCATGTTTCTAAGGTCCGTACAAGAGCATATAATTCTTTATCATAAGTAGAATAGTTCAGACTAGGCCCACTCAATTTTTCAGAAAAGTATGCAACAGGTTTGCCATCTTGTAATAAAACACCTCCTAATCCAATTCCACTAGCATCACATTCAAGCTCAAAAGTCTTATTAAAATCAGGAAGTTGGAGTAAAGGAGCATGTGTCAACTTATCTTTCAATACCGTGAAGGCTTCTTCCTGTGAGGTACCCCAAACAAAAGGCACATCCTTCTTTGTAAGCTCATTGAGAGGTGCAGCAATGGTGCTGAAATCTCTCACAAAACGCCTATAGAAACCAGCGAGTCCAAGAAAACTCCTCACTTGAGTGACCGTTTTGGGCTGTGGCCAACTCTCAATAGCTTCAATCTTGGCTTTATCAACTTCAATTCCCTGTGGAGTAACAACATAGCCAAGAAAAGATACTCGGTCGGTGTAAAAGTGATAGAGGCGAGGGTGTCCTGATCTTTCGATGAGATGATATCTATCGTTTTTGGTGGAGTAGACTTTGACGATCCGACTACGAACGTGCGAGGACGTCGCGCCTTAGCAATCGCTAAACCAACTCCGAGAGGTTACTGACCACGCCGGAGCACAATCAACCTGACCACGAGGGTCTATCTCCTGCAAGCAAACGAAGAACAAGCAAGAAACTAAGATTTGCAATCTGGATATTGCGAATATAAGATGAAAGCTTTATTGATCGAGGTGGGGTTCTGTGACGTCTTGGTCTGGTCGTTGAACACAAACGAAGTACGCGAAGTTGCAGCTATGGCGAACTTTTAATCTAAACAAAACCCAAAGTCTAAACGGTGCCCTAAGGGCTGTATATATGGAGGAAGAGGAGGGGATTTCGTGGCCCTTGAAGGAGGGGTCCGAAACCAACCCTATCTCTTGTTTCCCCACACATACGGTCTCTAAAAACAGCCTATACTCAAGTATTTCGAAATTACATGGGCCTGGCCCAATAATAAGGTGACGCAGCACCTATAATAGCCTCTGGACGAAATTTATGAAGTGACATCTTGTATATTTCGTCCAAGGCTTCCTGCACTCATTATGGTGGCTTCAAAGTCCTGAAATCATCACTTGTAACTCCGTTCTTGTTCCCCTTATGCATGCCATCATCTCCATGCTTGAACTTGCTCCAAGGTTCCTCTTTCTTGTCCAAGCTAGGCCCTTCATTTGTAAGCAAAACAAATGTATCCAATTTAGGCAGCATCATATTCTCATGAACTTTAGAATCATTACCAAGAAACGAAAGTACCTGATATTTTAATTGACGTGCGCGAGCTCTAGTAATTGGTCCAGTATGTATAGAAGCAGGGGCTGTGGGTGTAACAATGGTATTGATGTCCTCATCAGTTAACTCATGCATTTTTAAGATCAATTCAGCACGTTGTTTAGCATCAAAATTAACCTTCTCCGAAGATGGAAGAGGCAACAAATCAATTGGTGCACGAGGAAGGAAACCATACACAATTTCAAAAGGACACATCTTAGTAGTAGAATGCAATGAACGATTATAAGCAAATTCAATATGAGGCAAGCATTCTTCCCACATTTTCTTGTTATTCTTCAAAACAGCCCTAAGCATAGTAGACAATGTTCTATTGACTACTTCAGTTTGTCCATCAGTTTGGGGGTGACATGTAGTACTAAAAAGCAGTTTAGTCCGCAACTTAGCCCATAAACATCTCCAAAAGTGGCTAAGAAATTTAGTATCACGATCTGAAACAATAGTATTTGGCACACCATGCAAGCGTATAATTTCACGAAAGAACAAATCAGCAACATTAACAGCATCATCGCTTTTATGACATGGTATAAAGTGTGCCATTTTCGAGAACCTATCCACGACAACAAATATGCTATCCCTCCCCTTCTTTGTTCGAGGTAAACCTAAAACAAAGTCCATAGATATATCCTCCCAAGGAACACTAGGTACAGGCAAAGGCATATATAAACCATGAGGATTGAGTCGTGACTTAGCTTTTGACATGTAGTGCAGCGAGCAACAAAACGCTCAACATCCCGTCTCATCTTTGGCCAAAAGAAATGTGTAGCAAGTATATCCTCCGTCTTCTTCACGCCAAAGTGTCCCATTAATCCTCCTCCATGCGCCTCCTGCAATAACAAAAGACGAACGGAGCTAGCTGGAATGCATAGCTTGTTAGCACGAAACACAAATCCATCGTTAACGACGAACTTGTTCCATGTTCTCCCTTCCTTACAATTCTGCAATACATCTTTAAATTCAGCATCATGCACATATTGATCTTTGATGGTCTCCAAACCAAATATTTTAAAGTCAAGTTGTGAAAGCATAGTATAACGACGAGACAATGCATCAGCAATAACATTTTCTTTACCCTTCTTGTGTTTAATGACATAAGGGAAAGTCTCAATAAATTCAACCCATTTAGCATGTCTACGGTTCAGTTTTGCTTGACTTTTAATGTGTTTCAAAGATTCATGATCAGAATGTATAACAAATTCTTTGGGCCATAAATAATGTTGCCATGTTTCTAAGGTCCGAACAAGAGCATATAATTCTTTATCATAAGTAGAATAGTTCAGACTAGGCCCACTCAATTTTTCAGAAAAGTTTGCAACAGGTTTGCCATCTTGTAATAAAACACCTCCTAATCCAATTCCACTAGCATCACATTCAAGCTCAAAAGTCTTATTAAAATCAGGAAGTTGGAGTAAAGGAGCATGTGTCAACTTATCTTTCAATACCGTGAAGGCTTCTTCCTGTGAGGTACCCCAAACAAAAGGCACATCCTTCTTTGTAAGCTCATTGAGAGGTGCAGCAATGGTGCTGAAATCTCTCACAAAACGCCTATAGAAACCAGCGAGTCCAAGAAAACTCCTCACTTGAGTGGCCGTTTTGGGCTGTGGCCAACTCTCAATAGCTTCAATCTTGGCTTTATCAACTTCAATTCCCTGTGGAGTAACAACATAGCCAAGAAAAGATACTCGGTCGGTGCAAAAGGTGCACTTCCCAAGGTTACCAAACAAACGTGCATCACGTAAAGCAATAAAAACAGCACGTAAATGTTCCAAATGTTCCTCCAAAGATCTGCTATAAATCAGTATATCATCAAAATAGACTACCACAAATCGTCCAATGAAAGCACGTAAAACTTCGTTCATTAATCTCATGAAAGTACTAGGTGCATTAGTTAACCCAAAAGGCATGACTAACCACTCATATAATCCAAACTTTGATTTAAATGCTGTTTTCCATTCATCCCCCAATTTCATACGAATTTGATGGTATCCACTACGCAAATCAACTTTGGAGAATATTGTAGAGCCACTCAATTCATCAAGCATATCATCTAGTCTAGGAATAGGATGACGATAACGAATAGTAATATTATTAATGCCTCTACAATCAACACACATACGCGACGTACCATCCTTTTTCGGCACTAGAATAATAGGAACAGCACAAGGACTAAGGGATTCGCGTATATAACCTTTGTCGAGCAACTCCTGTACTTGACGCATAATCTCCTTCGTCTCCTCTGGATTGGTACGGTATGGCGCACGGTTTGGCAACGAAGCACCGGGAATTAAGTCAATCTGATGCTCAATCCCGCGAATAGGTGGTAATCCTGGTGGCACGTCTTGTGGAAAGACGTCAGCGAACTCCTGCAAAATGTTAGTGACCGCAGGAGGCAAAGAGGAAGGCACGTCCTCGAATGAAAATAACGCCTCTTTGCACACAAAAGCATAGCAAACAGAATTGCTGAAATCTAGATCATCAATATCAGATTTGGTGGCAAGTAAGCATGCACTTTTCAATTTAATTTCAGAAGCAACACTAGATGGTTAATTATTAGGCTTCATTTGTTGCTCAAATTCTTTTGCCACAATCTGATTTTCACTCTTATTTTTCTCCTGTTTTGCTTTACTAGCTCTATTAATATCATCTTTCAAAATAGAATCAGGAGTCATAGGAAGCAAAGTAATATGTTTATCCTTATGAACAAGAGTATACTGATTGTTTCTACCATGGTGTACAGAATTTTTATCAAATTGCCATGGTCTACCAAGTAATAATGAACATGCTTGCATGGGTACCACATCACAATCAACATAATCAGCATATGTAGAGATACTAAAATGCACACGAACAGTACGTGTTACCTTAACCTTGCTGCTGTTGTTGAACCATTGGATATAGTAAGGATGTGGATGTGGTCTTGTGGTGAGAGATAGCTTCTCCACCATCTCCATGCTAGCCAAGTTGTTGCAGCTCCCTCCATCTATGATGACGCGAACAGAACGTTCCTTCACAACTCCCTTTGTATGGAACAAATTATGCCTCTGATTTTTCTCAGCTTGTGCGACCTGCACACTCAAAACACGTTGAGCAACTAAACATTCATACCTGTCAGCGTCTTCAGGAGCCATGTATTGCGTCTCATGATCAGAATCATCTCCACTGTGTTCTTCACTTGTAATAAGAGCCAAAGTCTCCTCATCATAATCACTAGCGGACTCATACCCACCATCCTCAGTAGCAATCATAACACGCGGAGATTGGCATTCTCTCGCATAATGACCTCTTCCCTTACAACGACGACAAATAATATCATGTGTGTGCCCTGTTGATGCCATAGATGAAGAAGAGCTCTGGGCAGGCCCAGAAGGTGTACTCTTGGCAGATGGTGGTGGTGGTTCCTGTTTTCTTGTATCTCGGCTGGAATTGGCGGCTGAAGTCAGTGGTGCCGCAGTAGGACGTGTGGGAGTAGAGGAGGCACGCGGTGTCCATGATGAAGATCGACCTGCAGAAAAATTAGTTCGCGCCAATGCCTGTCGATCCTGCACTTCACGTTCAGCTTTACAAGCAAGATGGAATAAACGAGTGATATTATTATACTCCTTATACTCTAGAATGGTCTGAATCTCTCTATTTAATCCACCCATGAAACGTGCAAGCATAGCTTCATTCTCCTCAACAATACCACATCTAATCATGCCAGTTTGTAATTCCTGATAATATTCTTCTACAGAATTTTTTCCTTGTCTTAAGCGCTGCAATTTTTGAAGTAATTCACGTTGATAATATGGTGGAACCCAACGAGTACGCATAGCAGTTTTCAAAGCAGCCCACATAGCTATGGATAGATATAACACAATGTTCAGACCACCATACACATGCAAAAACTAATGTGAAAGACAAACAGCAGCCAGCAACACGTCGTTCCTCGGGATATTGAAAAATGTATAAACGTTGTTCAGTTTCTAATCCCAAGTAAGATATATCATCGGACATATCTACCTCGAATGGTGGAATATTCAATTTAATTTAGGAAGATGGTCATGATCTCGTACTGAAGTGGTGGTGCAGACCTACCATTGCGATTATTTGCATGGTGGACGACTGGTGATGGTGTTGCACGTAGTTATGATTTGATCAACCTCATCCTCATAATCGCCGCGGTAATCATCCTCCTCCTCGGCACCAGCAGCAGAGCAGGAGCAGGAGCCAAAGAAGCATCACACAGTAGGTACAGCAGCACCAGAAGTTTGGCCATCCTCAAGAGGAACACGCTTCGCTCGTACAACTGATTTGGAAGGGGGCGTTGGTTGTCGTTGCAGAGGTGCGACAGGTGCAGCCGGGTGGTGGTTGGGGAAGACGCGTGAGCAATTCATTAAACTTGTTATCAGCTTTGTCTCGAACGGACTTCTCCATGCCATCTATCTTCTCCATGGGGCCTCTTCAAACTGTTTAGCACATCTCCCACCGGCCACTCATCATTTGATGAAATTATCATGCAACTCCTCTGTTCGTCATGTTCTCCAGTCAATCTCGTCGGCTTGTGATCCTGCCATGGTTAGCAGCAATAGAAACACACAAGAATATGATCCTACAGACTACTAGAAAGTGGTGGTGGTGTGTGGTGGTGTCACAAATCCGTCAAGCAATCTCAAATTCTTACCAGTTCTTACCCAGCAGCAGGTGGTGATCGGCAACCTTTGAGTCAAAACTCTCAGAGCTTGGAGACAGAGCGATTGCCAGGTGGTTGTCAAACGCACGATGTAGATGTATGTGGAGCTGGGAAGGCTTATGATATGGTAGCAAAAAGGGTCAGCAATAATTAATTCAGAGATGCAATGTTGAATAACTCTCAACGACGGTATGTGCTGGTCCTAGGCTAGACCGTGCCGTAGAGAAGCGAGCCTAGAACACTAACACAAAAATCACGGCGCTGCATTGTAACACAGGAAGGAGCACATCGAATTTTTTCTTTTTTTTTCTTTTTTTTCCTCTTTTTTTTTTTGGCTCCGCAACAATTTCTTTTCGAAAAAGTCAAAATGGTCAAAAACTGCCTAGCCAGAATTTTCCAGACTTAGTTTTTTTTTTTTTTTTTGAAACTGGAAACTATTTTTCTTCTGCGGGTTAGCGACGAAAATTGGGGAATCGACTTGTTCACGACTCGTAGTATCGCGTGATCTGGAACTCTAAAATAAAGGAATAAAATGGACCGGACTAGGACTGGTGGCAGAGATGAATCTGGGGAACCAGACTGGTGATTGAGGTATATGACGGTAGTATATGTGGGCTCGGATTGGTGGTGGTATATGGACTCGGATTGGTGGTGGTATATGGACTCGGATCGGTGGTGGTATATGGACTCAGAGAAATAGCAGATAAGCTGTGGTGGTATACGGTAGGGGCGATGATGATGGTGCGGCGGCGGCGTGACAACTTGTGAACAGAACTCGAAACTCTAAAGAACTAGACGCTAAGACCAGCAACTTGACACGACGATGCAACCGCAAATTCAACAAAGCAAAAACCCTAAAAAGATTATGCAAAGGCTCAGATTGGTTCGGATATGATGAACTAACCCTAAATTTTTTTTGGCTTTTTCCTGGACTGTAGGTATGAAGAACAGACTCGATCTAAACTACGAAAAACTGTAAATCTCACCGAGCAACCTGGGAATCTGATACCACTTGATAGAGGCGAGGGTGTCCCGATCTTTCGATGAGGTGATAGCTATCGTTTTTGGTGGAGTAGACTTTGACGATCCGACTACGAACGTGCGAGGACGTCGTGCCTTAGCAATCGCTAAACCAACTCCGAGAGGTTATTGACCACGCCGGAGCACAATCAACCTGACCACGAGGGTCTATCTCCTGCAAGCAAACGAAGAACAAGCAAGAAACTAAGATTTGCAATCTGGATATTGCGAATATAAGATGAAAGCTTTATTGATCAAGGTGGGGTTCTGTGACGTCTTGGTCTGGTCGTTGAACACAAACGAAGTACGCGAAATTGCAGCTATGGCGAACTTTTAATCTAAACAAAACCCAAAGTCTAAACGGTGCCCTAAGGGCTGTATATATGGAGGAAGAGGAGGGGATTTCGTGGCCCTTGAAGGAGGGGTCCGAAACCAACCCTATCTCTTGTTTCCCCACACATACGGACTCTAAAAACAGCCTATACTCAAGTATTTCGAAATTACATGGGCCTGGCCCAATAATAAGGTGACGCAGCACCTATAATAGCCTCTGGACGAAATTTATGAAGTGACATCTTGTATATTTCGTCCAAGGCTTCCTGCACTCATTATGGTGGCTTCAAAGTCCTGAAATCATCACTTGTAACTCCGTTCTTGTTCCCCTTGTGCATGCCATCATCTCCATGCTTGAACTTGCTCCAAGGTTCCTCTTTCTTGTCCAAGCTAGGCCCTTCATTTGTAAGCAAAACAAATGTATCCAATTTAGGCAGCATCATATTCTCAGGAACAGCACAAGGACTAAGGGATTCGCGTATATAACCTTTGTCGAGCAACTCCTGTACTTGACGCATAATCTCCTTCGTCTCCTCTGGATTGGTACGGTATGGCGCACGGTTTGGCAACGAAGCACCGGGAATTAAGTCAATCTGATGCTCAATCCCGCGAATAGGTTGTAATCCCGGTGGCACGTCTTGTGGAAAGACGTCAGCGAACTCCTGCAAAATGTTAGTGACCGCAGGAGGCAAAGAGGAAGGCACGTCCTCGAATGAAAATAACGCCTCTTTGCACACAAAAGCATAGCAAACAGAATTGCTGAAATCTAGATCATCAATATCAGATTTGGTGGCAAGTAAGCATGCACTTTTCAATTTAATTTCAGAAGCAACACTAGATGGTTTATTATTAGGCTTCATTTGTTGCTCCAATTCTTTTGCCACAATCTGATTTTCACTCTTATTTTTCTCCTGTTTTGCTTTACTAGCTCTATTAATATCATCTTTCAAAATAGAATCAGGAGTCATAGGAAGCAAAGTAATATGTTTATCCTTATGAACAAGAGTATACTGATTGTTTCTACCATGGTGTACAGAATTTTTATCAAATTGCCATGGTCTACCAAGTAATAATGAACATGCTTGCATGGGTACCACATCACAATCAACATAATCAGCATATGTAGAGATACTAAAATGCACACGAACAGTACGTGTTACCTTAACCTTGCCGCTGTTGTTGAACCATTGGATATAGTAAGGATGTGGATGTGGTCTTGTGGTGAGAGATAGCTTCTCCACCATCTCCATGCTAGCCAAGTTGTTGCAGCTCACTCCATCTATGATGACGCGAACAGAACGTTCCTTCACAACTCCCTTTGTATGGAACAAATTATGCCTCTGATTTTGCTCAGCTTGTGTGACCTGCACACTCAAAACACGTTGAGCAACTAAACATTCATACCTGTCAGCGTCTTCAGGAGCCATGTATTGCGTCTCATGATCAGAATCATCTCCACCGTGTTCTTCACTTGTAATAAGAGCCAAAGTCTCCTCATCATAGTCACTAGCGGACTCATACCCACCATCCTCAGTAGCAATCATAACACGCGGAGATTGGCATTCTCTCGCATAATGACCTCTTCCCTTACAACGACGACAAATAATATCATGTGTGTGCCCTGTTGATGCCATAGATGAAGAAGAGCTCTGGGCAGGCCCAGAAGGTGTACTCTTGGCAGATGGTGGTGGTGGTGCCTGTTTTCTTATATCTGGTTGGAATTGGCGGCTGAAGTCAGTGGTGCCGCAGTTGGACGTGTGGGAGTAGAGGAGGCACGCGGTGTCCATGATGAAGATCGACCTGCAGAAAAATTAGTTCGCGCCAATGCCTGTCGATCCTGCACTTCACGTTCAGCTTTACAAGCAAGATGGAATAAACGAGTGATATTATTATACTCCTTATACTCTAGAATGGTCTGAATCTCTCTATTTAATCCACCCATGAAACGTGCAAGCATAGCTTCATTCTCCTCAACAATACCACATCTAATCATGCCAGTTTGTAATTCCTGATAATATTCTTCTACAGAATTTTTTCCTTGTCTTAAGCGCTGCAATTTTTGAAGTAATTCACGTTGATAATATGGTGGAACCCAACGAGTACGCATAGCAGTTTTCAAAGCAGCCCACGTGATAGAGGCGAGGGTGTCCCGATCTTTCGATGAGATGATAGCTATCGTTTTTGGTGGAGTAGACTTTGACGATCCGACTACGAACGTGCGAGGACGTCGCGCCTTAGCAATCGCTAAACCAACTCCGAGAGGTTATTGACCACCCCGGAGCACAATCAACCTGACCACGAGGGTCTATCTCCTGCAAGCAAACGAAGAACAAGCAAGAAACTAAGATTTGCAATCTGGATATTGCGAATATAAGATGAAAGCTTTATTGATCAAGGTGGGGTTCTATGACGTCTTGGTCTGGTCGTTGAACACAAATGAAGTACGCGAAGTTGCAGCTATGGCGAACTTTTAATCTAAACAAAACCCAAAGTCTAAACGGTGCCCTAAGGGCTGTATATATGGAGGAAGAGGAGGGAATTTCGTGGCCCTTGAAGGAGGGGTCCGAAACCAACCCTATCTCTTGTTTCCCCACACATACGGACTCTAAAAACAGCCTATACTCAAGTATTTCGAAATTACATGGGCCTGGCCCAATAATATGGTGACGCAGCACCTATAATAGCCTCTGGACGAAATTTATGAAGTGACATCTTGTATATTTCGTCCAAGGCTTCCTGCACTCATTATGGTGGCTTCAAAGTCCTAAAATCATCACTTGTAACTCCGTTCTTGTTCCCCTTGTGCATGCCATCATCTCCATGCTTGAACTTGCTCCAAGGTTCCTCTTTCTTGTCCAAGCTAGGCCCTTCATTTGTAAGCAAAACAAATGTATCCAATTTAGACAGCATCATATTCTCATGAACTTTAGAATCATTACCAAGAAACGAAAGTACCTGATATTTTAATTGGCGTGCGCGAGCTCTAGTAATTGGTCCAGTATGTATAGAAGCAGGGGCTGTGGGTGTAACAATGGTATTGATGTCCTCATCAACGGGGGAGAGTGAGAGGGGTCCAGGGGTGCGTCGTGGTGACTTCCAGAGAGGCCAGGGCGTCGAAGGGGAGGGGCAGGCAGGCAGGTGGCATGGCGCCCTCGCGCGCACCGTGCCCTCCTTCGCCTCGCCTTCTGGCAGAGGTTGGGGATGACTGGCACGGGCCAGCACAGTGCTGGGCCGTCCAGGTGGGCTGCGGTGAACGCCAGCTAAGTCCTCTGTCTTTCCCATTGTTTTCTGTTTTTCTATTTTCTGTCATTTGTTTTGATTTAGTTTTAGGAACTAAATCATTTTATTTTCTTCTGATAATTTTTGTAGGGACTAGTTGGATTATTCCAAAGCCCCTCACCAAAATTCAGAATTATTGGAGCTAGTAAATATTTTATATGAATTAATAGCCCCAATTCAAATACAATATGAACTGATTCAAAAATACAAAATGTCATGGAAAAATGTGCATCATCTCTTGTTACTGTTTCCAGCATTTTCCAAAAATGATGAACATTTTTTAAGGCCATTTGGGTTCACTGGGAATATTTTTAGTTGAACCTATTTGAATTCCAAATGCTAGGGTTTGATCATCCCCCATTTCAAGTTCATTTGAAAAATTAAACATGATGCTCACATGAAAGGCTAGCCTAAGTCATACCAGAACTAGGGATGTGACAGGTGGTTCACATTTTATTTATGGTGCTTTCTGAAAACTTCTTGCTAAATATGATGTTAACCATAGAATTGCATATCCTTATCATCTTCAGTCTAGTGGTCAAGTTGAATTGAGTAATAGATAAATCAAATTAATTTTGCAAAAGACCATTAATAGATCTAGAAAGAATTGGTCTAAGAAACTTGATGATGCATTATGGGCTTATAGAACTGCTTATAAGAATCCTATGGGTATGTCTCTGTATAAAATGGTGTATGGAAAAGCATGTCATTTACCTCTTGAGTTAGAACATAAAGCATATTGGGCAATTAAAAAACTTAACTATGATTTCAAACTTGCCAGTGAAAAGAGGTTATTTGATATTAGCTCGCTAGATGAGTGGAGAACCCAAGCTTATGAAAATGCCAAGTTGTTTAAAGAAAAAGTTAAAAGATGGCATGATAAAAGAATTCAAAAACGGGAATTCAAAGTAGGTAAGCATGTTCTATTATAAAACTCTTGTTTCAGATTCTTTGCAGGAAAACTTCTCTCTAAATGGGAAGGACCGTATATTATCGAAGAAGTTTATCGCTCCGGAGCTATCAAGATCAATAATGCCGACGGTGGTTAATGAGAAAAGAATTAAACATTATATCTCAGGTACACCTATTAATGTTGAAACTAATATTATTCAAACTATGGAACCGGAGGAACACATAAGAGAAACCTTCTGGAGCACTCCAGAACCCTGAAAAAGATTAGGTATGTGATATGGTAAGTAAACGGACTCCAAAAATCCCATAAAAATAATTTATATCCGTTTTGGAATATTAGAAAAAAAATACCAAAATAAGAAACAACCAAGGAGACCCATGAGGAGGTCACAAGTCAGTAGGGCGCGACCCCCCCGGGGCGCACCCCTCGTATGCCTTCCCGACTTCGTTTTCTTCTGGAATACTTGTTTCGCAAGATAAAAATTCTTTATATATACTCCCGGATGTTTTGACCATCATACTGCAAGATTTTCCTTGGTTCTTGTTTCATGCTGTTTTTCTAGCAGATCTGATAATATGTCATCACAAGATTCGGACGGAGAAAGCTATGTGTCCCATTATGCTGCAAAACCAAGGATCTATGGAGACATGGATGCTTATGGTTGGTCCACGGAGGAAGAGCAAGATGTTGATTTGAAGAGGATGGGGGGCACGAGTTTGGAAGAAGATGAAGCCCCTATACCTCAACCCGGAGATATGCATGTGGAATTCAAGAAGTCGAGCCTCCTGGACACAGTAAACGAATCTAAGTTTCAATTTATCCCATTCCATCTTCTACAGGAAAAACAAGAATGTACTATGTGAAAGGGCATTGGAGCTTGAGCAAGAGGTCAGCAAGCTGAGGGAGGAAAACTGTATTCTCAAGAGGAAGCTCAAGGACAAGCCCACCACCACATCATCACCATCATCACCGAAGAAAGAAACTTGAGTACATGGGTAGGGCACCACCCTAGGCTTGTGCCAAGCTTGGGGGAGGAGCCCCGGTATCGTATCACCATCACTTTTATTATCTTTACCTATCTTAATTTGATCCTTAGTTATTCCGTGAATTAGAAGAATAAAAGTTTAGTATGATCTATTTTCGAGTGCTAGTTTCGTGATCTATCTATGTAATCGAGTTGAAATTTATATAGTAAAGAGTAGTTTGAGTTTTGATTCTTTACTTTCATGTTTCAATATTAGCAATGAAAATAATAAAAAGATCATATGCTAATCCTATGGAAAGTAATGAGTTTACATAAAGAGAAGTATAATTGATAAATTTGTTGGAGATTAAGAAACATAGTATTGGTCAATGATGCAATTCATGAAAAATTAATAAGGGAAGAGAAGATTCACATATAAATATCCTATCTTGGACATCTTTTATGATTGTGAGCCCCCATTAAATATTCTATGTCAATTTGTTGACGTTGGAAAAGGAAGACAATGTAATGAGTTACGTTTGCTTGTATTCACATAGAAGTTATAAACATGGATCCTCCAACATGTGGTGCTTGCTCAATATATTTGCTAGCCAAAAATCCGCACCAAGTAGAGATACTACTTGTGCATCCAAAACCCTTAAACCCAGTTTCATGCCATGAGAGTCCACTATATCTACCTATGGATTGAATAAGATCCTTCAAGTAAGTTGTCATAGGTGCATAAAGTAATAAAAATTACTCCTAAATATGTATGATCTTTTACTGTAAGGGGAAATAAGCTTTGTACGATCTTGTGATGGTAAAGAAATAAAAGCGATGGACTGCATAATAAAGGTTTCTATCACAAGGGGCAATACAAAGTGACGTTCCTTTACATTAAGAGTTTGCACATCCAAAACTAAAAAGCGCATGACAACCTCTACTTCTCTCTGTGAAGGGCCTATCTTTACTTTTCTGTATTTACTTTCTATGCAAGTGTCAATAGTGTTCCTCTCTATTTCTTTTTCATTTTTTTCTCTTAGCAAGCATCATGTGGTGGGGAAGATCTAGGCACATATATCCAGTTGGATATAAGCGATCATGAGTTATTATTGTTGACATTACCCTTGAGGTAAATAAGTTGGGAGGCGAAACTATAAGCCCCTATCTTTCTATGTGTCTGACTGAAACTTTTGCTCCATATATATATATATATATATATATATATATGCCGTGAATGTCAGCAATCATAGAAGACTAAACGATAGTTGAGTATGTGGACTTGCTAAACAAAAGCTCTTACATAAGACCCTTCCTGAGAATATGATGAACTGTAATTGCTTTGTTGACCAAGAACATGGTTTGTTAGTTTTCAAGAAAGTTTATGCTTTATACTTCGTTATTGTGATTAATTGTTACTTGATCATGAGAAGTTCTATGCTAATATATTGCTGCTATGATAATGATCATGATGCTACTATGTCCGTATTTAGTTTTTATCGATACCTCTCTCTCTAAACATGTGGTCATGATTATCGATTTCGGCTTTCGCTTGAGGACAAGCGAGGTCTAAGCTTGGGGGAGTTGATACGTCCATTTTGCATCATGTTTTCCTACTATTATTTATAATGTTTTTGATCAATATAATACTTTGTGATGCAATTTTAATGCCTTTTCTCTCTTAATTTGCAGGATCTACATGAAGAGGGAGATTGCCGGCAGCTGAAATTCTGGATCAGAAAAAAGCTATATCAGAGATACCTACTATGCACTACTCCAAATGAGCTGAAATTTCACGGAGAATTTTGATGGAATATATAAAAAATACTGGAGCAAAGAAGTACCACATGGGACGCACCAGCTGCCCACAAGGCAGTAGGGCGCGGCCCCGCTGGGCGTGCCCTAGTACCTTGTGGGGGCCCTGGCCGGCCTCCGAGGCCCATCTTCTCTTATATGATGCCATTTGCCCTAGAAAAAAATCAAGAGAAGACTTTCGGGACAAAGTGACGCCGTCTCCAGGTGGAACCTGGGCAGGAGCACTTTTGCTCTCTAGCGGAGCGATTCCGCCGGGGACACTTCCCTCCGGGAGGGGGAAATCGAAGCCATCGACATCACGAACAACCCTCTCACCGTGGGAGGACCAATCTTCATCAACATCTTCACAAACACCATCTCATCTCAAATCCTAGTTCATCTCTTGTATCCAATCTCTGTCTCAACACCTTAGATTGGTACCTGTGGGTTACTAGTAGTGTTGATTACATCTTGTAGTTGGTGCTAGTTGGTTTATTTAATGGAGGATTATATGTTCAGATCCTTGATGATATTCAATACCCTTCTGATCTTGAACATGAATATGATTTGAGAGTAGTTACTTTTGTTCTTGAGGACATGGGAGAAGTCTCGTCATAAGTAATCATGTGAACTTGGTACTCGTTCGATATTTTGATGATATGTATATTGTTGCTTCCATTAGTGGTGTCATGTGAATGTTGACTACATGAAACCTCGCCGTATTTGGGCCTAAGGGAAGGCATTGTGGAGTAATAAATAGATGATGGGTTGCTAGAGTGACAGAAGCTTAAACCCTAGTTTATGCGTTATTTCATAAGGGGCTGATTTGGATCCATATGTTTCATGATATGGTTAGATTTATCTTAATTGTTCTTTCGTAGTTGTGGATGCTTGTAAGAGGGGGTAATCATAAGTGGGAGGCTTGTTCAAGTAAGAACAGCACCCAAGCACTGGTCCACCCACATATCAAATTATCAAAGTATCAAATGCGAATCAAACAAACATGATGAAAGTGACTAAATGAAATTCACGTATGTCCTCGAGAACACTTTGCTTATTATAAGAGAACATTCTGGCCTGTCCTTTTCTATAAAAAGGATTGGGCTACCTTCTGCACCTTTGCTACAATTGCTACTTGTTGCTCGTTACAAATTACCTTGCTATCAAACTATCTGTTACCGATAATTTCAGTGCTTGCAGAAAATACCTTACTGAAAACCGCTTGTCATTTCCTTCTACTCCTTGTTGGGTTTGACACTCTTACTTATCGAAAGGACTACGATCGATCCCCTATACTTGTGGGTTATAAGGTATTTTTGGTTTTTGTAATGTGATTAAAATAGACTCGAGAGCCATAGTTTTCACTAGAGGCTTCTCTCTCATAAAAATAGCATATGGTGGGTAGACAAATTACTGTTGGGCAATTGATAGAAAAGCGCATAGCGATGACGTTATTCATGACATGATCATGTACATAGACATTACGTTCGTGAAAAGTAGACCGACTCTTGTCTGCATCTACTACTATTACTCCACCAATCGACCGCTATCCAGCATGCATCTATGGTATCGAGTTTATGACAAACAGAGTAACATTTTAAGCAAGATGACATAATGTAGACAGAATAAAACTAAGCAATATGATTGAACTTCGCCATTTTCCCCTTAGTAGAAACAATACAAATATGTATCTCGCTACCCCTTATGTCATGAGGTGAGGACACTGCAAGATTGTACCTACCACAAAGCACCTCTCCCGCTGAAGATAAATCAATCTAGTTGGCCAAACCAAACAGATAGATCAGAGAGAAATACAAAGCTATAACAACCACACATAATAAAGTTCAGAAAATACTCAATTAATTTCAATGAATAATATGATTATAAACCCACAATTCATCGTATCCCAACAAACACACCGAAAAAGAGGATTACATTGAATAGAACTCCAAGGAGAATATTGTATTGAAGATCAAAGAGAGAGAAGAATCCATCTAGCTAATCATTATGGACCTGTAGGTGTGTGGTAAACTACTCACACATCATCAGAGGTGCAGCAAGGTTGATGTAGTAGCCCTCTGTGGTCGATTCCCCCTCGGGGAGAGTACCGGCAGAGGCCTCCAGATGGGATCGCGGAAGAACAGAGGCTTGCGGCAGCGCAATAATTGTTTTGGGCCGCGCTCTGGTGGTTTTGGGATTTATTGGAATTTATAGAAGTGGAATTAGGTCAAACGGAGCTACATGGGGCCCACAAGATCCGGTGGCGCCCCCCGGGGGCGCGCCGTATGAGCTTGTGGCCCTCTTGTAAGTCTTCTGGCCTCCTCCCGAGTCTTCTAGGGTCCCTTCTGGTCCATAAAAAATCACCGTAAAGTTTCATCGCGTTTGGACTCCGTATGATTTTTTTTTTGCGAAACTATAAAACAGGCAAAAACAGGAACTAACACTGGGCACCGACTTAATAGATTAGTTCCCAAAAATGATACAAAATTACGTATAAAACATACAAGAGTGATAATATAATAGCATGAAACAATAAAAAATTATAGATGCTTTGGAGACGTATATCGCTCACGTGCACCAAGCAAACCACACATGATGTCACTTCTGGGAGTGGCGGCCAGTCGTGGCGCAACAGAGGCCGCGACGAGAGCGATAACGGACGCGCACTTGTCCAACAACGACAGACGCTATATCTCGAAGGACAAGTGCCGCTACTGCGGTATCGAGGGCCATTGGGCTCCGGATTCCAGGAAGAAGAAAAGATAGGAGGCCAACCTCGCCTAGCTGGTGGATGAGGAAGAGCCAACCTTCCTGATGATGGAGGTGTGTGCCGTCGCAATCCAGCCGATGGAGCCGGCAGGAGTAGTCCACTTCGTCGAGGGATGGGCGCACATGGAGGTTGGGCACATCGAGGAGACTGAGTCGGGCTGTACCTCGACACAAGGGCGAGCAACCACATCATCGGCTCAAGAGCGACCTTCTCTGAGCGACACTATCAAACTGGTGACGGCTCGATGATCGCCATCGAAGGGAGATGCACGATCCTCTTTCACTGTAAGGGTGGCAGTCATCGCACTCTCGCCTGGGTCTACTATACCTATACCTCAAGGCTCAGGAACAACATTTGTGAGCATGGGCTAACTCAACGAGTTTGGGTGCCAGGTCATGATCAAGGGTGGCGTATGCTTCGTGCATGCTCGACAGCAACGACTCCTCACGAAGGTGTCACACGACCGTAGGCACCTCTAATCGCCGACCTCAAGGTGGCGCAGCCGGTGTGCCTCTTAGCGCGCTGTGGCGAGGATCCGTGGCTGGAGCATGCACGCTTGATGCACTGAGGAAGATGGGGCACATGAACATGGTACGTGGTTTAGTTGTGTTGGATCATGTTGATCAACTCTCTGACAGCTACCTCGCCGGGAAGCACCACCGCACTCCTCCCGTGTCACCAAATTGCGCGCCAACAAGTTTTTGAATGTTACTCTCACAATGACCAGCCTAATGTGTCATGCATTTTGCTCCCACTATGACTAGGTCCCAGTTCTTTTGGCGGATTCTCTCATAATCTCTTGAGAATCGACCCTTTAACCAGCTTCTTCCAGAATCTTGAACTCATATTTTTTTTTACAATCCGGACTACTTAGAGTGTGAACAACTACGATTGTAAAAAAAAATGGGTACAAGATTCTGAGAGAAGCTGAGTGAAGGGTCGATTCTCAAGATTCTGAAAGAATCGGCCAAAAGAACTGGGCCTACTTCTTAGTACAAGGAAAAGGCGTGCTTTGCTGCGCGGTCTAGGTACCAACGTTGAGTGCTTGTTAGTTTGATGACACGCTTTGTTTTTTTTAGCAACTTATAATAGAATATATATCAAAAAATAGAATTGTTTAAGGACATATTGTGCGGCATGTGTGGTCGTTTGTGATAATGGGTATTTCTTGTTTGGCAATGAGTGAGAGGTACACTTGAAAATGGGCTGCCGTAACATGCTTAGTACAAACTTTATGGTTGTTGTTGTTATCGTCTTACATATTACCCCATAGAATCCTAATATTACTTTGCTCATCAAGTGTTCATACTTCTAATTTCATGTACGAACATCAATGATCTTGAGAATTACATAGAAACAATATTGCACAAATACCAATTAGGAAATTGGTACATCATACCGAGGATTTTGTAGGGGTCTAAATCAAAACCATGAACCACCATGCGCATTTCAGACAACATAGTTATCTCAAAGAGACAACAACCAACAAAATCATTGTTTGACACCAACACTGTGTGTCATTCCCTTCTTTGGTTACTATGAAATCTGACAACCTCTGGCAGTGGACGCGCATTTCACAAACACTTATCAAGAAGGCCACCGGCTACAAGAGACTCAGGTCACACCCCTACATTTTTTCCAATGAAACATTTCTTCAAATCAACATTGATGTGGAACTGGTATCCTCAAAGTTTTACATAACTGGAAAACCGGACATTTCATTTTAGCATTTCATCTATTCTTAAGCAATTATATCTAAAACTCGGGGTCAAATAACATCACAAAATTAGTTGCACCACACTATATATCCACCTCGAACTAATCATCTTCGCTCCCAGAAGCGACGTAGACTACTGTCGCCTTCCTTTCCCTTGTTGTCCTTCTCGGTGCAACTGGATCAGCAGAGCTGCTGGAGGGAGGGAGTGCTTAAGATACTTGCATTTAGTGCTCATGAATCTCATGAGGATCACCTCAGCACAGGCGCTACAATAAGCAAACACACAAGAACATAAGTTTTTTAAGGGGAAAGGTAGCGATCGCCACCTTGTATTAAAAAAACGGCCGTAAAGGCCAACCATGGTCTGGGCGCACACAAGAATCAACAAGAAAAAGCCTGCAGAAACCAAAACAAAACGAAGGGGGAAAAGGCAACAAAAGAGAGTACATGGGCGTAAACAGATATGTGCCCAAGACAGATGAGAAGTCTTCTGTGATTCCTTCATTGCCATGTTCGCCCAGAGCTTCAGATCCTCGCCGATGCATTGTGAAATCAAAATGTGGTGGCAACTATTTGTTGTTAAACACACTACCATTTTTGCATTGCCAGAGAGTAACTGAACAGGCTGTAAAAACAATAGGCCATAGACTATTGTATACACTGATGCACGTCGTTGGCAAACTGAAGCATGTCTGAAGCTTGCCTAGCCATGGATTACAGATTTAGGCACCTCCAGATGTGTTCCACTGCTTTACAACGAAATGGAATATATTCAATGGACTCGATGGCGGGGCAAATTTTGCACCATGGGTCGGTAACCCAGCATTTTTTGGCGATATTCTCCTTTGTGTTAAGTCTGCCTTGAAATTCAATTAATAGGAACACTTGGTGCTCTAGAGGAATGATCAGAAGCCATATGAACTTGGCCACAGGCGAGGTCACACCTCAGAATGTAAAAAGACTGTAGAAGTAGCGGTCGTTAGCAGTAGTACCAAAAATCCTGCCTGTTCTTGTGTCCATCTCTATATTGGGGCTTAGGGTCTTTAGGATTACCAACAGCTAGGCCAATTGATGAGCAGTCGTTGTGGATACAACCAGCCGTAGCTTAATAGACCATGAGTTATCTAAAAACCGGGATTGAACATAGCAGCACTTATCCATGGCAAAGGTGAACAAAACTGAAAATCAATACATTGGTCTTTGCTCCATGCACCAAGTGTCCATCCAGAAGGAAATATTTTATCCACTTCCCAGTCTGCACCTTGTAGCGTTCATGACTATATGTATTATTGACTTGAAAGTTTCCCACATAGTTGTGTCTAGCCGGTGCCTACCAGGACTGAAAATAGTAGCCTACGCGTCCTTGAACCAGTTATAGCAAGTCAGATCACTCCCTTGAAGCAGCATTGTTCTTGATCTGCAAATTAGAGCCCTATTGTGTGCTCTTAGGTCTCTGATACCCAAACCACCGAATTCTTTTGACATAATCATAATTTCCTAAGCAACAAGACAGCGGCTACCATTGATTACACTGGAAGAACAGATATTTAAATACACAATCACACCTACACACAAGAGCACGAACCAAGAAGAAGCATGTCAAAAAAGAACAAAACCCACTTGCCTGTTCCATCATCGGCCTGGATCGAGGTGGAGGAGGTGGAAGGCGAGGCGGAGGAGGTTGGGGCTGGATTGGGGTGCGGTGCCGGAGAGGAGAATGGCTAGCGGAGGAGGTCGCGGTGCGGCGCCGACGAAAGGAGAGGGTGTGGCGCCTGCGGGAGGAGCGCGGTGCCCATCAGCCCGCGCCGTCGACGTCCATGGCTCCTCCTCCGCTCCTATCACCCAGATCGAGGGAGGAGAGATGTGGCCGAGGTTGCCAAGCTGTACGTCGATGGCTGTTCGGCGGAGAGATCCAGGGCGAGGAGAGGACGACGGGGGTTCGAGCTGCGCGCTAGAAGAGATAAGATTTTTCCCCCACCGACAATCCAGTCCACACCCCCAGCCACAGCAGCACCCACCTATCGGCACGACCAGTAAAAATAGACGATCAAATTGACCCCTCAATTGATTTTGAGCGCTCCCACCCCTAAGAGCTTAGTGATTTAGTAGATGATACCCAATCTCTCATTTCTTATTTAATTGATTGATCAGTCTTTCTGGTAGTATATTCTAAGAGCATCTCCACTCGCTCCCCCCCCCCCTCCCAAATGCCCCCAGGGCTCTTTTTTTAACGCCGGCGCCGAAAAATCGGCCCAGTCGCCCCCTCAGGACCTTGTTTATCGCCGGTTTGAGCTGAAATAACAGCCGGCGAACCCGAACCGAACCCAAGCCCTCGGGGGCCGCCTGGGGGCGCCGGCCGAAGCCAAAAGGCGCGTGGGTCCGCTCTGTCGGCGAGAGACAGGCCTTTTCCCACCGACCCCCCACTTTTCCCCTCCATTTCCCCCCCTTCTGCCCTCTTCTCCCGCCATTCTCCTCCCTCTTCCCGCCATCCGGCCGCCATCCCGCCATGCCGCCGAAGAAGTATTCGGCCCCTCGCGCCGCTGCCGTTGCCGATGCCACCCAGCCAAAGCAGAGGAAGCCGAGGGCACCGCCGGCAAAACCACCGGACATGTCGAACGCCGACTGGAAGACGGAGGTTCAACGCCGGGAGGCTGTCACCACCGACCGACGGAATAGGCTCAACGCCAAGAGGGCCCGGGACGCGGCGGCGGCGGCGGAGCAGGCAGAGGCGTCTCGCGCGGGGATGATGAATCCGCCCGGCGGCCATGGCCCGCAAGCTGCCTGGAGCCAGTAGAGCGTCGGGGCGCCGGCCAGCTTCTTGCCGCCGCCACAGCCCTGGGGGTACGCACACTCGCCTGGCTAGGCCGCCGGCGACGCACATGGCGGATTCAACCCCAACATCACCTTTCCGCATGGCCAGCGCGCCTTGCCCTCCGGTCTGAACCCCGACCAGTGCACGCTCTCGCCCGCGTTCGCCGGTGTCCAGTACCCCCCGTACACCTACTCGCCGCCGGCGTACGCCGCCTCCCCGACGCCGCCTCTGCGCCGTGGCGCCCTGCCCTTCTCGCAAGCCTTGTCGTCGCATTTCGGCAACCCCGACGCGACGGAAACCAACATGGACGAGATCATCACGAGCGACTTGGTCGCCGCCGCCGCCTCCCCCGGGTTCCAGGCGCAAGACGATACAATGGACCTCGCCGACGACATGGACGACGAGGTCGACTGCGGCGAGGAGGAGGAGGAGGAGGAAGAGGAGGAGGAAGAGGAGGAGGAGGAGCTGGCGCCTGCGCCGGCGAGGAAAGGGAAAAAGAAGAAGCCGGGGGGGGGAGCAGGACGGGCGAGCCGCGCGTCAAGTGGACGTCCAAAGAAGACGAGTGCCTCGCCGAAGCATGGAAGACCGTCTGCCTCGAGCCTATCACCCGCACGAATCCGAACGCCGACACGTACTGGACGCGCATCAAGTCGGCGTTCGATGAGCGCAAGCTGGTCGACCCCTACTTCGCCACCATCCACATGCAGCGTGGCTCGTAGGCCATGTCGAACCATTGGGCGATCATCCAAACGCCCTGCAACAAATGGCATGGGATCGTTGAGGAGATCGCGGCTCGCCCGGAAAGCGGCGCCAACGTCGAGGGTCAGGTATGCACAGACGCCGGCTCTCGCTTCTTTTCGCCGTGTACGTCGCCGACACTTGTTCTTCGGCGCAGATGGTTCGGATGTTCGCCATGTACCGCCAGGACAGCAGCAGCGACCAAGAGTTCAAGTACCTCCACGTGTTCACCCGGATCGAGAAGTGCGAGAAGTGGGCGGATGTCCGGCGCACCCTCGCCAAGGCCAAGAAGACGTACAAGCCGGACGCGCCCACGCCGGGGGCGGCGGATGGGCGCCCTGACGGCAACAAACGAGCCAAGACGACGAAGGACGCCGCACCGGCTACCGAGCGGCTGCACGCGTCCATCGAGCAGTGCATCGCCGACGCCAAGAACCACGCCGCCCAGAGGGAAGAGAAATCCGAGGCGCGGTGGTCGGCGTTGATGACGAACAGCGCCGTCAAGCTCGACCTACTCCGGACCAACGTCGCCGCGAAGAAGGGGAACACCGACCTGGCATTCCTGATGGGGGCGAACATGTCGACGATGGACGAGCAGGTCAAGGTGTGGTACTTGGCGGAGTGCGGCCTTATCTTGAACCAGATGCCGTCGACGACCGCGCCAACTCCCACGCCGACCCCAACGCCGCCACCAAGCCCGAGTGATGATGCCGCCACAAAGCCCAGCACAGAAGCCACGCCGACGCCGACCAGCCCGAGCACGCCTACGCCCGCCAGTCCGACGCCGGAGGAGCACGCCGCCGTTTGATGCAATTGCCTACGCGTCCTTCCTTTTGAACGCCGAACTTTCGAGTATGATTGATCGCTGAACTGTGGCATGGTGATCGCCGAACTTTGTGGCAGCCGTTGATCGCCGAACTTGTGGCGTTTTTTTTTGGTAGCGGGAAATGTCAAGTTTGAATTTATACGCGTCTTGGGCCGAAACCTGGGGGCGTGGCTGGGAACTGGATCGCCCCCAGGACCAAAAAAGCGCCGACGGCTTGGGCCAAACCACAATCGCCGGGTGCGTTGAGGGGCCGAACGAGTGGAGATGCTCTAAGAGCATCTCCAGCCGGCCCCCCAAGACGCCCCCAGGACCACTTTTTGGGCGCCGGCGATTAAAATTCTTCCCACTCGTCACTCCAAAACCTCAGTTTTCGTCGGATCTGGCCAAAACTAGAGCCGGCGCTCCTAGGCCAAACACAGCCCACCGGGGCAGTCGGGGGAGGAGAGAGAAGGATTTGCATGTCGTTTGGCCCACAGTCAGCCTCCCACTCCCTCTCTCCACCCTTTTTCTCCGGGCCCACCACATGCATGCTCTCTCTTTTTCTTTTCTCCCTCTCTCCCACGCGCGCCTGCTCCTCTCATCCTCGCCGCGTGCCTGCCTCCCCGCTCGCTGCCCCGCGCGTCAGCCGCCTCCCGCCACCGCTCGCCGCCCCGCGCCCCGCTCGAAGAGGTCGCCGACGAGGCCCGAGCAGCCCGGGCCGCCTTGCAGCCAGAGGAGCGCGCGCTGGTGCACCTCCCGCCAGCGGCTGCCGCGCGGCTCCGCCTCGTACAGCCTGCTCGCGTCCCCGCTCTTCGTCGTGGCGCACGCGGCCACCCCGTGCTCTTCGTCCCCTCGGCCGGGTTCCTCCCGTTCGACGGGCCCGACGACGTCGTGCCGTCCCCGACGCTCGACTTCGCCCCGGCCTCAGAGGAGGTCACGTGGGCGCAGTCCAGCACGTCGACGAGCCCGTGTGGGCCCGCGCACCCGTCGCACCACGGTCGGTGCTTGCCCCCACCGGCGTCCACGGCCGGGCCGGGTGACCCGAAGGCAAGGCCGCCGACGCGTCCAGCACAGAGGTCGGGCTCATGGCGTAGGCGTCGCACGGGGCCGTGGACAAGTTGCCGCCGGCTTGGGTTCTGTCGTCGTCGCACGTGGTCGCGTGCTGCTACTCGCCCGCCGACGACGCGTTCTTCGTGTGCAACCCGGCCACCGCGTCCTGGGCGTCCGCCCCGTCCCCGTGCAGCCCGCTAACGGGGCGCGTCGAGGCGGCGAGCAGCGCGTCTCCAGCCCGTGCAGCTCGACGGACGCGGCGTGGTGGAGGCGCGGCGGGCGAAGACCTGCACAGCGGCGAGCGGACGCGGGCTAGGACCTGCAGTAGAAGGTCGTCCGGGGTGCTATACTTCTAGGCGGCTCCTGGGCGTGGCTGTAGGCCGCTCCTGGGCGTGACCGGTGGCTCGACGTCGGCCGCCGGCTGCTGGATGTCTCCTCGAGCTTCTCATCGCCTCCTTCCTCGTCGACGCTTGTGCTCCTCCGCTGGCTGGAGGTCGTTGACGCCGCCGCGGTCAAGATGCTCGACGAAATGCCGCTGCCTCCATGGGAGCCCAACACTGCTCATGGGGGCACAACGAGTGGAAAATTTTGCTCCTGCCTCCCAGGCCAAAATTTTCGCCGGCAGCCCCGCAAGTGGCGAAAAAAAATGCCTCTTCGGGGAGGGGGCAAACGAGTGGAGACGCTCTAAACCCCAGCTAAATAGGCCATTGAGGTCGCGGAGCCCTAGTTTGACCGGAAAGGTTCGTCTGTAGTAGGGTTTGCGCCGGATAGAGAAGGGGAAAGGTGGGACCCATGGCGAGCGACGTGCCCATGACCCCGGAGCTCGAGCAGATCGACGGAGAGATCCAGGACATCTTCCGCGCACTCCAGTGAGTCCCCCTGTATACCTCACCCTCGAGTTACCCTCTCAGTTTCCTTTCTCGCCAAAAAAGAAGAGTTTAATGTTTCAGTTACCCCAATTACTCCCTCCGTTTCTAAATATAAGAATACGGACAATATACAGATGTATATAGACGTATTTTAGAGTGTAATTCACTCATTTTGCTCCGTATGTAGTCCATTTTAAAATCTCTAAAAAGCCTTATATTTAGGAACGGAGGGAGTACTTGCTACCTCGGAGCGGTGCTATCCGCTTACGCGTTAAGGAAAAGACGTGTTTCGGTGGTGGAACTGGAGCTCTGAAAGCTCGTGCAATTGTGACCTCTTTACCTGTTTTGGTTGTCACTACTTACAGTTACTCGCTCATGTGTTATACTGGTATAGCAAAGGAGAGAAATAAGTTAGTGTGGGGAGTTTTGTGATGGAATGATGGATGTAATTTAGTGAGGATTTGATGGCTTATTGCACAATTGTCTAGCTCATGTTGAGCTGTCAACCTGTCTGGGAGTCGTTCATGTGAAATTTACAGCTGCTGTCTAATTTAGACTCGCTGTAGAGATCATCAGTACGGGAGAAACATACTCCCGCTGCTCCATAATAACTGTCGTGGTTTTAGTTCTAACTAAAACCAGCACTTATTATGGAACGGAGGGAGTAATAGATAAGGTATTTGAGCAGAAACCTGAAGTTCTGTACTGGCGACATCAGCATAGTCTCCTTGCTTGTCACCATTTACTATCGATAACTTCATTGTGAACTACGTACAGCTTGCTGGAACAATTCAGACAGGTGTGGTTACCTTGATCACATATCAGAAGTCGGAAATACTTGATTCAGATTTTCATCACAGAGTTGCTCATTATCAATGAAGCAATGATTCAATTCACCGTTCTTATATTATCTTGATGATTAAAATGAATAGAGATTAATACCATTTTTCACATGCAAATTTTGATATATAATGGTCCAACGCATGTGCATTGGATGTTTGAACTTTGGGCAACCTGAGTACCTCTCAAGCCTTTGCTTTTTGGTGTCAATGTTACAATATAGTATTGACCATTGAAACCTAAAAGCACAATTTCAGTAAATGGGGACGGGGCAGGGTTATCTTGATTTTTGCATTCACAAAGTCCTAATTCTAGCTAAGTTTAGTTCCAGCAAAACCGTAATCGGGAATTCTGCCTTTCTAGCTTGAATCCTGAATGACATGCTGCAACTACCAGTGTGCTTATCTTATTTCGATAACTAAATGTAGCAATGTACAAGCTCTCTTGAGGTTAATCTGAGTCTCCTCGATAGTGGAATACAAACACCTATGTAAATTATCAAACTCATGTTCTAAAGCTTTATTGATTTTACTGAAATACTCAAATTAATTTACCTGCCTAGTTAAGTCGTTTATTCACGTGCCCTTTTCTGTATGTGCAGAAATGGGTTCCAAAAGATGGACAAGATTAAAGATTCTAATAGGCAAGCTAAACAATTGGAGGATCTTACAGGGAAGATGAAGGAGTGCAAACGGTATGCCAGGCTGACAGCATTCTTCAGTCTTAAATCTGCTACTGTAAAGTCTTTCTTTTTTACTTTCGTCTTGACAGTCTTACACTGGTGTTAATTTCTCATATATTCATCCTTCAGTTCTTTTATTCTTAGCTTGAAACTTTGGCCGTTAACTGGTTGCGTGGTGCAATACTATCTGATTTGTGTCATTTGATGACAATTTTCCCTTTGCTGGATACAATCATGGATGTGCCATGCTCTATGTAATGCGTAAAGTTCATATTTGTCTTTGCAGCTTGATCAAAGAGTTTGATCGTATTCTGAAAGACAATGAGTCAAAGAACCCTCCTGAAGTCAACAAGCAGCTAAATGACAGAAAACAGTATATGGTCAGTACATCATTTCAGTAGGCTCTTTGTTGTATGCCATTTGCACCCTTCTGTAATCAGTTCTTATTCACTATACAGATCAAAGAGTTGAACTCCTATGTCACCTTGAGGAAGACGTAAGTATACATTTTGTTTTGTGAAATAAGTTGCTGATATGCTTCACGTAATCTTAAGGAGTATTAGTATTATTTATTGAATCCCATCATTGTAACTGTTATGGATGCAACTTGATTGCATTGCGAGGCCCAAGGGGCATATATATATATATTACACAAGACTTGGGGTACAAGGAAAAGAAACATAGCCTAATAAGACTCCTAGACTGTTAGCGACCACACTACACCAGGCCGGCCCAAGAGAGCGAGGAGGCCATGCCACAAGTTCACTGGGCCTCAATGGGTCTCATACATGTTCAGCCCAACTGAACCGTGACTGACTGATATAAGCAGGTGTGGTAGGTGAGTTAGGGTATCCCGGCTAGGATCAGGCATAGGCGGCGGCGAGTGTGTGTGTTCTTCCCTGTATCGAGCGGCGGCGAGTGCGTGTGTTCTTCCCTGTATCGAGCTGTGCTCACGATCCCTCTCTAAGTTGTAACCGAACCAAGTTGTAATCGCCATAGATCAACGAGGAAGAACTAGTGAGTACCTCACACGTGGTATCAGTCGCCATCTCACCCCCCTTCCCCCGCGCTGGAGACGCGCAAGCAAGCCATCGATCGCCAACGACTCCTCGCCACCATGGATCCGGCGCTCAAGGCATATCTCGACAAGATGACGGAGAACCTCACCAAGGCCAACGAGGAGACCCGAGCCGACATCCAGCAACTGGCGGGGCGGATCGACAGCCAATCCGCCCAAGTGGACGTCCTCACCGCATGGAAGCCCGATTTGGAAGCACGCCTCTCCAAGCTCCAGGAGACGGTCGGGGCGCTGCAGATCGTGCGACCGGCCGCAACCGCGGCAACGGCCAGTGGCTCACGGGCGGTTGATCTCTCCGATCTGTCAACGGGCAGCGGTACCCAAGGGCCCGATGGCCACGGCGAGTCTCATCAGCAACGGGGCGGTCCGCCGGCGGATCTCGTTCCACCGGCGGCCTCTCCGGCCAGCGGTACGCTGAATTTTCAACTTCCACTCCAGCATACCTCTCTAGACTCGTCGCTAGTTCCTTGTACTCCTCAAGGCCAACTCGTTGGAGGGCTGGGACAGACTCCTCCATCCATCTCGTTTCCGCAATTTGCAGGGGAGAATCCTAAAATCTGGAAAACCATGTGCGAACAATATTTCACTATGTTTCAAGTTCATCCATCCTATTTCATTCCAATGTCCACCTTGCATTTCACTGGCCCAGCAGCAATTTGGTTGCAATCTGTCCAAAACAAGATCAGTGGCCTCGATTGGGACGGCTTTTGCAACTTACTCTGTTCTCGCTTTGGGCGAGATCGACACCAGCTATTAATTAGACAATTTTATGCTCTCTGTCAGACTAGTTCGGTCTCTGATTACATTGAACAGTTTGAGAATTTGATGAATCATCTTATTTCTTACTCTGACGCTATGCATCCATTGTATTTCTTGACGAGGTTTGTGGAGGGATTGCGGACGGATATCCGTGCCGTGGTTATGGTCCAGCGACCCAAGGATTTGGACACGGCCTGTGCATTGGCCATACTGCAAGAGGAGGTCGCTGATGGGCACAGGGGACAGTGGTACAACCATCAGGAGAGCACAGTTCCATCAGGCCGGCCACAGCAACCAGCCCCAATGCCACTACCACCTCCACCAACAAGAGCACCCGCCATTTCTCCTGCAGCAGAAGATCGGCGGGGGACCGATGCGGCTCGCGCCGGCACGGACATGTCCAAGCTCACTGCTCTTCGCAATTTCCGGAGGGCCAAGGGACTCTGTTTCAAGTGCGGAGAGCGTTGGGGCCACGATCATGTGTGCCCGCCCACCGTCAAACTGCATGTTATCGAAGAGATGCTCAGTTTGTTCAGTTTGGATGTTTTCGAGGAACAGCCAGAGGCGGCTTCAGCAAATCAGGAGCATCCAGAGACGCTGGAGCAAGTTTGGCAGTTATCGATTCAAGCAGTTTCAGGGACTGAAGCTCCAAACTGTTTACAGCTGCACGGGTGGCTCCAGGGACAAGAAGTACTGATGTTGGTTGACTCGGGCAGCTCGGCATCCTTTGTTTCCCAGCATTTACAACCACGGCTGCAGGGGGTTCAAACTATGCCACGCCCGGTGAAGGTGGCCGTCGCAAATGGATCTGAATTGTGGTGCAACAAGGAGGTTCTCGGCTGTTCGTGGTACTCACAAGGCCACGTATTCACAACAAATTTCAGGTTACTGCCGTTGGGGTCTTACGATGTGATTTTGTGCATGGATTGGCTCGAATACCACAGCCCCATGCTCATTGACTGGCCGCGACGCTGCATGCAGATTGAGCACGAAGGGTTCACAGTGGTTTTGCAGGGAGTCACATCGTCAGTACTCAAATGTGATACCCTGAACAGTCTGCAGCTTGCGGGCATGGAGAAGCAGGCTGCTGTGGCTTATGCGGTTCATCTCTGCTATGCCCAGGATTCAGAAACAGTAACCGACATCTCGTGCAAAGAATTGCCACCGGAAATCACACAAGTGTTGTTGGACTATGAAGATGTGTTTACTGAACCTGTCGGACTGCCACCCAAGCGCGCCTGCGATCACAAAATACCTCTGATGCAGGGCGCCCAACCTGTTAATATCCGTGCATACAGGCATAAACCAGAGCTGAAAACAGAAGTGGAACGCCAGATAACAGAAATGCTGAAGGCGGGCATCATTCAGAAGAGCAGCAGCCCATTTTCTTCACCCATCATTCTTGTGAAGAAGAAAGATGGTACCTGGCGCATTTGTGTCGACTACCGGCGTCTCAATGCCATGACAATTATCAGCAAGTTTCCAGTCCCAGTAATAGAAGACATACTGGACGAGCTAGCCGGAGCTCGCTGGTTTTCTACGCTTGATCTGCGATCAGGTTACCATCAGATTCGCCTAGCAGAAGGAGAAGAATTCAAAACGGCGTTTCAAACTCACTCCGGTCATTTTGAATTTAAGGTGGTTCCCTTTGGTTTGGGTGGAGCACCAGCAACATTCTTGGGCGGCATCCAGACCACGCTGCAACCAGTACACCGGGTGTGTGCAATGTCGTTTTTCGACGACATCCTGGTGTTCAGCCGCACACTGGCTCTCCACGTCCAACACTTACGGCAGGTTCTATCCCTCCTGAAGAAAGATCAATGGTATGTGAAGCGATCCAAGTGTGTGTTCGCCCAGCAAGAAATAAAGTACCTCGGCCACACTATCTCCGCACAAGGGGTCTCCACCGACAACAGCAAAGTTCAGCAAGTGGCCAATTGGCCGGTGCCAGAGTGTGTCAAGGATGTCCGGGCTTTCCTCGGACTAGCAGGCTACTATCGTCGTTTCATCAGGCAATTTGGCATGCTCGCCCGACCACTGGCCACTCTGTTACGCAAGAACACACCTTTCCAGTGGACAGCAACCACCCAGGCTGCTTTTGAGGCCCTCAAATCTGCCCTAGTGACAGCTCCCACTCTGGCTCTACCTGATTTCACCAAGCCCTTCGTAATTGAGACGGATGCTTGCGAATACGGAGTCGGCGCTGTGCTTCAACAGGAAGGCCATCCCATTGCATACCTCAGCAAAGCATTGGGTCCCCGCACAAAAGGGCTGTCCACTTACGAAAAAGAATACCTAGCAATTGTCCTGGCTGTTGAGCAATGGCGGCCGTACCTGCAGTTTGGTGAGTTTGTGATCAAAACTGACCAGCGCAGCCTAGTGCATTTGGAAGAACAGCGGCTCCACACTCCTTGGCAACAGAAAGCGTTCACTAAACTCTTGGGACTGCAGTACCGCATCTGCTACCGCAAGGGATCTGAGAATGGCGCCGCAGACGCTCTCTCTAGGCGTCCGGTGTCTGCATCTGAACAGCTCCACGCCATCACTGCGTGCCAACCCGCATGGTTACAGGAGATCGTTAGAGGTTATGACCAAGACCCAAAGACACAACAGCTGGTCACCCAACTTGCCATCGCACCAGTGGTTGGGGGTAAGTTCACCTTGCACAAGGGAATTGTCCGTTTCAATGGCCGGGTCTGGCTGGGCAACAACACGTGCCTCCAACAACAAATTATGCGTGCATTGCATGATAGTGCTGTGGGTGGTCATTCCGGCTTTCCGGCCACATATAGGAGAATCAAGCATCTGTTCGCGTGGCCTGGGATGAAGCAGCATATCAAACAGCATGTCCAGACTTGTCAAATCTGTCAACAAGCCAAACCAGATCGTGCACAATATCCAGGGCTACTCCACCCATTGCCGGTCGCCAAACGTTGTTGGGACTTGGTGTCCATGGATTTCATCGGGGGCTTGCCACCGTCCAGGCAGTTTAACTGCATTTTGGTGGTGGTGGATACCTTCTCTAAGTATGCCCACTTCATACCAATTAAGCACCCCTACACAGCACAAGTGATAGCCCAGCTATACATTGATCACATCTACAAGCTCCACGGCCTGCCTGAAGCTATCATATCCGACAGGGATGCAGTTTTTACCAGCAAAGTTTGGCAAGAGATCTTCAGGTTGCAAGGCGTGGAACTGAAGATGAGTTCATCACACCATCCGCAAACTGACGGACAGACTGAACGCGTCAACCAATGCCTTGAAACATACTTGCGCTGCTTTGTGCACAGCACCCCCGCCAACTGGAGCAGATGGTTACCTTTGGCTGAATTCTGGTACAACTCGACATACCATTCTACCCTCAACAGAACACCGTTCTCGGTGGTTTACGGGCAGGAACCACGACACCTGGGGCTGCTCCCTGACCAAGCAACACCGGTGCCCGAGCTGAATGAATGGCTGGAAGAACGTCGACAAATGCAAGACCTTCTGAGGCAACATCTCGTCCGAGCCAAGCAGATTATGAAAAGTCAGGCAGATAAGAAAAGATCTCACCGGGAATTTCAGATTGGTGACCAGGTTTTCCTCAAATTACAGCCATACATTCAGACATCGGTCGCCCGCCGAGCCAACCACAAGCTCAGCTTCAAGTTCTTTGGACCTTACCCCGTCATCCGACGGGTGAACGAGGTGACGTATGAACTGAAGCTGCCTGAAGGGTCCTCAATTTTCCCAGTCTTCCATGTCTCACAACTTCGCAAGGCTTTAACCCTAGGTGCGAGTGCATCTTCATTCCTTCCGTCGCTTTCTGATGCTGTAAATGTTCCTGTGGAGATATTGGACAAGCGCTGGCGCCGCGGCTCGAACAAGATGCAGGAGCAAGGCCTGATTCGATGGCAAGACAGCCACGCTACACCAGATACCTGGGAGGACCTTGAAGATCTTCGTCGTCGCTTTCCGACTGCTGCGACTTGGGGACAAGTCGTCTCTGAAGAAAGGGGGGGTGTTAGCGACCACACTACACCAGGCCGGCCCAAGAGAGCGAGGAGGCCATGCCACAAGTTCACTGGGCCTCAATGGGTCTCATACATGTTCAGCCCAACTGAACCGTGACTGACTGATATAAGCAGGTGTGGTAGGTGAGTTAGGGTATCCCGGCTAGGATCAGGCATAGGCGGCGGCGAGTGCGTGTGTTCTTCCCTGTATCGAGCTGTGCTCACGATCCCTCTCTAAGTTGTAACCGAACCAAGTTGTAATCGCCATAGATCAACGAGGAAGAACTAGTGAGTACCTCACATAGACCTAATACTAATGCTCCTTAACAGTAACATCTGGAATTTCAACTTGAAAGACTCGCGTTTTCAAGTTTTATTCCTCGTGCAGTGTTCTTCTACCTGTTAGTTCTTCTGCTAACTAACTAAAGATCTCTTGCAGATACCAAAGTAGCCTTGGTAACAACAAGCGGGTTGAACTCTTTGATATGGGTGCTACAAGTAGTGAGCCTGCCGCAGATGACAATATTCAAATGGCATCAGGTTAAATTAACTGAGGCCTTTTAAGCTGTGATTAGTCTCTTGCGAATAATATCGCTAAGTCTATGATTATCATATGCCTTACTGAACGAGTTTTCTCTGCAATGATACCAGCAACTTTCCAAAGTATAAATAAGTTACAATGGGATTAGTTGATTTCCTGACTTTTGCCAATATAACTACATTAGTTCTGACTTTATATTCGTAGGATATGTTCTTTGTTGATGAGTTGATGTGATATATGGAAGTATGGATGTGTGACATTGTGAACTCATGGTTTATTAGAGTTTCTCATAATTTCTGCTGAATATAAACACACGGAATGTCGATAAGGTATCATTTATCTGTTGTGCTCCATTTTATAAGCCAATTTTATCTTAATTTGGTTCATGTCTCCAGTGAAAAAAATAACCGTTTTGCATGAGAATGGGAATCTAGACCTTTATCTTAATTGGCTCCAGATTCGGTATTATAATGAAACAAAGATAATGCTTGAAGTAGAATATTTTCGCTTATTACAAGATTTTACCATTTCATATTATTTTCATCATATATAAAAAGAAGTGTCAGTTTCCAAGCCATATATTTATGTTGGTTCTTATGAAAGGACCCGGCTATGCAGCTATGATGAATCAACAACTCATTGATTCTGGAAGAAACCAAATGCATCAAACAGACGAAGCTATTGCACGTTCAAAAATGGTTGCTTTCTAAACTATATATACTCTTGAACGATTTTCTTTATGGCAATTTTAAAGTTTTTTCTTGTCTAGGTTGTTGCGCAAACTGTCGAAGTTGGATCTCAAACTGCTACAACATTAACACAGCAGGCAAGATTTTCTGGAGTCTAAACAGCAAAAAATTTCCCTTCCATGCTCGTTTCTTGTGGCGTAAATGTGTGTTTAGTAGTTGCATAGCAAAATTATTTTTTCATACCTATTCAGTACTTCGGTATTAAAGCAGATTTTAAAAATCTGTTCTCCACTACAAAAAGCTTGTATGATTTTATTAAAAGAATCAGAGGTAAACATAAATGTATTTGTTATTGCATGATACCCATCCATGATTTATATGAGAAAGCACAGCTTTTTTGGAGTGAAATATACAAAGTTTGGTTGTAGTGCAAACACACCCAGTGGACATCAGAATTCTCGAATTAGGTAGACATAATGTTGTGCTGCTATTAACTGACTGTTTATTCAAGTCTTATATTGTTTTTTAATTTCATTGTAAGGGCTACCTTATGTCAATTATCTAGAGGTGTTACGAAGATTCAGCATATAATTTAACTCCCTTGGTGGTATTGAATGCTTCAACATCTTGTGCCACTGCACAAGAATAATATAGATGTGCATCAGACATCCTAGATATTCCAAAACTTTATCTTATCTACTCTTTATGTTGCCCCGTCCCCCCAAATTCACTATGATGTAACACTACCCTACATTGCATCTAGGTTGTGATTGACTGATTCATATCTCTCACTGCATTCCAGTATCCATAACTTTTCTTGTTTTCCTCATCAGATAAATTTCTAGCATGCATGCACATGATATTGATTTTTGTTTTTGTTTTTGTCCAGAAACATGATAATAATTCTGACAGCACATATTATCCTATACTTTTGCAGACGGAACAAATGAAGAGAATTGGCAATGAGCTTGATTCGGTTCACTTTTCGTTGAAGAAAGCTAGCCAGCTTGTGAAAGAGATTGGCCGGCAGGTTTGTCCCACCTCTCTCTGTGTGCCCATTCGCGCTTGTGCAGCGGTACCTGTACCTGATATTTGGAAACTCTCCTTGTCGCAGGTAGCAACAGACAAATGCATCATGGGGTTGCTTGCTCTGATAGTTTTTGGCGTTATTGCAATTATCGTTGTTAAGGTAAAATTTCTGCTATTTCTGTTTGTCTATTGTATCCAGAGGACATGAAAGATTGCCAGCTGATGACCAAATGGACATGCATTCAGCTACTCCCTCTGTAAACTAATGTATGACGTTTTAGAGACTTGACACAAAATGTCCTATATTAGTTCACAGAGGGAGTATTTGTAAAGAATGAGAACATAGGGGAAAGAAGTCCCCTGTTTTATTCTTATGAAGATGAGTCCTTGAACCACGGGAGAGTTTTTGCATTCAACTACTCCCTCCGTCCGGAACTACTTGTCGCAGAAATGTGTGTATCTAGATGTATTTTTAGTTCTAGATACATCCATTTCTGTGACAAGTAATTTGGGACGGAAAGAGTATCTGTTAATATAGTAATGATAAAGGCTTGGTATCACTCTACTACATTAGGGAGCGATACAAGGTTCATTGGAACTTTTGAGCACACATAGTGATGGTGAACATTGATGCTACTATTTTTTTTTGTTGCTGTTATATCTTATTGCTCTGTTTTTCTAATCCTTATAAACCGAACTGTGAAAGATATTTATTTTTGCCATCCTTCAAGTCATTTTCTGTTAAAAAAATTGCCCACTGAGACTTTCCATACCATCTACTGTTTTTCCTGTGCATAAATTGGAATTGAGTCGGAAGATTTCACCATGTTTGTCCTACCAGATCGTCAACCCGCATAACAAGAACGTCCCAGATATCCCAGGAATGGCTCCACCTGCTCAAAATTTTCAGACTAAGAGGAGATTGTTGTCAGCAAAAGCTTTCAGGGGTCTTTGATGATTGCATGCGGTGGTTTCATGCTGCAGTCCTTTTGTAACAAAGCTGCTGGCAGTGCGCCATGAGATAGGTTGTAACAATTCTTCTGCTCATGTATATTGTTTTCTGTTGTGTGTATATGCACTATGCAACAGAGATGAGGTCTCTTCTACGAGTATGTAGGGATACCCCCTAGCACTTTGAGATTTCAAATGGTAGAAACATAATCAGACGTTTTAGATCAAAGTAGTGATCTAAAACGCGAAAATGCTCTTTAGAGCTCGGGCTCCATGGAGCCCGAGTTTGACTTGATCAAAATTCAAATTTTCATGTTTCAAATTTTTTTGAAAAAAAATACACACATACTTAGAGACATAAAGCATATGTGTGTAAATTTTCAGGACGAAACACCTTAAAATGAGTGCTACACAAAAAGAACAAATCTGAGACTTTTTAGTAGATGCGCTATTCATCCTCAAAGTCCATGAATTTGTCTTTTTTGCACAGATCGCATTTTAGGGCATTTCATCCTCAAATTTTACATACATACACATAACATCCTTGTTTACTTGTATGATTTTTTTCAGATTTTTTTGAAACTGAAAAGTGTGAATTTTGAATTTTTCAAAAAATCCGGTCTTCATGGAGGTTGAGCTCCAAAACGCCCTACTCTCTAAAACGTCTTATATTAGTTTATAGAGTACCACAAAACATGACGAGTTTGCTACGCTGGCAGCTGTATTTAATTGAGGCAACAAGTGTGACTAGGGCTGCCAGCTAGTCGCTTCTGCATGCAGTGCAAAAAACCTCCAAGGCTTCAGCATCAGTGTACGAGAAAAGAAAACACTACAGTGGCGTTTTGGCTCTGGCGTCCAGATGATCTTGGTATACTGGACGTCCAGCTGCTTCTCTAGATCTGAGCCAGGAGCAATTAATGATGATATAAGTTTGCTTAGAAAATCAGGGAAAGCAATTAATCATGATATACGGTGGCTTAGAAAAAGGAAAGCGGCATGTATGTACCCGTAGCAACTCCCCTTGTGAGACCCCGTTAGGGCGGGCGACGGCAGTTTGGCTATGTCGCGATGTGCCATGGTGCAGGATTACTGTACCATGGTACATATCTTTTTGTGGTTCCCGTTTGTACAAATGAAGTGAAGGCGGATTGATACTTGTTGTGCCCCTTTTTGTTTTGGAGATTTTTGTTTTGGAGATTGTTGAAGGAGAACATTTATAATAAAAATAGGTATGAGCATGAGGTCTTAATGCTTACAACTATATATTTGTGTTAGGATCAAATATGATCTTAATTTGTGCGATGAAAGTCACCCATCGAGATGTGCTTGTTACGAACCAAAGTGGGGGATTTATCCAAATTACTTGAGAGTCAGTTGTCCAACTGAAGGCCCCATCCGTCTCGCGGGGTTGCCTCGATAATTAAGATTGCAATAATGCACAAGAGTTTTGGGCGTTTAATGACTACATCTATTGATTACCATACTAAACCTTTGTGTCACTAGTGTTCAGAATAACACTTCACGGTCTCACTGCCCTTAGCCTCTCCGTGGCTCGCTCTCCATGATCCTTGGTACCTGCAGGATGAAGAACACATACGAGGCTCTTGCCTCAACCCATACCTTAGCGAACTACTCACACACGGAGACCAGATCACACGAAGAACACATCATATGACACATCATGAAGGTAGATTGATTGATAATATGTCTTACAATGGATGCCGTGTGTGATACATGATTACAAGTATGATCTAGTGGAGGAAGACCTATGGTGAAGATGGAGATGGTGGCTATGGAGATGGGAAATATCGGCGGCTAGGGTTGATGAAGATGGGATGAAGATGACTCTGTTTTGGCTTCACACATGGTTGTTCTGTTGACATTTCGGCCTCGGCCCCTTTATAAATGTTGTTCAGGTGGACGAGGAGCATCGGTTTCCATGCCATATGTCCGCCCATACGAGTGGTCGCGGTCGCATGAAACGCCGTCTTCTGCTCTGGAATTGCTGGCGCACCCCCTCCTGATTTCTTCTATCTCCTCATCTACTCATTTCCATGTTCTCACCTGATTTCGTCCATATTTAGCCCATTTGCTACAGAAACACAATAAAGAGAGGATTTGTAGAATCCTATGCATTCATTTGTCATTAGTACCAATATCGGAGCGAATATCTCAGTTTTAATGAAATATATCGGTTTAGAGGAGTGTAAAAATATCACTCACCAACTCCCCCGGGCTTAAACTTGATCGTCCTCGAGCAACATAGAGAAAAATCCGAATCATAAGGAACTCAGTTATTTAAACCGAAATAACGAGAAGGTTTTGGTTCACTTATGATCTGTATGCCTAGATAGACCTCCGCTTCTTGACCTGAAAACTTAGCATAGCTGTAGCAGTGATATGGTTATTATGCAAGTGTTAGTGAAGCAAGATAATCAACTCAAAGTTTTTGATCTACTAGATAAAACAACTTTGCAACATCCAATTCTATTCCCTCTAGGTAACACTTGCTTGCCGAGAATGCACGGAAGAGTTTTTGTTTGACGGAGCCATTAAACATAAACTAGGGAGTGAAAGGTCTGTAAAGATAAACGATAATCATGATACTAGAGTGCTCATAAACATACCCACGAATGTCTCATCCTTAAGGCTCTCAAGCACTTTGTTTCAATCATTGTTTGCTGAAAGTTTGGTTGTCACGTGAAGGGATTATGCCAAATAAGTGATCATGCATAGAGTTTCGTTGTGGCTTAATTTTGGGAACTATGGATCTTGATATATGTCTCTTTCGAGCTCTTGTGATCAGTTCTCGGTATTTACCACATACACACACATTCAAGAGAAAGTTGAATAATATTCTTTTGTAGTGTTGCCACCACGTATGGTAACAAACTCATAGCCGAAATCTGAGCCAAAACTCTGATGGATCGTTCATTGGCCAGCGGAGTTCTTAGCATAACATCAAGAAAGGTGACGAAGCCACATTTACACACGTACACGTGCATATAGCAGCAGGGCCATGGCACCAGCGAGAAGCTGAAGCACCATGTAAGAGATACAACACATATTTTTGGCATAATCTCGTTCACCCTTCTACTAAGTTGCTCTAAAAATTTTAATCCACAAGTGCTATCAAGTCTATTAAAATTAACAATATGTGGTTGAGCATTTCTAACATCATCTTCGCTACAATTTTTCTCAACACCCAAGTCTTTGAAGACTTTCTCTTGTGCATGGTTATTCCTAGTTATGATCAATTTCTTTTAAACACAGTCCCACGACAAGTCTCAGTTATCTAGATTAAACAGAACAAAGGCTACAAAATTATTTCAGATACTAGAACAAAACCTTGTTTTAATTATCAAGACTTACTCCCTCTTGCACACATCACACATACTGCTGCTACTCCTCGTGCTACTGCTACTACTACTACATCTACTCTAAGTATTCCAAGTGCAAAAGATGGGAGTCGTAGGACATACCTTCACGATCATGAATGCACACACTTCTCTTCCTTAAGCTTGCATTCCTTGTTGTCCGGTGTAGATCAACTCCTCTGAAGTATAAACAAGAATGCAAACGAACTCCAAGGTGCAAAAGAAAAGAACAAATCAAAGCTTATTCTATTTTTGGTTTTTAAAAAAATAACTTGCAAAGGAAAAATCACAACGGCAAAAAGAAAATCGAAAGCAAATAAAAATCAAA
The DNA here is from genome assembly GCA_011799875.1 of Thinopyrum elongatum. NCBI lineage: Eukaryota > Viridiplantae > Streptophyta > Magnoliopsida > Poales > Poaceae > Thinopyrum > Thinopyrum elongatum. Next base: position 238,948,149 of record CM022300.1, read on the forward strand.
GTGTTGGAACAAACTAACACGAGTGTTTTGAAGGTCGACAAGATGAAGTACAACCTCAGTAGAATTTATTCAAATAATACCGCCACATCTTGATGTGGACGTGGCAGTGACCTCCCCCAAGCTTAAGCTTTTGCAAGCCCAAACAGGCGAGATCATTGTGGTGGTTGGTCACCATCCTTGGCTCCAGTTGGAGAAGTTGGTGTTCATGTAGACAGACGTGCCTCGAAGGGACTCAGCAAGGTTGCTCATATCATTGATAGAGCCCCGGAGACTGTAGAGGTCCGTGTAGGTGGTGTAGGCTTCTTGTTGTGGCTGCTCCTCTTCTTCGTCGGTGGTGATCTTTTCTTCATCTACTTGTTTAGGTTCCGGGCCTTCTTGGTCAAAAGCTGCATCTCCTTCTCGTGGCACATAATGCAATTGTCCATTTTCTATGGAGAAACGGTTAGGCATAGGAGTATGCAACAAGTACCCAACTCCAGGAATTTTAATGCAATGACGACCACGGCTAACTACTACCATTCCATCGCTAGTAAGAGCACGAATGTTAACAAGGTTGTTATCGACAATGGGCCAAGATGATTGTAGTTGAGGCCAAGGGATTTGGCTAACACGACGATCACTCCTCCACACGCGATATCTCCTTGTGCATAATTTGCTTGATGCGCGAGGTGTAGCAAAAGTATTGCCCCTAAGTTGGGCGAATAATCGACATCAAGGTTAGCAGCTTTCCCAAAAATTAGCATATTCTCATCATTCACCTTAGAAACTTCAACTCGTGCCTGGAATGAGTTAGTGATAAGATAATAGAAATAAGGTATAGCAGGACTTTCACTGCAACTGGCTCTTTGTTTAGAGCCATGGTGACTAATCTGATAGAAGGATTGCCTCGGGTGAGGTTTAGTAAAATCATAAACATAGCGGACGTCATCATCATTGTTGGGAAAGCAAAAGTGAGCACACTACTCATCAAGAGTGATGTTGAAGTCTTGGTCCAAGAGAGGAAAAGTAATCCGCTCTTCCTCATATGCATTTGGCACAAGCCCAACATTATGCGAGAGGGTACTAAGAAACTCAAGCCTCATGCGTTCATATGTCTCACATCCCTGATAAACAAAATGATGCAACCCGACATTATCACAAAGTAAATTGAAATAATTAGTAATACCTAGCTTGGTGAGTGTGGACGCGCAAGCCCATTTGGTGGTCTTCATCTTCCATGCATGAAGCTTTTGGTATTTCTTTCTCGCTTCACGGTTGGTGAAGATGATCCCCTGCATGAAAACTTGTTGTTGTTGTGCGGCATTCTTGGATGAACCCGGTGCATCACCACGAATGGTGCGGGTGGACCTCCTCGTGAAGATCTACAAAGTAATTTTTCAGTTCAATACAATGAAACAATAGTGATCCTTTAGTAGTCACAACTTCATACTCCTCTAAAAAATCAACGAATCCAAGCCAAACTAAAAAAAAATATGCATACCCTAAACATGGCAATGCTAGACATGTAGAACATGGATTCGCGAAAAATAAGTTGGGGATCGGAGGAGAAACATACCATAGATCGATCACATGGAAGGATTTGAACTGAAATCGAACGAGCAGGGAGATCGGGCTATGCTAGGGTTTGGAGAGGTTTGGAGGAAGAAGAAGAAGAAAGGAAAGAGATGGGGGCGAAATACCTTTTTCCTCGGGTTGATTATGGCAGCCAAAGATCCATACGACCGGCCATACGACCGGCAGTGCTCGCATGGAGGGCCACCGTTCACTCGCTACAAACTTTGCTCTATTTTGTGGCGATTCACTTGTCACGTATAACCGTTATTCGTCATGGAAAATGTCCTGGTGACATTTTTCGGTCGTCACCCCCACTGTCACCGAAGCTCCGTCATGAAAAATAAAATCTTGACGGTACCACTTCCACCATCACACAAGATCGCATCTTAGGTGACGAACCCAAAATCGTCTCCGAAACTATCTTCAGTAATAATCAGATTTGACCGGTCAAAGATCCTGACATGTGGGCCCATGGGATGCTGACGTCGTTGTTTACATGTGGGCCCGGAAGCTGGTGATGACATGTATTTTCGTCACTATTACCATCACAGTTTATTCATTGTTACAACTGCCAACGAAATTTAAATTTAAATTTGAATTTTAAAATTAGTAAAATTTCAAATATGAGAATGAAATTACTTTCGTTAACACTAAAATCAGACATGGTTAACAAAATTTTGATAATGATCAGCCAACTGAGGAAGTATCACACACGACATAAAAGGAAACCGACATAGTACCACACGTTACAAAATATAATAAGGGATGACCATAAGTTTCAAGATGAAGAAGACCACCATCAAGGTAGCGACGCGGTGTTGTCAAAGCCCCCCAATGTGGGCTGCAACAGGCTAATGTCGTAGCCCCTAGAAGTAGGCTGCGACATGCTATTGTCAGAGCCACCATGCATCCTTAAGCAAAAAAAAGAAAAGAAAAGCTCCCTCCAATTGTGATTGCTTCTTTTCCATGGTAGCAATTTTCTCCTCTTGTGCCTTCTTAATAGCTGCAGTTTCATTGAGCTGCTTTGTTTTCATCTCTTCGATTTCTTGTTGTTGTGCTGCCATTCTTGCATTCAGCTCTTATTGATACATATCAGCTGCTGATCTCGCAGCTAGCTCCTGAGTGGCAAGCCTCTCTTCAAGCTCTCTCATGCGTTCATGAGGGGTTGACTTTTGCCTGGAGGAAAATGACTCTCATGCTTGCAAGGAATGTGCTATGCTTGGAAACGCCTGATACGTCTCCGTCGTATCTATTTTTCCAAAAACTTTTGCTCTTGTTTGGACTCTGATTTGCATGATTTGAATGAAACTAACCCAGATTGGCGCTGCTTTCAGCAGAACTACCATGGTGTTGTTTTTGTATAGAAATAGAAGTTCTTGGAATTGGACGAAACTTTTTGGAGATTTTTTATAGAATATATAAAAAATACTAGAGCCAAGACCCAGAGGAGGGGAGCCACCAGGGCGCGGCCACCCCCCTGGGCGTGCTCTGCTGCCTCGTGGGGCCCACGTGGCTCCGCTGACCCTCATGTTCTACGATACGGAGCCACCGCCACCGAGAAAAAATAAAGGAGGAAGTTTCATCGCGTTTTACGATACGGAGCCACCGCCACCTCATGTTCTTCATCGGGAGGCTAGATCTGGAGTCCGTTCGGGGCTCCGGAGAGGGGGATTCGTCGCCATCGTCATCATCAACCATCCTCCATCACCAATTTCATGATGCTCACCACCGGGTTTGAGTAATTCCTTTGTAGGCTTACTGGACGGTGATGGGTTGGATGGGATTTATCATGTAATCAAGTTAGTTCTGTTAGGGCTTGATCCCTAGTATCCACTATATTCTGAGATTGATGTTGCTATGACTTTGCTATGCTTAATGCTTGTCACTAGGGCCTGAGTGCCTTGATTTCAGATCTAAACCCTTTATGTTTTCACCAATATATTTGTGTTCTTGATCCTATCTTGCAAGTTATATGCACCTATTACGTGTTATGATCCGCATACCCCAAGGTGACAATAATTGGGATTCTTTCCAGTGATTACCGTAGTTTGAGGAGTTCATGTATTCACTATGTGTTAATGCTTTGTTCCAGTTATCTATTAAAAGGAGGCCTTAATATCCTTTAGTTTCCTTATGGACCCCGCTGCCACGGGAGGGTAGGACAAAAGATGTCATGCAAGTTCTTATCATAAGCACATATGACTATACACAAAATACATGCCTACATTATATTGATGAATTAGAGCTAGTTCTGTGTCGCCTTAGGTTATAACTGTTACATGATGAATGTTATCCAACATAGTCACCCATCCAATGCCTACGAGCTTTTTACATATTGCTTTTGCTAAGTTACTACTATTGTTGCTACTGTCACAATTGCTACAAAACTATTATTGCTACTACTGTTACCGGTACTGTTGCTATCAAATTATCATACTACTGTGCTACTGATCACTCTGTTGCAGATATTTAGTCTCCAGGTGTGGTTGAATTGACAACTCAACTGCTAATACTTGCAAATATTCTTTGGCTGCCCTTGTGTCGAATCAATAAATTTGGGTTGAATACTCTACCCTCGAAAACTGTTGCGATCCCCTATACTTGTGGGTTATCAAGTCCTTTTTCTGGCGCCGTTGCCGGGGAGCATAGCTCTATTTGCTGAGTCACTTGGGATTTATATCTGTTGATCACTATGAAGAATCTTAAGGATGATAGAACCAAGATCGTTCGAGGGGAGGTAAGGAACTGTTATCTAGCTCTGCACTTGATTCACCTTCTGTTTTGAGTAAGCTTGCGACACCACCACCTGCTATTAATTCTGATATGTCTCAGGTAATTGATGATGCTACTTCTGCTATGAATGATGCTATTGATGATGCTAGTACTTTGCATGATGATACTGTGCCACTAGGTGAATTTCTTGATGAACAACTTGCTAAAGCTAAAGAATTTGAGAATGCTGAAACTGATGAAATTACTGAAACTGAAAATTATGAAACACCCATTCGACCTAGCTCTCCTAGATATGAATTGCCTAAGATACCTGAGGGTTACGTTATGGATGGAGAAATAGCTAGGGATTTTCTTGCTTGTAATGATAGAGATGATCTTAAGAAATTACTATGTAAGCTGAAAGAAAAATCTCTGAATGCTAGAATAAAATATGATCCTAAGTTTGCTACTTCACCTATCTTTGTTACTGATAAGGATTATGAATTCTCTGTCGATCCAGAGTTAATTACTTTGGTTGAATCTGATCCTTTCCATGGTTATGAAACTGAAACAGTTGTGGCACATCTTACTAAATTAAATGATATAGCCACCCTATTTGCTCATGAGGATTTTTTTCGCTTTTACTATATCCTCAAGTTATTTCCTTTCTCGTTAAAGGGTGATGCTAAGATATGGTTTAATACTCTTGCTCTTGGTTGTGTGCGTAGTCCCCAGGATATGATATATTATTTCTCTGAAAAATATTTTTCTGCTCATAAGAAACAAGCTGCCTTACAGAAAATATTTAACTTTGTGCAAATTGAAGAAGAGAGTCTCCCTCAATCTTGGGGGAGGCTTCTACAATTGCTTAATGCTTTGCCTGATCATCCTCTTAAGAAAAATGAAATACTTGATATCTTCTATAATGGACTAACCGATGCTTCAAGGGACTACCTAGATAGTTGTGCTGGTTGTGTTTTCAGGGAACAAACTGTTGAACAAGCTGAAGAATTATTGAATAATATATTGAAGAATGATAATGATTGGACACTTCCTGAACCACCACCTAAACCAACTCCGAAGAAGAGGGGTATTCTATTTCTCAGTCCTGAAGATATGCAAGAGGCAAGGAAGTCTATGAAAGAAAAAGGTATTAAAGCTAAAGATGTTAAGAATTTACCACCTATTGAAGAAATATATGGTCTTGACACACCGACACAGGTGATAGAGGTAAATTCTCTTATAAAGTTTGATGAAGGTGATGTTTCTTATAATAAACCTGCTAGTCAATGCCTGTATGAATTTGACAATTACATTATTAAGCAAGATCATTTCAATGCGTATGTTATGAAACAATTGAAACGTAATGCATACATCATAGATCGCTTGAGTGACTTGTTGTTTAGAATGAAGGAAATATGCCCTAGAGGCAATAATAAAGTTGTTATTTTATATTTCCTTATTCATGGTAAAGGTTTATTATTCATGCTAGAATTGTATTGATTGGAAACTTAAATACATGTGTGAATACATAAACAAAATACAGTGTCCCTAGTGAGCCTCTACTAGACTAGCTCGTTGATCAAAGATGGTTAAGGTTTCCTAACCATAGACATGTGTTGTAATTTGATAACGGGATCACATCATTAGGAGAATGATGTGATGGACAAGACCCATCCGTTTGCTTAGCATAATGATCGTTCAGTTTTATTGCTATTGCTTTCTTCATGTCAAATACATATTCCTTCGACTATGAGATTATGCAACTCCCGGATATCGGAGGAATGCCTTATGTGCTATCAAACGTCACAACATAACTGGGTGATTATAAAGATGCTCTACAGGTATCTCCGAAGGTGTTTGTTGAGTTGGCATAGATCGAGATTAGGATTTGTCACTCCGAGTATCGGAGAAGTATCTCTGGGCCCTCTCGGTAATACACATCATAAGCTTGCAAGCAAATGACTAAGGAGTTAGTCACGAGGTGATGTATTATGGAACGAGTAAAGAGACTTGCCGGTAACGAGATTGAACTAGGTATGAAGATACCGACGATCGAATCTCGGGCAAGTAACATACCGATGGACAAAGGGAATTACGTATGTTGTCATAAAGGTTCGACCGATAAAGATCTTCATAGAATATGTAGGAGCCAATATGGGCATCTAGGTTCCGCTATTGGTTATTGACCGGAGAGGTGTCTCGGTCATGTCTACATAGTTCTCGAACCCGTAGGGTCCACACGCTTAACTTCGATGACGATATAGTATTATATGAGTTATGTGATTTGGTGACCGAATGTTGTTCGGAGTCCCGGATGAGATCACGGACATGACGAGGAGTCTCGAAATGGTCGAGAGGTAAAGATTGATATATAGGACAATGGTATTCGGACACCGGAATTGTTCCGGAGGGTACCGGGTACTTATCGGGTCACCGGAAAGGAGTTTCGGGCACCCCCAGCAAAGATATGGGCCTTATGGGCCAGGAGAGGGAACACACCAGCCCAAAAGGGGCTAGTGCGCCCCCTATAGAGGCCGGCCTATGAGGAGAAGAAGGAAAGAGGGGAGGGAAAGGAAAGTGTGGAGTAGGACTCCCCCTTCCTTCCCTCTCCCCCCTCTTTCCTTCCCCCTCCGACAAACATGGCAGGGGGGCGCGACCAAGGGCAGGAGCCCAAGTAGGATTCAAACCTACTTGGGGAACCCCTTGGCCTCTCCCCTCTCCCTCCCACCTATATATATGAGGAAGGGGGGCGCCTAGCACACCCCAGACAATTGCCTAGCCGTGTGCGGCGCCTCCCTCCACCGTTTACACCCCTGATCATATTTTCGTAGTGCTTAGGCGAAGCCCTGCGGAGATCACTTCACCATCACCGTCACCACGCCGTCGTGCTGACAGAACTCATCTACTACCTCGACGTCTTGCTGGATCAAGAAGGCGAGGGACGTCACCGAGCTGAACGTGTGCAGAACGCGGAGGTGACGTGCGTTCGGTACTTGATCGGTTGAAGCGTGAAGAAGTTCGACTACATCAACCGCGTTGTGAAACGCTTCCTCTTACGGTCTATGAGGGTACATAGACACACTCTCCCCCTCGTTGCTATGCATCTCCATGGATAGATCATTGCGTGTGCGTAGAATTTTTTTTGTTTTCGATGCAACGATTCCCAACATAGAATTCCTAATGATGTCAAAGGTGTAGGTAAACATGCTTCCATGGTCCAAACCCAACTAGAACAAGTTGCTAAATCTCAAAGTGATTTTCTCAATGAAATGATTAATAATATGAAGGATCATGCTATTAGAGTTTTGACTAGAGGAGGTAGAATGACTCAGGAGCCACTTTATCCTAAAGGTCACCCTAAAAGAATTGAACAAGACTCTCAAAGAATTAATGTTGATGCACCTAGTCCATCTAAAAATATAAAGAAAAAGAAAAATGATAGGACTTTGCATACTTCTAGTGAACCCGAGGTAGAAAAACCTTCGGAAGATAGTAATGATGTTTTCTGATGCTGAAACACAATCTGGTAATGAACATTCACTTTGTGATAATGATAATGACAATGATGATGCTCATGTAGATGCTCAACCAGATAATGATGTCGAAATAGGACCTGCTATTGATCTTGATAACCCACCTCCTAAAAAGAAATGTTATGATAAAAGAGACTTCGTTGCTAGAAAACATGGTAAAGAAAGAGAACCACGGGTTCAGAAACCCATGCCCTTTCCTCCTAAACCATCCAAGAATAAGGATGAGGAAGAATTTGAACGCTTTGCTGGAATGCTTAGGCCAGTCTTTTTGCGTACTCGTTTGACTGATATTTTGAAAATGGCCCCATATACTAAATATATGACAGATATTGTCACTAATAAAAGAAAAATACCTGAAGCTAAACTCTTCGCTCCCCACAGAGGTAATCCAGCTCATTGTTTCGCATGTGGACAATCTGAGTACCATGCCGCTCGCCGCGTGCTCGTCGGGGTTTTACCGTTTACTCAAAGCCCTCAGGCCGGAGCTTTTTAAGCCAGCTCCCTGCTTGCTGATGCCGCCTAATCTTCAGAAATAGTGTGTCACGCAGCATAACGATCGTAGGGTGGCGAGCATCAACCCCCTCGACTGCGATCCGATCCCCGTCACCCTCAACTACATTAACGGTATGTACTAGGTCGGCATGAACACGTCTTGGATGGTGCTCGTCGACGGTCGTGGCAGCTGGATGCTCGTGGAGGTCTACACCCGGCGATTGATCCCCCTTCCTTCGATTAACACTGCACTGCTTTGGCACCATGACCCAGAATACTCAGAATCTTACAGTAGCCAACATGATACCAAGTTTGATTTGCTCAAGGTTGTAATCTGCCAAGTGCCCACAAGATCTGTGAATTATAAAGACTTCAGGCTAATTGCGTTCTTCAAGCGCGGTCTCGCCTATCTGACAGATCACTGCGGTAAGTGGATAAATCTGCACGTCCATCGCAGGATCATACATCCTCCATGGTTCTCTGATGCCATTGAACACAAGGGCTTCATTTACGCTGTGGACTCCTTCTATGGCTGGACGTATTGCTGGCCTACTCCAATCATCGCTACAAACGGCTGTTACAGCAGTATGTTACTTTCCTATGGTATCATGATGGCTTGCTTATATTACTGTCAACATTTACTGAAAAAATATTCATGCTCATAACATGTTGTTCTTAAGATTGACTATAGTACGAGCCCTTTTTTATTTGACTCCAACTTGATATGATGTTGTAGGCCGCCTGAAGTCCCTACCCATCCTAATCCCAGAACCTTTCAAAGAAAAGCGACATGGCAGTTGCAGGTGGTTCCTGGCTCTATCAGACGATGGATCGTTCGCACGTACCAGACGTGTTATTTCGCGGAATACAATCACAGTCACTGCAAGGTCTTTGAGCAGGATCCCAGCTTCTCTGGGCCTTCAGGATTTTTTGACTGGATGCCGGTAAGTAGCCTTGGTACACGCTCTTTGTTTCTCGGACTGAATTATCCGATTAAACAGGAGATAACCTACGGCAAGGATCATGATGGTAGCGCGGTTTCGTTCATTAGGCAAAACTGTGTGTACACAACGTACCATGCGTCTCTCCATGCACCATACCCTGATATGTGCCGCCACACTCTGCAGCCCAAAGTAGGAGAGAGGGTCGCAAGTATCAGACTTCGACCTGCTGGCTGGAGTTTCCCCCGTCAGGCACCCATCTGGTTCAAGCCGTCAGCCAATCTCCACAGCTTAATAAATAGTAACATCTAACTGAGCCAGTTAGTTAGATGCGTACACTTGGTGTGGTAGGATCTTTATTTAGTTTGATGCATACACTTGTTCTTTTTTGGTAGCCCTTTTGAAATGTTGGCTGATGTTTGCACTACTGCAGGTTGGTCCAAATGCGACAGTCCAATCAGAGACCCTTCAACGAAACTATGTGCGATGCATTAATCACAAACGGTGATGTAGTAAAACCGTAAAAATATATACAAAACGTTTGCGATGGCAGTGACATCAAACACGGTTCAGATTAGAGTTCCGTGTGCGATGAGTGGCAAATGGTTAAACCAGCAGAACTGTTTGCAATGAGGCAGAACAACAGAAACGGGCAGCCAGATGAGGGTGTGTGCGATATACGGCATACAGTTCACTAGGATGAACTGTGTGCGATTAGGCAACACAATAGAAACGGTCAGCCAGATCAAGGTGTGTGCGATGGAGGGCATACAGTTCACTTGGATGAACTATTTGCGATGAGCCAAGACAACAGAAACAGTTCAACTGAACAAGATGTGTGTGATACGTGGCAAATAGGTCCGTAATAAGAAATGTGTGCGAAGACCAATAGTAACACAGACGATTGCTGCTAATGAGCCGTGTGATTTGCTCTGTCTACAAAAGAATAACGTATATATATATATATATATACATATACATATATATATATATATATACATATATATATATATATAACTGAAATAAACATCCAATTACATAAGTGACTATACAGATCATTCGCACACACCTCAATAAACAATTGCATGCATTCCAAACTAGGAGAAACGATCGTCTAGTCATCTACTCCTTGTGACGCTCCCGCCACTACTCTGTGGCTCGATCCCTCGTCTGGGGCAGGAAGAAGACAGTTCCTCATGTCAACAATCCGCCTGTACATCTCGTAGCTTGTGTACGCGTCCTTGGCCACGTACTTGACATGTTGTTCATCCAGTCTCTGATGCCAGACATTGTACCAAGCGTTCTTGTCCTTCTTGCTCTCATCCTTCATCTTCATGTGGTAGGGGTCGATGATGGCCGAGGCGAGGTCAACCAGGGAGTTATGTTTGTTGTTGTCACTGCCCCAGACCTTGTAGTGGTCCTGGATGTTGACAAGATTCTGGCATTTCAAGCCCGAAACCTTGAGGGTTTTTAGATCGTTGGTGGTGTCCACCGTAGCGAAACTGTAGTCGGAGCTGTTGATAAACCTGGAGAAACGGTCGCAAGGCCTGGTGGCCAGGTGGTAGTGGTAGACGAGGACGTCATGTCGCATGCACAATTGGGCGACGGTAACCTTCTGATCGTGCCCGGCACGGCTGCTGGTGAACTCGAGGTCGAAGCCGACTACTTGGTACTTGTCCTCAGCAAGCAACTGCTCCATAGTTTGGATGGAGCTCTCCACCGAGACCGACTCGTTCATGTACACCACCGAGAGGGCCTTCCCCCTCACGTGGGTGTCCACTACGTGATGCGTGGTGAACTGACCCCGTTGTCGTCGTCGGCTGCTGGGAGCGCCATTGGAGCCACGGGGAGCGCCATTGGAACCGCTGGATGTCCTTCCTGTATGTGTCGTCGTGGGTGTGCTTACTGTGTTGTGTGGCGCGAGAGATGAAGGTAAATGGACACAGGAATAAATGGGGGCCGGGCGGCCTGGATTCTCGGCGCGTCCGCATGGCAGTTTTTGTAGCGGGTAACTGCATCGTGGCGCCGCGCCCGGCGCAACCGCATGCATAATGGCAGCATGAACGTACATGATCGTGCGCCGGCCCCAAACACTGGCAGCGCACGTGGAGGGACGAGGGCAGAGCGCCCAGAGGGACGCGAGAGCAGAGCGCGCGCGGCGGGACGCGAGTAGAGCGCGCCGCAGCCGCCTCAACCGTGAGTAACCACACGCATAGAGCAGTTGAACACGCAGGGAATGATCGTCTACAAGCCGACCGACAGTTGCGTCGCTGCGTAGAGAGCGGCCGTGTGCTACTACCTCCGTCTTGGTCTATTAGTCCCCTTTATATTCAGTGCCATATTTTGACCTTAAATTTAACCAACAAAATGTTAATGCATGTTATAAAAATTATATAATTGGAAACTATGTTCAAATACGAATCCAACGATATAAGGCTGACAGCTGGGTCCATGGCCGCACGCAAGGAAGTGCCTCCTTGTTACGCGCAAAATAATGATTCCTCCACCTGACAGCTCGGACCCACCGGAAGGGCCTCTGTATTTCGCGAAAAAAATGTTCCCCCTGACAGCTGGGACCTACCGGCTTTATCTTCGCACGGAAGGAACTGCCTTATTACCCCCTGACAGCTGGGACCCACCAGGTTGAAGCGAAGGTAGTGTTATCTGTCTGGCCGCGAACGTGTACGTACATAGCGGTCGATCGGTCTCTCTGCAGCGACGTACCGTCGCCGAGTAAGGAGCGGCACGTGTTGAAGTAGAGGCGCCGACGTAGCATGTCACACATTCCCGTCTATATCGTGTACATGTATGTAGAGCCACGCTGCAAGATAGTAAATATGGCTACGTACGTACATACGGGCGGGGTCTCTAACGCGTACATCGATGTCGTCCTGTTCATCGGGAGCCAACCGGCTTAGACGGAACAGCCGAAACGGGGTCTGGCGTACCGCAAAATGAAGGAAAACGGCCTTCTGTTCGACCGCGTACGGTCGAAACGGGGTCCTATTCACCGGGAAGGGTCTGGCCTACTGCAGAACGGAGGAATCTGACTTGTGTTCGAGCTCCTACGGTCGAAACGGGGTGTTGTTGATCGGGAGGGGTGTGGCGTACCGCAAAACGGAGGAAACGGAGTTGTGTTGGGGCGCCTACGGTCGAAACGGGGTCCTGTTCATCAGGAGGGGTGCGGCGTACCGCAAAATGAAACTCCACGAGCTATTGTTCATCCACCGTCTACTGCCTCGCTCCAGCCTCCACGGGCTACTGTTCATCCACCATCGACTTCCTCCAGCCTCCACGGGCTACTGTTCATCCAGCCTCCACTGGCTACTATTCAACCAGCCCTCCATGGGGTCCTGTTCATCCACCCCCAACCGACTCGGGTGTGTGGCGGCCTCCTCGATCGGTGTCCTGTTCATCCAGCGGCAACGACCTCTACTACCACGGGGTCCTGTTCATCCAACCCCCACCGGTAACTGTTCATCCAACCCCCAACTACGGTCACTGATCATCAAGAGGCAGCTGGTTCGATCGGCTTTAGTTAGCAGCAGTAGCGAAGGAATCACTCGGGTTTAGTTAACAGCCAAGGGATCGATCGCTCGGGTTCAGTAACGTAGCTTGTGCAATCGCTCGAGTTCAGTAAGCGAACGCCTCGCTCGGGTTCAGTTAGAGCCCAATGGCTCACACACACGCGCGTACGTGTATGAGAGAAACGCACAAACCTCCGTGCATCACTCGGCCCCGACCACCCACCGTAACCGGGAACTCCCCGAAATTTTCCTCGCCCTCGCTTCTACCACGATTTTTTTCCATCATGGACAGCCCACAGAATGTCATGCAGGTGTGTCCCCAGCCCGCCCAGGATGAAAAGCCCATTTTCTGTCATGATTTTTTGTCATAGAAGTAGGATCCCACCACATCTATGATGATACGTGCTTTTGTCACAATTATCGTCATAGAAGTGTCATAAGAATGACAGAAAAAAATTCGTTCGGCCCAAAATGTCACGGATGTGTCTTCTTTTTGTAGTGTATGCTATTATTATGGTTGTGTTTTTGTGTTTAAATTAGTGTTTGTGCCAAGTAAAGCCTTTAGGATGATTTGGATGATAGTTGCTTTGATTCTGTGAAAAAACTGAAACTTTTGCGTCAAGTAGAAGAATTATAAAAACTTTCTGGAATGTGAAAAAATTATGAATTTTCTACAAATAATTGATATACAAATTGCCTACGTTTTCCTAAATTTTCAAAAAAATTGGAGTTACATAATTATAGTCAATATTCAGATTACTACAAACTGTTCTATTTTTGACAGATTCTGTTTTTTATGCATTGTTTTGCTTGTTTTGATGGAACTATGGATTGTATCGGGGGGTCTAAGCCATGGAGAAGTTATAATACAGTATGTATAATTCAAAAATAAAATATGAATGGGTTTGCAATAGTACCTAAAGTAGTGATTTGTTTTATTAAACTAAGGGATCTCACGAAGGTTTTGTTAAGTTTTGTGTGATTGAAGTTTTAAAGTTTTGGGTGAGATCACGATGGATGAAGGAATAAGGAGTGGCAAGAGCCTAAGCTTGGGGATGCCTGAGGCACCCCATGGTAATATTCAAGGACTCCCAAGCAACTAAGCTTGGGGATGCCCCGGAAGGCATCCCCTCTTTCTTCTGCCGACCATCGGTAATTTTACTTGGAGCTATATTTTTATTCGTCACATGATATGAGTTTTGCTTGGAGCGTCTTGTATTATATGAGTCTTTTCTTTGTTTGCTTTTTATTTTTTCGCAATCATCTTTGCTGGACACACCTATTTGAGAGGGGCACACATTTTTCGTGATTTGTTAGAATACTATGTGCTTCACTTATATCTTTTGAGCTAGGCAGTTGCTCTAGTGCTTCACTTATATATTTTTGAGCATGGCGGTGATTATATTTTGAATAAATAGATGAACTCTCATGCTTCACTTATATCTTTTTGAGAGTTGATAATAGTAATGGTAATTTGCACAAGATATGAATTTGGTCCCAATGTGATGAATATTCAAGAAGGATATAATAAAAAGTTTCATGTAGATCATTGGATATGATAAGTTTGATTCCTTGCAATAGTTTTGTGATATGGAGATGATAATACGTGAGTTATGCTAGTGAGTAATTGTGCTTTAGTAAGAATATTGGTGTTAAGGTTTGTGATTCCATATGCATGCACATAAAGTCAATAGTTATGCAACGAAGTTACATCCTGCTTATGGTGCATTATTCAGTGTTAGTTATGTTCAATGCATGTTTATGACCGTTTTTGTTTTTTGGTTGGTCGCTTCTCAATCTATTTGCTAGCCTTCATTTGTACTATGCAGAAATACTGCTTGTGCATCCAATCCTTGAACCCAAAGTTGTGCCAAATGAGTCCACCATACCTACCTATAAGTGGTATTTACGTGCCGTTCCAAGTAAATTTGCATGTGCCAACTCTAATTATTAAAAAAAACGTTTTGTGTTCCCGTACGGCTCGTGAAGCGGCAGGGGGTGGCCAATATTTTCCATGCTAGGCGGTTTATTCTAACGATGAGTGTTTATTAACTTGTCATTGCACGAGAAAGTGGCAAGGTAATAGGGATGCCCAGTCCCGAAATGAAAATAAATAAATAATAACAATAATAATAAATTCCTTGGAAAGTGTTGGTATGGAAGGCACCCGTGGATACGGTAAGCCATGGATTGTCAAAGAATGGTGGAAAGGAAATAAACTTTATTTTCTGTTTGGGAACCGCCTATAATGTGTCTAGCATGGGAGATATTGGGAATTCTCGGTCGTTTTCGTTGACAGGAAAAGCATGCCTCTCAAAATAATTTTATCTCTCTATTTTAAACTTTAAGCTCTGGCACCTCTCCAAATCTCTGCATCCCTCTTCGAAGGGCCATCTATTTTACTTTTATGCAATTTTTATTTTTATATGAGTCTCCATCTTCTCTTATAAAGCACAAATTGGAGAGCACTATTGTCATACTTGTGCATCGGGTGTAGCTAATATTGAGTGTGTTTCATGAATGGATCAATGACTGAGCATAATGGGCTAGGGATAACTTTCTTTAGCATTGATATTTTGAAAGACATGATTGCTTGTTGGTATACTTGAGTATTTATGTTTTCATGTCAAACTATAGACTATTGCTTTTAATCACTCAAGTCCAAATATCCATGCCACAAAAGAAAAGACTATATGATGAATACGATAGGTAGCATTCGACATAAAAAATTCTCTTTTTATCATTTACCTACTCGAGGACGAGCAGGAATTAAGCTTGGGATGCTTGATACATCTCCAACGTATCTATAATTTTTTATTGTTCCATACTATTATAGTATCAATCTTGGAAGTTTTATATACATTTACAAGCAATTATATATCATTTTTTGGGACTAGCCTATTAACTTAGTGCCCAGTGGGAGTTGCTATCTTTTGCCTGTTTTTGGCTTTTCAGAATATCAGTACCAAACGAAGTCCAAATGCGACGAAACTTTTTGGAGATTTTTTTCTGGACATAAGAGACCCTGGACGCTTCGGGAGAGGATGAGAAGATGGAGCTGTTGGTGCAATAATTTGCCTCCTTATGTTTTGGAGCTTGTTGACATAAACAATATGGGACATATGTGTTTGCTAGTGCACACAGAGTAACAGGTCCCTGGAATCAAGAGGAGTTTGATTCAAACGACGAAGATAATCCCCTGAGCTGTAGTGAAGGTTATCACCGAAGATGATGAGAACAAGAGTGACCCCTCAAAAATTGCTGACGTGAAGCAATTGGTTCGGTGCTTGTCCGAGGGAAGTGACTGTGACCGAGGAGTTTGAAGACGAAGTGAAAACATAGCATTAATTTCATTATTTCTCTTCTCTTTATTGAGTCACAGGACCACCGTACTATTAAGAGGGGTGTAGCGTTCAATACTTTGATTCTCCGATGCTAAACCCAAATCCTATGATAGTTGCGAGAGAAATCTCTTTGTCTTCCGAGCAAATACTTGCCAGCAAGAGACTATGATCTTCTTCGCTGCGAGAGATTTGTCTCTGACCGAGGAGTTTGCTCTACTTGTTCCTCAAGTAATGTTACCATTTCTCTTTGAAATCTGACCGTTGAGAACGTGTCGGTTGGCCATTGGCTGGACCGAGTGTCCAAAATGGTCATTTCCCACCAGCGAAGGCTGCGGCTATAAATAGCCACCCCGCACTGGCTTTGCCCGGTGGCTGCTCCATTTGATTCTGTGAAGATTGTTGAGCAACCCCACTCTCCGAGTGATTTGAGTTTAAAACCCACCAAGAGAAAACCCCTAGAGCCGAAAAATTAGATAGTGGTTCAGCATCACTCGAATCTAAGTCTAGTACGCTTCGCCTATTACTCTTGAGAGCTGCAAACTCTCTAGATGGTTAGGTGTCAATTTCTTCAGAGACCAAGAGTAATTGTGGTTCTCAAAGAAGAAGTCTGTAAAGGTTTGCAGATCGCCTCAAGTATCTACCATGAGTGATCGGCATTGGTTGACGAACCAATTGTCAAGGAGAATGGGGCGAAGAGAGTTTATCTTCTGTGTTAAATCACAACCCCTCCAACCAGACGTAGTCCTTGTGCAGAAGGATGAACTGGTCTACCAAATTCCTTGTTGCCATCGAGCATCATTGGTTAACTCTGTCCCTCCTATTTACATTCGGTTTGTTTCAATTATGTGATTTGTCTCGATGCATGCCATTAGTATACATTCGCTAGTTTATGTTCGCTCACTGTAAACTGTTTTTCTTTCGCTCCGCTGCTGGGTTCCGAGAGTTATGATATTTCTGAAGAAATTTTAAAACTCCCATTCACCCCCCCTTTGGTAGACATACTTCGTTCCTACAATTGGTATTAGAGCAAGGTACTCCTTGACTCTGCTCATTTTGGTCTAACCACCTCGGAGTTTAAGTATGTCTTCAGTGAGCTACAAGTCGCATCTCAAGATTCCCATCTTCGATGGGACGGACTATCCCTTCTGGAAAGAGAAGATGAAGATCTGTCTCCGAGCTATTGATGATGATATGTGGAACGTGGTGCAGTTTGGATTCACGATTGAAGTGCCTCAAGCCCCCACTGACCTCGAGAAGAAACTCATTCAGATGGACGCTCAAGCTAAAGATGAAATTGGTGGCCATCTCACTCGTGCTCAATTTCTTCGCTATCGTCAGTGTGAAACTGCGAAGGATTCGTGAGACATTCTCGAGAAGATAAATCAGGGCGTTTCAACTCAGAAAGAAGCTCGCATTGATACTCTTCGAGCAAAGTTCAATCAGTTCAAGCGGATTGGAAATGAGAGCTGTCAGCAAACGTTCGATCGTCTGAGTGACATCGCCAATGAGCTGCAAGGTCTCAGCGCCAAAGACATCACTGACCATGAAGTTGTGAAGAAACTGCTCCGATCACTTTACAGTTCATTCGACACACTAGTTCTGATGATTAGGGAACGAGCTGATTTCAAAGTTCTCGACTCCGCTGATATCATGGAAAGGCTAAACACCCACGAGGAATAAGAAGAAGAGAAGAGAGATCTCTATGTTTCAAGTCATCGCAAAAGCCATGCTCTCAAGGCTGTGGATGATTCTTCCTCTGAAGGAAACGCCGAAGAAGATTCTGATGACCCAGAAAGGATCAGCAAAGATGTCGCATTGATCATGAAAAGATTCCAACGCCTTCACAGGAAGAACCGGTTCCAGAAGAAAGGATCCAGCAACTCTGGCGGTTCAAAATATTCACCAAAACCCACTGGAGATTACACCTGCTTCAAGTGCAAAAAGCCAGGACATTTCATCTCGGACTGTCCTCTCTGGGAAGCTAAAATCCGTGCCAGTGGAAGATATGATTCAGGAACTATCGAGGCAAAAGCTAGAGGAAGAACTACGATTCTGATGATGAGAAGAAAACAAAGTTCTTCAAGAAGAAGGACAGCTCCACCTCCAAGTCTTCATCAAGATCTTCCTCAAGGAACCCTTCCAAGTCCTCCTCCAACCGCAAGAATACCTCTCGCAAGGCCAAGGCATACATCGGCAAGGAGATGGATTCCGATGAAGAAGAGTCATCTGACTCCGAAGAAGTTGATGAGTCCGATGAAGATTCTGATTCCGGCATGGCTGGCATAGCATGTGCTTCCACCCCTGCATCAAACTTCTTCGACAACCATTCAAGCGACGATGATTCTCCTGCCTACTGCTTCATGGCCAAAGCTTCGAAAGAAAAGGTATCCTCCAAACACCACAAGGTTCACACCAGTGATCAATATTCTTCGGATGAGGATGACCATGCTAAACTGATCAAAATTGCTAATATACAACAGAACTCTCTTGAGAAAATTGAGAAAACCCTCAGGAAATCTGAAGGGTTGTTGGTTGAGGAGATGGAGAAAAATCAGTTGTTGACAGAAGAGCATTCCACTCTCATGTCACGAATGGAAGAACTATCAAATCGTCATGATTTTCTCTCGGCCGACCATGAGAGATTGACCTATGATTACCTGAAAAGGAAACAGGAACTCGAGTCACTGAGAGAGGCTCATGAGGATTTGATCAGAGAAAATTCTCTTCTCACCCAACAACTCAAAGAGAAACCTGAAGTGTTTGTTCCACCTTACTTAAAATGCCTTGAATGCTTAATGCTGAATCAAATGCTGAATCTTCTGTGAATGCTAACCCCTCTGTCGAGGAAAATGATTCTGTGTCTGATGAGAATGCTAGGATGAAGGATCTTATTCAGACAGGAATGTTCAAATCTCTCAAAGGGCATCAAACCCTATGTGATGTTCTGAAGAAATCCATTCTTCACAAAAATCCCAGGAAAGAAGGTATCAGTTTCAAAAGGAAACTAAATGAGAATGACACCTACTGGGAACCTGATCAATATCCTCGCACTGTGTGGTTGCCTGCCAAGAGCAAAATGCTCAATCCAGCTTTGCTTTCGGGATATGACTCTCCTATCCCTGAATACTCTTATGATGATTCTTTGGACAACTATAAGCTGTTCAAAAACCAACGTAGTGAGGTTGTTGCTCGCTATGTTGGACCTAATAGCAGAAATGGCCCCCCAAAGAAAGCTATTTGGGTACCCAGGAAAACTATCAATGCATTGCCTATTCTTACGATTATGCTCACACTGCTTCGAGTAACAATTATGGTTATCGAAAGAAATCATATCCTGCTCGCTCATTTGTTTCGAAGCCACCTGCAAAGATATGGGTGGTTAAGAAAGCCTAATTCTTATACATGACTATGTCTCCGGGTGTACCGAATGGATAGTGGATAGTGGATGCACTAGTCATATGACCGGAGACAAGTCGTTGCTTGTCGACCCTAACTTAACTGCTTCATCTATGAAGTATATCACTTTTGGCGACAACAACAAAGGAAAGGTAATTGGGTTAGGTAAAATTGCTATATCCAGAGACAAGTCTATTGATGATGTTTTACTTGTTCAGTCTCTTGGATTCAATCTCATGTCAGTTGGCAAGCTTTGTGATCTAGGCATGCTAGTTCTATTCTCCATATCCAAATGCATTGTCTTTATGGCCTTTGATAATTCCTTCGTCTTTGAGGGAAATAGAAAAGGTGTGTCGGTGTACTAAGTATTGGGCCACTAGTACCCCTTACTTGTGCACGGGTAGTTGTAGCCGTCCTCGCGGCAAGGCTTGCCGGGATCAGCTCGAGGTCGATTTAAGTCATCAAGGAAATCATCAAGTCAGAGATCTAAGAATCAACAAATAAGCAAAGCTGGTAATCGAAGGCCAGCCTCCCCGGCAAGATCCTTGCCGGGATGGCCCGTGGAGCCCGGCAAGCCTCGACGCCCGACAAGGCTTGGTTCCCAGCAAAGCTCAGCGCCCGGCAAGCCCTGGCGCCCGGCAAGTATTGGTGCCCGGCAAGGATCGGTGCCTGGCGAGATTCTGCCACTATGCCACCGCTCCGGCATAGCGACAAAGCCTGACATTCTAGGTCCTTCTCTGGATGCGTGGCAATGCGCCAGTGGAGGAGAGCTTAAGCGGTGCTGATGGGATGGCCCCTTTTTCCATCCCCAAGAAAGTAAGGACACCTAAACGGACACCTCACGGTGCATTAAATGCGTTTGTCCTAATTCGTCAGGGGTTAGGTATGATACCCTGTAGCTACTTTATACCTCAATGTATGTACATTTTGCCACTGTGGAGACCCCTTTGAGCATATAAAAGGAGGCCCAAGGCAACTGCTACAGAGGAGGAGAACTTCTGGCCCATTCTACATGCGTAGCTGCTCTTTGAACGTACTGTTCATTGCGAGCGCTCCTGAAGGCTGGGCTCAAGAACATCAATAAGAACACAAAGCAGGAGTAGGGTTTTACGCTGATCAGCGGCCCGAACCTGGGTAAAAACTTCCCGCGTCGATCACTGGTTCTGCTCTTTGCGTATACCTCTCCCCCCGCCGAATCGTAAAGGGATCTCTCGGGATCCCATAGGTGTCGTACGCCGACATCTTTGGCGCGCCAGGTAGGGGGATTGAAGGTTGCGTGAACCTGATCTGGTGGTAGACGTCCTAGTTCCTTCATCATCTTCATCGTCATGCCGCCCAAGAAGAAGAACGCTGCGACAGCACAACCGTCCGGATCTGCTTTGCCTGCGCCTTCGCAGACAGGCGATGGTGTGGGTGCAGAAGGAAGAGTACTGGAACCCCCGCGGCGTTCTGGTGACCCAAGCCAAGCGAGCGGTATCGTTCGCAGTGGCAGTGGTAACTTGCGCGCCGCTGGATCTAGAGATGGCGTTGTGTTGCCTACGGGTGGCACAACAAACTCTAGAGATCGAAGAGCGCCCGCTGGAGCTCCCGCGCCGGCGCGAGCCTCGCAACCTGTCCAGGTCGTGCGAGATGAGCGACATCATGGCGCTGGTGGTTCAGGGCGTCCTCACGAAAAGGTTTCTGTGCATAGATCCCAAGATGCGCGGGACCAGCATGCACACCGAGCTGCCGGCGAAGGTGGCGCGCGGTCGCGTGACCGTGGCGGTGCTCCTTCTAACTTAGTTAGGAGTTAGAGCACCTCACGCACCTCGCACCTGTCGCCGCCACCTACGCCAGCGGAAGCCTTGGCACGTGCACAGCTGCTCCTCGATTTTCCTCCCGCCCCGGAGAAGATGGAGGAGTGGCGAGCTACTATCCAGAGCCTTATCGGCTTCGCTAACAAGGATGGACCGCAAGAGGCAGGGCCCTCTCAGCGGAGGCCCATCGATCCGACGCGAGCCGGTGCAGAGAAAACCGGAGGTGGTGCAACTACGGTGCACTCTCCTCCGCGGCGTTAGTAGCGGCCGATGACTCAGCAAGTCGACCGCCATGAAAAAGTTTCCACGGCGTCGTCCGATCCACGGATGCGCCGTGATCAGCGTCTGGTTCTCCAGGAACGAGGCAAGGAGGACGCTCGAACAACCATCGAGCGGCGACGGGAAGCACGCTATCAGTCTGATAAGCGCGCGGGGCCGGTTGTCGACGAGCCCGCGCCAGGGAACGTAGGAGACTTGCCATACGAGGTAGGACCTCCAGCGTTTACCCGTGAGCTGCGGCAAGTCCAGTGGCCCAATTCCCGAACCTTTAAGCCAGAGGTTCCGGAGAAGTATGACGGGAAGACCCATCCCTCGGAGTTCCTGAGCATCTACACCATTGCAGTGCAGGCTGCCGGGGGCCGAGATGACAAGATACTTGCCAACTACTTCCCGTTGGTGCTCAAACCCAACGTCAGGTCGTGGTTGATGCATCTGCCGGAGGATTCTATTTCTTCCTGGTCGGATCTGTGCCATCAGTTTGTTGGCGCCTTTGTTGGAGGCCACCAAGCTCCTGGCCAAGAAAGTGATTTGCACATCATCCCTCAGAAGGAGGGCGAGTCCCTGCGCAAGTTTATGTAGAGATTCAGCCGGGTGCAATACAATATTCCTGGCGTTCATCCTGCCGCTGTCATTAGCGCGTTCCATCAGAACGTGCGTAACCGCAGGATGCGGGAAGAGCTGACAATGAACAAAGTCAGGAGTATCGCCGAGCTTTACACTTTGGCCGACAAGTGCGCTCGAGCTGAGGAGGGGAGGAAACTCCCCGGTGAGGCTGTTGGTGCGACAGGCGACTCAGAAGAAGAAGATGCCGCGACTCCGTCAAGGAAAGGCCGGCGGCGGAATAGGAAGCGTGGAGGCAAGGCCGTGCTTGCCGTCGAGGAATCCGGCAACCCTGGCGCCGCCAAGAAGGCCAAGGTTGGCGACCCCGGCAAGGATCTTGCCGGGTGCCCTTCCTGTCAGGCCTTGGCGGCTGCCGACAAGTCAGAGAACTCCGGCAAGCAGTACTGCAAGATCCATCGCACTAAGGGCCACGATCTCCAGGACTGCCGGCAAGTTGAGCAGCTTGCCGAAAAGCAGAAGGCCGAATACGAGAGGCGAGACAAGGAGAAGGCCCAAGATGGTGCTGAGGGGTCCGGCAAGAAACGCGGTGGCCGAGGGGGTCGCCGCGGCAAGGCCAAACAGCAGAAGGATCGGCCCGCTCGGGGCCGAGATAAAGAAGAAGATGATGAAGAAGATGACGAAACCAGTGAGCAGGAATTCCAGAAGGCTACGAAGGCTATGTGCATTGATGGGGGTGCCTCGCTGCATTCTTCCCACCGCCAACTTAAACAGTGGATGCGGGAGGTTAATGCGGCAGAGCCATCCCCCGATGCATGTAGGCCTCTGAAGTGGTCCAGCACGCCTATCATCTTCGACGCCGAGGATCACCCTGATCGCACAACTGCGGTCGGGTGTTTGCCATTGTTGGTTTCCCCGACAATTCGCAACCTCAAGGTGACGAAGATGTTAGTTGACGGCGGGGCCGGCCTAAACTTAATCTCACCAGACGTGCTCACAAAGCTTCAGATTCCCGACGAAGACCTCGAGGAAACGGGTACGTTTCAAGGGGTCAATCCGGGAAGAACCCAGCCTAGGGGCAAGATCACGCTGCCGGTAACATTTGGCAGCGAGCTTAACTTCAGGACCGAAAAGGTGGTGTTTGATGTCGCCAAGATCCCCATGTCATACAATGGGATCCTTGGTCGGCCAGCGCTGGCTAAGTTTATGGCGGCATCACACTACGCATACAACATCTTGAAGATGCCTGGGCCGTTGAGCGTCATCACTATCCATTCCGATAAGAAGGATGCGCTCATCTGTGCCGACCAACTTTACCGGGAAGCAGTTGCAGCACCTGCCATCAAGGCATCTGCTCCTGCCGCTGGAACTCCCGGGGGGAAGAAGAAGACCGGCAGGAACCTTGGCGCGAACTCCGGCAAGCGCACCTCCTCGGAGTGCTGCGCTTTCGTCGAGGACTCACCAGAGAGTTCCACCGGCAAGAACAAGAAGTCCAAGGCTGCCCCGCTGGAAACCAAGAAGGTGCCTGCCAAGGAGGACGGAACGGGGGGAACTTTCACCATAAGTTCCACCCTAGATGACAAATAGGAAAGCGCGCTCGTTGCTTTCCTGCGGGCGAATGTCGACGTGTTTGCATGGCAACCGTCTGACATCCCCGGTGTTCCCAGGAAAGTAATTGAGCACCACCTTGCTGTCTGTCCTCATGCGCGGCCCGTCAAGCAAACGGTGAGGAAACAGGCTTTGGAGCGGCAAGAGTTCATTACCGAAGAAATTAAGAAGCTGGAGGCGGCAGGACTGGTCAAAGGAGTGCTTCATCCAACCTGGTTGGCCAATCCGGTTGTAGTGCGGAAAGCGAACGGGAAATGGAGGCTTTGTATCGATTATACAGATATCAATAAAGCTTGTCCAAAAGATCCTTTTCCCTTGCCGCGCATCAACCAGATTGTGGATGCCACCGCTGGTTGTGATCTCCTGTCCTTCCTTGATGCCTATTCAGGGTATCATCAGATTTTTATGGCAAAGGAAGATGAAGAGAAGACCGCCTTTATCACCCCATGTGGTACGTATTGTTTTATACGAATGCCTTTCGGGTTGAAAAGTGCTGGTTCAACATTTGCCAGAGCAATCCAGATTGGTTTTGAGCCACAACTCCATAGAAATATGGAGGCGTATATGGATGATATAGTGGTCAAAACTAAGGATAAAGCAACGCTCATTCAAGACTTAGAAGAAACATTTGCAAACTTGCGCAAGATCAACTTGAAGCTCAATCCTGAGAAGTGCGTGTTCGGTGTTCCTTCCGGCAAGCTCCTTGGATTCTTTGTATCTTGCCGGGGAATCAAAGCGAACCCCGACAAGATCAAAGCCATTGAGCAAATTGAAGCGCCGAGACGCGTCAAGAATGTGCGTCGTCTTGCCGGCTGTGTCGCTGCTCTAAGCAGGTTTATTTCCAAATCTGCTGAGCGCGCCCTGCCCTTCTTCAAAATTTTGAAGAAGGCAGGTCCAATGAAATGGACTCCGGAAGCGGAGGCTGCACTGCAAGATTTGAAGAAATACCTTTCTTCTCCGCTGACGCTAGTCGCACCTAAACCAAAAGAGCCGTTGCTGCTGTATCTGGCGACGACAAATCAAGTGGTTAGTGCTGCGCTGCTGGCGCAGAGGGAAGCTGATGAGGAGGCAACATCAGCGGCAGGACCGCCAGATGACGTGGCAAGATCTTCCCCGGCAAGGGTTGATCCCGGCAAGACAGGATCTGCGCAAACAGAAGAGCCCGTGCAGAAGAAAAAGGTGGTGCAGCGCCCAGTTTATTTTGTTAGCTCCCTCTTACAAGGGGCTAGGTCAAGATATTCTGGTGTGCAGAAATTGCTTTTCGGCCTCCTTATGGCCTCAAGAAAGCT
The DNA here is from genome assembly GCA_011799875.1 of Thinopyrum elongatum. Classification (NCBI taxonomy): domain Eukaryota; kingdom Viridiplantae; phylum Streptophyta; class Magnoliopsida; order Poales; family Poaceae; genus Thinopyrum; species Thinopyrum elongatum. The sequence continues at coordinate 238,973,181 of CM022300.1, forward strand.
GCGCCATTATTTTCAAGCACATGAGATCACCGTCGTCACTCGCTTTCCATTGCAACGGATTTTGCAAAATCCGGAGGCAACCGGCAGGATCATGGAGTGGGCGTTGGAGCTGTCCAGCTTTGGTCTTAAGTTTGAAAGTACTTCCACAATTCAGAGCAGGGCCTTGGCGGAGTTCATTGCAGAATGGACCCCGACGGCAGACGAAGAAGTTCAAGAAACAAGTCTCCCCGGCAAAGAAATCGATCAGCAATGGGTTATGTACTTTGACGGGGCTTTTTCGCTGCAAGGCGCCGGTGCTGGCGTGCTGCTTGTCGCACCCACCGGAGAGCACCTCAAGTATGTAGTTCAAATGCACTTTCCCCGGGAGAGCTCAACCAACAACACTGCAGAGTTCGAAGGTTTGCTTGCCGGTCTTAGGATCACGGCAGGCCTTGGTATCAAAAAGCTCATTATCAAAGGTGATTCACAGCTTGTCGTCAGGCAGGTTAACAAGAGCTATCAAAGTCCATTGATGCAAGCCTACGTAGATGAAGTGAGGAAATTGGAAGAGCGCTTTGACGGTCTCCAAATGGAGCATGTCCCTCGTGCCGAGAACAGCGTTGCTGACGACCTGTCAAAGCGTGCTGCCCTCAAGTTGCCTGTGGAACCAGGAACTTTTGTGCTCCAATTGACTCAACCATCCATGGCGCCATCGATGCGGCAAGAAAAGAGAAGAAAGTTGAACTCTGGCCAGTACTTCCCGGCAGAGCTCCCCGGAGCCGCCGGCAAGGAAGTTGCCAGGATTGACACGCCTGCCGGGGAACAACAGGCTCCGGCAGGGCCTCAGGCCCTTGCTGTCGAGACAAATGTTCCCCCGGCGGACGAGATGCCTTTAGTCCTAGTTGTCGAGCCTCAGGCTCCAGCGTGGGCGCAGTACATTGTCCATTTCCTTCAGACAGGTGAACTCCCTGAGGAACAAGAAGAAGCGGAGAGAGTAGCTAGTCGGTCTGTTATGTACAAGTTCGTCGATGACGTCCTGTACAGAAAGAGACCAAACGGTGTGAAATTGAAGTGCATTCCTCGGGAGGATGGACTAGAGCTGTTGGCAGAGATACATGGGGGCATGTGTGGTTCTCACATAGGGTCAAGAGCGCTTGCCGGGAAAGCATTCCGGCAAGGTTTCTTTTGGCCCACCGCCCTCCAGGATGCGACTGCACTAGTAACCAGGTGTGAAGCGTGCCAGTTTCATTCGAAGAAATTACATCAGCCAGCTCAAGCTCTTCAAACAATCCCTCTCTCCTGGCCATTTTCGGTCTGGGGGCTCGACATACTGGGCCCCTTCCCCCGTGCTGCCGGGGGCTTTGAGTACTTGTACGTTGCTATCGATAAGTTCACAAAGTGGCCGGAGGTGGAAGCAGTGAGGAAGGTGACAGCGCAGTCGGCTGTCAAGTTCTTTAAAGGAATTGTTTGCCGTTTCGGTGTGCCTAACAGGATCATCACCGACAACGGCACGCAGTTCACAAGTCGCACCTTCATGCAGTACGTCCAAGACCTTGGCGGCAAGATTTGTTTTGCCTCTATTGCTCACCCGAGAAGCAACGGCCAAGCGGAGAGGGCCAATGCTGAAGTGCTGCGCGGTCTCAGGACCAGAACTTTTGACAAGCTGAAAAAGTGCAGAAGACGCTGGATTGATGAGTTGCCGGCGGTTCTTTGGTCAATTAGAACGACACCAAATCGAGCCACCGGCCAGACGCCCTTCGCTCTGGTCTACGGAGCGGAAGCAGTTCTCCCCACGGAACTCATATACGGATCTCCTCGAGTGCTCGCTTATGATGAGCTCGAGCAAGAGCAACTGCGGCAAGATAACGCTGTGCTCCTTGAGGAGAATCGTCTTCAGGCTGCTGTGCGAGCTGCACGCTACCAGCAAGCTTTGCGCCGCTATCATAGCCGCAAAGTTCATGCCCGAAGCCTTGAGGAAGGCGACCTTGTTCTTCGACGGATTCAGTCTGCCAAGAATTCAAACAAGTTGACGCCAAAGTGGGAAGTCCCTTATCGGGTAGTACGAGTCACCAGGCCTGGCGCTGTCCGCCTGGAGACCGAGGATGGCGTTCCAGTGAGTAATTCCTGGAATATCGAACATCTTCGCAAGTTCTATCCGTAAGGCGTGGTTGCCGGGGGCTCCTGGCAACCACCTTTTTGTACAAGTCTTGCCGGCAAGGCATGTGATCCTTTGTACAAAGCCAGGCGCAGACCCTGAGCACAGATGAATAAAATTAAGTGTTATACATTTCCTTATTGATTCTCATGTTCACATTCATATATGCATGTTTGTCTAAGATGATGTATAACACCTGATCCCGGTAAGTTCTAACGAACCGCCAAGGTTTCATCTCTTTATTTTCTCTTCTTTCTTTTTCTTAAAGACAGAAGAATTCCTCGCGTGCACATTTGCCGGGGGGGGAAGGGAGACATGAATACCAGTTGGTGACGTTCGGAATCGTATGCTTGCCGGAGGAAGGACAAAGACAGAAAGCTAAGTCCTAAAAACTCAGAGCAAGTTTTTCTTTCATTACCAAGTTGCTTCCTTAGACGATTCCGATTCTTGTATGGAAAATCTGCACGCAAAGGAACCCTTGTTGTAATCAGTTGCGCCCTTATTTTGTTTCGAGTCCGCTCAACGATTTAAGTGGCTGCACTGAGAACGCCAAGGAGTCTTGCCGGCTGCTGCGCCTCCGGCAGGCTGCTGAAGTCCCGCACCCAGCGCTCGCGGCAGGTTGCGCGCCGGCAAGTTTTTCAGTAAGCGTAGGATGAACTCCATACATAAAGGAATCAGACAAGGAAAGTAGCTAGCATGAGCCTAAACATAGTTAAATTAAATTACATTAATGAGTTGCCGCAGTCCTAACTTGAGACTTAACTGTCTTTTACATGAGATGATGGCGGCAAGAATAAAAGGGAAGCACTCAATCCCTACGCTGGCCTTCGATCCTTTTGATGGAGTCCACCTTCTCAAGGATCGGCGCGATGCACTTCTCAAGCACCTCAACATTTGCATCCTTTGGCAGGTGGCCGAGTGCGCTGGAGAGGTCGATGCCGGGATTGCTGTGCACCACCTTGAGGAGCACCTTGCGAAGGACGGCCCGGCAAAGCTGGCGAGTCTCGTTCGCCAGTTGGGTCGCCCGGCTGGACTGGAGCGCCCTCAACGTGTTGATGATGCTTTCAAAGAACATCGTCAATCTCGCGCTTGGGGATATTCTTTCCTCGGAAGAATATCTGAAGTTCGACAAGCCCATGGTTGACAGTTCTGCGGTAAGCTTCTCCGCGGCAGCGATGAGACGACCAGTCCAGATCTCCACTCCCTTCTCGTACTCGTTCTGGGCAGCGGCGGCGCTCTTGAGCAGGTTCCTCTCTCCTTGGAGATCTTTGAGTAGAGCCTTCTCATGGGCCCTGCCGGCCTCGAGATATTTCTGCAGCGTGGTCAGCTTCAACTCCAGAACCGCAATATCATCAGCCGCGGAGGAGAGCTGCTTGGTCTTGTCGGACAGGGCGACTTGCATCTCCGCCAAGGAGTGGAGGGTTTTTTCCCTGTCCCCCTTGAGCGTCGAGAGCTCCTTGCCGTGCTCATCAAGATCTGTCTCCAGCCTCTTTACTTTGTCGCTCAACTCGTTCTTGGCGGCCTCTGCAGCTTCGGCAGCATCGACGGCCTCCTTGAGCTTGCCGGCGTGACTTGCGGTTAGAGCTTCGAGCGCCTCCTTGTGCTTTTGCTCCAGCTCCTGGGTCCGCCGCGCGACAAGATTTTCAATGTCTTCATCCTTGCTGCGAAGCTTGGCGGCGAGCGCCTGCTCACGAGCAGTGAGATCTTCCTCATGAGCATCAAGAGCAACGCGGCGCCCCGTCAGGAGGGCATCTTCGGCAGCAATCCTTTGAACAGCTTCATCATGCGCCTTCTCCATGTCTGATTGCTTCAAGAGGATCTCATTCCACTGCTGGCTCACTTGTTCCCGGCCGGCAACCAACTCTTGGAGGGCCTCGGTGTGCCAGATCTGCATTTGTGCGACGCGCCTTTGGAAATCTGCTTCGGCCGCCTCAACAACTGCCATTCTGGAGTCCGCTTTGTCTTTCCGGGCGCGATGGAGAGCCTGGAGTTTGCGGAAGTTCTCGCCCATGGCCTGAAGGAGCTGATCCTCTTCAGATTTGCCGCTGCTAGTGCTGGGATTGTCGACAACTTCAAGCCCGACAGCAGCGATGATTTCTTCAAAAACTTCTCCTTCGGCTGGTGCCCCAGCGCTTGCCGTCCCCGGCAAGTTGATGAACAGGTTCTCGCCAACCTTGAGGTACTTGCTGGATGAGGGGCCTTCAGATGCTGATGGCTGGTCTTCAGTGACCGCCTCACCAGTAACAGGGGGCTCTGTGGCCGGTGTAGCGCCTGGCGCTCCTGTGGCAGGAATGCTATCAGTGCGGTCCTCAGCCTCCCTGTCGCCCCCTTCAGTAGGTTCTTCGGCGGTTTCCTCTTGTGCTGTCTTGGCGGCCTCCCCGTCAAGAGCACCACCAGCCTCGACAACGTCATCCTTGGTGGCCTCGCTGGCAGCGATCCTGTCCGCTTCGGCGGCAGCATCCCTGGCGGTCTCCTCGATCACAACGTTGACATCCATGTGTTCCATCACAGGGAACTCTGAAGGGCGAAGGAGGAAAACAGAATAAGATCAAGGTTGAAGTTTGAAGTGATCAAAGATAAAGAAGTAAGGGGAAAAGAATAACTAGCACTCTGAGGCGATCGAGTACCTGCGTCGGGCTGTCGAGAGGTAGCTTCGCCTCTCCCGGCAACTCCGGTTGCCGGGGATGGGTTGCCGGAGTCCGTGCTTGTCGGCTCCTCCTCAATCCGGACAGGCTCGTCGGCAGGATCTCTTGCCGGAGATGTGCTTGTGGGCGGAGCGGTCGATGAAGGAGGCACAATGGGGCAATCTTCTCCTTGTTGCCGTTCTTCTCCTGCGAACCCGAAGATATCAGCGACAAGAATGGAAACCTCGGCACCCGCCAGCGGAAGAAGAACAATGAACTTACGCTGGGGGCTGTGCTGGGGCTGCGCTGGGGGCTGCGTTGAGGACTAGACTTCGGGCTCACAATGACGGTCTCTGGCACGCTAGTGGAGCCTGCCGGGGGCTCGTCGCCCGTAGAAGTCCTTGACCTCTTCGCCATCCTCTCCAGCAAGGTTTCTGTGTCACTGCAGAAACAATACAAGTAAGTCAGTAAGACTGAGGCAGATTGCAAGGTGGAAGTTGTGACAGGTACTCACTCTTCTTCCTCTCGCTCCGGACTGAAGCCGGAGATGTCGAAGTCGACCTCCGTTGCGGCGTCTGAGTAGGGAGGCGGAGGAGGGGTCCTGGGCCGCTTGGCTGTGGCAGGCGCCGGGGCAGCTTCTGGCACGGTTGTACGAGACCCTCCTGCCGCTCCGGCGGTGGCCGCTGGTGTGGGTCTCGCGCGCCGCGCGGGCTGTTGACGGCCCCCCTGCCGCGGTCCGGTCTTGCCGGCCACTTTCTTGCCGAGGGATTCGCCGCTCGATGTAGGCTGGCTTGCCGGGATGCCCGATGCGGCTTTCCGAAGGACACGCTTTGTCTTCTTCGGGGGCGAGGGCTCTTCTCGCGTCTCCTCTTCGGCTGTGTCGTCGCCGGATGAGCTTTCAGCGACTGCGCCGCCTTCTTCCCCGGCAACCTTGCTCTCCTCGGCAGGTTTTGCCTCCACCACCACCTCTGCATCGCTGGCTTCCCACTCTGTGAAGCCAACGCTGCCGGCCTCGGCAACAAGATTCGCTTCCTCCACTCTGGTAGCAATGTATGCTACCTCCTGATCTGTGGTGGCGCGAATAAGATCTGACTCTTGCCGGACAGGCTTCTCCGTCAGATTGTCGAAGAATTTCTGCGCTTCTTCCTCGCTTGGCTCGACCCAGGTCGGGTCAAGGCCGTGGGCGTTGAACATCGGCAAGAAGGCAATGATCGACCCCAGTGCAGAGTTGTTGCACAAGGGGACGATCCTTGCCGGCAGCCGGTGCTTGTCTTCGCGCTGGAATAACTTTTGGCGGAGAGCGCCAAGCTGCATAACAGTCAAGTTGTTGTTCAGCCCGGGGCGCAGCCTCATGACATCCGCTGCGTTCTTATACTCCTAGGCTGGCCTCCCCCTATTCTGCAGAGGGGCGATGCGGCGGCGGAGGAAGTCGAAGCCGATCATCTCCATTGTCAGCCCAGCAGCCTTCAAGCGGAGGATCCTGGTAGTGGCGATTGTGAGCTTCTCGTCTTTTGCGGCGAGATCGCCCCAATCCTTGCCGCGGACCACCTTCTGTCGCCGGGGATGGCAAAAAGGATGAGGATCTGCTTCCTGGATCCAGCACCATTCGGCCCGCCACTCGTCCCACTTTTCGCGGTAAACTCCATCTGGATATATCTCTTTGTTCCAGGCCCTTGGAATCCAAGCGATAGATCCAGAGAGAGCCTCTCCTTTTTGGATTCGAGGATAGAAATAGTGGCGGAAAAGAGCAGAATTGGGGATCACGCCGGCAAATTTTTCACAAAGATGGGCAAAGATCGACATGCAAAATACGGCATTCGGCGTGAAATCAAGAAGGCGGAAGCCGTATGTATACATGATGTCGTTGAAGAAATCGGAAAAAGGTGGACAGAGCCCGCAATAAAAGTACGCAGTGAAGAAGGGGTATCTGTCCGATCCGCCTTTGGAATTAGCACCTGGGATTACGCGTGTGGCGGGGTGAGCTTGTGTTCCCTTTGCCCACATGCATTGGTATCGCCCCTTCAAGGTTTCGGCGTCGAGCGTCGGAGGGAAGACGACGAGCCTCTTCCGCATCTTCACCAGCTCGCTTTCCGGGACTTCAGCCTTCGGCTCCTTGTCCGTGCCCTTGCCTTTGCTAGCCTTGGGCGGCATGGCGACCGTGGAGATGGAAGCCGGAGGACGGAATGAGCGCGGGAGCGGCGAGCAGAAGGGAAGGAAGGTTTCGCTCTGAGCTCGAGCAAAGGAAGGCGATGGCGATGGCCAGATTGGGAAGAAGAGGGGGGTGAATGGGTTTGCGCCTCCACGACTTCTCCTTTTTATGGGGAAGGAGCGGGGCCACCTTGTTTATCCCCCAATATGAATGCGCCTCTGTGGGCGCGAAACAGTTTGCAGCCTTTTTGGCACACTTCCCACATCGCGCGCTCCGTGCGCATAGTGGGGGCACAATAAAACAAGATCTTTACGAGCAGTTAATTCCCTGCCACGCGTGCCCGTGCACTGTTTGGGCCTAGCCCAACAACGCCTCGCACTCGTGTATGGCCTAGGCCCGGGGGCTCCTGTCGGTGTACTAAATATTGGGCCACTAGTACCCCTTACTTGTGCACGGGCAGTTGTAGCCGTCCTCGCGGCAAGGCTTGCCGGGATCAGCTCGAGGTCGATTTAAGTCATCAAGGAAATCATCAAGTCAGAGATCTAAGAATCAACAAATAAGCAAAGCTGGTAATCGAAGGCCAGCCTCCCCGGCAAGATCCTTGCCGGGATGGCCCATGGAGCCCGGCAAGCCTCGGCGCCCGACAAGGCTTGGTTCCCAGCAAAGCTCGGCGCCCGGCAAGGATTGGTGCCCGGCAAGGATCGGCGCCTGGCGAGATTCTGCCACTATGCCACCGCTCCGGCACAACGACAAAGCCTGACATTCTGGGTCCTTCTCTGGATGCGTGGCAACGCGCCAGTGGAGGAGAGCTTAAGCGGTGCTGATGGGATGGCCCCTTTTTCCATCCCCAAGAAAGTAAGGACACCTAAACGGACACCTCACGGTGCATTAAATGCGTTTGTCCTAATTTGTCAGGGGTTAGGTATGATACCCTGTAGCTACTTTACACCTCAATGTATGTACATTTTTCCACTGTGGAGACCCCTTTGAGCATATAAAAGGAGGCCCAAGGCAACTGCTACAGAGGAGGAGAACTTCTGGCCCATTCTGCATGCGTAGCTGCTCTTTGAACGTACTGTTCATTGCGAGCGCTCCTGAAGGCTGGGCTCAAGAACATCAATAAGAACACAAAGCAGGAGTAGGGTTTTACGCTGATCAGCGGCCCGAACCTGGGTAAAAACTTCCCGCGTCGATCACTGGTTCTGCTCTTTGCGTATACCTCTCCCCCCGCCGAATCGTAAAGGGATCTCTCGGGATCCCATAGGTGTCGTACGCCGACAAGGTGATTTATATATTGTGGATTTCTCTAAGGGTCCCTCAGTCCAACCTTGTTTGCTTGCAAAAGCAATCGAAGGTTGGCTGTGGCACCGTAGACTTGGTCATGCAGGTATGAGAAATTTGCAGACTCTAGTGAAGAAAAATCATCTCATTGGCATTCCTGATGTAAAGTTCATCAAGGATCGTTTATGTGCTGCGTGTGAGGCCGGTAAATTGGTAAAGAAGCATCATTCTTCAAAAACAGTCATGACCACTACAAGACCTCTAGAAATTCTTCATATGGATTTATTCGAACCTCAAAACTATTCAAGTTTTGGAGGCAGTCACTATGGTCTGGTTATTGTTGATGATTTCTCTCGTTATACTTGGGTATTCTTTCTTGAAGACAAAACCTGCACCCAAGACATCTTCAAAAGGTTCGCCAAGAAGGCCCAGAATGAATATGATGTGCAAATTAAGCATGTCAGAAGCGACAATGGTACTGAGTTCAAAAATACTCATATCAAGGATTTTCTCGACGATAATGGCATTACACATGAGTTCTCTACCGCATACACTCGCCATCATAATGGAGTTGTTGAGCGAAAGAATATAACTCTCATTGAAATGGCAAGAACAATGCTCAGTGAGTATAAAAATCCTATTTGCTTCTAGGCTGATGCTATTAATACTGCTTGTCATGTGGTGAATCGTGTTTATCTTCACAAGTTCCTTAAGAAAACTTCATATGAGCTCATCACTGGCAAGAAACCGAACATTTCTTATTTACGTGTTTTTGGTGCACCTTGTTACATTCGTGACATGAATCATAATTCCAAGTTTGCACCTAAGGCACATGAAGGTTTTCTTCTTGGTTATGGCTCGAACTCGCATACTTATCGTGTCTATAACTCTCACCATAGGAAAGTTATGGAAATGGTAAATGTGCGGTTCGATGAATCTAACGGCTCCCAAAAGGAGCACCTGCCTGATGTGATAGATGAACCACCGATTTTGGATGCTATTCGGCAAATGGCCATTGGGAGCGTCAAGCCAATTCAAGGAAATGTACCTGACTCTTCTGATGATGATGCCCCGATGACTCGAAGCAGAACTCGTCGAGCCACCGCCGAAGAGAATGCCATTCCGAACACAAATGGCAACCAGAATGCTAATGCCAATCTCAATGGCAATCCCGATGAAAATGGCGAATCAAATGCTAATTCCGATGCTGATACTGAGGAAAATGCAAATGATCATCAAGATGAAAATCCTCATCCATGAGTGGCTAATCGAGTTGATCCTACTTTAATTCTCGAAGATCCCAAGAATCTAGGTTATCGACCCACAACTCGTTTGGCTAACTACTGTGGTAGTTTCTCTTTTGTCTCATTGACAGAACCTACCAAGTATGAGGAATCCATGAATGATCCCGATTGGATGAATGCTATGCAAGAAGAGTTGGTGCAATTTGAATTGAATGATGTATGGGAATTGGTTGCAAACCGAATCCTAAGAAGCACAATATCATCGGCACTAAATGGATATTCCGGAACAAGCAAGATGAAAATGGCATTGTTGTGAGAAACAAAGCACGTCTTGTCGCTCAAGGGTATACACAGGTAGAAGGTATTGATTTCGGTGAAACTTATGCTCCTGTTGCTCGCCTTGAGGCAATATGTATTCTTCTCGCTTATGCAAACTACAATGATATCCGGCTTTATCAAATGGATGTGAAGAGTGCTTTCCTCAATGGTGAAATTGATGAGGAAGTTTATGTTAGGCGGCCACCTAGCTTTGAAAACCCTCAGTATCCTAACAAAGTTTTCAGGTTGAAGAAGGCTCTATATGGGCTGAAGCAAACCCCTCGAGCTTGGTATGACACCTTGAAGAGGTTTTTGCTCGACAAAGGGTTCAAGCCAAGATCCACTGATTCCACTCTATTCGCACGTGCTATTGATGGTGTTCTTTTCGTGTGTCAAATTTATGTGGATGATATTATTTTCGGCTGTACTAACAATGCTTGCAGCGTAGAGTTCGGGAAAATGATGTTCGAAAAATATCAAATGTCTATGATGTGTGAACTTAAGTTCTTTCTCGGATTGCAAATACGTCAACAGGACAATGGAATTTTCATATCTTAGGAGAAATATCTGAGAGACTGTCTGAAGGAGTTTAAAAATGCAAGATTGCAAACTTAAGGGCTACAAAACTCCAATGCCCACGAATGGTAAGCTGGACGCAGATGTGTATGGTAAGGATTACAATTAGAAAGCTTATCGTTTGATGATTGGTTCTTTACTCTACCTATATGCATCCAGACCTGATATTATGTTGATTGTTTGTATGTGTGCCCGCTATCAAGCTGCACCGAAAGAATCGCATCACCAAGCGGTCAAGCGTATTCTAAGATATTTGGCTCACACCTCAACCTTAGGTTTATGGTATCCTAAGGGAGCATAGTTTGATCTCGTTGGATATTCAGACTCAGATTACGTAGGTGACCTGGTTGACAGGAAATCTACTTTGGGGACATGTCATTTCCTCGGTAGATCTATGGTATGTTGGTCATGAAGGAAGCAGAATTGTGTATCTCTCTCTACGGCTGAGGCCGAATATATTGCTGCTGGCGTATGTTGCACTCAGTTGTTATGGATGAAGCAAACACTGAAGGATTATGGCATCAAGGTCAAGAATATTCCTCTATATTGCGACAATGAGAGTGCGATCAAAATTGCACACAATCCAGTGCAGCACTCTTGCACCAAGGATATTGCCATCAGACATCATTTCATTCGCGACCATGTTGCTCGAGGAGATATTATGATTGATCACGTTAGTACTGAGGATAATCTCGCTGATATCTTCACCAAGCCTCTCGATGAGAAAAGATTATGTGCGTTACAGTGTGAGCTAAATATCCTAGATTCCGTAAACGTGCAGTAAGCTGGACTCGGCACCCGTACCAACACTTCCACATCTTAGAAGGAATGGGTGCACAACACTCGAAGAGTCTGAAAATTTCGACAAAGTGAAATTTTCTTTCTGAGAGTGAATATATTAACGAAGAACTAGACTAACCAGGTTCCACAATAACTGTGCGATGCTCGGGGTCATACAGTTCTTATACGGTGGGTCACACCACCACAATTTTCTTTCGTTAAGTTACCTTTCGGTTGAAGGATTTTGTGTTAGTCTGAATGCATTTCACTCATAGTTTTTCGTTCGGGTGTTTGTGTTTCTTTATCTGAGTGAAATGCCTAGGACCTTGTTTTCCCTCTATTATATCTCTTCTAGTCTATGCTATTCCGTTATGAATGCTCAATTTCATCTGGTACAGAATCTTTATCAGATGTCCTTGACCACGTTAAAGGTTTGTTCGGAACTTAATTCGATTTGGCGAAAGCCGTCCAAAAATTGGGGTTTCCCGCCCAAGTCAAGACCATGATCTTTTATGACGGTTGCCACGTGCTCTTCACCAACTGCCAGTCTATCTGGTCCGTTGAATTGCAAAAGTCTCTCGACTGTGGCCATCCGAACTGATTCACACGATGCGGTTATTTCTCCTCGCATATATAAAATGCATCGCCACCGCTCCATCATTCACCTCTCTCCTTTGCCTCCGTCACTTTCCTAAGCCCTACCGCACGGCTCCACCTTGAGCTCCATGCCGTCGATCGCCTTCGCCGCTTCGTTGCCAGAAAGTGGTCGCCGGAGTCATTCCTCGCCACCGCGGATCCTCCTCCCCGCGCCGTCGTAGTTGCTGCACATCACCAAACTAGGGTATGTGTAGCGCGAACTCGGTCTTCCGTTCTTCTTGTTCGAGTTCGTCCGTAGTTAAAATTACTTGTTTTTACCGCAATTCTCAAATCTTATCTATTAGGTAACTTGTGCGGATGTGGTTTGTAGTAGTCCCTCGCATCCGAATATTTTTTTCAGATCTAGGGTTTGTGTTATGTCTCGAACGAATGGAATGCCTAGCATGTTAACTAGTATTTTCTTTGAACCTACTAGTTCATTCTACACATTTCTTTCATCCGAAACATTTCTCAAAATATGCATCTAATTCTTCTTTAAAACGCTTTTGCAAAATTTTCGCTGTGAGCATTCATAACCCTGTCCCCATTTTCCCTCGTATCTATCCTTATTCACAGGTGTATGCAGTCGGTTGAGGATTCTGCTCGACCAGTGAGCATGGCTGATGGAGAAGATGTCATTTTGGGCATAGCCGATGAATCAAAAGCTCCGAATGCTAAGGGCCCAACGGTAGGCCCATCAACCAACAAACGCAAATGCACCGAGCAAAATGCCGACGAGCAAGAAGAAGATGCTCCGAAGAAGAAAAAGGGTGGCAGGCAAGCATATACAAACACTGCTGAATACATTTCCCATGTAATTATAACACTGTTCGAGGAGAAACAAGGCATCACAGAGATAAGCGTCTGCAAAGGATTCGACGTCACTGGGTGCACAAATGGTTCAATTATGAAATGATTCATCCTTGATTTGCTCAAAATTTTGCATTTCATCCACCATGGGGTGACTGCCGATAAATTGGTCTCATAAGACCAAATGATCCCCAAGTGAGACCGCCGCCACCACCAAATGCTCATGATACTTCCCTTCGCACACCCGAATCCTATCCTGATGAGCTTACTAAGCGTCAGCGCAATGCCATCAAGCAAGCCAAGAAGGCTGAAAAGGAAAAGGCTCGAGAAGAAGAAAATCGTTGCCTTCTCAAAGATGATGTCGAGAAGAAAATGGCCGAAGGTAAATTTGAAGGTCGCTCCAAATGAAAGCATGATCCCAAAGCTGCTGCCAAGCAAAAGAGTGCTCCGAAGAAGAAATCAGTTGAACGGGCAAATGACTCTGCTGAAAGCAATTCTTCTGATAAAGATGATCCTCCACTCACAAAGGATGAATTTGATGCTACTCTCAGCGAGCAAGTGAACATCACCACCTCAACCGTGTTGCCTGATCTTCGAGCTCGAGTAGTTCCAAAACCACCACCAAAGAAGATCATTCTGAGGAAAACTCCACCTACCACAGTCACTATGAAACAGCATGTGGATACAACTCCTCATCCAGAAGCCATCGATTTGAAGGATTTGGTAGTTGAAGCTCTTGTGAGTACTGCCAAGCCTGGCGAACAAATTCCCAAGCCTGATGTGAAGAAAATCAAGGCCCCTACTGCCGAGCAAAATGCTCCTCAAGTTGCTGCTCCGAAGGAGAAGAACGCTAAGTTTGCTCCTACCTTAACTCAGTCGTTGGCTTCAAAACCTCCTTCCGAGCAAGTACAAGTGCCATCTGTTCCAATTGCCAAGTCTGATGCTCCTCACTACTATAATCATGTGTTCATCATGGAACAGCTTGATAAATTCATGGACAATCCATTCGATGGTGAAGTGGCCTCTCTGCCTATCCCTCCTGAAGTTATATCTAAGGCCACTACTGTTGTGCAAGAACTGAGAGAAGATGCAGTAGAAATCAAGAATTTGACTGCCGAACTGAATGATCTTGATAATCGAATGAAAATAGCTACTTCCAAGTTTTTCATTACATCACTTGAAGATTCCTACAAGGATATCAACTATGCCCTAACTCTCCTCCGGCACAGAAGGTTGCGTTTTCACACATATCTCAATGAAATTGTTCAGAAGATCTGTTTTGAGCATCAATCAGAAGTTACTGGCTACGACGATCTTGTCAAAGGCCACATTGATCAATTTGCACAGCAAACAAAGAAGAGGCGGAAAAAACTGCGAAGAGGAATGTACCTCGTGCTCCGATAGAAAATTCACCTGATCGCTCTGAAGCTCAGCCTCAGAAAGAAAATCTCCTGAGCTAGTTGTTCTTTCGCAACCCACAGTTCAAGTCTCGGATGCTCCTCCCTCGCCAAGGCCAACTGAACCAGTGCCTGTGGCCTCCCCTGCTAAAGCGGATATTCCTTCTTAGCAAAATATTTCTGTGGAAGGTGAAATCCCTCACTCCGAACCTCAAGCTTCTCCCGCTCGTGAAACACCGAATGTTTTGGCTCCTCCAACTGATCGGCAACAACATATTCCCGAAGAACAACCTCAACCACCTCCAGTGCTTGACTCGGCCCCAGTGCCTAAATTGAAGGAATATGCCCCAATGCCTACTGCCTCCATAGCTCCATCCATTGTTCCACCTACTCCCTCTCAACTGAAGTTGTCCATCAACACAGCACAAAGAATTCCAGACATTGGTCCGTCCGAACATAAATCTGTTTCTGCTCGTCATTCTGACTCAGTTGTATATGGAGTTGAAGTGATATCAGTCGAAAACGAACTCAAATATCTATTCCCCCGTGAATAACTGCCATTGTTTTTGGCAGGTGTGGGTGCCAAAGGTCCTCTTTTCAATCGGAATACGCATCCAAATTTTTTTCAAGACAGCCCGTATAATGGACCATACACCTCTTAATCGGCTCGCTTCGGGACAAAGGAACATGCTATATATTACTCTCGGGTCCTCTATGACAGCAAGAAGATATTTCCTCATGAATATTCTGACATCCCAGCTATGAAGAATGTTGGCTGCTTCAATCAGTTGCTGCAGGATTTGGAAAATTTCTGTCTCACCAATGTATTTGCATTCGAACATCCTTGGAATAGAGAGATAATTCTTCAGTTCTATGCTACTCTGTACATCTCTGGTGATGAATCTGACAGCACGAAATGGATCATGGAATGGATGACTGAAGGAAAACGCATCAAGTGCACTTCAACATATTTTGTCTCGCACTTTCATTTCCCTCGCTTTGAGCATGGTAACAATGAAATTCGGGTGCACAACATTGATGCTATTTCCGATGAAACCTTTCAGTGCACTATGGATGAAGAAAAGATTTGTGACTACACTGGTTGAGGGAGTTATGGACTAAGGGGTCCTCGAGGCGTTGGCCCATTGAATATGGGTCGGACTGGTGAAGCCATATAGCGACAGGAGATCTATGAAGCCGTGGTGTGCCCTCCAAGTCAAGGATAAACATGATCTCTTTACTCCTTATTGTAATCTATCTCCGGTAACCCTAACCCTACCGGTGTTTATATAAACCGAGGGTTGTAGTCTTTAGGGCAGAGCTACATTCATCACCTCATGACCTAAGGGTTTAGCTCATGCTGATCTCAAGGTAGATCTACTCTGTAACCATACTATACATCCAATACAATCAAGCAGGACGTAGGGTATTACCTCTTCGAGAGGGCCTGAACCTAGGTAAACACCGTGTTCATCGTCCATAGTTCCCCATCGATCTCAGATCCACAGCTCGGGACCCCTACCCCGAGGTCTGCCGGTTTTGACACCGACATTGGTGCTTTCATTGAGAGTTCCGTTGTGGGGTCGCCCAAAGGATCGATGGCTCGCCTGATCGTAGGAGAAGGCATCGGATCCGGGGACTTCTTTATCCCCGGTCAACTCTTCGTGTTCGGCAGCATCGTGCTGCACGCCGACCCGACTGGTCGTTTGGATCAGATCGACAACTTTGCTCCTGAACACCGAATTCGATTCGGTAATCTGGAATACGTTGCGGACACGCGGGGCGATCTGGTCTTCGCCGGATTCACTGCCCCCTCCCGCACCCTCACAGGCCTCGCCATGCCCGCTCTGGAGTCCCCCTCCGATCTGATCTACAGATCAGCCCCCGCCCTCCGAACAGCTTTGAGCCAGGAGGGCTCTGCTTCAAGCGGGGCCAGACTCCACCTTCGGCCGGATCCATCATGTCTGCGGAGGGCCTATCCTCGGCCTTCGAGGTAGAATCAGGAGCCGGAAGCCAAGAGTCAATCTCGGCCGAACCTTTCCGTCACAACGCTCCTCTGGCCTTGAGCCCTTACGACGAACCGGCAACCGATGGCCAGGGGTCACCCCCAGCCCGAAGCAGCTCAATCTCAAATCCCGGCGTGGAAACCACACACAAAAACCAAGGCCCGTCCTTAGTCTCCAGTGACAATCCGGACCCCCTCAAGGATTCGGCACCATACCCCGAGCTTAGCTCGGCCTGTGGAAACCAAGGACCGGCCAGGGCACTGACTGCCCCCACCCCATTACAACGGAATTTGGCCTAGAGCCCTCAAATTCGGCGACCCTCGCTATGTTAAACGAGGTGCTAGACCGAATCCAGAAAATGACCATCCAGGAGGACCTGCCCTCCGCCCACAATCATCAACCCTTCGAGGCATACCACAGGGAATTTTACGTCCCACCCACCACCCACTTGATAGCCACTATCGATGATTTAACCGATATGCTAGATTATAATTCAGAAAACACCGAATACATGGATGAGGATAGCGGAGCCACAGCTAGTACCGATGTCGCCCCCCCCTTCGGTCACCGGCCACTGGTCGGCCACGTCCACCTACGATATTTACATGGTGGACACCCCCAAGGACGGCGATGGCACTCCCAATCGGGACCGAGACAAGCCCGGAGATGAGTCGCCCAAACACCAAAGACAGCGTCATCGATCAAAGCCACGTCGAAGCCATGCGAGCAACATGGACTCTGCGGAGAACGGCACCGCGAATAATACAGATGACCTCGCCGGAGCCGCAGCTAATGAACATCATCAGGATGACCCCACGGGGCAGGAGGACCTGTTCAACCCAGAAAACCACGATGACTCCGAAGACAGCAACTACCTCCCATCCTCCGAAGAGGAGGCCAGTCTCGAGGATGACGATTTCATCGTCCCCGAAGACCCGCTGGAGCAGGAGCGGTTTAAACGGAGGCTTCTAGCCACCGCCCGCAGCCTGAAGAAACAAAAACGCAGAATCAAGGCCGAACAGGACACCCTCAATGATTGATGGACCAAAGTCCTAGCCGCCGAAGAAGGGTACGGCCGCGAACAACCAATCAAAAGTTATCCCAAGTGAAGATTGCTACCGCAATTCAACGACGAGGTTGTAGAGCCCACACGTCTGACATACACACGCGTCGAACAGCCGGACCGCCCCCCTAGAGGGCGGGACAGAGAAGCTGACGAGGCCGAGCACCCCGCCGCCCCACCTCACCATTATGGCAAGGATCAAGTGTGGCCCACCTACGAATACGACCTCCGCCATGACCTAGACGCTCAAGGAGGCCGTACCAGGTCCATCTATGGACCCAGAGAAGATCCGCCCACTCACCGGGAAGGATATTACGATTGGCTGAACTGAAACAATAGAGTCCGGGAGCAGCAGTGGACTCAGATGGCCGAAGACCTCCGACGCGATGTAGCCCGAGTTCGGGGCGCCGCACACCCCCTATGCTTCACAGAGAGGGTAATGCAACACCAATTCCCTGAAGGCTTCAAGCCTGTGAACATCGAGCCATACGACGGAACCACAGACCCGGCCGTATGGATAGAGGATTTCCTTCTCCACATTCACATGGCGCGAGGAGATGACCTCCACGCCATCAAATATCTGCCACTAAAGCTTAAAGGACCAGCTCGTACTGGTTGAACAGCCTTCCCGAAGACTCTATAGGCTGTTGGGAAGAGCTTGAGGATGCTTTTTGAGCAAACTTTCAGGGCACCTATGTCCGGCCTCCAGACGCGGACGACCTAAACCGCATCACACAACAGCCCGGAGAATCTGCCCAGCAATTTTGGAACCGATTCCCGACCAAGAAGAACCAGATTGTCGACTGTCTGGATGCCGAAGCCTTGGACGCTTTGAAGCATAGTGTCAAGGACGAATGGCTCGTAAGACAGCTCGGCCAGGATAAACCAAGAACTATGGCAGCCCTTACTTCTCTCATGACCCGCTTTTGCGCGGGCGAAGACAGTTGGCTCGCTCGTAAAAACACCAACCCCGACACACCCGGTACCTCCGAGGTTTGGGAGGCTAATGGAAAGCCGCGACGTAGCAAGAGTAAACATCGCCACAATGACGGCGAAGGCGAGGATACGGCAGTAAATGCTGGGTTCAGAAACCCGAACTCCGGACCCTGAAAGAAAGCCCCTAAAGGCAACGGCGACAGCCCATCCAGGCTAGACGCAATTCTGGACAGGACTTGCTGGATCCACGGCACGCTAGAGAAGCCCACCAACCACTCCAACCATAACTGTTGGGTGATAAAGCAGGCCGGCAAGCTTACAGCCGAACACTCGGGCAAAAGCCCATGAAGCGAGGACGATGACGAGCCCCGCAGGCCGAATAGTGGAGGCCAGAAACCCTTCCCTTCCAAGGTCAGGACGGTGAACATGATCTACGCAACCCACATACCAAAGAAGGAGAGGAGGCGAGCGCTGTGAGACATATATTCCGTCGAGCCCGTAGCGCCGAAGTTCAATCTATGGTCAGCCTGCCCGATCACTTTCGATCACAGGGATCACCCGACCAGCATACGCCACGGAGGATCCGCAACATTAGTACTCGACCCCATCATCGATGGATTCCACCTCACTAGAGTCCTAATGGACGGGGGTAGTAGCCTTAATCTGATATACGAAGACACAGTGAGGAAGATGGGGATCGATCCATCAAGGATCAAACCCAGTAACACCACCTTCAAGGGGGTCATTCCGGGAGTGGAGGCCCGCTGCACAGGCACTGTGACGCTTGAAGTAGTGTTTGGCTCTCCGGACAACTTCCAAAGCGAGGACTTGATCTTCGACATTGCACCTTTTCGAAGCTGCTATCACGCCCTCCTCGGCCGAACGGCGTTCGCTAAATTCAATGCCGTCCCACATCACGCGTACCTCAAGTTGAAGATGCCCGGTCCTTCGGGCGTCATAACTATCAACGGCAATACAGAATGCTCACTTTGGACCGAAGAGCACATGCGGCCCTAGCGGCCGAAGACCAAACCGGCCCATACGGGTCCCGTTACCAGCCCGCCTTAAAGGCCGGCGACAATAGTAAATGGGCCCGAACCCGCTCCCTGTCATGGGAACCCGCATGCGTTCGCCGTAAATAGGGATGTGCGCCCCATGGCATGCCCACATTCTTCGCGCTCCACGTGCCTCATCAGCACAATTTCGCACTCAAAATACCATGGGCAGCCGTGAGGCATATATCAATAAATTCGAAGCATGTGTTCGGCTAACCCAAACTTCGGAATTACCTTGTCTTCGGACGAGACCCGGGGGCCAATTCCAACCCCCCCCCCCCCCCCCCCCCCCCCCCCCCCCCGCAAGCATAAAGCTTCATCGGAAGGATCCTCACCCCTCAAGGTTTCATCGAAGGTCCCAACCCCCACCTCTCAGAAGCAAAGGCGCAGACATGCAGCAGGGCATAGTTGAGGCTTCGACTCACGCATCAAGGCCCTGCGTAAACCTTTACTCTGTAAAACTTTTTCCTTTTTACAAATAATGCCATGGCAGTTTGAATTGTACGGTTAGACGTCTTGAGCCTACGAGAAATAATAAAAACACCCTTTATGGTGTTCGGATATCCGCATCTTGCGATTGTCTCCTTTCCTTCCGATTCTCCCCTCGCTCTTCAAACAGCCCGACATGAAAACATGATCGGTTAACTAACCTGGAGCTTGATTTAACCATCGGCTCCATACCCCAAGTCCGACACCACTTTTCACTGAGTGTTCGGTGTCTCGGATATTGCACTATATTCATCAGTTCCGAACTATGTCTTGGGTCAATAGTTGGGTTGCCCGGCTCCTGTGCTTGCCCCTTATGTTCCGCCGTTCAGCTAAGAGGGCAAAGGGAGAACCCCTGCGATTGTACTTCTGGCTAGCCTGGTCAAGTACCTCAGGAGGAGAAAGCCGAAAACTGGCCGTCATAGTAAGCGCGAACTGGTTAGCGATTTGATGACGAGGTTTGACTCTAAAAATCATTGGCGATTTCACCGTGTCACATGAAGGGTTCGTTTTAACGCAAACCAGGTGATCAGAAAGGGCAGGTATTGACCCCCCCAGTACATCACAAAACTATGGGGGCTAGTCCTTAGCCCCCACCGTTAAGCTCCTAAGGCTAAGTGAAAGCAATAAAACCGAATAGTCTGATTGCCTAGTTTCGCTCACGCACTACCGCCTCCGGGTACCAAGACGTTGGCTAAGGGTAACAGTGTGGAGACAAAACACCCCTCGTGATATTCACCTGGGGGCTGAAGCCGATGACTGGTAGCTTTCAGAATAAACATACGGCCGCACAGGAGTCAAAATTAAATCAGGACAAGACAAAATAAGTCAGGTGGACGCATCATAAAGCATTGGGTCCAAGTGATAAAAACTTAATATAGTCATTCCAGCATTACATCTTTCGAGCACTGGCCCTCTATCGCCCGCGCTTCATTCATCACCTGCGCAAAGTACAGCTCAGGGTGGCGGTGCTCCTTCCCCTTGGGCAGAGGGCCAGTAGCCATGTCCATCGGATTAATCTATGGCCAATGCACCATGGTCTTTGCAAATGCAAGCCTCGCCCCCTCAAGGCACGCGGAGCGCTTCATGGCGTCAATCCAGAGCGGCGCCTCCCGCAGCTTCTGCACAAGGCCAAAGTAGGTGTCTGGAATCGGCTCAGCGGGCCACAGATTGATACAGAGGTCCTTCACGGCCAGCTCGGACATCCGATGCATCTCCATCAGCTGCTTCATTTGGTTGCTGAGGAGGGGAGGATGCTCGGAGGCCGAAAACTATGACCAGAAGAGCTCTTCTAGGGAGTCCTCCTCGCGAGTGGCATAGTGCTCCGCTGCGGCCGCCGCACTCCTCGGAAGTTCGGCGAAGACGCCTGCGGAGCGCCAGACCCGCGTCAGCAAGGCGAACCTATTGCCTCCGAACACACTCTGCAGTAAGTATTTCTTACCGTTTGCAATTTGCCCCACTTGGCGGAGCTCCTCTAGGACACCTCGCACTTTGGTCCTCGTCTCCTGGAGTTCTTTCTCCACCTTGGACAGTGCAGAGGACCGCTTCTCCTCCTCCTTCTCAAGGCCCTCCAGCTTCGTGGAAGCATCCTTGAGCTCCACCTGCACTTCAGCCACTCGAGTCTCGTGCTTTTGGCTGGAAAGCTTGGCTTCTTCAAGCTCGGCCATAGCCTTTTCGTTGGCCAATTTCTTGGCGGCCGCCTCAGCCTCGGCTTTCTTTAGGGCCTCCTTCAAGCCCTCCACCTCAGCAGCGGCAGCTGAAAAATCCACAAATAGAATGATCAACATACAGTTCAGGCGTATAAGTACCCGGCGACGAGCGATCACACACATTAACGAAAAGCTTACCTTGCGCTTCGTTAAGCCATTTGTTGACAAGTTCAAGCTCCCCGTTGGAGCGTTCGAGCTTTTGGTCCATCTCCTTTAGTGCCGCGGCATTAGCAGTCGCAGCCAAGGAAGATGCCTGCGTCAGCAAAAGAAACATCGACATTATCAATCGGCCTACAGAGTTTGATCCTCTGCAAGCTTCTCCGAAGTCCTTGCAGAGTCTCGGGGGCTGCTATGTACACAACCTACCCAAACTAAAGATTACAACCGCTTTACAGGATAAGAGCATTACTTGACTTACCTCAAAGCCTGTTAGCAGGCCTTGAACAGCGTCGTTCAGTCCGGAATGAATGGACCGAACACCTTCTATAACCGCACCCATAAGAGTGCCGTGCTCATCGACGACGGCAGAGTTGCTCACCAACTTTGCCAGCCCGCCGCCACCCAAATAGAGGTGTTCGGCGCGGGCGTCGGACCCTCAGCACCTTCCCCACCGAAAGGAGGAATTGGCTCCCTCGAGGGCATTGGGGGCTTGGGAGCCGGATGTTGTAGGGGTTCGGATGATCCGGATCCCCTCCCCGCATTAGCCAGGAGGGATGCATCCCCTTGGTCTTCAACGACCGAGGCGTCGGCCTCGGCCATGGTGGCGTCGACCTCCTCCCCTGAGTTCGGAGGAGGAGGGGTCTTTTGCGACAACACCTCCCCAACCTCTTCGGGGATTATAGGAGGTGCGGAACGTGAGCCATTGTCCTCCAGTTCAGCGGGCGAGGACATCCCCTTCGAGGTCTCCTTGGCGGGGTGGCCACGCGGAGGGCTGTACCACCAAAAAATAATCAATCTACGTTCTACCAGGGACTACTAAAGAATAAGGCAATTGAAAATTCCGCGATATGTACCTGGTCGCATGGGGCTTGACCCTGGGTTCCCTCTATGGAACCGTTTCAGACGCTTCAGACTCCTCGTCAGAGTCCGAGCTATCGGACATGACCAGCTTAGGCCGGCATTGTCTCTTCGGGGCCTAAGAAGGTTGAACCTCCTCGACGTCGCTGGACGCCGCTCTCTTCTTAGAGTGCGAGGAGGCACTTTCCTCCTCGTCCCCCTCCTATGCGGATAGGGCCGCAGTGTCTCCGGACCGGCTGTCCGGACGATCCCTGCGACGGAGGCCCTCCCTGGCTTCCGGCACCTCCGTCTTCTTACCCTTCTTGTCGGGCGCCTTGTACGGCACCACGACCAACATCTTCTCTAGTTGTTCGTATTGGGGCCCTTCTGGCAGCGGCTCCGGGCTGCTGAACTTCTCGGCCTTGGCGAGCCAGCCCTGCAAAATCCACATACAGAGGTTCAGATCAAATCATACGGTGCGAATATTTGAACTCATGTTAAGACAAATGCCACTCACCTTCTTTGGAGGGTTCGCAGCGTCGAGGCCAATGTCCTCCCCCTCGACCGGCCACTCCTTCTGTGGCTTGAATAGAAGACCCCACACTTTCTTGTGGGTCGTGCCGAAAAGATGTTGCACTGTGGCCGGATCTTCGGGGTCATACTCCCACATTGGCTTGGCCCTCTCCTGACAGGGGAGGAGTCGACGCTTGAGCATGATCTGGATCACATTAACCAGCTTCGCGCCGGTCCCCATTACGCTGACGACGCGCTTCTGTAGTGCCTTCAAGTCGTCAGCGGACCCCCAGTCCAGGCTCTTGGTGGTCCACGAGGTCAGCCTGGTAGGGGGTTCGGATCTGAATGCGGGAGCTGCCGCCCAGGCGGCTCCCCTTGGCTCGATGATGTAGAACCATTCCTTTTGCCACACCTTAACGGTGTCGATGAACTTGCCCTCCGGCCACGGGACCCGCGTCAGTTTGCTGATTATGGCCCCGCCGCAGTCCGCATGTTCGCCACCAACCACCTTGGGCTTGACGTTAAACACTTTTAGCCATAGGCCGAAATGTGGTCGGACCCGGAGGAGAGCCTCGCAGAAGATAATAAAGGACGAGATGTGGAGGAGGGAGTTGGGGGTTAGATCGTGAAAATCTAGCCCGTAAAAGAACATCAACCCCCTCATGAAGGGGTGTAGGGGAAATCCAAGCCCCCTAAGGAAATGGGGGAGGAATACAACCCTTTCGCCCGGCCTGGGCGTAGGGACGATCTGGCCTGCTTCAGGGGCCCGATGGGCGACGTCGGCCGACAAGTAGCGGGCCTGCTTCAGCTTCAGGATGTCGCTATCGGTGACAATGGAGACGTCCCACTTCCCGTTGGCACTGGATCCGGCCATGGCTGAAGGAGACGGGGTGGGATTTGCTGTGGAAGCAGAGAAAAGGGGTGCTGGAGCTGTGAAGATCTGGGTGAGCGGAAGGTGGAAGAAGGTGTGGGATGCTGACTATTGTAGCTCCCTCTTTATAGGCTATTGATAAGCCAAGAGTTCCTTTTTTTTCATGCAGTTGGCTTCTCCACTTCCCGATACGCTCGCAACATTATGTGCGGGGTGGGGAATCGAAATCATTCATCATATCCCCTGAAAGGTGGGGCACGATCTCCACCTTGTGGAGACGTGCCAAACATGGCGTCAGCCTCGAGCCGCGCTTCGAGAAATACTAACCGCTCGGCGTTATGGACGGATGCAACTCTTCGAGAAAAAGTGGTGAGATGAAGGCACTATTTAGACTTGAATGAGCTTTTGCCTTCGTGGCTAAGTAAAGCGGTCGTTTCGAATTCTGGACATCACTTGACTCTGAACATGAATGAAGCACACTGGAGAACTCGCCTCGCAAGCCGAATACTGTTGGGTGAGCGGATGCCGGACACAAGCCTTGGCGGGGGCTACTGAGGGAGTTATGGACTAAGGGGTCCTTGGGGCGTCGGCCCATTGAATATGGGCTGGACTGGTGAAGCCGTATAGCGACAGGAGATCAATGAAGCCATGGTGTGCCCTCCAAGTCAAGGATAGGTAGGATCTCTTTACTCCTTATTGTAATCTATCTCCGGTAACACTAACCCTACCGGTGCCTATATAAACCGAGGGTTGTAGTCTTTAGGGCTGGAGCTACATTCATCACCTCATCACCTTAGGGTTTAGCTCATGCTGATCTCGAGGTAGATCTACTCTGTAACCATACTATACATCCAATACAATCAAGTAGGACGTAGGGTATTACCTCTTCGAGAGGGCCCGAACCTGGGTAAACACCGTGTTCATCGTCCCTTGTTCCCCGTCGATCTCAGATCCACAGCTCAGGACCCCTACCCCGAGGTCTGCCGGTTTTGACACCAACACTGGTCCTCCCCTGCCTGAGCATTTAACTTTCGATAATCAGACTCTTTATCAAATGCTCTCTTACACCATTTTCCCTCTGGCCGGGTTGAACATAGACAATTCCATCTCAGATGTTCTTCGGAATGCAATCCATGCTATCTCTGAACGATATATCTCTCATGTTGAGGATATGTTTCTGCGCATTCTGAGGGATTCTACTCAGTTTCCCAACTGCGTCAAAGTTTATGCACCATGGATCCAGAAGGTTGTTGATCACGCCATGCGCACAGAGTATCTGGCGAAGCAAAGCCACAAAAGCTTCATACCTCCTGTTCGCGATACTTTGCAAGTTATGGAAGATATTTCTTCGGGTAAATTTCCCGCGTCAAGCGCTCAAGATTATCACAACACATTCGACGAACCACGTTTACCTCAGCGCGACCGAATGACTTCACATCAACCTCCATCGCAACTCGAAGTTAGTTTGTGCACACAACAACTACTACTACAACACATCGTTGAGGATCGACACGAGAAAGAACATCTTGGCTCCAAGCTGAATGCCATCAACAATCGAACTAAGATTGTGCATATGATTGCGGATGAGAACAAGAAAAGGCTCTGGAAATTGCTTCACAAGTTCTTTACCGAGAAACAACTCCTGAATGTTGATCATAAAGAACTCTATGATTATATTGACAAAGGCTTCTCCGTTGAAGATTTTCAAGATTGACATACTCCTTCGCTACCCGCTCGAGAGCCAACTACTGATCTTCTGCATCTTAAGCTTCGCAAACTGCTCGTAGAATCTGAAGCCACCTCACCGACAGAAAAACCTGCTGAAGGAAATGTTCTCTCCCGTGTTCCTCTAGTGGTTGATCCCAATATGCCCTCGTCTTCTCTGCTCCGAGTTGTCATTCCTGAAGGAAAATCTGCTGCTACTGAAGCCGAAGCTGATCCAGTCACTTCTGAAACTGAAATCTCATCAGACAATTCTTCAGGAGATGCCGCCGAGTGAATCAAGTTCTCCGCTTTTGCACTCGTGTTATTCATCACCTTTTTTACACTCGTTGACAAAAAGGGGGAGAATTACATCGAGTCTTGATAGATTTTCTTTTTGTGTTACTTTGGTTTGGTTTCGCATGAGTTTGAAACTTATGGTTTAAAGACTATCTGCTCTATATGTAAAACTTCCATGTTGTAATGTTAATAACCCCGCCTGCTGCACTATTCCTTTGGAAGTTATGAATGATTGCACTATGATCTCGATGGATTATATATCATCAGTGCGAATCATTGTCTCGAATGATTCAAATTTCCTTTATATACTTCAATATTTGCAGGAGAATTAATCTCATATCTTTATCCCTGCATACATTTAGGGGGAGTCTATTTCATCATCGAGCAAAGTAACACTTACTCACTCGTGTTCGAATTACTTTACAGTTATCTATCTTCACTTTGATGATTATCTATTTTGTCGTGGTGGATCACGATCACCTATGGGCCATGAGCCCCATTGTGGTTCGGAAAGGGGGATCACGTTGCACAAAGAGCAGAAGCCATGGAACAACACGACGGTAGTTACTCTGGTGGTTTTTACCCACGTTCGAGCCGCTGGGTAGCGTAAAACCCTACTCCTGCTTTGGTGGATTGAGTGGAAGAACTGATATAGGGTAGAACCCTAGATGCCCGATCTTTCACGATTGGAGCGGATCCTACGACGATCACAAGGGGAAACACGAGGGGAAAAGGAGAGGAATCACTCAAACCAGCGAGATTCGATTACACATGTGCTAGATCCTCGAAACACAAAGAGTTACACGATCCACGATCAACAAAGGACGATACAAGTAGCAAGTTCTTCTCCATGAGGAGGTCTTGAAGGTCTTCCCGTTAGGGGTCTTGAATCCAAGATGGATCTTCTCCGTAGAGGTCGCGGTCTCTCTCGGTGGAGTAGATCCGGATGGATGAGCAAAGCTCTATCTCTCAAATGAGCTATCACAATGCTAACCCTAGAAAGAGGGAGGAGGAGGAGTATATATAGTCTAAGGGGGCGAAAGGGTACATGGGCCTCGGCCCAACACGCTGTGCACAGACAGGCGTCGGTCGTCCGGACGCTGTCGGACGTCCGGTGGCTCGCGTGGATCTGGACGTCCGGAAGCGGTCGAACGTCCGACATTTCGGCTCAGATCAGGTGGTGTCAGATTTCCGGAGATGGTCGGTCGTCGGTCGTCCGGAGGCTTCGGACTTCCGATAATTTCCCTTCTGTGGTGTGGCAACGGTCGTCCGGAGGGGTTTGGTTGTCCGGGCGCTGGAAGGTGTCGGACATTCGGTCGGGGTCGGACGTCCGGCCGCTGTAGTGTTTGCTGGCGGGTTCTTCGGGCTGGTGGAGGTTCCAGGCGTCGGATGTCCGGTCCGGACCAGTCGTCTGGTGGCTGTAGGCTTTTGGCAGCACTTCTTCTTGTTCCTTGTACTTGGTGTCCTCGCCGTCTTGTCCATTGGGTGTAGCTGCTCCATGGCTATCCTCTAAGTACCTGATCATGCATAGGGTTTCCGCTTGAGGTAGTAGCCATGTCTCATATGTAGAAAGTGGTAGTTCGGAGAGGAGCGAGTTCACCTTAGTTTTGATAGCCCTTGCTCGAGCTCTTGTCATTGGTCCAAGTGGTGTCGTGGGAGACGTAGGTAGGTCCATGGGGATGACCGTGGGATGCTCCACATCATCTCCCCCCCTTGGGGAAGATCCGACCTCGGATCGAAATCCTCATCACCATGGTAGAGAGAGATCTTTGACGTTGAAGACGTCGCCCATGTTGTACTTGTCACACGGGAGATCGATCTTGTAAGCATTGTTGTTGTAGCATGCTAGCACCTTGAAGGGTCCGTCAGCTCGAGGTAGAAGCTTTGATTTGCGTTCAGTGGGGAAGCGGTCCTTGCGAAGGTGTAGCCACACAAGATCTCCAATGTTGAATATCATGGGTTGCTTGTTGATGTTTAGCTTGGACGCGAGTCATTGTACTTGGCGCTCGATGGTGTGCCTTGTATCTTCATGCATCTTCTTGAGGTAGCTCACTCGTGCACTCGCGTCCATGTTGATGCGATCTTGTAGTGGTAGAGGAAGAATGTCCAATGGGGACAACGGGTTGAAGCCGTAGACGACCTCGAAAGGGGACTTGCCGGTAGTCGAATGTCTTGCATGGTTGTAGGCGTACTCGGCGATTGGTAGGCACTCCTCCCACTCTTTGATGTTCTTCTTGATCAACATGCGTAGTAGAGTGGAGAGCGTTCGGTTCGTCACCTCCGTTTGGCCGTCGGTTTGAGGATGGTATGCCGAAGAGAACAAGAGCTTGATTCCGAGCTTGGCTCATAATGTCTTCCAAAAGTAGCTCAAGAACTTGACGTCGCAGTCCGAGACAATAGTCTTTGGCACTCCCTGTAGTCGCAAAATTTCCCTACAAAAAAGATTTGCAACATGTGAAGCATCGTCTATCTTGTTGCATGGGATGAAATGAGCCATTTTAGAGAATCGGTCCACAACAACAAACACGAAATCTTTGCCATTTCTAGTTCTAGGCAAACCAAGCACAAAGTCCATACTAATATCTTCCCATGGGTGGTATGGAATAGGAAGTGGCATATAAAGGCCATGAGATTGAGCTTTAGACTTAGCTTTGCGACATGTAGAGCACCGGTTGGTGAAGCATGAGACGTCGCGGAACATCTTGGGCCAAAAGTAGTTCTTTGAGAGCATAGCAAATGTCTTGTCGCGTCCAAAGTATCCCATTAGTCCTCCTCCATGAGCCTCTTGCAAAAGTAACAAACGAAGAGAAGACTCAGGGATGCACAATTTGTTAGCTCTCATAAGATAATCATCTTTGATGTAATAGCGTTCCCAAGATGTATGCGTCAAACATTTGGCATATGGAATAGCAAAAGTAGGATCATGCGCATACAAGTCTTTTATGTGCTCAAAACCAATGACATTCAATTCAAGTTGAGTAACAAGCATGCATTTGCGGGAAAGAGCATCCGCCACAATATTTTCTTTGCCTTTGATGTATTTAATGACATAAGGAAAAGATTCAATGAACTCACTCCACTTAGCATGACGCTTGTTCAACTCAGTTTGACCCTTAAGGTACTTAAGCGTTTCATGGTCGGTATGGATGACAAATTCATGAGGACAGAGATAATGTTCCCACTCACGCAAAACTCGCACTAAAGCATATAGCTCTTTGTCATAGATTGGATAATTGAGTTGTGCTCCGGAAAGTTTCTCACTAAAGTAAGCAATTGGGCGCTTTTCTTGTGTTAACACACCTCCTATACCATTACCGCTAGCATCGCAATGAACTTCAAAAGTTTTGTCAAAGTTGGGTAATGCAAGCACGGGAGCATGAGTAAGCAAATTCTTAAGTTCGTTAAATGCGGTATCTTGAGATGGTCCCCAAACAAAGGGTGCATTCTTCTTACTCAAAGCATGTAAAGCGGATGCAATAGTGCTAAAGTCCTTAACGAATCTACGATAGAAGCCGGCTAAGCCAAGGAAACTTCGCACTTGTTGCAAGTTGGTTGGTTGTGGCCAAGTTTTAATAGCATTTATCTTAGATTCATCTACATGAACACCCTTAGAAGACATGACGAAACCCAAGAAAATGAGCTTATCAACACCAAAAAGGCATTTGTCCATATTAGCATAAAGGCGCTCTTTTCAGAGAGTTTGTAGAATGGTTCTAAGATGGGTGACATGAGCTTTGAGAGATTTGCTAAAAACAAGAATATCGTCAAAGTAGACCACAACAAATACACCAATGTAGGGACGAAGAACAAAATGCATGACTCGCATGAAAGTATCGGGTGCTTCGGATAAGCCCATTCGCATAACAAGCCATTCATATAAGCCAAATTTGGTCTTAAATGCGGTTTTCCATTCGCCACCTTCTTGTATGCGGATTTGGTAATATCCACTTTTAAGGTCAATTTTAGAGAAAATAGTGGCTCCGCTAAGCTCATCTAACATGTCGTCTAAGCGTGGAATGGGGTAGCGATATCTAACCGTGATGGCATTGATAGGACGAAAATCGGAACACATGCGATAAGTACCATCTTTCTTGGGAACAAGGATTACCGGTACGGCACAAGGGCTCAAGCTTTCTCATACATGGCCGTTGTTGATGAGTTGTTGTACTTGCCGCTGGATCTCCTTGGTTTCCTCGGGGTTGACGCGGTAGGGAGCCTTGTTAGGAAGAGGTGCTCCGGGGATGAGGTCGATGCGATGTTCGATGCCTCGAAGAGGAGGTAGACCCGGAGGTAGCTCATCGGGGAATACATCTTGGAATTCCTGCAATAGAGAAGATAACACTAAATGTAGATTGTGAGAGGTGTTAGTTTTTGGTGCCTCGTCCTTGCACAATCGGACATAGTGCATAACACTTGATGGGTTCTCACACACTTCTCTCATCTCACTTTTGGTGGCAAATAGAACTAAGTTTTTCTTGTCGCTCATCGTAGAGGCACTCAATTTTGGCTTGTGGCGCTCACTCTCTTTTGGGTGGTTCGCTCTCTCACTATTCTCTCCACGATGGGTGGCTTGCTTGTCGGTGATCACTTGACTTGGAGACATAGGTCGTAGCACGTACTCCTTTCCCTTCATCTTGAAGCTATAGTGATTGGTCCGTCCGTTATGAATGACGCCACGGTCAAAGTGCCATGGTCGTCCAAGTAGGAGATAGCAAACAGACATCGGGATGACATCACACTCCAAAGTGTCTTCATATGCTCCTATCTTGAAGGAAACTTCCACCATATGTTCCACTTGAATAGTGCCAGAGTCGCTTAGCCATTGGACCTTGTAGGGGTGGGGATGCTTCATCTTGACCAATTGGAGCTTGGAGCATAGTTCTTCACTTGCCAAGTTATGGCAACTCCCTCCATCGATGATGACCTTCACGGACCTTCCATTGATGCCGGCTTTGGTGTGGAAGATATGGCATCTTTGGTCTTCGTCTTGTTGATGTTGACGTGTCAAGACCTTGGAGACAATGAGAGCGGGGCTCGAATCTTCGTCAGAAAAGACTTGAGCATCTTCATCCTCATTCACGCGCCGGTGCATGGTCACTTGCTCAAGGGCCTCCATCTCCTCTTCACTCATGGAGTCATAGGTGCCGTCCTCATTGAGGATCATGGTGCGCTTGTTGGTACACTCGAAGGACTTGTGGCCTCGGCTGCCGCAAGTGAAGCACTTGATGGAACTTGTCTTGATTGTCTCATCCGGTGGAGTCGTAGATGATGAAGCTCTCGGCTTGAAGTCGCTTGTAGTAGGAGGACGACTTGAGGATGTCGAAGTTTTCTTGTAACTTGACTTGTGGCCGTTGTTTGTAGAAGGTTTGGTTGAGGTAGAAGTTATTGGAGTCGTTGAAGCTTGGTTGTTGGAGCCGTAGTTCTTGGAAGGGTACTTGGCGTACTTGAAGTCATCTTGCACTTGACGTTCCGCCTTGGTAGCTTGGTGCACTAGCTTGATGAGGTTGGAGTAAGGTTGGAAGTCAGCGATCTTCTTGATAGGGTGATTGAGTCCATTCATGAAACGTGCCATAGTTTGCTCATCATCTTCTGTGACATTGGCTCGTATCATGGCAATTTCCATTTCCTTGTAGTACTCTTCAATGCTCTTGGTTCCTTGCTTGAGTAGTTGGAGTTTCTTGAAGAGGTCGCGGTTGTAATAGGTTGGCATAAAACGCGCTCTCATGACATCCTTCATTTGAGCCCATGTTGTTATGGGTGGTTCACCTCTTGCTTCACGGCGCTCGATGACTTGTTCCCACCAAATGAGGACGTAGTCTTGGAACTCAAGGGATGCCATGGCGATCTTCTTCTCTGTAACAGCCCAAGACCAACGCTCCAGATGCCTTCCATTTATTTTCATTGTCGCCGTGTGACTTATTTGTTTGTTGCACTTCATCATGTCATCATGAGCATTGCATCCGCATTTTTTTCAAAAACTTGCATTCGTTCGTAGTTCCCGCTTCTCCTCATTGCCTTTGTTGTCCCTTTCAAGACCAACCGTTCTTTTGTTGTCCGACCGTTTGAGCCTCTCTACATAGCCACCGACCACCTTCGCGACCTAGTCCGAAAACTGTCCAGAACCCGACCCGAGCAGTCGTGACCGATGGGTCCGGATCATCCCCAAACATCCCTAAAACATCTTCGGTTTCTTATTTGGACTCCCTAAACTATTTTTCCCGGAGCCGTCCGATCGTGATCAGATGACCCAAAAACTACCTCAAGCTAACCCCTTCTTATAAATGGACCCTAACCCTAAATTTTAGGTTCAATGTCCCATCCATCCGTGTCCGCCGCCACCACTGTTCTCTCGGGATCCATCCCGAGCCAACCACCTCTCCAGATCCATCCACCAACCAGCGCGCCTCCTACCCCGAGCTCCTCTCGTGCTCCTCCCATGGCGCCCTCGTTCCCGAGCACCTCGACCCTGCCACCACGTCCTCGCCGCCCGCTGGAGCAGACCAGCAGCTTCACCGCGCCCGCCCCATATCTCCTTCCTTCGCCTACCTTCTTCTCCCTTCTCCTCTGCTCCTCACTTCCCCTCTCTGTCTCTCACAGGAGCACCCAGCCGGAGCCCCCGCAACCTCACGCCGCCAGTTCCTCGACGCCGGCGTGCCCCATCTCGGCCCAGATCCGGTGGACCTCGAGCTCCTGGACCCGTTCCCGCCTACCTTGTCGCCGGACCCACGCCATGGCCGCCGCCAAGTTCATCGGGACGCCGCTGCTTCCCACCACCCGGACCCGGCCTGGAGTCGCCGCCCTCGGCTGTTTCCCCGCCATCTCCGGCAACCACGCGACCTCCCTGACCCCGCGCCAAGTCCGTCCTCGAGCCAAGCCGCCCTGGAGCTTCTTCGCTGTCCCGCCAAGTCCCGCTCCTGCCTCTGTTCGTGAGGAGGAGGCAGCAGCAGCGACGGCCGCGTTGACCCTCCTCTGCTTCCCGCTCGCCCCCTCGTTGACTCGATCCAGTGCCGTTGCACCTGCAGTTCGTCGCCTTGGTCACCGCCTTGCCAAGCTCCGCCGCCGACGGTCACCTTCGCGTCAAGCAGCCGGAGATCACGCCCCCTGCTGCCGTTGCCGCGCCCTGCTTCATCTGAAGCCACTGCGCCAAGCCCCTGCCTGCTTCGCCTCCTGTCTTCGAGCGCAGGACGACGAGCGTGGGCCTCGTCCAGCCTCGCCATCTCCAGCGCCCCGCTTGGGCCTACTCTCCAAGGCCTCAAGGCCCGATGTGAGCAGCTCCCCCGCGCCCTGGGCCAGATATCACTTTCGGCCCGTTCATTGTTTTTTCCTGCTGGCGAATTTAGCTAATTTCCAAGAATTACAGATTTGCAGAAAACCCCTCAAACAGCATGCATATAATAACTCCACAACCGTGCATCAGATTAAAATGTTTCATAATATCCAACTTTCATCCATGTTTAAAATGTTTAAAATATTGTTTGCATTTAACTTGCTAAATGGCATGCTAAAATGATTTATTTCATAACTAATTAACCGTAGCTCCAAATTAAATAAACTTTATATGTCAATGGGGGTGAAAAAATGCAAAGATTAACATGGTGGCATTACTTTGCATGCTTAACAACTCTAAAATTGTGTATAGGGCAGAACAGTACCAAATCCAAAATATGCACATGGGGATTTTCTGGAATTGTTGTTTGTTGTTTCCGGTCTCATTTAAACTTGCCTAGATAGGTAGTTTAATCATGCTTCACCTCTTGCCATGTTAACCAACATTTAATATTGATGGGTACATAACCGAGAGTGAACTAAATAATTTGAATGTGGTGTTTCGTCAATATGCAACTCGTTGCATATTGAGCTCCACTTAACTTGTAGTATTGTTTGTGCACTTTGCCATGCCATGCCTCTTTAAACCGGACATGCATCATACTTGGTTGTGCATCATGCCATGTTATGTGTTGTGTGTTTACCGTGTTGTTTGCTTCTTTCCAGTTGTGCTTCTTCTCGATAGTTCCTGTTTCGTTGCGATCGTGAGAATTCGTTCGACTACGTTGGTTCGTCTACTTCATGGATTCGATCTTCTTCCTAGCGGGATTTCAGGCAAGATGATCATTCCCTTGGATCTCACTACTATCTTTGCTATGCTAGTTGTCTCGATGCTATCGCTATGTCGTGCTACCCACCACTTGTTATCAAGCCTCCCAATATGCCATGAAACAGCCTCTAACCTTTTTACGATCCCAGCAAACCGTTGTTTGGCTATGTTACCGCTTTGCTCAGCCCCTCTTATAGCGTTGCTAGTTGTAGGTGCAGTTGCAGGTTGTTCCATGTTGGGACATGGATATCATGGGATATCACAATATCTCTTATTTAATTAATGCATCTATATACTTCGTAAAGGGTGGAAGGCTCGGCCTTTTGCTTGGTGTTTTGTTCCACTCCTGCCGCCCTAGTTTCCGTCATACCGATGTTATGTTCCTGGAATTTTGCGTTCCTAACGCGGTCGGGGTTTATGGGCCCCCCTTGACAGTTCGCTTTGAATAAAACTCTTCCAGCAAGGCCCAACTTTGGTTTTACCATTTGCCTAATAACAACTAAAACTTGCATAGGGACCGGCTAGCACCCGAGGACTCTTAATTAACAACCCGGGCCAGTACTCCTCATGAGTGTTGGTCCAAACCGGGCGATGTCCTGCGCCCCCTGGGCAACCAGGGTCTCAGCCAACCCGACGTCTTGCCCATTTGGTGTGCCCTGAGAATGAGATACGTGTGGCTCCTATCGGGATTTGTCAGCACATCGGGCGGTCTTGCTGGACTTGTTTTACCATTGTCGAAATGTCTTGTGAACCGGGATTCCGAGCTTGATCGGGTTGTTCCGGGAGGAGGATTTTCCTTCGTTGATCGTGAGAGTTTGTGATGGACTAAGTTGGGACACCCCTGCAGGGTTTAATCTTTCGAAAGTCGTGCCCGCAGTTATGTGGCAGATGGGAGTTTTTAATATCCGGTTGTAGAGAACTTAACACCAGATCCAAAATAAAATACACCAACCACGTGCGTAACCATGACTGTCTCTTTTCGAGTGAGTTCGAGAAGAGAACACGGTTGGGTTATGTTTGAACGTAAGTAGTTCAGGATCACTTCTTGATCATTACTAGTTTGCGACCGTTGCATAGCTTCTCTTCTTACTCCTGTACTCGTAAGTTAGCCACCATACAATGCTTAGTGCTTGCTGCAAGCTCACCACTTATCCATTCCATACCCATTAAGCTTTGCTAGTCTTGATACCCATGGTAATGGGATTGCTGAGTCCTCGTGGCTCACAGATTACTACAACAACAGTTGCAGGTACAAATAATGCGATGATCTGACGTGAGAGCGATGCTTGATTGCTTTTGGGGTTCTTCTTCTTCTTCGATCAAGGGATAGGTTCCGGATCAGGAGCCTGGGATTAGCAGGGTGGATGCCGTTCTTCTTTTTCGTTTGATTTCATCCATAGTCGGATCCTGTTCTTCTGTATGATGATTGCTATGTATTGATGAATTGTTGTATTCATGTTGTAGCTTGTGGCGAGTGTAAGCCTTTATCTTTTATTCTCATCTATTCAATACATGGTATGTTGTAATGATATCCACCTTGCTATGCGCTCGAAATGCAGTTGTGCCCCAATCATGAATTGATCACGTGATTGGGATAGAATTGCATCTTGGGCGCTACAAGTTGGTATCAGAGCCTTACCGACCACAGGAGCCCCCTTGATTGATCGAACCGCTACCATTATTGAGTCTAGAAAAAAAACTATTTTGAGTCTAGTTATATCGGAGAGTAGGAATTCTTTTTACTCCTTATCCCCATCATCGCTCTGGTGAGGACTCGTGACGTAGGTGTTTTGGATCCATCACTCTCCTTTTTCACTCATTTTTTTAGGATCACGCGGGTATTGTGGAATCGGTCCGATATCATTGTGACGGGAATTCTGTTCTTGGTGCCTCCTGACATTTAGGGGTTGTGGCAGTGTCCCGGGGAGTTGAGCTCCAAGGTGTTTTCGTCATAGTGTCTATCGTTTCAGTTCCGAAATACCAGAGGACGCCGACATAAAAAACGCTTCTATAATCTTTGTGGTGAGAGTAGTTTGGCGCCACCCAGTACTAGGGAGAGCGATCAGATGTATTGCCACAACTAGTATATCGGATGTTTTTCGAAGGTCTGAGGTACATGATTTCCGAGGTTTTCTTGGTTATGTGTTGACGGATGGATACAGTTGGAGTGTAGGATTTGTTAGTTGTGTGAGATATTTGTGCCTCCATGTATCCCCAACACCAGATTGCATAACCAAGAAGTTTCGGGAGTTCATAGGTGGGAATTCAAGTAGTTACCTAGGATATCTTTCCGACAGATGCATGATATGAGATTGGGGTTCGACGTCTAGTGGACCGCCTGTCCACAGTTGGTTTTATAGTGGTCTCGTTGTGTCTTAAAGAGTCCTTGGCTATGCTGACTCGGGGACGCTTCGTATGTCATGTGCACTGCCTTGTACATGATGGTACTGTAGGATCGAGCCCGTGTGGGCCCCACCACAAAAATTTCAGACGAAATCTCTATCATATGTTTGTTTCCGGCTTATTCTGCAAGCCAAATCCTTTGTTTTGTTTTGGTTGTGGTATTCGAGTTTCTTCCAAGTCAAGTGTTCATTCCATACCTTTTCCTAAGCGGTATTCTCATATTTCTATGTGAATGCTAATCCTTCTGGATCATTGAGATTGTCATGTCAATCCTTTTCAACCGGTGCACTTCTCTTCAAGTTATTCCATACGGGCGCCGTTGAGAAGCCTGAGGATTGTCCGTTCCATCCGTTCCAAGTTGCCTTTGTTTTCCCACCATCCCACCCTTTTCTTCAAGGACTCATATTTCTTAATCAAGTATCCATTTTATTGATGAGAAGTCTCTTCATTCCTTTTCTTTCATGTTGTACCCGGTGGTTCCCATGAAGATGCTCTAC
The DNA here is from genome assembly GCA_011799875.1 of Thinopyrum elongatum. NCBI lineage: Eukaryota > Viridiplantae > Streptophyta > Magnoliopsida > Poales > Poaceae > Thinopyrum > Thinopyrum elongatum. Next base: position 239,009,761 of record CM022300.1, read on the forward strand.
AAGTTCATCATTCTTTCATTACCCATTCTCAGCTTTCAGCTCTCCTTCCCCAAATCTTACCGGTGCATCTTTTAAGTATTCTCTAGTCAGCTTGTCATCTCTTCATTCTTTTGTATCTAGATTTCTCAAGTATCTTTATTCATTTTCTAATTCTTCCCGGTGATTCGTGCTCTTTTCTTGGATCGTTTTCAGCTGTCCTTCTCCAAATCTTACCGGTGCATCGTTCTTGTCGAGCTTGTTGTTCTTGTCTAGCTTGAGTATAAGCTTGAGGAACTTGACGATGCACTTGTGATTGATATCGTCTTTCTAGAACTTCGTCGCGAAGTACCTCTTCTTCTTGACGTGTATGGCGGTTTCGGTTGGCAATGACACGATTCGTATGTCGGAGGGCACGTAGCGCCTCAAGTGCTTGAGCTTCACGTCGTTCTTGTTGTTGATGTAGCGCGATGGCATCTTGCTCCTCTTGATGTTGGCGTTGCCATTCTTGCATTAGCTCTTGTTGGCGTCATTGTTCTTGTGCTTCCTCTAGTTGGCGTTGACGTTGCCTTTCTTGTGCTTTCGCGAATGTAGCTTGATTTTGACGATGTTGGTATTCTTGCTCTTCAAGTTGCTCTTGTGGACCATTGCCATGTAGAGGATTGCGGTTTGCTTGGCGGTCTTGGCACGCGGCTTGACGAAGAGTGTTCGATGTCGGTGTACTTGAACCGGAGATGGTGTCGTCGGAGTGTCGACTCGAGCGGCTCCGTCTTGAGTAGGATGAAGTTGTAGAAGAGCGGTTGACCAACAAAGCACGAATCTCATCCATTCTTGCATTGTTCTCTTGCTTTTGTTCGTCGAGCTTGTTGTCAAAGTAGTCTCTTGTACATTTCTCGGAGAGCCGCAAGTCGGTGGCGAGATTGTCGATGCGGTCGCTTATCGCTTGTTGCTCTTGATGCAAAGCTCGTTGTGCGCCGAAGAGGTGGTTCTTGGTGACGTAGTTGTTTGAGTCCTCGTCTTGCTCAATGAAGAGTGGGTTGATAGAAGAACTTGGCCTATCCATCATTCCAAACAAATGTGAGGGTGGAAGAAAGAAAGAACAATACCAAATGTACCTTGACCAATGTTGAGGGTGGATCAAAGATCACTCAATGATGTAACAAGGAAATAGTACAATTGGTACCGTATCTCGTCAATCTCTCACACCTACACAAAGAAAGCTTATGGTGGAGCTCGGTTAGGATGGTGGCACAAAATTTATGCAATTGTTAGTGAGACTCAATAATGTTGGAAAAGATTCACAAATTTGCAAATGCAACAAGTAGACCAATAGCAAGATATGGTACACGGGAACACACACGCAAATAGATAAATGGGGTCGTGCAACCAAAATGAGCTCAAAATGTGGAATCCACGGAAAATGCTCTTGTTGCACAACTCTAGAGAGACGCTAGCACAATTGCATAATAGGTGGATACGAGACTTGTGCACAACCTACTAAGCAAAATGCAATGACTTCTATCCCAAGTATGCTATATGTATGGTGTTCCTATGATATGATCCAAGATGATCGAGTATGACAATCTTAAGGTAGTATGATGCTATGGTTCTTGCTTAAAAGCTCTTTGCTTATGTTTTCCTTTTGCTTAAAAGCTTGATTGGCTCTTTCTCTTTTGAGCTCTTTCTTTGGCCACTTATGCAAAACTTCACGAACCAAGATAGCAATTGTGTATATGCGATGACAACCTTGTGACACAAGAGATGATACCAAGATATGGACACCAAGATGATGATATATATGCAATGACCACTAATGTGCACAAGTAACATTGCCAGCAATGCTCAAAGGCTAGTCTTGATGGGTAAGTGACGCAAAAGTTAGGATAGTGGGTTATCAATGCAATGGCAAGAATGTACAATGATGTCGTCGAAGTTACCGTCCTTGCTTACGGTTGAGGGTGTCAAAATTGTTGAGCGGTTGTTGTCGATGACGAGTCGAAGGCGAAGATGAGCGGCGGTGGTGTTGATGTCGAACCGTCCCTAAGTAGCCGAAACGCGTTAGGAAACGGGAAACCGCAACTCAAATTCTCAAAGCAAATGTGTCAAAATGTGTCGGAGTTGGAAGCGGGTAAGCGATGATGGTTGCAGAAAGCGGTGGTGCTTTGATAAATGGGGTTAACAGAGTGTTGGCGCGGAAGGTGGTATGGGGGTGCGTATGCGGAAGTGGGAAAGGGCCGGTGGTGAACTGAAAATTTTCAGTTTCGTCAGGTTTTATCGGACGTCCGGTGGTGGTCGGACGACCGGTGGTTGTCGGACGTCCGGAGACTATCGGATGTCCGGTGCTTGGGCAATTTCGGGCACGGGATGAACTTCTAGGGTTCGTGGTGGAGGGGCAATATTGGGGCAAAATTGGGCGAATTCGTGGATGGAAAAGGTGGAGATGATGGGAGAAAGCTAGATCCACTCGTGGCAAAGCAAATCCATGGATCAAATCCAACAAAACTTCATCACAACCAAAAAATCACAAAAAAATTTGGGGCTATTTTTGGTGGGGAATTTTCAAAATTGGGGAAGAACACAACAAAACAAGGCTAGAAAACAAGGGTAGGGGCTCCAAAATCACGATCACCTTGGCTCATGATACCAAGATGATGTAGGGTAGAACCCTAGATGCCCGATCTTTCACGATTGGAGCGGATCCTATGACGATCACGAGGGGAAACATGAGGGGAAAACGAGAGGAATCACTCAAACCAACGAGATTCGATTACACATGTGCTAGATCCTCGAAACACAAAGAGTTACACGATCCACGATCAATAAAAGATGATACAAGTAGCAAGTTCTTCTCCGTGAGGAGGTCTTGAAGGTCTTCCCGTTAGGGGTCTTGAATCCAAGATGGATCTTCTCCGTAGAGGCTGCGGTCTCTCTCGGTGGAGTAGATCCGGATGGATGAGCAAAGCTCTATCTCTCAAATGAGCTATCACAATGCTAACCCTAGAAAGAGAGAGAAGGAGGAGTATATATAGTCTAAGGGGGTGAAAGGGTACATGGGCCTCGGCCCAACACGCTGTGCACAGACAGGCATCGGTCATCCGGATGCTGTCGGACATCCGGTAGCTCGCGTGGATCCGGACGTCCGGAAGCGGTCGGACCTCCGACATTTTGGCTTGGATCAGGTGGCCTCGGATTTCCGGAGACGGTCGGTCGTTCGGTCGTCGGTTGTCCGGAGGCTTCGGACTTCCAATAATTTCCCTTCTGTGGTGTGGCAACGGTCGTTCGGAGGGGTTCGGTTGTCCGGGCGCTGGAAGGTGTCGGATGTCCAGTCGGGGTCGGACGTCCGGCCGCTGTAGGCTTTTGGCAGCACTTCTTCTTGTTCCTTGTACTTGGTGTCCTCGCCGTCTTGTCCATTGGGTGTAGCTGCTCCATGGCTATCCTCTAAGTACCTGATCATGCATAGGGTTTCCGCTTGAGGTAGTAGCCATGTCTCATATGTAGAAAGTGGTAGTTCGGAGAGGAGCGAGTTCACCTTAGTTTCGATAGCCCTTGCTCGAGCTCTTGTCATTGGTCCAAGTGGTGTCGTGGGAGACATAGGTAGGTCCATGGGGATGACCGTGGGATGCTCCGCATCAAGAACACAACGAGCACGCAGTGCTCAAGCCCGGCAAGGGTGCCTCAGGGAGTGCAGCTACGCGCGTACAAGTGTTTGTGGGGCCGAATCCTTTGCTAGGTTGCCTTGGACCTCCTTTTATAGTTTAAGGGGTAACCACAATGGAAAAACAGTCTTTATCTACTGATTAGATAGCCAACAGTGCTATCATACTTAACCCTGGCAGTTAGGACAAAGTGCATTAAATGCACTGCTAGGTGTCATGCTGAGGACGAAGCCCGGCAGGCCTGCCGAGCCGCTTAACCATCTCTTGCTTATCATCTTGACACGCTTCTAGACGGGTGTCACTTGGATAAATCTTGTCTTCCAATGGGCCGCCACGTGCTTAGCAGAGGCCACTTAATCACTTGTGGGCTTGACACTGCACTGACAAGTGACTTGCGTCGCTGTGTGGTGGAGAAATGGTGTCCTGGCGGGGATCCTGCCCTTGGCGAACCCGGCAAGCTTGCCGGGGAAGTCTTGAACTTGTCCTTGGGGCGGACTCGACCCGGCCAGGCTCTCCTGCCCAGCAAGGGAGGCTTTCCCAAGGTGATATTCCTCTGTCATGCTTATTCTTGGTCTTCTTGATCTGCTCTTTGATATCAGTAAGAGCTGTTTCTTTGGCTTGGGTGTTGATGTTGAATAAACGATGCTAGTGAGCCTGTGTGTAAGTCCGGGCAACAAATGCAAATGTTTGTTGCACCGACAGGAGCCCCCGGGCCTGGCCCATACGTGCTGCCGAGCATCATTGGGGTAGGTCCCAACAATCACACAGGCGAGCATTTGGGTCATGCCACTATGGGTTTTAAGTCTTTCCTGATGTTTTTCTTGCTTCTTCATTAACCTGTGATTGAGTCAGTTACCACTTTCCTTGCAGTCGTTCAGAACGACGTGGGAGTACCCACGTAGTAACTCACGAGCTGTCCATGTTCACGGGGAGGTAACTGTCATTTTACTCACCCACTATGCCTACCGTTTCCGCCACGTACGCTGCATGCATTGCGCAGGGTTGGTGGCGGACGCGGAGGGCACGGGAATGAGTGCCATGGCAGAAAGCCAGGCGCCGTGGATAGGCGCAGGCGGACGGCCGTTGATTATGGATGTCATCAGTAGCGTAGGGAGTTAGGATTGGTGGAGCAGGGTGGCCCCCTCCCAGGTGGTGAGGCGCCAGCCCCCGGCCATGTTCCCCTATAAAAAGGGACGTGGGCGAGGGGCTCACCCACACAGTTCTCCTCTCTTCTTGCCTGATACCCTCCTTCCACCATGGCGCGGGGAAGAGGACGTGGTCGACCTCCAATGGTGGTGACGAGGGTTTCTTCTCGATAGTGCCTCCCTCCTCCTTCTGGGGACGCAAGAGCAAAGTCCAGCACGCAAGGTGGTGCCGCTGGACGTGGGCGCGGCTGTCGTGGCACGTGGGGCCGAGGAGGCCGTGGTGGGGCCTTGATAGCCCCTCTACCAGCCGTCCCTGTCCCAGACGAAGGCCACGTTGGGGACCAGCCATTGGAGTTCATCGTTCAGCTGCGCGGGCCTCTGCGCAGTCGTCTCCGGCTCCCAACTCCTTTCGCAAGGGTGATGGAGGAAGAACAGCTGCCCGGACTGAGGCTGCACATGAGGGACTGCTGCAACGGCAGCATACGGGTGAACGTGGAGTTCCCTGCACCTCATGTCATGCTTCTCCGGCGCGGCTGCAAAACCTTCGCTCGTGCCCACAGCTTGGCGGAGGGGCACGTTCTCCATTTCAAGCTAATGGAGGCTAATCTGCTCTCCATCAAGGCCTTCGGGCGTTCGGGTGCTCACTTAGGGTGCTGCGCGGAAAGCTCGACCGATGATGAAAGCTCCTCCTCGAGCGACAGCGACAAAGAGGACAGTGTCGGTGAAGACGACGGCTCCGAGCAGGAGGACGGCGGCTCAAGCTCTAGCTGAGCGCAAGCTGCACCGTCACCGTCAGGAGGGTGGAGGTGGCACCATCATCTGCACCTGGGTCTTCTTCCCCCGGCAGAGCGATTTGCCGGGGGTGCTGGGTGTGGATGCTTTCGCCTCCACCAGCAGTCTTCCAGCTGGGTCCCCGGCAGGCTTCCTCGTGGGCTTTGGCTTCGTCCGCCCTGCCGGTGCTGACCAGGGCATCGCCTAGCCGCTCTCTCCATCCGTCGTCTCCGCCCCCGCCCCTCTCGATCTTGTCAGACTGTGTCCCGCGGGCCCTGACAGGGTCAGGCTGGGCTTCTTCCCAGGCACTCCTTTTGCCCTCTTTGTCTCCCACGGCAGCCCCTAGGAGGAGAGGGACAAGAAAGGGATTATGGGGCACTTATCTTTTTTTAATCTAAAACATGTAGGCATTTGCCAATCTTTAATCTAAAATAGGTAGTCCTCTTCCCATGCTTGTACTCTGCATGATCTGTACTCGTTTATGAACGTATTAATGAAAAAGAGAGCTTGCCGGGTACTTTTGTGCATGTGTGATGCCCATGCTGAGGAATGAATGCTCAATACTTTCAAGTAAACAACGTTCCCCGGCAGCACATCTTGCCGGATCCTTCCCCTGCTACTACTATGCCTTTATGCTAGCGTAGGAGCAAGGATAGGAGCAGGCCCCTCGTCGGCTCTTCTCAACTGTTACTACAACCAACCTCCGATCGAAGGAACTCTGGACTAAGAGGGATGGGAGCACAGAGGATAGGAGCGACTAGGTTTCCTCATGCTCAAGTTTTTCATACAGAAGTACATGATGGATAGTGGAGTGAACTTAGTTGCGCCTGTTGTTCTTCTTATTATCCCCGGCAGCGATAGTTTGTCAGGGATCAACGCGCTGGTTCTACCTTTACTTTTCCTTTCGGGAAGTTCATCTGTGGTGGGAGCTGTGAACCAAAGAAGCACAAGGGAGTAACCGGCAGTGTATGATATCTTTGTAAAGGATTAATCAGCCCATGTTAAGCATTGTTATAATCCCAACAAAAGTATATGCTCAAACTAGAAATGCATGCAAGTTTTTATGGCGCCAGCGCTTCGTTTTATTATCTTTGCACAGGGTATGCGCCTGGCTTTGTACAAAGGGTTACATGCACATTGACAAGGCTTGTACAAAAGGTGGCTGCCGGGGCTGAGCCCGGCAACCGCGCCTTACGGGTAGAACTTGCGAAGATGCTCAATATTCCATGAGTTTTGCATTTTAATGCCATCTTCGGTCTCCAGATGGACTGCGCCGGGTCAGGTGACTCGTACTACCCAGTAAGGGCCTTCCCACTTTGGCGTCAACTTCTTGGAACCCTTGGCGGACTGAACACGCCTAAGGACAAGGTTGCCTTCCTCAAGGCTCTGGGCATGAACCCTGCGGCTATGATAGCGGCGCAAGGCTTGCTGGTAGTGTGCAGCACGCTTAGCGGCCGGAGACGATCTTCCTCAAGGAGCACGACATCGTCATGCCGGTGCTGCTCTTTCTCTACTTCATCGTAGGCAAATACTCGAGGTGACCCGTATGTGAGTTCCGTGGGGAGCACTACTTCTGCCCCATAAACTAGGGAGTAGGGAGTCTGCCCGGTGGCTCGATTCAGTGTCATGCGGAGGGACCAAGGAACCACCGGCAGCTCGTCGATCCAGCGTCTGCCGCATTTCTTCAACTTGTCAAAAGTTCTTGTCTTGAGCCCACGCAGCACTTCAGTGCTCATCCTCTCGGCTTGATCGTTACTCCAGGGATGAGCAACAGAAGCAAAAGAGACCTTGCTCCCAAGGTTTTGGACGTATTGCATGAAGGCGCGACTCGTGAATTGGGTGCCGTTGTCAGTGATCACTCTGGCGGGTACTCCCAAATGGCACACCAATCCTTTCAAGAACTTGATAGCTGATTGTGCGGTCGCCTTCCTCACTGGCTCCACTTCCGGCCACTTTGTAAACTTGTCGATTGCAACGTACAAGAATTCAAAGCCCCCGGTAGCACGGGGGAAGGGGCCCAAGATGTCGAGCCTCCAGACCGAAAATGGCCAAGACAAAGGGATTGTCTAGAGAGCTTGAGCTGGCTGATGGATGTTCTTGGAGTGGAACTGGCAGGCTTCACATCTGGTGACTAGCTCAACCGCATCTTGGAGGGTCGTGGGCCAGTAGAAACCTTGCCGGAAAACTTTCCTAACCAAGGCTCTTGATCCAATATGGGAGCCACACACTCCCTTGTGAATCTCCGCCAGTAGTTCCAGCCCCTCTTCCCGGCAAATGCACTTCAATTTCACACCGTTTGGTCTCCTTCTGTACAAAGTGTCATCGATGAACTGGTACATACTGGACCGTCGGGCTACTCTTTCAGCTTCTTCTTGCTCTTCAGGAAGTTCTCCTGTTTGAAGGTAATGGACTATGTGTCGCGCCCAAGTTGGAGCTCAAGGCTCGACAACTAGAACCAACGGCACCTCCTCATTCGTGGGAGCACTTACCTCAATCGCAAGAACTCGTGGTTCTGCGGAGGAGTGCGGCTCACCAAGCGAAGTGGAGTCATTCCCGGCAGCCTTTCTACCGGAGGCCTCGAGAGGCCCTGCCGGGAAAAACTTGCCAGGGTCCAACTTTCTCCTTTTTCTGGCCATCATTAATGGAGACACTGAAGGTTGAGTCAGGTGGAGGACAAAAGTCCCTGGTTCCACAGGGAGCTTTTGTGCTGCACACTTTGATAAATAATCGGCAATGCTGTTTTTTGCATGTGGCACATGCTCTATTTGTAATCCATCAAAGTGTCCCTCCAACTTTCTCACTTCCTCAACATACGCTTCCATTAATAGACTTTGGTAATCCTTGTTAACCTGTCTCACCACAAGCTGCGAGTCTCCATGAATGATCAACTTCTTGATCCCCAACTCTACTACAATTCTGAGCCCGGCAAGGAGCCCTTCATAGTCGGCAGTGTTGTTGGTAGCTTTCTCCCGGGGAAAGTGCATTTGGACCACATATTTAAGGTGCTCTTCAGTGGGCGCAACAAGAAGCACGCCAGCCCCTGCACCTTGAAGGCACCGTCAAAATACATGATCCACTTTTGAGGCACCTCCCTGCCGGGGATAATTGTCTCTGATATCTCTTCATCCGGAGTGGGCGTCCATTCTACAATGAATTCTGCTAGTGCCCTGCTCTGAATGGTTGAGGTGCTCTCGTACTTCAGGCCAAAGCTTGATAGCTCTAGTGCCCATTCAACTATCCTGCCGGTAGCTTCAGGGTTCCTCAGTATGCGCTGGTGTGGGAAACAAGTGACAACTGTGATCTCGTGGGCTTGGAAGTAGTGACACAGCTTCCTCGAGGCCATGATAAGGCCGAAGATTAGCTTTTGCAACCCAGAGTACCTTGATCTAGCCCCCTACAACAGGGAGCTGACAAAGTACACTGGCCGCTGCACCACTTCTTTGTCGTGACTTCAGAACTGATCTTGCCAACCTGCTCTTCCTCAACTTGGTATGTGCCCAATCTTACCGCAACCGGTTCAGTTTCTTTTCCTGAGAGGGCCGTAGCTGCAGCTGCTTCTTTGTCTACTTCCCACTGCGCCACCAGTGCTGCACTAACCACTTGATTAGTCGCCGCTAGGTATAGCAGCAACGGCTCTTGTGGTTTAGGAGCGACCAGGGTGGGGGCAGAGGAAAGATAGGCTTTCAAGTCCTGCAGCGCTGCTTCCGCCTCTGGGGTTCACTTCATTGGCCCTGCCTTCTTCAAGATCTTGAAGAACGGCAGCATATGCTCAGCAGACTTGGAAATGAACCTACTCAGCACGGCAACACATCCAGTTAAATGCCTCACATCCTTGACTGTCTTGGGTGCTTGTATCTGCTCGATTGCTTTGATCTTGTCGGGGTTGGCCTCTATCCCTCGATGAGACACAAAGAAGCCAAGTAGCTTGCCGGAGGGAATGCCGAACACGCATTTCTCGGGGTTTAACTTCAGGTTGATCTTGCGCAGGTTTGCAAAGATTTCTTCCAAATCTTGAATCAGCGTTGATCTGTCCTTGGTCTTGACCACTATCATCCATGTAAGCTTCTACATTCCTGTGTAGCTGAGGCTCAAACCCAATTTGCACTGCCCTTGCAAAACTGGATCCAACGCTCTTTAACCCAAAAGGCATACGTACGAAGCAGTACGTGCCACATGGAGTTATGAATGCGGTCTTCTCTTTGTCTTCCTTGGACATGAATATCTGATGGTATCCGGAGTATGCATCCAAAAAGGACAGAAGATCACACCCGGAAGTGGAATCCACAATCTGATCGATGCGCGGCAAGGGGAAAGGATCCTTCGGGCATGCCTTGTTTAGATCTGTGAAGTCTATGCAAAGCCTCCAATTTCCCATTCGCCTTGCGCACTACCACTGGGTTGGCTAACCATGTTGGATGCAAAACTCCCCTAACCAAACCAGTTGCCTCAAGTTACTTGATCTCCTTGGCAATAAACTATTGCCGCTCCAAAGCTTGCTTTCTGACCTTCTGTTTAACGGGCCGAGCATGAGGGCAGACAACAAGGTGGTGCTCGATTACCTCCCTGGGAACGCCAAGGATGTCAGATGGTTGCCAAGCAAACACATCGACATTCGCACATAGGAAGGCAACGAGCGCGCTTTTCTATTTGTCATTAAGGGCGGCGCTGATGGTAAACGTACCGTCAGCGCCATCTTGCCTTGTCGGGACCTTCTTAACAGCAGGTGTTGCAATCTTGGGCTTCTTACTAGTGGAACTTTCCGGCAAGTCATCAACAGGTGCAGCACACTCCGGAGAGGTGCGCTTCCTGGATTCCTTGCCGGCGTCTCCGCTAGCCTTCTTTTCTTTCTTTGTTTCCTTGGCGGGAGCTGCAGCTTCAGCGGCTTCAGCAGCTATTGTGTCTCGGTACATGTTATCCACACATATGATTGCGTCTTTCTTGTCTGATGGGATAGAGATGACGCCCATCGGCCCTGGCATCTTCAAGGTATTGTAAGCATAGTGGGATGCTGCCATGAACTTTGCCAAAGCTGGGCGGCCAAGGATCCCATTGTAAGGCAGAGGAAGATCAACAACGTCAAATACAACCCTCTCAGTCCAGTAATTCAGTTCTCCGCCAAATGTCACCGGTAGTGTAATCTTCCCCTTAGGACGACTCCTGCCGGGGTTGATTCCTTGGAACGTGCCAGTGACCTTGAGTTCTTCATCTGATATTTGTAACTTGCTGACCACCTTGGGAGAGATCAGATTCAGCCCAGCCCCACCGTCAACTAACATCTTTGTGACTTTGAGGTTGCAGATTGTTGGTGAGACCAACAACGGCAAGCACCCTACCGCAGTGGTACGGTCGGGGTGGTCCTCTTCATCAAAGATGATAGGCGTGCGGGACCATTTGAGCGGCTTCCGGGAATCCACAGCTGGCTCCACGGCATTGACTTCTTGCGCCCACTTCTTGAGTTGGTGGTGAGAGGAGTGCAAGGACGCACCTCCGTCTATGCATAGGGCTTCAGTTGCTTTCTGGAATTCTTGCTCACTGGTTTCTTCTTCATCTCCCCCATCACTCTCATCATCACCTTCCTTCTTCTCACGGCCTCTGGCAGGTTTTTCTTTTTGCTGAGGGGTCTTGCCACAGCGGCCTCCTCTGCCGCCATGGCCCTTCCCGCCGGCACCTTCTTGGTCTCACTCCGTCACGCTTTTCATACTCTGCCTTCTGCCTCTTAACAAGCTACTCGACTTGATGACATTCTTGGAGATCATGCCCCTTAGTACGATGGATCTTGCAGTACGGCCCATCGGACTTCCCAGCTTTCTCTGCTGCCGCAGCCTCCCGGCAATCAGCGCACGCGGTAGCTTCCTTGCCGGGGGCTTTGGTTTTGGCCTTCTTGCCGGTGCTGATATCGCCAGAACCCTCAACGGCCAATACTGACTTCTCCTTGCGTTTCTTGTTGCACCTCCGGCCCTTCTTCTTTGGGCCAGTGGCCTCGTCATCGTTGTCTGAATTGACCTCTGCTCCTTCCTCCTCTCCAGGAAGTCGCCTTCCTTCTTCGGCACGAGCGCACTTGTCCTCCAAGATGTACAACTCATTGACGGTCTTGGGTAGCTGAACGTTCATCTTAGAACGTATCCTCCTGTTGCGCACGTTCGAATGGAACGCGGCAATCACAGCTGCCGGGTGTATTTCTGGAATGTTGTGGTGCACTCGACTGAATCTCTGCATATACTTTTGCAAGCTCTTCCCTTCCTTCTGTGGAAGAACTTGCAAATCACTGGGGCGTCCTGGTTCTTGATGGCCGCTCGTGAAGGCGCCAACAAACTCATTGCACAGGTCAGCCCATGATGAGATGGAGTTCTCCGGCAGGTGCATCAGCCACAACCTCACATTTGACTTGAGCGCCAAAGGGAAGTAGTTGGCAAACACTTTCTCATCCCTGCCCCTGGCGGCTTGAATGGCAATCATGTAGATGCTCAAGAACTCTGCCGGGTTCAGCTTTCCATCATATTTTTCTGGCAATTCTGGCTTAAAAACGCGGGCAGATGGCCAACGGACTTGCCACAACTCGCGAGTGAAGGCGGGGCACCCGACCTCGAAAGGTAAGTACCCACCCTCACTGGGCGCGGGTTCGTCGACGTCTGGGCCATTGCATCTGTCAGACTGAAGGCGGGTCTCCCGGCGCCGCTCTTTGGTGACGCGCGCATCTTCCCTCCGCCGATCTTCCAGGACCTGCCGCTGATCTCGACAGGCCCATGGATCAGACGAGGCCATCAAAGCTTCGTCGGGCTCAGGGTCGCGCTGCTCTGGTTGCTGCCTCTGGGTTTGCTGTCGCGGAGGGGACTGCACCGTCAGCGTGGCCCCCTCGACGCGGCCAGCAGCTCGAACTGTTGTCGTCGCCTTTTGGTCCCGCGATGGCTCCGCCCGCCGCGATCCTCCAGCCTCAGCAAAGATGATCAAGCTCTGGATAGTGGCCCTCCACCCATCCATCTGATCAGCTGCCGGTGGAAATCTTAGTAGGAGTTGGGCCCGTGCCATGGCTTCCATAGCTATGCTTGGCATAGCTGACGAGGCAGATCGCGATGTTGCTCGACTTCTGGTGGTACCAGCAGGGGCATCACCGTGATCACGCCGTCGTGGATCGGTTGCCAAGGCGGTTTGCTGATGAGTGGGCTACGCCCGGGGATCGGCTACCCCGTTCGGCGCTTCGGCTTGCTCGCCTTGTTCTGGGCGAGGCGAGTGTCCAGTGGTCGCGCCTGTAACAGGCGTGGGCAGAGGGTCATGACTCGCGCCAGAGTGGGCGTCGTTGCCGCGGTTGTGTCTGCTGGTGAGGCGGGGTGGTGGAGACTGAACGCCTCCTCCATCCGCGGCTTACGGGTCATGTCCGCCTGAATTTCGTTGATGCTGTCCTCCCCCGGTGCCTCCTGCTCCAGCTTCATCCACGGGGGACACAACGACAGCGCCGTCTGCGCCGGTCACACCTCCCATGGTACCCGCTTCTTCTAACACCACCGCAGCACCAGCAGCGCCCGCGGCCGCGTGAGAGGGGTTTTTGAAGTGCAAGGGTGTGCGGCTACGCCGGACTTCTTCTTGGGCGCCATGCGCGAGGATGATGGTGATGACGATTGACGATGGAGCTTGACGCGCTGTTTACGACTTTAGGTTCGCACAAGTGATTCCCCCTACCTGGCGCGCCAAAGATGTCATGGTGGATCACGATCACCTATGGGGCCATGAGCCCCTTTGTGGTTTGGAAAGGGGGATCACGTTGCACAAAGAGCAGAAGCCATGGAACAACACGACATTAGTGACACTGGTGGTTTTTACCCAGGTTCGGGCTGCTGGGTAGCATAAAACCCTACTCTTGCTTTGGTGGATTGAGTGGAAGAACACAACGAGAACGTAGTGCTCAAGCCCGGCAAGGGTGCCTCGGGGAGTGCAGCTACGCACGTACAAGTGTGTGAGGGGCCGAATCCTTTGCTAGGTTGCCTTGGACCTCCTTCTATAGTTCAAGGGGTAACCACAATGGCAAAATAGTCGTTATCTACTGATTAGATAGCCAACAGTGCTATCATACCTAACCCTGGTAGTTAGGACAAAGTGCATTAAATGCACTGCTAGGTGTCATGCTAAGGACGAAGCCCGGCAGGCCTGTCGAGCCACTTAACCATCTCTTGCTTATCATCTTGACACGCTTCTGGACCGGTCTCACTTGGATAAATCTTGTCTTCCAATGGGCTGCCACGTGCTTAGCAGAGGCCACTTAATCACTTCTGGGATTGACACCGCACTGATAAGTGACTTGCGTCGTTGTGCGGTGGAGCGGTGGTGTCCTGGCGGGGATTCTTCCCTTGGCGAACTCGGCAAGCTTGCGGGGGAAGTCTTGAACTTGTCCTTGGGGCAGACTCGACCCGGCCAGGCTCTCCTGCCCGGCAAGGGAGGCTTTCCCAAGGTGATATTCCTCTGTCGTGCTTATTCTAGGTCTTCTTGATCTGCTCATTGATCTCAGTAAGAGCTGTTTCTTCAGCTTCGATGTTGATGTTGAATAAATGATGCTAGTGAACCTGTGTGTAAGTCCGGGCAAGAAATGCAAATGTTTGTTGCACCGACATGTTTTGTCAACAATCGTCCAAAAAGGGGGAGATTGTTGGTGCAATAATTTGCCTCCTTATGTTTTGGAGCTTGTTGACATAAACAGTATGGGACTTATGTGTTTGCTAGTGCACACAGAGTAACAGGTCTCTGGAATCATGAGGAGTTTGATTCAAACGACAAAGATAATCCCTTGAGTTGCAGTGAAGGTTATCACCGAAGATTATGATAACAAGAGTGACCCATCAAAAATTGCTGATGTGAAGCACTTGGTTTGGTGCTTGTCCGAGGGAAGTGACTGCGACCGAGGAGTTTGAAGATGAAGTGAAGATGTAGCATTTATTTCATTGTTTCTCTTCTCTTTATTGAGTCATAGGACCACCGTACTATTAAGAGGGGTGTAGCGTTCAAAACTTTGATTTTCTGATGCTAAACCCAAATCCTATGAAAGTTGGGAGAAAAATCTCTTTGTGTTCCGAGCAAATACTTGCCAGCAAGAGACTGTGATCTTCTTCGCCGCGAGAGATTTGTCTCTGACCGAGGAGTTAGCATTTCTTGTTCCTTAAGTAATGTTACCGTTGCTCTTTGAAATCCGATCATTGAGAATGTGTCAGTTGGCCATTGGCTGGACCGAGTGTCCAAATGGTCATTTCCCACCAGGGAAGGCTGCTGCTATAAATAGCCACCCCGCACCAGCTTTGTCCGGTGGCTGCTCCATTTGATTCTGAGAAGATTGTTGAGCAACCCCCTCTCCGAGTGATTTGAGTTTAAAATCCACCAAGAGAAAGCCCCTAGAGCCAAAAAAATTGATAGTGGTTCAGCATCACTCGAATCTAAGTCCAGTACGCTCTGCCTATTACTCTTGAGAGCTGCAAACTCTCTAGACGGTTAGGTGTTAATTTCTTCAGAGACCAAGAGAAATTGTAGTTCTCGAAGAAGAAGTCTGTAAAGGTTTGGAGATCACCTCAAGTATCTACCATGAGTGATCGACATTGGTTGACGAATGAATTGTCGAGGAGAATAGGGCGAAGAGAGTTTATCTTTTGTGTTAAATCACAACCCCTCCAACCAGACGTAGTCCTTGTGCAGAAGGACGAACTGGTCTACCTTATTCCTTGTCGCCATCGAGCATCACTGGTTAACTCTTTTCCTCCTATTTACATTCAGGATGTTTCAATTATGTGATTAGTCTAGATGCATGCCATTAGTATCCATTCGGTAGTTTATATTCGCTCACTGTAAACTATTTTTCTTTCGCTCCGCTGCTGGGTTCCGAGAGTTATGGTAGTTTCGAAGAAATTTTAAAACTCCCATTCACCCCCCCTCTGGTAGACATACTTCGTTCCTATAGGAGCAGTGGCCCACGAGGCACCAGGGCGCGCCCTGGTGGCTCGTGGAGTCCACGTGGCTGCGTTTGACCACACTCCACCTCTATAAATTCTCTAAAATCGGGAAACCAACAGGGAGCCACCCAAAATACTTTTTCCACCGCCGCAAGTTCCTGTTCTCATGAGATCCCATCTGGAGGCCTTTTCCGGCACTCTACCGAAGGGGGAATCAATCACGGAGGGGCTCTACATCAACCTTGCTGCCCTTTCGATGCTGTGTGAGTAGTTTACCATAGACCTACGGGTCAATAGTTAGTAGCTAGATGCCTATCTTTCTCTCTCTCTTTGATCTTCAATACAATGTTCTCCTTGATGTTCTTGGAGTTCTATTCGATGTAATCACTTTTTGCGGTGTGTTTGTTGGGATCCGATGAATTGTGAGTTTATGATCAGATTATCCATGAATATTATTTGAGTTTTCTCTCAACTCTTTTTATGCATGATTATTATAGCTTTGTATTTGTCTCCTATCTATTGATTTGGTTTGGCCAACTAGATTGATTTTCCTTGCAATGGGAGAGGTGCTTTCTGATGGGTTTGATCTTGCGGTGCTCAATCCCAGTGACAGAAGGGGACATGACACGTATTTGTATTATTGCCATTAAAGATAAAAGGATGGGGTTTATTCATGCGTGAGTTTAATTTGTCTACATCATGTCATCTTGCTTAATGCGTTACTCCGTTCTTTATGAACTTAATACACTAGATGCATGCTGGATAGCGATCGATGTGTGGAGTAATAGTAGTAGATGCAGAATCGTTTCGGTCTACTTGTCTCGGACGTGATGCCTATATACATGATCATTACCTTGGATATCATCATGATTATTTGCTTTTCTATCAATTGCCCAATAGTAATTTATTTACCCACCATATGCTATTTTCAAGAAAGAAGCCTCTATTGAAAACTATGGCCCCCGGGTCTACTTTTATCATACTAAAAATCCTACAAAAACCTTGCTGCAATTTTACTTTGTTTATTTTACTTTGTATTTTTGTTCAATCTATCTATCAACACTACAAAAAAAGACACATCCGTGACATTATGGGCCGAACAATTTTTTTTCTGTCATGCTTATGACACTTCTATGACGATAATTGTGATAAAAACACGTATCATCGTAGATGTGGTGGGCTCCTACTTCTATGACAAAAAATCATGACAGAAATTGGGCTTTTCGTCCTGGGCGGGCTGGAGACACACCTGCATGACATTCTTTGGGCCATCCATGACGGAAAAAATCATGGTACAAGTGAGGGCGGGGAAAATATCGGGGAGTTCCCGGTTACGGTGGGTGGTCGGGGCCGAGCGATGCACTGTTGTTTGCGCGTTTCTCTCGTACGCGCATGTGTGCGAGGGCGTTGGCTAACTGAACCCAAGCGATCGCACTAGCTACATTACTGAACCCGTTGGAGCGATCGATCCCTTGGCTGTTAACTGAACCCGAGCGATTCATTCGCTGCTGACTGAACCTGATCGCGATTCTTTCGCTGCTGCTGCTTACTGAAGCTGATGGAGCCCCCGTGCGTGACGTAGCCAGCCGGTGTTGGGTTTCCTCTCGATGAACAGTGACTGTTGCTACCGTGCGTGCGGTACGTAGAACGAGTCGAGACGTGGTGAGTCGAGCCGGTTGGTTGGCTCTGGATGAACAGTTCTTGGTGGGGGTTGGATGAACAGGACCCCGTGGTAGTAGGCGGTTGTCGCTGGATGAACAGGACCCCGAGGAGGCCGCCACACCCCAGCCGGTTGGGGGTGGATGAACAGTACCCCCGTGGCGGCTCTATGAACAGTAGCAGGTGGATCCTGGAGGATGGCGGTGGATGAACAGTACCCCCGTGCAGGCTGGAGCAAGAGGCAGTAGCTAGACGGTGGATGAATAGTAGCCCGTGGAGTCCTGTTTTGTAGTATGCCACACCCCTCATGATGAACAGGACCCTGTTTCGACCATAGGCGGTCGAAGAGAAGTCCGTTTCCTCTGTTTTGCGGTACGCTAGACCCCTCCCGATCAACAGGACCCCATTTTGATCGTAGGCGCTCGAACAAAAGTCTATTTCCTCCGTTTTGCGGTACGCCAGACCCCTCCCGATCAACAGGACCTCGTTTCGACCGTACGCGGTCGAATAAAAGGTCGTTTCCTCCATTTTGCGGTATGCCAGACCCCGTTTCGGCTGTTCCGTGCAAGCCGGTTGGCTCCCGATGAACAACACACGTTCCGACCCAGTGGCTTCACTCCCGATGAACAGGACGCGTTCTGACCCAGTCGCTTGGCTCCCGGTGAACACGACGATGTTTCCGCCGTTCCGACCCAGCCGGTTGGCTGTCGATGAACAGGAGGCCGTTGCTATCATTCATTGCCTATCCATGTACATGAGCCCTGGCCGTACGTATGCGTGAGTACATGTTTGAGACCCCGACTATATGTACGTACCTACCCATATTTTTTGCAGCATGGTTGTACGTACGTGTACACAATTTAGACGGGACTGCGTGGACTGCTACGTAGGGGCTGGACTGTACTACGACAATGCTATGTACATGTTCGCGACCAGACAGACAACGCTACATACGCTTCGACCGGGTTGGTCCCAGCTGTCAGGGAGGATAAGGAGGCACTTCTTTGCGTGCGAAGATATAGCTGGTGGGTCCCAATTGTCAGGGGGGAGGAATCATTTTTTTTGCACGTAATAAGGAGGCACTTCCTTGCGTCCGAAGATGTAGCTGGTGGGTCCAGCTGTCAGCGTCACCGCGTACAATCATCTTCCGATGGTTGTCATTCATTGACCACGTTGACCATGCCGCGCCGAGAGCACCAAGGCAGCGGACGATGGCGAGACTAGGAAGGGAACGACGCAGAGTCGGGGAGCACTCGGCAGCGGATGCCCACGCGAAGGGGAGTATGAGGCTTGACTGGTTCGGCTGCGGTGTGAGGCTGCCGTCGCCGGAGAATAACAGGAGGTGTGGGTGAGTAGAGGGATGGCATGGCCAGCAGTGGCAGCACAGCTAGCCACGGGAGGCAGGAGCAGGTGGTCCCACCGGCGCTGGTTTGGGCGGCTGGAGCACGAAGATCAGAGGTTGAAGAAGCAGCATGGTCGTTGGATTAACATCCAACGGTCATTGCTGCTAGAATCGTTTGTTGACTAGGTTGACAAAACCCTGCGTACGTGTCAACTTAGTAGGCCCACGAGTCAGCCACCAAATCTGCTGGGTCCCACCTAGCAGCGGGAGGAATCATTTTTCTTGCGCGGAATAAGGAGGCACTTCCTTGTGTGCGAAGATGTAGCTGGTGGAGGAAACTTTTTTTCCTGTGTAATAAGGAGGCACTTCCTTGCGTGCGAAGATGTAGCTGGTGGGTCCCAGCTGTCAGGAGATGCAATCATTTTTGTTCGCATGATTAGGAGGCACTTGCTTGCGTGCGGCCATGGACCACGTGGGCCCCTACAGTCAGCCTCTCCACTTTATAATACTTTACAACCCATTTGCTAATTCTTAAGGATTTTTTTCGAGCCCATATTCTTTTTGTAGCATTACAGCCCATATTCTGGCCTCGGTTAAAAAATACAACGAAATTCTGCATATTTTGGTACGGTCCAAACTGTTTTTAATCCCGAAATTTCGAGCCACATTCAAACTAATTTGAAAAATAAACTCATATCAATATAAAATCCTACTTAATTTCCCCCGCAAAAACAATCAATGAAATTCAAATCACGAAATCCTAAAAAAAGCAATTTGAAACTAATTGCTGGTTTGTTGTGTTTTTAAATTACAGCCCATTTCTTACTACTTATAGACCATTTTCTGGGCAAGCGAATACATCGGTCGTCGTCTTGAAAGATTTGCAGCCCATCAGGCCTCAGTTGGGTATTCTGTAAAAAATAGAACTGGGCTCGCCATTTTCAGAAAGAAAATAACAACAACTGGGCTCGTCATGTGGTAAACATAAAATAAAACCCTGGGCTAGACGGGCCAAAGCCCCGCACAACCCCGTTGATACCCTTCTCTGTCTCTAAAACTAAATAACAATTGCACGACCTGCTGGGTCCCTGGTGTCAGCCGCTCGTTGTGTAATTCTCCCATTTATTCACTATACATTGACAATGGCGTGGGACCCAGATGTCAAACCATTAGGAGGAAGCATTTTTTTGGCTTGTAATAATGAGGCAGTTGCTTGCGTACTACCATGACTCTAGTGGGTCCCTACTGTTGTCCTCTGACTACGCTAGACGGTGGCGCACCACGCACGGCGAGTGAACCAAGGCGAAGGACGATGGCGAGGCCTCGGACGGGAACAAACAGGAGTCGTGGAAGATGCGGCAGTGTAGTCGCAGGCAGAGGGGAGTACGAGGGTTGACTCGTTCGGGTGCGGCCGGGTGCGGGTTGGGGCTAACGTGTCGGGGAATAGAGGGGATGGACTGGCCAATGTTTGAGAGTACGGTACGGCAGTGGAGGCGCAGCCAGCCATGTGAGGCAGGAGCAGGCGGGAACGATGGCAAGGTTTGGTTTGGGTGGCTGGAGGAAGATGACAAGAAATAGAAGAAAAACGACAAATGTTGGATGTCAATCCAACGGCTGGTAGGCATAATCGTTTGTTGGCTATGTTGACACCACCTTGGATAGGCTTTTTCCTCGTGGGTCCCAAATGTCAGAATCCAAATCTGTCACGGCCATGCAGCCTTTCTTATGAAGAATTACAGCCTATTTGGTGTGCTAGCTCAAAATAAGTTTGTGCGTGTTGGGGGCGCTAAGCACTTGGGTTCTGTAATGCACAATGAGCTCAAGCGGCCGATGAGAGTGATGTTATTTGCCTTGGTTGGGATTTATTACAATATTTCTCTCTTTAATTAAGGAAATGGCAAGCCATTTGCCTTGTTTCAAAGAAAATATGACAGTCACGGCCAAGTTGAAAAGGGCAACAACATCTAACTCAAGCTTACAAATGGTACAAAAGCCCAAGGATTAATTGTTCATCAGGTTTAGACAAAACCCAGACTGAACATGGCAATAACATCTAACCCAACCACTGTTTTTGGAAGTCACAAACAAATGGATCGGTCTGATCAATAAAATCAACATCATGTGCCAAAAAGTTTACTGGAATATGACCACAAGTTGTTGTAAATAGAAGTCGAGCGCGTTCAGAAGCCCATTTGTCCACCTGAAACTTCTTTTTTTGCTGTTCAACATATCCATCCATGAGAAAATTCTTGTTGAAAAACTTAAGCCTCATTGACAATAGTAACCTCGCATTCAATAGGAAGAATGTGACCAAGCTTCTGTTTGCCTGGTTGGATGCATGTCCTTCCATCGTTATTTTCCTCAAACGAATGTCATGAGAACTGAGAAAATCCCTATGCTTATTATGCCACCGATTGGTTATATGTTTTTCTCCATGTGTTAGTGCCTACGTAGACATGAATATTGAAAATAGTTAAGGTCTAAAAAAAGAGTATGTCGAAAGAGCGATAGCTGAACGGTAATTCTAGTACAATATATATGGGCTTTCAATGTGCATGAAATAATCACCTTTATATACAAATTCTCCAGACATGGAAAGCATCACAACAAGCCAATAATTGTGTTCAGATCAATACTAAACATTCTGATATATAAGATCTTGACAGAATCCAGCACCATTGATAGGCTATCGATGGACGAACTCTTCATTGAGCATATAACATAATATTAGTATCCAAAGTGTACTCCAAGATGATATAAAACTTATGCGCACAAATGAAAAATGCAGCTTATTATTACAAAAGTGTAGATGCTAACATACAGTACCTGAATAAGTGTGGAGCTAAACACCATCTTGTGAAATTTAAACGGATCATGAATTACACCCAAGGTCTCCAATTTAGGCACAGAGACAACAGTTATTTGCGAAGGTATATAACAATAATCAAGGAGCAACCTTTGAAGTGAAGGGGCATCTTCGATGATGAGTTGTTATCCTTCAAAACAAATTCCAATGCTTTTAACGTGAGGCGACTTTATTTGGAGACAACCGATACGGATTTCTATTACCAAAACAATCAGCAAGCGCTCCAGGTGTCAGGACCCCGATTCCAAGTCACATCGATCTAGCCGGTAACACCTCATATCACTTTGCGGCCTCACGCACGGTATTCCCACGGGTGTCGCCTTACCATGGCCCGGGACCGTTTGCGCCTTTTGGCTCACGTATATGATAGTGTCGCTAGCATCCATATGACAAAGAACCCGGGCCGACATGACTAGTCGTGAACCCAAAGTGGCGCTAACTTACGGGGACAGGCATACATGACCCAGCAACGAACGTGTCGGTCATCAGCGAGTGAATTCGGGCTGTAGCAACTGGGCTAGCAGGACTCCGGGAATCCGGGCTGTAGCAGGCTAACAGGACTCCGAAAGACACCGCGTGACGTTTCCCCGAAGGGACAGACACAGGATCGAGGAAGGACACATGCCGGCCAGTCTAAGTGTTCCGGAGCAGTAGCAAGCTAACAGGACTCCGGTAAACCGGGCTGTAGCGGACTACCAAGGCTCAGTGGAAGCACCAGACTACATTTCCCCATAAGAGAGGCTACCAAGGATAAACAACTAGGTTGTCGGATCCCACACATACCAAGCATTTCAATCATACACACAATATGCTGGATATGGGCAAATACAACATGGCATCACAACAAGACTCTACGACTCAGAGTATTTATTCATTAGGCTCCGAGGAGCCAAGTATTACAAACATGGGTCTCATGACCCAACATTCAGAGCATACAAGTCAAAGCACATGCGGAAGCTTAACATGTCTGAGTAAAGACATCTACAAATGAAAAAGGCTGAGAAGCCTGACTATCTACCAGATCCTGCCGAGGGCACAAGATCGTAGCTGAGGTAACAAGCTAAACGTCGAAGTCCACGCGGAACTACTAGTGAGACTGAGTCTCTCTGCAAAAAACATAAATTAAGCAAACGTGAGTACAAATGTACCCAGCAAGACTTACATCGGAACTAACTACATATGCATCGGTATCAACAAAGGGGGTGGTGGAGTTTAACTGCAGCAGGCCAGCTTTGACTCAGTGGCTAACCTGAACTACGACAGCAAGTAACTCTTTTGAGGTGGCGCACACAAGTCCACATATTCACCATATCAATACACCACTATGGATCCACTCCCGTCTCCCTACGAGAACGCCATCCATGGCACTCACGCTTATCTTGCGAGTTTTAGAGTATCCACTTTCGCTTGTCTATGAACTGTACAGGCAACCCAGAAGTCCTTTACCGTGGACATGGCTATTCGAATAGATCATATTAACCCTGCAGGGGTGTACTTCTTCACACATGTTTCCACCACTTAGCGTCTGCACACGACATGTGCTCGGCAGACTTCAAGCGAAAGCCGACATGGGTGTAGACCACGACCTAACTAACCACACAAGTCTCTAGTCCAGGTTTATCGCCTATTCGGGTTCCATCCGCGAGGAGATCCGGCCGGGGTTTCGCTCACAGCCCCAAACGATGTGTGCAGGGTTCCCGAGACACCAAACGGGCGCTCGGAACACCGGGCCACGGTGTATCTACCGCAACATAGCCCACCCCTAGGGTTAGCGCTACGCACGGCCTCCAACACATATCCTACAAACACCAGAAACTAGTTGCAACTCCTGGACAGAGGACAGGGGCGGTTAATAAGTCGAGCGGGGTCATATTTCAGGGCCCAATGTGTGGTAGTAACTGTTCATGGATCACAAACACAGAACTCAGTTCCTGAGGACGGTTTCAATGAGACAACCCACCATGTACTCCTACATGGCCTCTCACCGCTACCTTTACCAAATCGTGTTCACACACTTAGCTCACACACAGTAGGACATGTTCATCACCTCTGAATCATCCCCGATGAATCAGACCCGACTCAACTCTAAGCAGTAGCAGGCATAACAAACAGGCATGAATGAGTAGGCACATCAGGGCTCAAACAACTCCTACTCATGCTAGTGGGTTTCATCTATTTACTGTGGCAATGACAGGTCATGCAGAGGAAAAGGGGTTCAGCTACCGCAGCATGTAACAGTTGAATCGATGTTGTCCTAATGCAGTACAAGAGAGCAGGAGCGAGAGAGTGGGATTGTATCGGAATGAAAAAGGGGGTTTTGCTTGCCTGGCACTTCTGAAGATAATATAGTTCTTCACCGGTGTCATCGAACACGTCGTCGGAACCACGTCTACTGAGAGGGAGCAACCACCGGCAAACACAAGAGGAACCACAATCAATGCAATGCACATTCATATGAATGATATGTCATATTAAGGTACTGAATTGACCTAGTGCAATAGTTAGTCATATTCATTGAAGTGGAATTCAAACCTATAGCAAATTCCAACTCCAACTCCAAAACTAATTACTATTTATTCCATAATCATGAATTGTCCTATTCAGTGAGGTTAACTTGTTCAAACATGCATGAAAATGCCATATTCAGATTCTTTGGATTTTTCTAATCATTTTTCATATATAAATTATTTCATTCTGAGCTATAGTTTATTTTCTATGAATTTTAGAAGTTTTGGACATTTTCTGGAATTTTCTGATTATTTTAAATCCAGAAAATGATTTACTGCGTCAGCATGACGTCGGTGTGACATCAGCAGGTCAATGGAGACGGTCCAGGTCAAACCTGACCAGTGGGTCCCACTGGTCAGTCTCACAGTGCTGGCTCGAGTCACAGACAGGTGGGACCAGTCAACGGCCACGTCAGCAAAGTCAATGCTGATGCGTGGGTCCAGTAGAATTAGATTAATCTTAATCTATTTTAGTCAGCCGGTTAGTTAGGCGGTGGGGCCTGGCTGTCATTGACCCCAGGGGGTAGTTAGTAGGGTGCTTAGGCCCTAATGGCCGGTTACGTCGGCGGTTAGCCGCCGGCGACGTCCAGAGACGGCGGCGATGCTCGAGTTTTGCCCCCCGGTGACCAAATGGACGGCAGTGGGGCTCTACGCGCAACTGAGGCTCGTCTGCGTCCAACGGTGCGGCTAGCGCGAGCCGGAGTGGACTAGAACGACGGCGGGGATGGCCGGTGCGGTAGCCAGAGCTCGGACCTCGACAGGAACGATGCTACGGTGGACGGGAGGACGAACGGATGCTTGCTCTGGGCTCCTGGGACCACGCTGAGCACAGCCACGTGCTCAAACGCAGGCGGCAGCAGCTGTGGCCGCGGCGGCTACGTGGCCGGTGGAGCAAAGCTCTCGGCCGCGACGGCGAAGCTAGCTAGAGGGAGAAATCGACACGGGAAGTAGAGGGGAACGACGGAGAGGCTCACTTCAAAGTCGAAGAGAAGGTCGGCGGCCCGGGGGAGGCTCTGGAGTCGACGGGCCAGCGGTCGCGATCTCCGGCGCTCGATCTTGAAGACGACGGCAGAGAGGGCGTTCTGGGGCGCCCGATGGTGCGTGGCTCGACATAAAGGACGGGGGCGTCGAGGCGAAGCTCTTGGGCATGTCGAGGGGACGAGGGGAAGGCGGTGGCTGCGACTACGGCGAGCGGCGGCGACGAGCTCCGCTCGGGCAGAGAGGGAGAGAGAGCAGAGAAGGGGGTCGAGCTCGAGAGAGAGTGAGAGACGACCAGGGGGGATGCGTGGCGTCATGAGGGAGATCCAGGGCGACGAGGGAGCACGCAGGCAGGGTGGAGGTGGCCGGCGTGTGGCTGCGCGCGCCGGGCACGCGCCCCTGCCTACTGGCGCGAGGAGGAAGGCGACAGAGGGGCTGCGGTGGTGGGCTGGGCTGACTTTGCCCAGCTGGGCTGCTACAGTGGTGGGCCGGTTGGGGTGCCAAGTAAGTTCTCTCTCTTTCTCTTTTCCTATTTTAGTTTCTGTTTTCTATTATTCCTGCAAGTTTGTGGTTTTTCTAAAAATACCTAGGCACTTTCAAAAATCACCAAACTGCTCATGCCCACTGTATAGAGTATATCCAACATGGAACATTTCAGTTTGGGATTATTTGGACATTTAAAATATTTACTAGCATTTAAATGCCCAAATGCCAGTTACATATGATTTAATTCAATGACCTTATGATGACCTAGAAAAATGTGAACCAGTTTTGGCAGAGGTTCTAACCCAAGACAAAAATGATGGACATTTTAGAAGGGCATTTCAGGTTCATTGAAAAAGATTTTAGTAAACCCTAGTTGTTTCCAGGGGGGGTGCTGGGGGTTCTATCATCCCCATTTCAAGTTTCTGGAAAAGTTTAAACATGATGCAACACTCTACTGCATGAACTAACTAGGGTGTGACAACTCACCCCCACTAAACAAGAATCTCGTCCCGAGATTCAAGCGTAGGGTAAGATGAAGGGGGGGGGGGAAAGCAGACTAACACAATCTTCACGATCCAGATTGCACTTCATAAGTACATTGATTCGATCACCATCTTTGTCCTGATGTCTTGCTCCGAGAACTCCAACCAACATGACAACGAGAGGAAAGGAAAAAAACTCTAGAAGGATTGATCTCCTCGAAGATCGAACAACTCAGGATCAAATCACGGAATGAGACATAGCAACATCTCTCGAGCTAACACACGAAGCATACATCTAGAGGGATGGAGTGAAACACATGACGGAGGTTCACTAGGTAGACAACAATTCCACACTTAAGAAGGTGGTGAACGGTTGTCAACGTAGCGAGGAGTTGAGTTGCCATGATACCATAACGGGGCACCTCAGGAAAAATGACTCGTAGACTTATTACCTTAAGTGGCAAAAAGAATTACTTTTGATATAGAGATCATTGAGACTCTCTATACCAGCCTAAGGCAAATCTCGAGCGATCGTTTGGAGGAGTTCGGTAGAATGGCATACTTGGACTAGTATGGATGATGTGGATTACCTTGTTGAAGACAACACAAGGGATGATTTTGCTTATCATCAGGAATGGGTGGAATCCGTGGTAGAACTACCTTGAAGATGATCCTGATCAGTAATTGCCGAGAAGGGTAGTCCATAGAAGGATGGTACAATGGCGGTGCAATCTGGGAGCAAACTACAAATGCTGGGAATGATTCTAGTAACTGGGGAGAAACTCAATAGACGAGAGTGATTCCACTATTGAATGGTTCTAGCATAATCGAGGAAACCGAGAGCACAAGGACCCCTAAGGATCAACTTCTAGAATAAGTTGCACTAAATCCTCATGGAGAAGATGGTTAAATAGCTCAATCAAGATACTACAATGATAGATCTTCCGGCTAGGTGTGTCGGCCAGAACATCAACCTTGTCGGGACCTACATCATAGATCTTGGATAGGTTCCAACCATCATATCTGCCTAAGATTCAGATCTGGTTGGTAACAGGATATTCCAGACTCATCGAGTCTAGAAGAAAATGAAAGTTTGCAACACAAATCGACGAGATGGCGTTGCGAGATTCTCGGGAAATGGACTATGGTAGTAAGCTCCAAAACATGAGCTGGATCTGCTAAACACATGTGAACATGCTGTCCCAGACAAGCATGGCCACAGGATAGTCTTACAATAAAACACTACTGAGTTCTGGTTGGGGACCATCAATGAGGATATCGAAGTCCTTGCATAAGGCATGCTCTTAAGAAGGAACTTCTTCTCCTTGAACAAGTCAATCAGTGGCTTGGTGTGCTAGGAACACATATGGAGTGGAGGCGGCCAACCTATCAAACCATAGGGCACTTCGCACGTGCATGACTAACTTGGGATGATTCCAAAGGAAGCAAAACAAACTCTCTCGAATTCACGGTGGCAACTTGCATCGAATGCACATGAATTAGAGGAAGTCACTTCTTTCATCCAAACATATGCTCCATGAGCTAGCATGAAGAAATGCTTACAAAAGTTTCCAATACTAACTTAAATGTTCAACATGAATCATGGACAAGATAAGGATGTTGTCGATGGGCTCAACAATAATTTATCAAGATTCCCATAAGATGAGGTTACATGATTATGTGAACAAGATGATAGCATGGGTCAGACCAAAAGATATAATGGTGTATGCCCGAGGAAACAACCACGGATAAGACAACATTACGAACATCGTTGGTTCTGATTTGATTTGATGATAGCCCATACTCAAATCAAAGTTTGGATAAGA
Organism: Thinopyrum elongatum; assembly: GCA_011799875.1. Lineage (NCBI taxonomy): Eukaryota > Viridiplantae > Streptophyta > Magnoliopsida > Poales > Poaceae > Thinopyrum > Thinopyrum elongatum. Next base: position 239,037,378 of record CM022300.1, read on the forward strand.
TAATAGGTCCAACAATTGATCACAAGGATCAATCAATGAAAGTATCATCTTTCTTCAACACACACACACGAGGATATCCCTTAGGAATGAACTGAGTCAGACAAGCTCTCATCTTCCAACTCTCCAAGTTATTGTTTAGCTTAACCAACTAGCTCATGGTATCCGACACAGATTCTTGGAGAAAGGGTGGTTTACAAGAAACCAACTTGATCAAGAACTCAACATAGCGGTCAGGTGACAACCTGGTAGCACTTCCGAGAAGATATTCGGAAAGTCACGAACCACCGATATGTAACTAAGCTCGAGAACAATCTTGCTTTTCAGGGCAAGACGATGTGATCAAATAAGCAAGGGATTGACATAATCCTAACTCATTGATCGAAGGGTGCACCAGAAATATGGACTAGGTGGCACGATCAACCTTAGGGTGATGATTCAGCAATCAACACGCTAAGAATGAGATTATTGTCCATTAACTACCAAGCAACGGGGTTGCTGGGAGTGTTTATTTCACACATCACGATTCCCTTGTCGGTATTCCGGTTGCAACAACACGGAGACCGAGGAATGAAGAACTATGGCGAGAAGTATCACTTCGTCAAGAATTCATAAGAGGTTGTGCAATTTTCATGACATTCTTGACATAAGACGGTAATCCTTCAGGGTAGAACAAAATCAAAAGCTGGATTGGCATTTTGATCTGCGGAGCACAACTATTTTGACCCAATCCGGGATATGGATGAGGTACTGGAGTTTGTTTCTCCTAGTCATTCCGGAATAGAATGGCTTGACGGACCACAAGAATAATAAGCATTGATAACACGAATGCACAATTAGTCCTGACTATCAATTGATAGACAGAGGTCAGAATACAACTCAAAGGAACATATAGTTTTCTGAGTTGCGGATGCATAGATTTAGTATGTCAAACAAGTTCAACATATTTCTTCCAGATAATCCATGCAGAAAGGTAGGACTGGCAGATTCACAATGTAGAATGGAGAACTCATCAAGAGCACTCTGGTTGTGATCTTTTGGTTCAAAGAACTTCTGCCTTAATGGTTCATGGTATTTGGAAGAAGGAAATACCACGGACCTCGAGGACTGTCGCAAGGTTACTAATATCCTAAAGGAACTAGCGAACACTAACAACAGGAAGTAAGTAGAGTGAATCTTGGGCTCAAGAACCCAGAAATAGAATGCCTACTAACTAAATGGCATCACGGGATGCTTTCGGAAATAATGGCCAGAATCATCACACGGAGGATACAAAGCATTGCTAGATTACTGAGTGGTTCTCTAAGACACCTAGGGTCATAACAATAGCTCCAACATATATGTCGAGGCAACAGAGTACCTCAACTCACTGATTGGTGTGGTTAAACTGGCCCAAAGAAACATCGGGAACGGAAGGAAGCGATTTGCAAATGCATCAGACTATTTAGAAACCTGGGATGACTCGGACAGCATAACGGCTGTAAATGCTCAAAAGATTTGAGACATCCTGCAATTGGTGGCATAACCACTTAGCAACACAATATCAAGGTTCTGAGATCAACTAGCAACACACAAAAGTAGTAGGAACAGAACAGAGGCTTGAAACCAGCAATCCTATAAGTTACTACGGATTAGTAACACGTGATCCTGATAGAAAGATGAGAAGCCTAGTTCTTAAACCCCGTAGCAAAGAAGAGGTTGACTCAGATCAGAAAGGCAAAAGGTAAAGGAGTAAAAAGAGCCTTACGTTCCCTTCCACAATCAATTCCCTTATATAACTAAAGCATTTCTAGACTCAACTTCGACCAGTTTGGCTTGGTAATCCTACAGGCAGTAAGGCTCTGATACCAAAGCTGTCAGGACCCCGATTCCAAGTCACATCGATCTAGCCGGTAACACCTCATATCACTTTGCGGCCTCACGCACGGTATTCCCACGGGTGTCGCCTTACCATGGCCCGGGACCGTTTGCGCCTTTTGGCTCACGTATATGATAGTGTCGCTAGCATCCATATGACAAAGAACCCGGGCCGACATGACTAGTCGTGAACCCAAAGTGGCGCTAACTTACGGGGACAGGCATACATGACCCAGCAACGAACGTGTCGGTCATCAGCGAGTGAATTCGGGCTGTAGCAACTGGGCTAGCAGGACTCCGGGAATCCGGGCTGTAGCAGGCTAACAGGACTCCGAAAGACACCGCGTGACGTTTCCCCGAAGGGACAGACACAGGATCGAGGAAGGACACATGCCGGCCAGTCTAAGTGTTCCGGAGCAGTAGCAAGCTAACAGGACTCCGGTAAACCGGGCTGTAGCGGACTACCAAGGCTCAGTGGAAGCACCAGACTACATTTCCCCATAAGAGAGGCTACCAAGGATAAACAACTAGGTTGTCGGATCCCACACATACCAAGCATTTCAATCATACACACAATATGCTGGATATGGGCAAATACAACATGGCATCACAACAAGACTCTACGACTCAGAGTATTTATTCATTAGGCTCCGAGGAGCCAAGTATTACAAACATGGGTCTCATGACCCAACATTCAGAGCATACAAGTCAAAGCACATGCGGAAGCTTAACATGTCTGAGTAAAGACGTCTACAAATGAAAAAGGCTGAGAAGCCTGACTATCTACCAGATCCTGCCGAGGGCACAAGATCGTAGCTGAGGTAACAAGCTAAACGTCGAAGTCCACGCGGAACTACTAGCGAGACTGAGTCTCTCTGCAAAAAACATAAATTAAGCAAACGTGAGTACAAATGTACCCAGCAAGACTTACATCAGAACTAACTACATATGCATCGGTATCAACAAAGGGGGTGGTGGAGTTTAACTGCAGCAGGCCAGCTTTGACTCAGTGGCTAACCTGAACTATGACAGCAAGTAACTCTTTTGAGGTGGCGCACACAAGTCCACATATTCACCATATCAATACACCACTATGGATCCACTCCCGTCTCCCTACGAGAACGCCATCCATGGCACTCACGCTTATCTTGCGAGTTTTAGAGTATCCACTTTCACTTGTCTATGAACTGTACAGGCAACCTAGAAGTCCTTTACCGCGGACATGGCTATTCGAATAGATCATATTAACCCTGCAGGGGTGTACTTCTTCACACATGTTTCCACCACTTAGCGTCTGCACACGACATGTGCTCGGTAGACTTCAAGCGAAAGCCGACATGGGTGTAGATCACGACCTAACTAACCACACAAGTCTCTAGTCCAGGTTTATCGCCTATTCGGGTTCCATCCGCGAGGAGATCCGGCCGGGGTTTCGCTCACAGCCCCAAACGATGTGTGCAGGGTTCCCGAGACACCAAACGGGCGCTCGGAACACCGGGCCACGGTGTATCTACCGCAACATAGCCCACCCCTAGGGTCAGTGCTACGCACGGCCTCCAACACATATCCTACAAACACCAGAAACTAGTTGCAACTCCTGGACAGAGGACAGGGGCGGTTAATAAGTCGAGCGGGGTCATATTTCAGGGCCCAATGTGTGGTAGTAACTGTTCATGGATCACAAACACAGAACTCAGTTCCTGAGGACGGTTTCAATGAGACAACCCACCATGTACTCCTACATGGCCTCTCACCGCTACCTTTACCAAATCGTGTTCACACACTTAGCTCACACACAGTAGGACATGTTCATCACCTCTGAATCATCCCCGATGAATCAGACCCGACTCAACTCTAAGCAGTAGCAGGCATAACAAACAGGCATGAATGAGTAGGCACATCAGGGCTCAAACAACTCCTACTCATGCTAGTGGGTTTCATCTATTTACTGTGGCAATGATAGGTCATGCAGAGGAAAAGGGGTTCAGCTACCGCAGCATGTAACAGTTGAATCGATGTTGTCCTAATGCAGTACAAGAGAGCAGGAGCGAGAGAGTGGGATTGTATCGGAATGAACAAGGGGGTTTTGCTTGCCTGGCACTTCTGAAGATAATATAGTTCTTCATCGGTGTCATCGAACACGTCGTCGGAACCACGTCTACTGAGAGGGAGCAACCACCGGCAAACACAAGAGGAACCACAATCAATGCAATGCACATTCATATGAATGATATGTCATATTAAGGTACTGAATTGACCTAGTGCAACAGTTAGTCATATTCATTGAAGTGGAATTCAAACCTATAGCAAATTCCAACTCCAAAACTAATTACTATTTATTCCATAATCATGAATTGTCCTATTCAGTGAGGTTAACTTGTTCAAACATGCATGAAAATGCCATATTCAGATTCTTTGGATTTTTCTGATCATTTTTCATATATAAATTATTTCATTCTGAGCTATAGTTTATTTTCTATGAATTTTGGAAGTTTTGGACATTTTCTAGAATTTTCTCATTATTTTAAATCCAGAAAATGATTTACTGCGTCAGCATGACGTCGGTGTGACATCAGCAGGTCAATGGAGACGGTCCAGGTCAAACCTGACCAGTGGGTCCCACTGGTCAGTCTCACAGTGCTGGCTCGAGTCACAGACAGGTGGGACCAGTCAACGGCCACGTCAGCAAAGTCAATGCTGACGTGTGGGTCCAGTAGAATTAGATTAATCTTAATCTATTTTAGTCAGCCGGTTTGTTAGGCGGTGGGGCCTGGCTGTCATTGACCCCAGGGGGTAGTTAGTAGGGTGCTTAGGCCCTAATGGCCGGTTACGTCGGCGGTTAGCCGCCGGTGACGTCCAGAGACGGCGGCGATGCTCAATTTTTGCCCTCCGGTGACCAAATGGACGGCAGTGGGGCTCTACGCGCAACTGAGGCTCGTCTGCGTCCAACGGTGCGGCTAGCGCGAGCCGGAGTGGACCAGAACGACGGCGGGGATGGCCGGTGCGGTAGCCAGAGCTCGGACCTCGACAGGAACGATGCTACGGTGGACGGGAGGACGAACGGATGCTTGCTCTGGGCTCCTGGGACCACGCTGAGCACAGCCACGCGCTCAAACGCAGGCGGCAGCAGCTGTGGCTGCGGCGGCTACGTGGCCGGTGGAGCAAAGCTCTCGGCCGCGACGGCGAAGCTAGCTAGAGGGAGAAATCGACACGGGAAGTAGAGGGGAACGACGGAGAGGCTCACTTTGAAGTCGAAGAGAAGGTCGGCGGCCCGGGGGAGGCTCTGGAGTCAACGGGCCGGCGGTCGCGATCTCCGGCGCTCGATCTTGAAGATGACGGCAGAGAGGGCGTTCTGGGGTGCCCGATGGTGCGTGGCTCGACGTAGAGGACGGGGGCGTCGAAGCGAAGCTCTTGGGCATGTCGAGGGGACGAGGGGAAGGCGGTGGCTGCGACTACGGCGAGCGGCGGCGACGAGCTCCGCTCGGGCAGAGAGGGAGAGAGAGCAGAGAAGGGGGTCGAGCTCGAGAGAGAGTGAGAGACGACCAGGGGGGATGCGTGGCGTCGTGAGGGAGATCCAGGGCGACGAGGGAGCACGCAGGCAGGGTGGAGGTGGCCGGCGTGTGGCTGCGCGCGCCGGGCACGCGCCCCTGCCTACTGGCGCGAGGAGGAAGGCGACAGAGGGGCTGCGGTGGTGGGCTGGGCTGACTTTGCCCAGCTGGGCTGCTACAGTGGTGGGCCGGTTCGGGTGCCAGGTAAGTTCTCTCTCTTACTCTTTTCCTATTTTAGTTTCTGTTTTCTATTATTCCTGCAAGTTTGTTGTTTTTCTAAAAATACCTAGGCACTTTCAAAAATCACCAAACTGCTCATGCCCACTGTATAGAGTATATCCAACATGGAACATTTCAGTTTGGGATTATTTGGACATTTAAAATATTTACTAGCATTTAAATGCCCAAATGCCAGTTACATATGATTTAATTCAATGACCTTATGATGACCTAGAAAAATGTGAACCAGTTTTGGCAGAGGTTCTAATCCAAGACAAAAATGATGGACATTTTAGAAGGGCATTTCAGGTTCATTGAAAAAGATTTTAGTAAACCCTAGTTGTTTCCAGGGGGGTGCTGGGGGTTCTATCATCCCCATTTCAAGTTTCTGGAAAAGTTTAAACATGATGCAACACTCTACTGCATGAACTAACTAGGGTGTGACACCAGGGAGGGCAACTGGAGTGGATGATGTTGTGCAGTGAGGCCTCCGACAGATAAACCACCACAAGTGAAAGTTTTTTAGCAGTGGGAGTCGAAGCATTTGTACCAGATTGTCTCGTAGATGGCACCGGGCAAAGGTGGCGGTGTGGAGAGAGGAAGAAAACCACGAGATGGACAACGGTGGTGTGGGCACAAATACATGGCATTCGGTTTGTGGTATGTAATTTTCATGGTAATGGTAGAACTCAAACTGCTGGAGTTTTTTGAATTCAGGGGATGTCAACCAGGCATCCACCATGCAGGGTATGGATAGCAGGTAGCGTGTCGGAATGGAGAGGCGTTGAACGGAGCCCTGGTGGGAGGAGATGATGGCTCTGAGGAGTTCAAAATCATGAACGACAGATAGGTGACGACAGTCGAGATTAAGGGGCGTGGCGCGCCATAGAGGGCGCCACCGAGTTGAGAGGACTTGGGTGCGGCAGCAATCCTTGGTGGGGAGAAGCGAGATGATCTCCCCAAGGGTGGCGTCCGGGAGATCGCTGATGCGGTCCACCCGAAATTCTACGGGTTCCTCAGATCTGGTGGGGGGGGGGGCTCTTCGCTTCTCCCCGCACTGCCGGGTGGGGGATCTACAACTGGCGTCGCCGCTGGTGGGATCCTTGTTTTCTTGGCGCTGGGGCCAGCTGGCTCCATTTTCCTTGTGTGTGTCGCGCCGACTCATGGGTTTGAGCAGAGTAGCCAGAGATGAGCCTAGTGGCAGTGCTAGTGGGGAAGAAGGAGGGCTGGGGTTTTCTGTAGGAGCGAGGAAGAAGGGGAACATGCATTTTCTGTACGAGTGAGGAAGAAGGTGAGCGGGGGTTTTCTGTACGAGTGAGGAAGATGGAGAGCGGGGGGAATTGGGGGGCGACGGAAGCGGGAGAGTCTAGCGAGCTGCAGTAAGTGGAGGCGAGGAGGAAGGAGGGTTTTTCTGGGATCGCCCCTCTTCAAGAAATATGGGCTTTTCCTCGCAAAAAACAAAAACGAATGGGCTTTAAGATGGATAGGCTTTTGTATCGGCCTAGTTAGTTGCCCGTGTTTCGTACTGGACGGCCTTAACACTACAGGCAGCCCATTAGAGACACTCTCCAGCTCTCCAGCTTATTGCCCATTCAAAAGAAAAAAAAAGACACCCTCTAGCTTATGGCTCCTCATCGGTAAAAAAATTCAACTTGAAAAAAAGTTATAGCTCCTTCTCGGGCCAGCTTGGCATCCACCAAATTAGAGGATGCGGTACTGCATGAAGACACTCAAACTAGTCGTAGCACGACAAAATGAGGGGTCAAATAATAGGCCCACAATATATATTGTAAAGGTTGACATGCTAGTCAACATTCACACTAAACTGAGCTTCAAAAGATACGATATGCATACTAGCTAACAGTCACAAGCACTTAAGTTTAGCATGTTTACGCATCTAAATGATTCACAAGACTATAACCAAGACAAAGCTGTGAGAAGGTGTAGAAATAAAGAAAAAACTATCGATGCTTCTCTGAGCAAAGGGCCTCCCTACGCACACATTAATTTCCTGGGCATGCTTCTTTCTGCTCAATGTTGCATGCACTTTGAGCATGTTGGCAACTCCACAACTAGCTTGATGGCTCATCTTGCAATTTACACGGACACATTGCAGCAAACAAAGGAGGCAATAGAGATCACTCAACATCAGACCATTTTGTGCAGTTCCAATGAAATCATCTTCATTGTCCTGAATGTGAAAAGATAGGAAAGCAATAGATGTGCTTAAACGGTGTCGCAAAACAGTAGCACATATCAATAGCTCGGCATGACAAAACACGATCATCTGGACGAAGGGGATACTGACCTGCGTGAGGAAGATTATGCATAATTTTATATAGGTGGTTAGTTGATTTCCACCTTGGGATCTCCTATGATGGCACGGAGGAAATTCTATGCAATCTATGAGTGCAATTCCTTCCGTGTGGCTGTAGAAAATTTGTCCGACTAACCCCAATATCTTTTTTGTCCAGTTCCACTAAAATAATGCACCGCTGTTTGCACGACCCCTACTCGTCGGCCAGGCTATCAATGACTCGGTCTCTTTTATCTTGCATTGACGGTGCGGCTACAGTGCTTGTTTGCTCCTCCACACATGACAGGCTCGTTCCACACTGCAATCAGCAAGTCAACGTACGAATGAGCTTATTTCATCTTGCATTGGTCATTCTACCTAGTTATGAATGTAGGAATACCTGGAGCACCGTGAGGTCAGTTGACAGCCGGTTCCACTAAAATTGAGGTTTGTGCTTCCGTTTGCACAAATAGACACCATATGGAGATAGACAACCCTGTTTGCACAAATATGTAATAGGGTTTGCACTGTCATTTTTTTGCAGTGGCATATGATTAACAGCAGCATCTCATATGTTATTAATGGCATTACACTAACAGTATGAAAAAGTGTCATTAACTAAGAAGTGCCATCACATCAAATCAACACTGGCACTAGATTAACGGGGGCTTACATTAACATGCATAACAATTGCATTATTACTCTGTGATGACAGATTGAGAGTAGCACTTGATCAGTACGTATGTGCATGGTTAACAGGAACGATTGTTCTAACAAAGGGTGATACGGAAAGGAGAAACACATTGTCGTGTCAACCATTGTGCAATTAAATGTTGTGTAGTTCCACGGAGATGCAGCTATGTTACCGGTGTCAGATTTTAGTGTAACGGCCCAAAACACTCTTCATGAGAAATAAAGCAAGACAGAAGCATTTCATAAAATAGTGGTGGCATTGATTCAGTTTATCGATGGCAATAGATTGACAGCAGCATTACTTAACAGTGACATCACATTAACAGTGGCATTGTTTCATTTTACCTGTGATGTTAGATTAACAGCAGCAGTAAGGGCATAGGGACAGGGAGACACAAGCACGTTTTACATCCACCGAGGCATAAAGTGGTGAGGCAGAGGTGTTGCCGAGTGCGGCAAACATGAAAAGCATGTCTGGATTTGTGCCCTTTTTGTTCTTGTCAGTGACCTTTCCTATGTGACCATAGGAAATCTAGACGTGCTCATTCTCGGTTGCATTGTCAACCCAACACCCCCCCCCCCCACACACACTTTCTGTCCTTTTTCGACCAAGAAACCGGTCAGGCCAGCATCTGTATTTCCCTTTCCAACCAAGAGATCGGTTCATTAGCTAGTATTTGCAGTACCTTTTTTCCTCTAATAGTAAAAATTTAGGTGGTGTTCGAGTGTTCAACAAGCCGACGGAGCTAGCTACATGGGGAGCTTTGTAATATTAGAAGAATATCCACATGCAGGATGCAGCGACGTGGGGAGCAATCCTAACTTGATGAAAAAAAGGGATGCAACGACATGGGGAGTTGGGCCACTAGAACAAGGCCGGTTCTAAAAGAAGTTATACCTTCGGTCGGCGGGATGTGGCGAGGCAGGCGGCGGGATCTGCCAACACAACGGCGGGGAGCAAGGGTGCGGAAGACCTCCCACGCCGGCGTCGGGTCAGAGAAGATGGCGCGCATCGGCTTCCTCCCTCGCCACCGGCGACCACCAGCGAAAGGGATCCGGCCGGATCTGTGACAACCGGTGAGAAGAGAGAAAGAGATACAAAGAGAGTGGACACCGCCGTCTTGTTTAGATCTGGAGAGGGTGAGAGAGTGAGAAGTAGAGAGCAACCCTAGCAAGCAAGTCTCGAAGTGGAGTAGTAATTGTTTTTCTCTCCGTAGTGATCGTTTTAAATTGAATACGCGCGGAGCCATCTTTTCATTTAGCGTACCAGTAAAAAGAAACTCGATCAATAACCGCGCCACCGCGTTCAGGTCGCAGTTGGTATGGATGACATTTGGTCCCAGACCCCACATTAAGTGGACAACTAGATGTGTCAAATTGTCATGTTACCTGTCTTTTCGTGTGCAAATGCGCTCCACCGTGAGTGTACCCGCGCGTGTGCTTGGGGGGAGAGTGAAGTCCGATTTATAAACCTTGAGGTTGTAGAGCTAGTCGGAAACAAACCCTCACCTTTAAATCCCTGAAGTTTGTAACCTGTCCTCTGTAATCCCAGTCATTTTTAACCTTAAGGGCCTGTGCGGTTCAAGGGGTTTTAACGGGGATTAACAGGGATTGTGGGGGATTAAATCATGTACAAGCCAAATTCCCCTCCAATCCTCTCCAAACCCCTTGGGAGGAGGTTGAACCGAACAAGGCCTAAGACTAACCACAGTGGGAGTAACTTCAAGAGTAACATCGGGTCCAACTCAGCAAATTCGCCTATGTGGCAATTAGTTAATGAGGAGAGAGGTAAATTGAGTAACTTAGCTAGTTACTCATTCTATGAGTAACATCACACATACCAAAACAAAATGATTCTATAACCTAACAAATGAAGCTTTGCATGACACTACACGTGTGATGACCAGTGGAGCAATCCACTCAGGTTGTACGTAAACATGTTTATACTCTTCATGATTTTTAGTACAAATAGGATGCACATGGCGATTTCATCCTCATACCAGCCACTATTGATGGATGGCCACGCAGTGTCGCCATGCTCACCTGCAACTGCAACTCGAGTTGCGCATGCAGCAACTACGACTGCAATGGAGTACTAGACGCACAAGGCATGTTGTTGGTGTTGCTTCATGAGCTACCGAGCCATCTAGACGAGCGCACAGTAATGGCCATCACCTACGGACGAAGGACGTCATTCTTTCGCCATGTCCTGGCCATCACAATGGTGGTGACACACTTTGCGGTGTTGTCAGAGACGGAGCCCGTCGTCCCACTCCAGCGACAGAGAGCGCTCGCCCGAGAGCGCGAACATGGACGCAAATTCGTGCAAACACGGCCGGATTTCCTATAAAAATGACGGATTTCATTACATTTACATCAAATAAGTTGTGCTAGTCCGAAGCTAAAGGTAAAATTAATATACCTAATCTAAATGGTCGCTGGCCGATCTCTTTGTCCTCCTCCAGCATCCGGCTGAAGAAAAATCATGCAAAACACCGGCTGTTTACGCCGGTGTCACCTCGGCGGTGGCCTTCATGGGATACAATCGGCGGCGGCCTCCTATGTTCTACTTCTCCTCGATGATGGCGGTGGGCGGGGACGTGCTGGCCATCACCTCGTCGACATCCTCGTAGCCGCGTCACCTCCTCGACATCGGCGGTGGCTTCTTTCTCTGCCTGCATGGCACGGCTACGCGCGCGTCGGCGGCGAATGGCGCAGTCGCAGGCACTGGAGGCAATGTACGACGCGGCGGCATCGAGGGCAGCGATGATGTGCGTGCCACCGTGCTCCCCAACAAGCCGGCGTGGAGCAACTCGGCACTCTTCCTTGAGCTGGATTGGAGTGGCCAGCTGCGGAACCATGCACTGGCTTAGGGCGGCAACTGGCTCCGTCGGGCTAGGCGAGGTAGGTGGAACAGCGAGTTGCCTTGCTCGTAACTGTCGGGCTTGGCGGGCCACCCAGACGGCTTTTATGCCGGAGAATTGCTCTTCCTGCTCGTCGGATGCCATCGAAAGAGTGGAGAAAATGGTGGAAGGAGGAGCTTGGCCGGCGTCCCGCTCCTGAACGGACTTGTGGCCGGAGTGGGTTTCTCGCATTCCACGCGGGTTTAAATGTAGGTGTTTGAATGCGGCAAGGAGGCAGATATAGCCAGGAGTGCAGTGGGCGGCGCCCTCGGCCGGCACGCCGCTTCAATGGCGGACGCAGTGAGAGGTCGCGTCCGCCCTGACCCCCTTGACCATGAACCTTGACCGTGTATGTCCGGCTTTGAGCACAACATTATCCTTAATGGACCTTGACGGTGTACGTCACCTTGTGTCCAGATCTGAGATGCCATGTGTACCAGATGAATGACTCCGAGTTCGACCCTCGTGATGCTAGGTGCGAGCCGAGGAACACTGTTGGAGAGACCACCCCTCATAATTTTCCTACATTGGTCGATTGATTCATAGGATAGAATGATATAGGAATTTTTCCTATGAAATCATGTGTTCATTGGCAATCTAGAATCCACTCCAACTTTTTTTCACTTCCTTTGTTTTTCCTGTGGCATCAAACACTGTGCTAATGCTATGGGATTCAAGTGGACATGCCACTCCAATCCTTTGTTTTTCCTATTCCTGCATTTTAAGAATCCTACGAATGAAAGAAAAGAAACGGAGGGAGTACTTGCTCTAAATGTTGTGCCGCTGCAAGAGCCGCCTATATTATTAACCATGCTCTAAAAAGGTGGCACAGCTTTGGCTATAGTACTACTAAAGGTGAGTAGGTGACCTTGCGCTTGGCTCTTCGCCTCTTCCGGAAGTCGAACAATGATGTTGGTACTACAGTATATACTTCTGGCAATCTGACACTGAATGAACTGATGCACATCCACCGCTTGTATAAAGCCCACTATTGTAAGCAAAAGCTTCTCCTGGTGTTGTGAGCCACCGCGCGCGCGTGGGCGAGGGAGATTGCATAGTAAGCAAGCTTCTCGTCGTTCTGTGAGTTGATGGGACACATCAAAGTTATTTAGTACTCTCTCCAAAAAGGGCCGACCATGTCCATGGCTACCATCACGTGCTCCGTCATTGAGTACGTGCATGATTCACGTGCCATCGAGGAGAAAAAATATTGCGTACGTGCCATCGAAGTGCACGACTCACTTACGCACTACTTATCTCCATTTTCTTGCATGACACGTGCACCTTGATGCTAGATGTCCCGCGTGTTGGCAAAAGGATGAACAAAGCTCACCTCAAAAAAGAGAGTGGAAGAACATAGAGTCCCGATGACCGAGAAGGAGCAAGGAACCTCGCAGTGGAGCATCTGCACTCATAATATTTTATATTATTCAGCGATATAAAATCAACCAAATCTCTCCACATTTAACCGAAAGAGTCCGAAACACGGCAGCCTAGTGTAGTTACATCATACATGGCCCAACTCATGCATTCACCATATTCCTCGGCCTCTGTGCGACACCTAGTTATAGTATATCCAGTAGCCCATATCGCTTCTCGCTCCTCGTCTCTCCCCAAGTGCGGCGGGCTGGCGATTTTGCTGTCTATTGAGGTCTTAACTCACACTCGCTCCCACATGTTAGCGACATGCCAAGAGCATTCTAAAAAAATTACTGTACTCTATTGTTATGCCAAGAAGAGGAAGCGCTTTGACCGACAGACCAAACAAGACAGGCGTGTCGTGCCGTGAGTGGGTCCAGTTTCTCGTTTTAAACTTGTTTGGCGTAGTAGTAACACTTGGTTTTGCACCTTCATTGATGCAAATCCCCGCTAAAAAAGGCGCTTTGCTTTCTGCTAATCCCGTCAACCATTCTTGTTTTCTGCATTAAATTGTTAAGTGCCATGATTAAGATATAATTAACCAATGCATGTAAAATGTTCTTGTTTATGGTAGTACTCCTCATGCATGCATGCGTTGCGATTAATACTACTCCCTTCATCCATATATATAGGGCTTAATGTATTCTTCGAGGTTCCCTTTGACTATTGATAAGATTTTATATAATTTGAAAATTATATCATTGGAAGATCCTTTCACGTACAAAATTGACGGTATGCTTTGAGCAACTTGCATGTCCTATACTGCTCGAACATGTGGTCAAAGTTAGTCTCGAAAAACGCATTAGGCCCTATATAGATGGGCAGAGGGAGTACATGATACTAGCAAATGCTCACCATCTAGTAGTTCATTGGTTGGTTTCGATTTTTGAATTGAGTAGTACTAGTACACTTGATGTTGTGCTGCTACCGTTTAATATTCGCGTGTCGTGGTTTCTAGACTAAAAAAGGAGGTACTTACTGTGGGAAAGGTGAAGTGATGGTTGCTTCATCCGGCAACTTATTACTCTGGGAATATTGGAGTACAAGCGGATTCAACGAAGGTAGAAATGATGGTTGCTTCGTCCGAGCAACTTACTGTGGTGAAGGTGGGGCTCTGTGATTTGACTGCTCACTAGTCATTATTACTGCGGCGCAACGACCGGGGTGAATCTCCCCTGCAGTTGTGCACACAATATTGGTGCATGGCAGGTGGAGCCGGATGAAGGATGTCCCACATCTCGGCGAAACGAAGTTGAATGGTTATATTTGGGATTGCTATATTTGTACATGTGGGGACAGTTTTCCATACACACTATACACTAGCTCACGTACATGAATACTTATACTACCATAACTCGCCACCGTACACGACACATACACACAGAACACACACAGCACACGTACACAACACACAATCACACACACGCGGCATACATGGCCCACTGGTCATTGAGACAAAGATATGACTAGGACCACTTTAGGAGGCTTTGTCAAATTATAGCAAGTGGCCTCTCCACTTTGCAAATATACAAAGTCTAGGTGAAAGTATAGCAAGGTTTGTAAAAATTTCTGATGGGGGACCACTTATACAATGGCTGCTGGAGAAGGTTTTTTGGCCAAGATTGCTAAAATAGCAATCTGGTGCAAATATACAAAGGTTGTTGGAGATGCTCTAATGCATCTCAATGATTCACAGATCAGCGCCAATATTCACATCACAACTGAAGACAAAGTTGTGAGAAGGTGTACAAATAAAGAAAAATATAAAATTGATCGATGTTGTTCGTAGGCATGGCTCCATTTCCTGGCCACGACGTTCATTGGTTGGCAGCTAGTATCACGTAGCTCTGTAGCCAAGAAAGAGGTGTATGGAGGACATAACAATTCGGTCATTTTGTGTTGTTCCACTAAAATCGAGCTGATCATTCCTGTTTGCAAAGATATTCAGTAAGTGTGGTTACAATAATAGTGGAACTAGATGATGAAACATAACACACACAAACAGAAGCCGATCACCTCTGTAATCTCTCTTTAAGACTAACTACTTGTTGGAGAAAATTAGGCTCGGAGTTGGATGAGGATAGCAAAACCAATCTCCCTTTCTGCAGTCCCACAGAAATGTAGAAATGTTGCCCGTGTGACATTTTGGCGGAACTGCACAAAACACGCTTAAGAAAAAAGTGATTTGTGCAGTTCACCAAAAGGTCACAATAGCAACGAGGTGAAATGGATAGCCCTGTTTGCAAAAAGAGGTAGAAAGGAAACAATTACTGCCCAATAACAGTTGAAGACACATACGCCGACAAAAAAGAAGCATATTCTGTAGGAGATATGCCCTAGAGGCAATAATAAATGTTATTATTTATCTCCGTGTTCATAATTAGGTTTATGTTCCATGCTATAACTGCTGTGGTTCCCGAGCCCGTATATCCATAAAGGCTCTGGGGAAAACCCATGTGCACGTGTGGAATAATAAACGGTAAAATGTATTCCTAGTCATGCCTCTAAGACTAGCTCAAGTGTTGCATGATGATTATGTCTTCCCAATCATAGGCATGTCTATGCCAGCAATTTTGAGGGCACAATGTCAGGAAGGACATTTGTGTTGAATCGACCCGAATTGATGTTATGCTATGAGATACATTCGTCATGAGTTAATGGTTAATAACACAGAGATAGTTAACGTTTGCATGATTCCTCAGACCATGAGAGTATCGAGTTTCTTCATGCTTGATTCATGAACTTTGGGGTTTGTTAAACGTCATCCGTAAATGGATGGCTATTACGGCGGCTTACGGGTTCATGGGAAAGTATGTCAAGTAACTTGATAGCTCAAGATTGGGATTTGCTCCTCCGACGATGGAGAGATATCTCTGGGCCCTCTCGGTGTTACGGTATCCATCATCGTCTGGCCAGACACTTTGTGATTTGATCACGGGGATGCCGGAACACGGTAACGA
Organism: Thinopyrum elongatum; assembly: GCA_011799875.1. Lineage (NCBI taxonomy): Eukaryota > Viridiplantae > Streptophyta > Magnoliopsida > Poales > Poaceae > Thinopyrum > Thinopyrum elongatum. The sequence goes on from CM022300.1 coordinate 239,053,270, forward strand.
GAAAAGAGAACAATACCGGTAACGAGGTAACTAGCATAGTGGACAAGTTGTTGATCCACGGGAATGCCAACATGTCTCACCTCGGGTATTTGTAACATATCGCGAAGCAACAGGAATAGCACACGGCAACTGGAGGTTCACTCTAATATTCATTCGTGTGGGTATAGGGGTCAATATGGGTGTCCACGGCTCCGATGTTGATCATTGATCGGAAGGGGTTCCAGGTCATGTCTATACTTCACCGAACCTATAGGGTCACACGCTTAAGGGTCATCTATCTGCTGAATACTAGACAGGGAGTCTGAGAGAAAATCACCGAAAAAGTTTCGGACACCGAAAAGTTTCGGACAGCGGAAAAGTTCCGCAGAGAGAGGGCACCGGATGAGTTCCGGTGAAACTGAAAAGTTGTTTCAGAGGATACCATTAAGTCAAAATGGTTTCGGCACATGCCTGATAATTCTTGGAGGGTGCCAGAATCATTCTGGAAACTTCTGGGAATTTTCTGGAAGAAAAACCGGAAATGTTTCGGAGCTGCCGGAACCGCTTCAGATGCTTTTCGCAGATGAAAATCACTAATCTGGAATTGTTCCAGAACGCGTTGAAAATTATTTTAGTGGGTACTGGAATTGTTCTAAGCCCACATAAATATTTTCAGTTCGAACGGGCGCTGAAAAATGTCGTCGTGAATAGTGAAAGTGCTTTTTGGAAAAAAAATTGGAAGCCACCTTTTAGGGCTTTTGCTAAAGGCTTCTAGAAGGTGATGTGGATGGATGAGAGCCCCCTTGGGGGGGGCCCCCATAGGTTGGCCGGCCACACTTGGTGGAGCTCCTTGGAGCTCCACATGGCCTCCCATTATGTCCATTATACCCCTAAGGTGTGACCTAATGGTGGGTATTTTGGTATTTTTGGAGCCACCCCTTACCCTTGGTTTTCCTATAAATAGAGGTGTGTGGGCTGCCCACACACCTCATCCCTTGCTCTCATACACATGCCAAGATGTTATCTGGCTTCTCTCTCCCTCCCACGAAAAGAGTTTCGTAGAGCCGAAAGGCTGTCTGGGTTCCGGCAGGAACTAGTTCTGGACGGCGAAGCCCTGCCGGATAGCTGACACCGTATGTGTGCAACTCTGTAGAGAGGTCGTAGTTTCGATCTTAGTGCCCGAGGGGCTGTTTGAGAGTGCCTCCCGAAGGGCTGTCCAAGTGACGGTCCGAGTTCTGTGAGTCCTCCCGAAGGGCTGTCCGAGTGACCATTCGAGTTTCGAAGGTCCTCCCGAAGGGCTGTCCGTGACATCGTCCGGGGGACTGTTCGACCGCCTCCCGGAGGGCTGTCCGAAGGGAAGACGAGGGTATACATCCTCGCGGTTGGGAGGTTGTAAATCCTAGCTGTGGGGATCTGCACCGCCGATCGTCATCGACTCTACTTCCGCTGCGCTACGAGTCGGTAACGATATGATCAAACCTTGTATGCAGTCTCCATAGTGGTCCTGGGCTGGTGCGTAGGTCAGAAAATTTTTGTTTTCTGCTGCGTTACCCTACATATTCCATGTCCTAAGGGAAAGATAACAGCATGGTGGTTTATCAAAATCGGTGTGAGGACGAGATTGCAAGATGGAAAGTACGCCGACCAAGATATGTTTAGGCAAAGAACTAAAGAAGATCCCCATGCAGGATTTTCCACATGTAGCAATGTGGGAAGATGGGCAATGGAGCAAATCTGGAGGAAGCTGTACCTGAGGGTCGTTGGGATGTAACTAGGAGGGCGCCGGGGGCCGGGATCTGCCCATACTATGGCAGCGAGCAAGTGGCAAAGGCCCTACCGCGTCGGAGCTTGGTCAGAGAGAACGGCGGGTACCACAGATCGGGCGTGCTACCTTGACACCGTAGAACGGAGAAATGATGCACATTCTCCCTTTCTGCCGGCAGAAGGGATGCGGCCGGATCAGTGACCAACGGTGAGAGAGAGAGGCCACTGCCACCTTGTGTGAGATAGTGTGAAGAGAGACAAACCCCGGCAGGCAGGCTCCATTGTATATAGTTGAGTGGATTTATTTTTTCTCGATGGTCACGACCCTCCTTCAAATAAACAACCGCTACACGCGTCAAATTATCACGTGGGCTGCCTTTTGGTACAGAAATGTGCTCCACCGTGTACCTGCGCGGGTGTGGCCGGGAACGAGACGTGAGTACGTGCGTGCACCTCTTCTCTATGTGCAGGTACCCCATGTACGTGGGTGGGTGTGAGAGAGATGGTTTGTGCGAAACAGAGGCAATGTGCCGATGATATCTCAAACAAAAAATGTAACATATGCAATGTGTGTGAAATAGAGGCCTGGATATATCATCTATAGAGGGAGCGATCCACGAGAAGAGAGTGGAGGGATCATCGGCGTGATATATCGATAGAATCGAAGAGAGGGATGAAGTGTGTGGGTGCGTGATCGATAAAGAGTGCCATCGAATTTGTGTTTGCCCACGTCAAAGATATAGGGCGGCTGGCCTACTTGAATGTGAGAGGGGAGAGGTGCAGTTTGTCTCTGTGGCATGGATACCTACCTACAACGTTCGACTATCGGTGTGTGGGGGGGGGGGGGCAGAGACCTAACTATAGAGAGCTAGATCAACTGGTATATGTGTGGAGAAGGAGAGAGACCTAGCTATGTATTGAGGGGGATCGATCGGCATCCATGCATAAGTGTAGCAGAGGAATAAGGTTGGGAGAGAGACAAAGCTAGAGTGTCGGAGGGTTGGTGGTGGAGTTGCTTCTCACAAATGGTGGGAGAGGCCTGCTAGACAAATGGAGGGTACGACTGCAATATCAATAAGAGAGGGGATGCCTGCCTGTATGTGCACGTGCATGTGAGAGACGGGTCGGGAGGCATGCAAGGATGATGTGGGGGGACGATATGGCCGGGGTAAGAAGACGTAACTACATAGGAAGATCAATCGTCGTGTGTTGGCGAAAGGGAGAGATATAACTAGTGAGGTACGTCGATCGGTGCGTGGGGAAAAAGAGTTATAGTCGACCTAGCTATATGTAGGGAGATCGGTAGGTATACATGCATGCATGTGTTAGAAGCAAATAAGGCCCGGAGAGATGAATAGAGAGAGAGGAATGCGGCTAGGAGGTGGTGCGAGAGGCCTACTATATTGAGGGGGGAGGAGTGTGCGAGTATGAGAACGATGAAAAGAGGGGCGGGAGTGTGCACGTGCGTGGAACCGTATTAGACAGAGGGGGCTTGGACGATGAGAAGAGAAGAGGGAAAGCGTGTGTTTGTGGTAGGCACACTTGGCTAGAGAGGTATATTGACCTATGTGTGCCGGAAAGAAGGAGCCGGGGGGCCTACACACACTGTGGGTGAACGACCTAAAGAGAAATAACGAATGTGCATGATGGAGAGAATGTTGAGGGAGGGTGAGAGGGGGGTGGGCGTGTGCATGCATGAGAGAAAGTTAGCGCTAGCTACAAAGAGAAGAGGATTGTGTGGGTGTAAAAGATGAACAGAGATCATAATTCATCATAAAAGTGGATTCGGATATTTGAACAAGAGATCATAGTGTTTTAAACCGACGCATGCATGAATATAATGGTGATACGCATTGTCTGGTTATGAACATGTTATACTACATATAATATATATAACATTTATTTGAATTTGTGATAATGTGTTGCTTTTGCAGCTCAGGGCTAAATACTTGTCATAATGTAGGGGGCGGGGCACTATACTTTGTGTGATAAACACAGTGTACATATGAAACATGGTTTAGATTATGAAGATCTAGCTAGTACTTCAAATGTACTATTATTTGGAATCAACATCAAGTGTATTCAAAATTTTGAATTCGATTTCATATAGTACACATAGTTCATATCTAACTCTATAGTAATCATGTGGTGTGTTGTTAAGATAATGTACAAATGATGGTTTAACTTGGCAACAATCATGATTGTAGATTCTTATTCAAATAGAGAAACGAATTCAAATTTAGTTCTAATTGCAGCGGTAGTATATACATTTGGAATGCACGAAAATGTTCGTATGATTTGGTTACATGCATTATACAGCTAGCGAAAAAAATTAATTGGACATAACATGGATTCATAGTTTTGAATAGCATTTGTACAGTAAAACGGGACAAGACTCTCTCTTTGTGTGGTGCGAATAGTTTTCTTTTTGTTTTTTCGTTGAGGGAAGTGCGAATTGATTTGGTACATTCATTATTACACGTTAGGCTTGTCCCGAAATTTCAACCCGCGCCTTGTTAACCCGAAAATTCAGATATCGCTTTGTCTCTTTGTGCTCCGAAAACTCGCGCCTTGCTATCCCAAAATTACAACGCGCGCGAAAACTCCCTCCAGCTGCCAAATCCCGACATGTGAAATCCCCATTCTAACCCTGAGCAGAAAGGGCTGCTAGTTCAAATCGATGGGGTACTTTTGTAAAACACCCTACATTTTGGACAAGCGCGTCCCTAAGTCATGGTTCCCCCCTCCCATCACCTCCTTTTCGCCATTCGAAAACCCAGACCGCTATTACCTCTCTGCTCCAGCCGCGAAACCCCACCCTCCTCCGTCCACCACCCCACCACTGCCCATTCGGAGCCTCTTCCTCAACGGCGTCATCCACCGCAACAGCTCGACGTCCCTCATCCACCGCCCCGGATGAGGATCCGTCGCCGATGTCGTCGTCCCTCCAGTTCAGCTGCCCCGTCCTCCACCTCCAAGGAGCTACTCTGACGATCGCCTCATCTATCGCAGCTGCTTCATCCCCATAACGCCGCCTTAACCTGCTCCACCAGAACCGCAACATCCTCACCGACTCCTCGGACGAAGTTGAGGCCTACTCGGCGCCACCAAAGAGGTTGTACACTCATCGCATCGCACCTTCTCCTTAACTCGACCTCCCGGCGCCGCTGGTGGTCGATCTCGCTCCCCCATGGCGCGGCTACCTCATAGTCGGCACCGCCGGTGACATCTCCATGGTGGCTCTCCCCCAGTGCGAGGCTTCCTCGGCGGCGGCGTCCAAACCAGCCGGAGCTGCTGCTGCTGCTCCGGCTCTCGCTCGCTCGCATTGTTGTTGCTGCTGCTCCAGGTCTCGCTCGCTTGTGCTGCTGCTCTGCTCTTGCTCTTGCTCGCGCTGCTGATGCTGGTACACCGGCTGCTGCAGCTACACGAGTTGCTGCTCTGGCTCTAGTTCGCGCTGCTGCTCCGGCTACTATCTGCTAGTGTCTTCCCTGTCGATCGCTTGGTAATTTAGATCACTATTTCTCTACTACTAGTGCTCGAGCGGCCTAAACTACATGTGAAGTGCTTCTCTGCTACTAGTGCGTTCAGTTTCGACAGTAACATTCAGATTCCACAGTAAATTTTAGTTTTGAAAGTTAAGTTCAGAGTCAACAGTTTTTACCTCATCTGTTGGAGTCAGGTGTTTTTTGGTGATGTAAGTTTTACATCTACCACTTTTTGGTAATGTATTTTACAACATCTATTGGAGATGCTATTAGAATCCCACTTGAGATTAACGATGTCTGTCTTGTATTGCTTCAGCCTCGACGTCTTACAGCTCGCCGGAGCTACTCCAACGATGGAACCATCCATCACAACAGAGCAGTACCTTGGACGCCATCTACAGATGCCTCAGATCTTCCTCCACACCTCCGACAGCCACCTCTGCTGCAACTTCTTCAGCGACCAACCAAATGATGCTGAGGTCGACACAGCTACGCCAAAGAGGTTGTACACTTGTCGCATCACTTATTACTCTACATTCATGTCGATCCATTAGGGCTATTTTGCTTCAAAGGAAAAAGTGAAGGAAAAACATAGCAATAGGAAATTTTCCTATGGTGCTCTACTATTCAATTATTCATGCATTTGGTTGAAAGGAATGGAGAAAAACATCCACCTGGACCTACTTTTCAAAATCCTATGAATGGAAACAAGACTAAGTGCATTAGTGGCAGAATAACATTCTAACTGTACACATTTTCATATGGTTTCACTTTAATTTGGCCATGTTTCTTTGCATTCCTATGTTCTTCCAATTCCTGTGAACCAAACACCCAAGGTGACCGAAATCCTGTGTTTACAAATGCTCTATTTCCCACGTGCATTCTTATCCTATTCCGATGTTTTTCATATCCCTGCGTTTTAGAATCCTGCAAGCCAAAGGAGCCCTTACAGAATTACTTCAGTTACAGATAGTTGTCGAAGAAAACTTTGTGTGGTTTGTCCTACTCCTGCCACGACATCGTCCACCTCACCTGAGCTGCTCCATCGACAGAAGCATCCACCCTACCAGACATCACGACTCCTGACCATCTTTCGCTGCCTCAGATCTCCTTCCCTGCTGTCGGCACCCACCGCAACTGCCTCACCATCATTGACTCAGCATATGAACCTGAGGAGTACACGGGTCCGCAAAAGAGGTCACACTCTTTTGTTTCTGCTTATGTTATGCATTGCTTAATATTACCTGCTACTTTATAGTCCTGTTCACATCTTAGACTCCAAGTCAGGTCCAAACTAATGTTCAATCTTGAGTTTTAAAATGCTTGTGGGACACATATCGAGGCATCAATGAATAGTATCTCTGTCTATTATCTGGTTCACCTAGGGTATGTCTATGTTGTTCATCTTGGGTGGGAAACAAACAGTATGTTCATCTTGGGTGGGAAACAAACAGTAAAGCAATCATCATCTGTCTTTTTTATTAAATTAAAGCTATCATCAGCCTGCTATCATTGTTTTTGGATCTATCCACTGGTTGTTACCATCACTCTAGATTTTGGCATGCTCTCCTTACATAATCTCACTATTATTTTTTCATATGCATGTCAGATATTGTACACAGTCATGCTGAACATGTAGAGAAAAAGAGAAGAGTTTTGCACGGCAATACAATGTCATGCAGACATCACTCCATGGTGGGTGCAATGGCAAACCCTCCCCCCCTCCTCCAGATTGTAGTCCAGAGGAAGATATCTGTTCAGAGGCAGATTCAGACGGAGCTGACCACTCCTATTTACCCCCCGGGGTGTTTGCTCTAACTTGGCATGATGATGTTGGTCATATCATGCATATGTTGCCTTGCAGTGCTTACTTTCAACATCATATATGTCATCTGCATAGTTTAGACATGTTCTGTAACGCCACTTGTTTAGTTTCTATATCATATATGTGAACTATGCAATCTCATCTTTTTTACTCGGCCATAATATATGTGAAATATGCGATGCCATCCTGTTTGGCCAGGCATCATATATTTGAATTATATCTTGCCATTCTTTTTCTTCATTACATTTCCATTTGTCGACAATGTTTGTACATTCAACTACTCTTCCTGTGAATCAGCCATTTGAGTGGGCGATGGAAAAATCTGGAGTGAAAACAAGGTCTTCAGAGCAGACAGTGCTACTTGTCGAAGCAGATCTCTTGATGGGTCCAGATAGCTTCTCAGAGATGGATTCAGAGACAGATGACCGGTCCTATTCCCCCACTGAGGTGTATGCTCTAACTTGGCATGGTTATACTGCTCATATCATGTATATGGTGTCTTGCATTGCATAGTTTAGACATCATATACACAATATTCAACACCATGTTCTTAGTTCAGACATCATATATGCGAATGCCATCTGCTTAGTATATAAATCACATATGTGAATTATATCATGCGATCCTGATTACTTAGATAACATGTATGTGAATTATGTCATGCGAACCTGTTTACTAAAGACATCATATAATTATCTCATGCCATCATGTTTAGTTAGTCATCATATCTTTGAATTATGTCATGCTATAATATCCAGTTTAGATAGACATCATATATGTGAAATTATGTCATGCTATCCTTTTTAGTTAAACAATATATATGTGAACTATTTCATGCCCTCTTTTTTGCACACTATCTATTGCATCTGTCTCTCATACAAGGTCTGTACATTCAACTAATTTTCTTGTTTATCAGCCATTTGAATTGGAGGGGGTGATGGCAGTATCTAGCGGAGTAAAAACGCGGTCTTCAAATAAAACGGTGCTACCTCTTGGTGGAGATAGCACCCCGGTTGTACATGCACAAGAACCAGCCCTACCACACATAAACCAGATCTCTCGCAGATTGTACCCCTACTCCGATGGACAGAGAACTAGCTTCACCCAATCTAACCCCAACCCCAGCAGATAGTAATCCAGTTCCAATTGACACAGAACCATCTCCAACACAGAGCTCCCAAACAACAGTAGTTAGTAAGGCAGCTCCAGTGCCCAACGCGCCAGCACTACCACGGCGAACCCCAACTCCACCAGTTAGTACACCTATTCCTGTGGATGAAGCACAACCAGCCATCCATAGTTTAGCATCTATCGCATTTGTTGTTGTTAAATCCTATGTGCGTATCTTCCCATCATGGAAATATTATACTGAAGATGAAGGAAAAAGCCAGTTGCAGGTGTCCGTCCATGAGTTATGTGTAAGTAATGTTATTCATGGCAATTACTTTGTTTTGTCCCATACATTCTACCTCCATGTTGGTTATAACACAGCAAATGTTCCCATTTTTCTCTATAGAGAAGGACCGATTTGGAAACTCAGGATGAGGTAACCTATGCTAATACCTCTGCTATCTTCAAGAATGCTTTGTGGTAGTATCGGAATTACCTAAAGAAAACGTACTTCACTGGCAAGGAAACTCATCAAATTCCCTTACTTTCTCCTGAGACATATTTACGGGACGATGACTAGGAACGCCTTGTTCTGTACTGGTCCCGACGCAAGAATGTGGTAAGGTCTATGAGATCATTTTTTTATTTTGAAGTATTATATACATGCGTCTTACTGTACTCTGTTCGTGTAGAACAAGTGCTTAAACCTGAAGAACAACAGTTCTCATTTAAGATTCCATTGCTATGGTGCATACTGCTTTACTCTTGTATCACTGTATTTACTCATACAAACTTATTTTTAAATTGAAGGATCCAATCAAAACTCCAATGGCACAATAGGTATGTTTAAACATGTTTCTTTAACTGGTTTTCTCTTCTAAATTGCTCTATGTTGATTTCAATTTCAATTGTGTATACAGTTGACTTCTCATATCATGCACATTTCTAGCATCACAACAAAGCCAATAGTGTTGTTGTACATGTATACCCGTGGTACCCATCTGAAATCTTGTCGTGCCGTGTAGTTTCCCACACTTGTATTCTTTCAATGCTGCTTTGTCTTGAACTGATATGATTTGAACCGTGTCTCTATTTTGATTTGGCAAGACAATGCAGTGACCACAGCACATAGATATATGTTTGTTTGATGCTTTTATTATGTACTAACTTGGTAGTTTAATCTTGTCCACCTTACTACTGAATTGGTTCACCGAAATGAGTTTCATATACTACATGCTAAACCTGTTATGTGTCTCCTTGTTTCTTCTATTAGAATGCTGACAGAATATTGGGGAAGAGTACCTTATTAAGCAATGGTAAAGGAAGTAATGCAGATAAGGTTCAGGAGAGTGAGACATCCTTGTTGGTCTCCAACAAAGCTGATAAAACAGCTAAGGAAAACTATCTTGAAGAGAGTGAGACAACCCCAAAGTCATGTCTTGATGTAGTGTTCGACTTACTGGCCACTACCGCTGGCACAAGCTCTTCGAACTCACTATCTGAATCAGTTCGGTTTCTTGAGTCTCAACTACAAGCTGAAAGACATCGATCAAATGTGCTGCGACAAGAAGCCGAAGGACTGAGGAAGTCCCTAGAGAATTTAGATGCATACTTTCTGGTGCAACAGCAAGTGTTGGAGGATTTTTGCGCCAAATAGGAGAAAGCTAATAAGCTTGCTAAGCTTATTGCCAGCATGGTGGATACCCAGGATAACGTTTCTTGAGCTCTTCTGAAGTTGTTTCAGTTATGGACTTGTTTTGCTGCCGCGTTTATTTGCACTGGTGGCCAATTTAGACGCCCAGTGTATGTAATATGCTGCTTTGTTCCCTATATTTGCACTGGTGGCGAACTTTGATGCCCAGTGGATGTAATATGTGTAATAGCCGTAATAGCCTAGGGTAAGTTGCTTGCTTATTTATTTCCTTATTATCTTGTTTATTTGTTTGGTTGTAGTCACTGCGGTTCTTTTTCCACGGTTTGCTAGTGGCCACAATAAAATATTTTTATAAACTAGGCCACAATAACCATGGGCAACATACGGACCATTGTAACCATGGTCCTGCTACCTGTTGTAGTGACCATGGGCCTCCTACGGGCCGTAGGATCCATGGGCCTTCTACGAGCCGTAGCATCAATGGGCCTTCTACGGGCCGTATGATCGATTGGCCAAACATGGGCCGTACTATCCGTGGACCAATAAGGGACCGCAATATGGGCCGTAAACGGGCTAGAGTGGAAATTGTCAGTTTATGGCCCAAGCATAACGGGTCGTTAATAGGCCGATATGTATAACAGGCTTAATTCTATCGACAAGCATAACGGGTTGTTAATGGGCCGTATTTGATGACGCTATGAAAACAGCCCAACGGATCAACGGGCCACAAACGGGCCGACTGTAACCACGGGCTGAATTTGGCCCACAAGCGGAACAGGCCAGTAATGGACCGTAAGTAATCGAATGTTGGAAATGAGCCCAAGAATAAATGGGCCCTTAGAAGGCTGAAAGATAACACGGGCTGGAAATGGCCCAATGGAATAATGGGCCGTTAATGGGTATAAAGCGATACACTGTTCATTATGGGCCAGTTTCACCACGGGCCGTTAATGGGCCCAGAGTTACAAAGGGCCTCATATGGGCTGAAAGACGTCATGGGCCATACATGGGCCGAAAGTTACAATGGGCTGGAATCATATTGGACGGTCCAGATCATGGTAATGGGCCTAATTCGGATAGGTCGTAATGGGCTGTGACTTAGCGGGCTGTAAATCGGCTATAAGCGAACAAGCCGTTAACAGGCTTTCTGTGGGCCGGCCCCGCTTCCTTTTGACCAAGTCAAATCGGCCGGCCTTTTGACCTGAATGGGCCACTGTTGGGATGAGCCACGTGTCGACATATCATAGGCGCGTCCCGTCCATTCGCTGGATGACATCTGTCCCAACGCGAAGCTGACACGTGGTTCCTCCGGCGAATGAGAATTTTACACGTGGAAAATCCCCATTGGTCTGGGATGTTAACGGGTTATCGGATCCAAACCAGAACCCTATAGCTTAACGGTGACCCGTTACGGTGGATGCCACATGTCGGTTACCCTTGACGAAAACACTTCCATGACGCGGCATTTATCGTCATGGAAGTGGACACTTCCGTGATGATAATTTTGGTAATGTGATGGAACACTTCTACGACAGCACAGGTATGACTATCTTGATTCTGTCATAAAATTGTCATGGATGTACATGCATGACAGAAAATATGACTTACTGTGACAAACACGTATCATCACAGAAGTGTTTTTTTGTAGTGCAATTACTACACAATTTTATCTTGCACGTAACCGCCAAGGGATTGATAACCCCTTGTTCGTGTTGGGTTGCAAGGATTTGTTATTTTGTGTGCAGGTACTGCTAACGAGGTGTTGTGTGGTTCTCCTACTGGATTGATAACCTTGGTTTCTAACCGAGGGAAATACTTATCTATACTGTACTGCATCATCATCTCCTCTTCGGCGAAATCCCGACGCAGTTCACAAGTAGCATTGTCTAAAACAGCACAAGGGAGACGGGGTCGATAAGAAGACCCCCTATACCCTGCATGTGGCCCAAAAATACGTATGGGTGATGTGTGATGTGTTCAAATCCCCAATGCACAACTTCGACGGGGCACCAACTACATTACAAACCGAACACCGTACCCCCAAGCCAGGTTCAAGATGTACGATGCCAGTTCCCCAACTTCGAGGCGGGGGGAGGGGGTATCCAACGCATGTGCTCAAACTTAATTTGGTCTAACATGCCACATAGAGCAAGAGGAACCAGTCATGGTCAAACCCTTCTTGTACGTTGGGTCAAAGGGTTAGATGAGGAACCCATCATGGTCAAACTCTTCTCGTACGTTGGGTCAGAGGGATAGATTGTGTGGGTCCATAGATCTCGATCATTCTACGATTTTTGAAAATAAGAAATAACAAAAAAAACATCATTCTACAAATTACCAAAACAAGGATCTCAAGGTTTATATAATCGACATGACAGGTCACTACAGACACATTTAAATGCTAAATGTCTATAATGACCGTATCATTGCGCTTAAATGAAGCTTGAGATATGCAACTTCCCACCTGGTCACCCATCCTTAGACTCCTCCAGCCCCAGCACGCTTAACTTCTGCGTTCTATTCGACTCGGCTAGTGGATGGGAAGCCGCCCCTTGCTGATAAGAGTTGCCTCCTCGCCTTTAAGGCGTTTCCTGCTGGTCACCGTTGATACGTACATTTTGCATCATGTTTTCATATTGATAATTATTGCATTATGGACTGTTATTTCACTTTATAATACAATTCTTATGCCTTTTCTCTCTTATTTTGCAAGTTTCACATGAAGAGGGAGATTGCCGGCAGCTAGAATTCTGGACCGGGAAGGGCTATATCGGAGACACCTTTTCTCCATAACTCCAAATGAGCTGAAAATTGACGGAGAATTATTTTGGAATATATAAAAAATTATTGGTGAAAGAATTACCAGAGGGGGACCCACCAGGCAGCCACAAGCCTGGGGGGGCGCACTACCCCCTGGGAGCGCCCCCTAGAGCTTGTGGGACCCCTGGCAGGCCTCCGAAGCCCATCTTCTACTATATGATGCCATTTGACCTAGAAAAAATTAGAAGGAAGGTTTCGGGACGAAGCACCACGTCTCGAGGCAGAACCTGGGCAGGAGCACTTTTGCTCTCCGGTGGAGCGATTCCGCCGGGGAAACTTCCCTCTAGGAAGGGGAAATCAAAGCCACCGTCATCACCAATGATCCTCTCATCATGGGAGGACCAATCTTCATCAACATCTTCAGTAGCACCATCTCATCTCAAACCCTAGTTCATCTCTTGTATTTAATCTTTGTCTCAAAACATCAAATCGGTACCTGTGGGTTGCTAGTAGTGTTGATTACATCTTGTAGTTGATGCTAGTTGGTTTATTTGGTGGAAGATTATATGTTCAGATCCTTAATGATATTCAATACCCCTTTGATCTTGAACATGAATATAATTTGTGAGTAGTTACTTTTGTTCTTGAGGACATGGGAGAAGTCTTGTCATAAGTAACCATGTGAATTTGGTATTCGTTCGATATTTTGATGATATGTATGTTGTTGCTTCCTTTAGTGGTGTCATGTGAATGTCGACTACATGACACTTCACCATACTTGGGCCTAAGGGTAGGCATTGTGGAGTAGTAATTAGATGATGGGTTGCTAGAGTGACAGGAGCTTAAACCCTAGTTTATGCGCTATTCCGTAATGGGCTGATTTGGATCCATATGTTTCATGCTATGGTTAGATTTATCTTAATTCTTCTTTCGTAGTTGTGGATGCTTGCGAGGGGGGAGGGGTAATCACAAGTGGGAGGCTTGTTCAAGTAAGAACAGCACCCAAGCACAGGTCCACCCACATATCAAATTATCAAAGTAGCGAACGTGAATCAAACAAACATGATGAAAGTGACTAGATGAAATTCCCGTGTGTCCTCAAGAATGCTTTGCTTATTATAAGAGACCATTCCGGCCTGTCCTTTGCTACAAAAAGGATTAGGCTACCTTGTTGCACCTTTGTTACAATTACTACTTGTTGCTCGTTAGAAATTACCTTGCTACCAAACTATCTGTTACCGATAATTTCAGTGCTTGCAGACAATACCTTGTTGAAAACTGCTTGTCATTTCCTTCTGCTCCTCGTTGGGTTCGACACTCTTACTTATCGAAAGGACTATGATTGATCCCCTATACTTGTGGGTCATCAAGACTCTTTTCTGGTGACGTTGCCGGGGAGTGAAGCGCTCTTGGTAAGTGGAAATCGGTAAGGAAAAATTATCAAAGTAGCGAACGCGAATCAAACCAACATGATGAAAGTGACTAGATCAAATTCCCGTGTGCCCTCAAGAATGCTTTACTTATTATCTGAGACCATTCCGGCCTGTCCTTTGCCATCAAAAGGATTGGGCTACCTTGCTGCACTTATTGTTACTATTGTTACTTGTTACTTGTTACAAATTATCTTATTATCAAACTACCTGTTACCGACAATTTCAGTTATTGCAGAAATTACCTTGCTGAAAACCACTTGTCATTTCCTTCTGCTCCTCGTTGGGTTCGACACTCTTACTTATCGAAAGGACTACAATTGATCCCCTATACTTGTGGGTCATCAAGACTCTTTTCTTGTGCCATTGCTGGGGAGTGAAGCGCCTTTGGTGAATGGAATTTGATAAGGAAACATTTATATTACGTGCTGAAATTTACTGTTACTTGTTACTATGGAAAACAATCCTTTGAGGGGTTTGTTCTGGGTATCTTCACCTAGACCGGAAGCACAAAGAGTTGCTCCTCAACCTACTGCACCTACTGAAAATATTTATTAATCTTGCGGTGCTCAGTCTCAGTGACAGAAGGAGAAGTGACATGCATGTATCGTTGCCATTAAGGATAAAAAGATGGGGTCTATTCCTACATGAATAGATCTTCTCTACATCATGTCATCGTTCTTATTGCACTACTCAATTTTTCCATGAACTTAATACACTAGATGCATGATGGATAGCGGTCGATGTGTGGAGTAATAGTAGTAGATGCAGGCAGGAGTCGGTCTACTAATCTTGGACGTGATGGCTATATACATGATCATTGCCTTGCATATCATCATGATTATTTGCTTTTCTATCAATTGCCCAATAGTAATTTGTTTACCCACCGTATGCTATTTTCTCGAGAGAAGCCACTAGTGAAATCTACGGCCCCCGGGTCTATTTCCTATCATATTATTTTCAGATCTATTATTCCAAAAACCCAAAAATACCTTGCTGCAATTTTTCTTTATTTATTTTATTTTATGTTTTTGTCAGATCTATTTATCAAATCTCATACAATTTTATCTATCTCAATACCGAAGAGGGATTGACAACCCCTCTTACGCGTTGGGTTGCAAGTATTTGTTATTTGTGTGCAGGTGTTGTTTACATAGTGTTGCTTGGTTCTCCTATTGGATCGATAACCTTGGTTTCATAACTGAGGGAAATACTTACCGTTGTTGTGCTGCATCATCCTCTCCTCTTCGTGGAAATACCAACGCGGATACAAGCAATCAGGGATTGCCATGCAACGGATGCACTAAGACCTATAAGTGTATAAAAGCTCAACGGAAACTAAGTGGGTGTGCATCCAACTTACTTGCTCATGAAGACCTCAGGCATTTGAGGAAGCCCATCATTAGAATATACAAGCCAAGTTCTATAATAAAAAATTACCACTAGTATATGAAAGTGACAACTCAGGAGACTCTCTATATGAAAAACATGGTGCTACTCTGAAGCACAAGTGTAGTAAAGGATAGTAACATGGCCTGTTCTCTATTTTTCTCTCATTTTTGGGCTCTTTTTGGCCTCTTTTTTCTCTTTATTTATTTATTTATTTATTTATCGTCCGGATACTCATCCTGACTTGTGGGGGAATTATCGTCTCCATCCTCCTTTCCTCACTAGGACAATGCTCTAATAATGATGATCGTCACACTTCTATTTACTTACAACTCGATATTGCAACTTGATAACTAGAACAATATGACTCTATATGAATGCCTCTGGCAGTATACCAGGATGGGCAATGATCTAGAGTAACATGTATGATAATGATGAATGGTGGCTGAGCCAAAAATACTATGTTAGCTATATGATCATGCAAAGCAATATGACAATGAATATCTATGTCATGAAAATGGAACGGTGGAAGTTGCATGGCAATATATCTCGGAATGACTATGGAAATGCCATAATAGGTAGGTATGGTGGCTGTTTTGAGGAAGATATAAGGAGGCTTATGTGTGAGAGAGAGAGTATCATATCACGAGGTATGGATACACCGGTGAAGTTTGCACCAACTCTCGAGGTGAGAAAGGGCAATGCATGGTACTGAAGAGGCTACGAAATTGTGTAAGTATAGGAGTACGTATAATCCATGGACTCACATTAGTCATAAATAACCCACATACTTATTGTGAAAGTTTATTAGCCCTCGAAGCAAAGTACTACTCGCATGCCCCTAGGGGGGTAGATTGGTAGGAAAAGACCATTGCTCGTCCCTGACCGCCACTCATTAGACACTCAATAATAAATCATGCTCCAACTTCATAGCAAAAATAGAGGCTATACGTGCATGCTTCGGGAATCACAAACCTTAACATCAATATTCATACTAAACCACAATCATTCACTAGTACCCCCACATATTACCATCTCAATATCGCAAAACTAATGCAAGGAATCAAACTTATCATATTTAATGATCTAAATGAAAGTTTTTATTATATCCCCCTTGAATACCTATCCTTCATGGACTATTCTTATAACCTATGCAAATTGCCATTACTATTTATTATACTCTCAAAAAGATTTAAGTGAAGCATGATAGTGCAACTATTTCTTTAAAATATAACCACCACCGTGCTCTAAAAGATATAAGTGAAGCACTAGAGCAACCGCCTAGCTCAAAAGATATAAGTGAAGCACATAGAGTATTCTAACAGATCATGAATAAATGCGTGTCCCTCTCAAAAGGTGTGTGTGTAGCAAACAATGATTGTGGTAAACTAAAAATCAAAAAAAGAAAAAACTAATATGGCACAAGACACTCCAAGCAAAACCCATATCATGTGATGAATAAAAATATAGCTCCAAGTAGTATACCGATGGATTGTAGACAAAAGAGGGGATGCCATCCGGGGCATCCCCAAGCTTAGACACTTGGGTCTTCTTTGAATATTACCTTGGGGTGCCTTGGGCATCCCCAAGCTTAGGGTCTTGCCACTCCTTATTCCTTAATCCATCATGATCTCACCCAAAACTTGAAAACTTCAGCACACAAAACTCAACATAAACCTCGTGAGATCCGTTAGTATAATAAGCAAATCCTAAAATTTAGGTACTGTTATGAACCCATTCATATTTTATTCATGCATAATACCTATTGTATTCTAACTTCTCGATGACTTATACCCCCGATATAATCCATAGCATCATTAAAACTAGCAAACTATGCAATAGAAAACAGAATCTGTCTAAAACGGAACAGTCTATATGATCTGAACAAACATTATACTTCTGTAATTCCAAAAATTCTGAAAATTTTGGACAACGTGGGAAATTTTTATATCAATAACGTGAAAAAAATTTAGAATTTTATCACGTTCCAATGAATTATAATAATTCCAATACTGGGCGCAGAAGTTTCTGTTTTTTCACAGAATCAAGTCAACTATCAACCAAATCATCCTAAAGGCTTTACTTGGCACAAACACTAATTAAAACATAAAAACACAATCATAACAGTAGCAATAATTGTGTCAATACACCAAAACAGAAAGTAAAAGCAAAAGATTTAAGCTAACTATTGGGTTGCCTCCCGACAAGCGCTATTGTTTTACGCCCCTAGCTAGGCGTAAGGCATTGTTTCAAGTATTGTCATCTTTAGTTTCCAAATCCTTTTTAATCAAATCTTCCAAAATTTTCTCGTAAGTTCTCTACTCTCATGTTCTTCTTTTCTAGTGGGAGAACTTAAATAGTTGAAGGGACTTTGTTCGGTAATTAACATTCATTACTTCAAACTCCAAGTCATCAGCATAGAGATCTTCATACAAAACAAGTATTTCATCATCAATAGGATCTCTAGCCGTACTCTCAAACCACTCATTACTAAACCCTTCATCACTCCCCTTAGTGATCCACTCAAATTTATCACAAGTGTGATGGCACAAGGTTTTAATAATTTCAGCATAAGGAACTCTTCTCCTAAGATTTTCACCATACGCAAAATAATCTTTAGATTCCAACCTACGTATAGTGTATTTATAATGGATAATTTCTTCTATTGGTAGATGCTCAAAATCTATCTTATAAAAAGAAAAGATGTCCCTAGCTTCTTGAATTATATAGTCAAGTTCATGCATAAGGATAATAGTGGCAATCTTTTAAATTTTAGGATTATGGATGTTGGGGTGTTCATAGAATATCTTTTGTAATGCTGGATGAATATGCAAAAAAATTCTTTCTAACTTAACCACAATCATAGCAATAGCATCCACATAGCAATTTGTTTTGTCAAGAATAGATCCTTTAATTATTGGTATGACTCCCGTACAATTAAAGAGTTCTTGGATGATATTCTTCCCAATAATATTCCCGCTACCCACATGATATATTTTAGTTTTGAAATTTGTGGGAGCTTTGTTCTCCGGAGGGTCATGATTAAGATCAAAAAAATTATGTTTTTCCTCAAGATATTCACTAGTACTATCGTCACTAGCACTTTCAACAATAACTTTCTCAAACTCAGACATGATAGCAACTTCAAGCAAAGCAAAAACAAATTGTGTTTTATTTTTATTTTTATGAGAAGTGGAGGAAGATGAAAAAAGAGAGGCAAATGCAAATAAAAAGTAGAGCAAGTAGATGATAGTTTGTGTATAGGTACTTGATAAGAATTTGATGATGTCCTCCCAGCAACGGCGCCAGAAATTCTTCCTGCTACTTGTGAGTTGCGTTGGAATTTTCCCCGAAGAGGAGGGGAGATGCAGTACAGTAGAGATAAGTATTTCCCTCAGTGAGAACCAAGGTTTATCGAACCAATAGGAGAACCACGCAAATTCCCGCCTTCAGCACCTGCACACACAAAAGCAAATACTTGCACCCAACGCGGGCAAGAGGGTTCTCAATCCCCTTGAACTCGTTACTTGCAAGGATCAAATCTTGTATAGGTAGCTGGATAAATTGAAAAGTAAAATAAAAGTAAATAAATTGTAGCAACGTATTTTTGAATTTTATAATATGGTTAAAGTAGATCCAGGGGCCATAGTTTTCACTAGAGGCTTCTCTCTCGAACATATAGCATACGGTGGGTGAACAAATTACTATTGGGCAATTGATAGAAAAGCGCATAGTTATGACGTTATTCATGACAATGATCATGCATATAGGCATTCACGTCTAAGACAAGTAGACTGACTCCTGCCTGCATCTACTACTATTACTCCACCAATCGACCGCTATCCAGGATGCATCTATGGTATTAAGTTCATGACAAATGGAGTAACGCCTTAAGCAAGATGACATGATGTAGTAAAAGTAAACCCAAGCAATATGAATAAAGCCAATCATTTTATCCATAATGTCAACAATACAAATACGTGTCTTGTCCCCTACCGTGTCATTGGTATATAGAGCACCGCAAGATTGAACCCATCACAAAGCACCTCTCCCACTGAAGATAAATCAATCTAGTTGGCCAAACCAAAAGGATAGATCAGAGAGAAATACAAAGCTATAACATTCATGCATAATAAAGTTTAGAAAAGACTCAATTAATTTCAATGAATAATCTGATCATAAACCCACAATTCATCGGATCCCAACAAACACACCACAAAAGAAGATTGCATCGGATAGAACTCTAAGAAGATCGAGGAGCACATCGTATAAAGATCAAAGAGAGAGAAGAAGCCATCTAGCTACTAGCTATGGACCCGTAGGTCTGTGGTCAACTACTCACGCATCATCGAAAGGCAACAAGGATAATGTATAAGCCCTCCGTGATCGATTCCCCCTCCGGCAGAGTGCCAGAAAAGGCCTCCAGATGGGATCGCGGAAGAACAGAAGCTTGCAGCGGCGGAAAAAGTGTTTCGGGTGGCTCTCTGTTGGTTTGGGAATATTTGGGAATTTATAGAGGTGGAATTAGGTCAAGGAGTGCTTAGGGGGGCCCACAAGCTCAGGGGCGCGCCTTGTGAGCTCGTGGCTCTCCTGTAGCTTGTGGCGCGCAAGAGTTACATCAAATAGATCTCCAAGTGACCATTGTATTGAGAATCAAAAGAGAGAGAGGAAGCCATCTAGCTACTAACTACGGACCCGAAGGTCTACAATGAACTACTCACGCATCATCGGAGAGGCACCAATGAGGATGATGAACCCCTCCGTGATGGTGTCTAGATTGGATCTGTGGTTTCTGGAACTTGCGGCGGCTGGAATTGATTTTCGTCGACTCCCCTAGGGTTTCTGGAATATTGGGGTATATATAGAGCAAAGAGGCGGTGCGGGAGGTGGCCGAGGTGGGCACAACCCACCTGGGCGCGCCTGGGCCCCCAGGCGCGCCCTGGTGGGTTGTGCTCCCCTTAGAGCCCCCCTAGGTACTTTCTTGGCCCAACTTGTGTCTTCTGGTCCAGAAAAAATCACCAAAAAGTTTCGCTGCGTTTGGACTTCGTTTGGTATTGATTTCCTGCGAAGTAAAAAACAAGCAAAAAACAGCAACTGGCACTGAGCACTATGTCAATAGGTTAGTCCCAAAAAATGATATAAAGTTGCTATAAAATGATTGTAAAACATCCAAGAATGATAATATAACAGCATGTAACAATCAAAAATTATAGATACGTTGGAGACGTATCAGCATCCCCAAGCTTAATTCATGCTCGTCCTCGAGTAGGTAAATGATAAAAACAGAATTTTTGATGTGGAATGCTGCCTAACATGTTCATCACATATTCTTTTCTGTGTAGCATGGACATTTGGACTTTTATATGATTCAAAGCAATAGTCTAGTTTTGACATGAAGATTTCAATACTCAAGCATATCAACAAGCAACCATGTCTTTCAAAATATCAACACTAAAGCAAGTTATCCCTAGCCCATTATGCTCAATCATTGATCCATTCATGAAACACACTCGCATATTAGCTACACCCAATGCTCAAGTACGATCATAGTGCCCCTTAGTTGGTGCTTTACAAGAGAAGATGGAGACTCAAAATAAAAATTGCATAAAGTAAAAGAAAGGCCCTTCGTAGAGGGAAGTAGGGATTTGTAGAGGTGCCAGAGCTCAAAGCAAAAAAAGTAGAGATAGAACATTTTGGGTGACATGCTTTTCCTGTCAACGAAAACGATCAAGTAGTTCCCAATACTTTCCATGCTAGATATATCATAGGCGGTTCCCAAATAGAAAATAAAGTTTATTCCTTTTTCCACCATACTTTCACATTCCACGGCTAGCCGAATCCACGGGTGCCGTCCATACCAACACTTTCCAAGCAATTTATTATTTTTCAACATAAAGTAAATTCATTTTTTCATTTCAGGACTGGGCATCCCTAATACCTTTGTCGTACTCTCGTGCAATGACAAGTGAATAAACACTCATCTTGAGAATAACACATCTAGCATGGAAATATATCAGCCACCCCCTACCGTTTCATGAGCGGTACGAGCACACAAAAGAGAAATTTATTTTGAAATTAGAGATGGCACATACAAATTTGCTTAGAACGGCACGGAAATACCGCATATAGGTAGGTATAGTGGACTCATGTGGCAAAACTGGTTTAAGGATTTTGGATGCACAAGTAGTGATCATACTTAGTGCAAATGAAGGCTAGCAAAAGATTGAGAAGCATCCAACCAAGAAACGAAAAAACTCATAAGCGAGCATTAAGCATAACTAACATCGAATAATGCACCACAAGTAGGATGTAATTTCATTGCATAACTATTGACTTTCGTGCTTGCATAGGGAATCACAAACCTTAACACCAATATTCTTACTAAAGCATAATTACTCATCAACATGACTCACATATTATATCAACATATCGCAAAACTATTACAAGGAATCAAGTTTATTTTGTCCAATGATCTTCATGGAAGTTTTTATTATATCCTTCTTGAATATCTATCACTTTGGGACTAATTTCATAAGTTGCTTTTGATAGCTCAAACAAATCTAAGTGAAGAACATGATCATAAATTTTTCTTCTCTCAAAATAATTTAAGTGAAGCGAGAGAGAATTTCTAAAAAAATTACTAACTCTCAAATAAATCTAAGTGAAGCATGAGAGCATTTCTTCAAAAATACTAAAGCACACCATGCTCAAAAAGATATAAGTGAAGCACTAGAGCAATTCCATAGCTCATAAAGATTTAAGTGAAGCATAGAGAGCAATTCTAACAAGTCATATCATAATTTTGGCTCCCTCAAATAGGTGTGTCCAGCAAGGATTCATGACTTAAAATAAAAAGCAAAATAAGCAAATACTCATATCATACAAGACGCTCCAAGCAAAACTCATGATATGTGACGAATAAAAATATAGCTCCAAGTAAAATACCGATGGTCGTTAGAAGAGAGGGGATGCCACTCGGGCATCCCCAAGCTTAGTTGCTTGCTTCTCTTTGGATAATGGCTTGGGGTGCCATGGGGCATCCCCAAGCTTAGGCTCTTCTTACTCCTTATTCCTTCATCCATCGTAATCTCACCCAAAACTTGAAAACTTCAATCACACAAAACTCAACAAAACCTTCGTGAGATCCGTTAGTATAAGAAAACCAATCTTTACTTTAGGTACTGTAGAAAACCCATTCAAATTTTGTTCTTGCATTATATCTACTGTATTCTAACTTTACCATGGCTTATAACCTCCAATACAAACCATAGATTCATCAAAATAAGCACACAATGCAAAGAAAACAGAATCTGTCAAAAACAAAATAGTCTGCAAATATGTGAATTGTTCTCATACTTCTGTAAATCCAAAAATTCTGAAAACTTAGGACAACATAGAAAATTTGCATATAAATCTTTTGTAAAAAATTCAGAATTGTTCGTCACTTCTGTGAATTTGCAAAATTGTTTTACTGGACGCAAAAGTTTCTGTTTTCCAACAAGATCAAATCAACTATCACCAAAGCTATCCTAAAGGCTTTACTTGGCAAAAACACTAATTAAAACACAATCATAACAGTAGCATAATTGTGCAAACACCCAAGAACAGAAAGGAAAAGATGAAAATAAATTTTATTCATTGGGTTGCCTCCCAACAAGCGCTATCGTTTTACGCCCTTAGCTAGGCATAATGCAAAGATCTAGTATTGTCATCTTTGTTTCTAGATCCATAAGATGCCCTCATGATTGATTCATAAGGTGGCTTAATTCTTGTTCTAGGGAAGTGTTCCATACCCTTTCTCAAAGGAAATTGGAATTTGATGTTCCCTTCTTTCATATCAATCACGGCACCTATAGTGCGCAAAAACGGTCTACCAAGAATAATTGGACAAGACGGATTGCAATCAATATCAAGAACAATAAAATCTATGGGCACATAATTCCTATTTGCAAGAATAAGAACATCATTAATTCTTCCCATAGGCTTTTTAATAGTAGAATCCGCCAAGTGCAAATTTAAAGAACATTCTTCAATATCGGTAAGACCAAGCACATCACATAAAGATTTCAGAATTGTAGAAACGCTAGCACCCAAATCACATAAAGCAAAACACTCATAATTTTTTATCTTGACTTTGATAGTAGGTTCCCATTCATCATGTAATTTTCCAGGGATTGAGACCTCTAATTCCAACTTTTCTTCCAAAGCTTTCATCATAGCATCAACAATATGTTTAGTAAAAGCTTTATTTTGTTCATAGGCATGGGGTGAATTCATCATGGATTGCAACAAAGAAATACAATCAATCAAAGAGCAATTATCATAATTAAAGTCTTTGTAATCCAAAAGAGTGGGCACATCACTAGTTAAAGTTTTGACCTCTCCAAACCCACTTTTATCAATTTTCTCAACAAGATTTTCACCCTCCAAATTATCGGGACGCCTTCTAGCTAAAGTTGACTCTTCTTTAGTCCCTTTTTCATCAATCTTAATTTTACTAAACAAGGAATCAATAGAAGAAACACCAATCACTTTAAGATCTTCATCATTTTTGTGAAAGCAATCACTGGAAAACGCTTTTTCTAAAAATTCTCTTCTAGCTCTAAGCATAGCGGTTCTTTTCTTACTTTCATCCATAGAAACATATAAAGCTTTAATTGATTCTTCAACCTTAGGCACAAAAAATTTCATCTTGAGATTTTTTACATCATGAGAAATTCTATCAACGCTTCTAGACAAATCATCAATCTTACTCAATTTTTCTTCCATCGTAGTGTTAAAATTCTTTTGAGCATTGATAATTTTTTTAATATTATTCTCAAAATCAGAAGTGTTCCTATTATTATTATAAGAAGGATTACCATAGGACTTACCATAATTATTAGAGGAATTACTAGGAAAAGGCCTAGGATTAAAATTACCTCTATAAGCATTGTTATTGAAATTGTTTCGAGAGATAAAATTCACATCTACGGCATCACTATTTTGCTCAATCAAGGTAGACAAAGGCACATCATTAAAATCAATAGGAGCACTTTATTAGCAACCAATTTCATAAGAGCATCAACTTTTTCACTCAAAGAAGAAATTTCTTCAACCGAATTAACCTTTTTACTAGTAGGAGCTCTTTCGGTATGCCATTGTGAATAATTTGCCATAATATTGTCTAGCAATTTAGTAGCTTCACCCAAAGTAATTTCCATAAAAGTACCACCCGCGGCAGAATCTAAAAGATTTCTAGAAACAAAATTCAATCCCGCATAAAAAATTTGTATGATCATCCAAAGATTTAAACCATGAGTAGGACAATTTCTTAGCATCAATTTCATTCTTTCCCAAGATTGTGCAACATGTTCATGCTCAAGTTTCTTAAAATTCATGATTTGTGTCCTAAGGGAAATAATTTTCGCTGGCGGAAAATACTTAGTAATAAAAGCATCTTTGCACTTATCCCAAGAATTGATACTATTGCGAGGCAAAGAAGAAAACCAATTTTTTGCACGATCTCGCAAAGAAAACGGGAATAATTTCAACTTCACAATATCATTGTCCACATCTTTTTTCTTTTGCATATCGCATAATTCCACGAATGTGTTAAGATGGGACGTGGCATCCTCACTAGGAGTACCGGAAAATTGATCTTTCATAACAAGATTCAACAAAGCGACATTAATATCACAAGACTCCGCACTAGTGGCGGGAGGAGCAATCGGAGTGCTAATAAAATCATTGTTGTTGGTATTGGAGAAATCACACAACTTGGTGTTCTCTTGAGTCATCGTGACTACGCAACAAGATTGCACTCAAAAACAGATCTGACGAGAAAACGGTGAACGAAAAAGAGGGCGAATAAAATGGCAAATTTTTGTGAAGTGGGGGAGAGGAAAACGAGAGGCAAATGGCAAATAATGTAAATTGCAAGGAGATGAGATTTGTGATTAGGAACCTGGTATATGTTGATGATGTCTCCAGCGCAACGGCGCCAGAAATTGGCGAGTTGATGGGAGACTATCTTGACTTGATCCTCCCCGGCAACGGCGCCAGAAATTCCTTTTGATGTTGGCTTGAACTACGTCGGTATTTCCCCAAAGAGGAAGGGATGATGCAGCACAGCAATGGTAAGTATTTCCCTCAGTGATGAGACCAAGGTTATCGAACCAGTAGGACAACCAAGCAACACTACGTAAACAACACCTGCACACAAAGAACAAATACTTGCAACCTGACGTGTTAAAGGGGTTGTCAATCCCTTTCGGTTAACGGTGCCAGAAATTTGCAAACGGACATGAGATAAATTGTAGTAGATTGGATAAATAGATCGCGAATAAAATAAAGTGAAGCAAAATATTTTTGGGTTTTTAGAAATATATATCTGAAAATAAAAATGGCAAATAAATAAATAAAAAGGCAAATAGCAAAATAGATTTGAAAATATATGATGAGAAAATAGACCCGGGGGCCGTAGATTTCACTAGTGGCTTCTCTCGAGAAAAATAGCATACGGTGGGTAAACAAATTGCTGTTGGGCAATTGATAGAACTTCAAATAATTATGACGATATCCAGGCAATGATCATTATATAGGCATCACGTCCGAGATTAGTAGACCAACTCCTGCCTGCATCTACTACTATTACTCCACACATCGACCGCTATCCAGCATGCATCTAGTGTATTAAGTTCATGAAGAAACGGAGTAATGCAATAAGAATGATGACATGATGTAGACAAGATCTATTTATGTAGAAATAGACCCCATCTTGTTATCCTTAATAGCAACGATACATACGTGTCGGTTCCCCTTCTGTCACTGGGATCAAGCACCGTAAGATCAAACCCATCACAAAGCACCTCTTCCCATGGCAAGAAAAATCGATCTAGTTGGCCTAACTAAACCAAAGATTCGAAGAAGAAATACGAGGCTATAAGTAATCATGCATATAAGAGATCAACAGACTCAAATAACTTTCATGGATAAAAACATAGATCTGATCATAAACTCAAAGTTCATCGGATCCCAACAAACACACCGCAAAAAGAGTTATATCAAATAGATCTCCAAGAGACCATTGTATTGAGAATCAAAAGAGAGAGAGGAAGCCATCTAGCTACTAACTACGGACTCGAAGGTCTACAATGAACTACTCACGCATCATCGGAGAGGCACCAATGAGGATGATGAACCCCTCCGTGATGGTGTCTAGATTGGATCTGTGGGTTCTGGAACTTGCCCGGCAAGGTCGCCTCGGGGCGAGAGCAGCTACGCGCGTACGAGCGTACAAGGGTCCGAATCCTTTCTAAGGTAGCCACGGGCCTCCTTTTATAGGTCAAGGGGTCACCACAATGGCAAAACAGTCATTATGCACTGATTAGATAGCCACAAAGCTATCATACCTAACTCTGTAGACAAGACAGGGTGCATTAAATGCGCCGCTTAGGGTTACATCGTGGCGTAGCCCGGCAAGCCTTGCCATGCCATTCAGCCACCTTTTCTCCTGCCCGCGCGACACGTCGCCTGGACGGGTGTCATTTAGGGATGATCTTCCTCAGAAATGGCCTGCCACGTACCAAGTAACAGCCACTTAGTCACTTGGGGGCTCGACACCGCACCGATGGGCGACTTGCGTTGCTGTGAGGTGGAGCGGTGGAGCTTTGGCGGGGTAATCCGCCCTTGGCGTCCCCGGCAAGCCTGCCGGGGGAGTCTTGAGGCTTGTCTTGGGGTAACCTCGACCCCGCCAGGCTCGCCTGCCCGGCAAGGGAGGTTTTTCCTTAGTGATATCTTGCTTATTTGGTTGGTCTTGGTCTTCTTGATCCGCCCTTTGATTTCTCAAAGAGCCATCTCTTCTGCTTGGCCTTGTCTTGAATGTCGTAACCTTGCTCTTGAGCCTGTGTACAGTCTGGGCAACACATCTGGGGGTTTGTTGCACCGACTCTTAAGCATTGCTACGGGTGAGAAAGTCTCATCGTAGTCAACCCCTTGAACTTGTCGAAAACCTTTTGCGACAAGTCGAGCTTTGTAGACAATGACATTACCATCAGCGTCCGTCTTCTTCTTGAAGATCCATTTATTCTCAATGGCTTGCCGATCATCGGGCAAGTCCACCAAAGTCCATACTTTGTTCTCATACATGGATCCTATCTCAGATTTCATGGCCTCAAGCCATTTCTTGGAATCTGGGCTCATCATAGCTTCTTCATAGTTCGTAGGTTCGCTGTTGTCTAACAACATGACTTCCAGGACAGGATTACCATACCACTCTGGTGCGGAACGTGTTCTGGTCGACCTATGAGGTTCAGTAGTAACTTGATCCGAAGTTTCATGATCATCATCATTAGCTTCCTCTCTAGTTGGTATAGACATCACGGGAACGATTTTCTCTGATGTGCTACTTTCCAATTCGAGAGAAGGTACAATTTCCTCATCAAGTTATACTTTCCTCCCACTCACTTCTTTCGAGAGGAACTCCTTCTCTAGAAAGGACCCATTCTTGGCAACAAAGATCTTACCTTCGGATCTATGGTAGAAGGTGTACCCAATAGTTTCCTTAGGGTATCCTATGAAGACGCACTTCTCCGATTTGGGTTTGGGCTTATCAGGCTGAAGCCTTTTGACATAAGTGTCGCATCCCCAAACTTTAAGAAATGACAGCTTAGGTTTCTTGCCAAACCATAGTTCATACGGTGTCGTCTCAACGGATTTAGACGATGCCGTATTTAACGTGAATGCGGTTGTCTCTAATGCATAACCCCAAAATGATAAAGGCAAATTGGTAAGAGACATCATAGAATGCACCATATCTAATAAAGTACGGTTATGACGTTCGGACACACCATTACGCTGTGGTGTTCCATGTGGCGTGAGTTGTGAAACAATTCCACATTGTTTTAAATGAAGGCCAAACTCGTAACTCAAATATTCGCCTCCGTGATCAGATCATAGAAACTTTATTTTCTTGTTATGATGATTCTCCAATTCACTCTGAAATTCTTTGAACTTTTCAAATGTTTCAGACTTGTGTTTCATCAAATAGATATACCCATACCTACTCAAATCATCTGTGAAGGTCAGAAAATAACGATACCCACCGCGTGCCTCAACTCTCATCGGACCGCATACATCAGTATTTATTATTTCTAATAAGTCATTAGCTCGCTCCATTGTTCCGGAGAACGGAGTTTTAGTCATCTTACACATGAGGCATGGTTTGCAAGTATCAAATGATTCATAATCAAGTGATTCCAAAAGTCCATCCGCATGTAGTTTCTTCATGCGCTTTACACCAGTATGACCTAAACGACAGTGCCACAAGTATGTTGCACTATCATTATCAACTTTGCATCTTTTGGCATCAATATTATGAATATGCGTATCACTACGATCGAGATTCAACAAGAATAGACCATTCATCAAAGGTGCGTGACCATAAAAGATATTACTCATATAAATAGAACAACCATTATTCTCTGACTTAAATGAATAACCGTCTTGCAATAAACAAGATCCAAATATAATGTTCATGCTCAACGCTAGCACCAAATAACAATTATTGAGGTCTAAAACTAATCCCGAAGGTAGATGCAGAGGTAGCGTGCCGATGGCGATCACATCGACTTTGGAACCATTCCTGACACGCATCGTCACCTCGTCCTTAGCCAATCTTCGTTTATTCTGCAACTCCTGTTTCTAGTTACAAATATGAGCAACCAAACCAGTATCAAATACCCAGGCGCTGCTACGAGCATTAGTAAGGAACACATCAATAACATGTATATCATACCTTTGTTCACTTTGCCATCCTTCTTATCCGCCAAGTATTTGGGGCAGTTCCGCTTCCAGTGACCATTCCCTTTGCAGTAGAAGCACTCTGTTTCAGGCTTGGGTCCAGATTTGGGCTTCTTCATGGGAGCGGCAACTTGCTTGCCATTCTTTTTGAAGTTCCCTTTATTTCCCTTGCCCTTTTTCTTGAAACTAGTGGTCTTGTTAACCACCAACACTTGATGCTCCTTCTTTATTTCTACCTCCATGGCCTTAAGCATTGCGAAGAGCTCGGGAATCGTTTTCGTCATCCCTTGCATATTATAGTTCATCACAAAGCCTTTGTAGCTTGGTGGCAGTGACTGAAGAACTCTGTCAATAACACTCTCAACTGGAAGATCAATTCCCAGCTGAGTCAAGTGGTTATGATACCCAGACATTTTGAGTATGTGTTCACTGACAGAACCGTTCTCCTCCATCTTGCAGCTATAGAACTTGTTGGAGACTTCATATCTCTCAACCTGGGCATTAGCTGGAAATATCAACTTCAGCTCTTGGAACATCTCATATGCTCCATGGCGTTCAAAACGTATTTGAAGTCCCGGTTCTAAGCCGTAAAGCATGGCACACTGAACTATTGAGTAGTCATCAGATCGAGCCTGCCAGACGTTCATAACATCTGTAGTAGCTCCTGCAGCAGGCCTGTCACCTAGCGGTGCATCAAGGACATAATTCTTGTGTGCAGCAATGAGGATAATCCTCAAGTTACGGACCCAGTCCATGTAATTGCTACCATCATCTTTCAACTTAGCTTTCTCTAGGAACGCATTAAAATCCAGGGGAACGGTAGCACGGGCCATTGATCTACAACATAGATATGCAAATACTATCAGGACTAAGTTCATGATAAGTTAAGTTCAATTAATCAAATTACTAATGAACTCCCACTTAAATTAACATCCCTCAAGTTATCTAAGTGATACATGATCCAAAACAACTAACCCATGTCCGATCATCACGTGAGATGGGGTAGTCATCAATGGTGAACATCTCTATGTTGATCATATCTACTATATGACTCACGTTCGACCTTTCGGTCTCCAGTGTTCCGAGACCATGTCTGTACATGCTAGGCTCGTCAAGTTTAACCCAAGTATTCTGCTTGTGCAAAACTGTCTTACACCCATTGTATGTGAATGTAGAGTCTATCACACCCGATCATCACGAGGTGCTTTGAAACGACGAACTTTAGCAATGGTGCATACTCAGGGAGAACACTTTTATCTTGAAATTTAGTGAAGGGATCATCTTATAATGCTACTGTCGTTCTAAGCAAAATAAGATGCATAAAGGATAAACATCACATGCAATCAAAATATGTGACATGATATGGCCATCATCATCTTGTGCTTTTGATCTCCATCTCCAAAGCATCGTCATGATCTCCATCGTCACTGGCTCGACACCTTGATCTCCATCGTAGCGTCGGGGTCGTCTCGCCAGCTATTGCTTCTACAACTATTGCTAACGCATAGCCATAAAGTAAAGCAATTACATAGCGCTTGCATTTCATACAATAATTAAGAGACAACCCTAAGGCTCCTGCCGGTTGTCGATATTACAAAACATGATCATCTCATACAACAACGTATATCACATCACATCTTGACCATATCACATCACAACATACCCTGCAAAAACAAGTTAGACGTCCTCTACTTTGTTGTTGCAAGTTTTACGTGGCTGCTACGGGCAACTAGCAAGAACCATTCTTAACTACGCAAAACCACAATGGTGATTATCAAGTTTGCTGTTTTAACCTTCTTCAAGGACCGGCCGTAGTCAAATTCGATTCAACTAAAGTAGGAGAAACAGACACCCGCCAGCCACCTTTATGCAAAACAAGTTGCATGTCAGTCGGTGGAACCGGTCTCATGTGCATGGACATGTAAGGTTGGTCCGGGCCGTTACATCCCACAATACCGCCGAATCAAAATAAGACATTGGTGGTAAACAGTATGACCATCACCGGCCACAACTTCTTTGTGTTCTACTTGTGCATATCATCTATGCATAGACCTGCCTCGGATGCCACTATTGGGGAACGTTGCATGGAAAACAAAAAAATTCTACGCACACGCAAGATCTATCCATGGAGATGCATAGCTACGAGAGGAGAGAGTGTGTCTACGTACCCTTGTAGACCGTAAAGTGGAAGCATTTATCAACGCGGTTGATGTAGTCGAACACCTTCGCGATCCAACCGATCAAGTACCGAACGTACGACACCTCCGCGTTCAGCACACGTTCAGCTCGATGATGTCCTCGCCTTCTTGATCCAGCAAGACGAGCAAAGTAGTAGATGAGTTTCGGCAGCACGACGGCGTGGTGACGGTGGTGATGCAACTATCTCCGCAGGGCTACACCAAGCACTACGAAAATATGACCGAGGATGAACTAGAGGGAGAGGGGCACCGCACACGGCTTGGGGATCGTGGTGTGTGTTGCCCCTCTCCCTTCTCTCATATATATAGGTGGAGGAGGGTAGCCCTAGGGCGCCCCCAAGTGGCCAGCGGTTGCCCTAGAGGCCTGCCTAGCCGCGCCCCTTCCATATTTGGACATGGGGGGAAAGGAAAGGGGGGTTGGTTGCCTTAGGGCGCCTCCCCCTTCCTTTCCCTCCCTCCTTGGTGCGTGGGCAGGGGTGGAGGGGTGCGCCAGCTCCCTTGTGGGCTGGTGTGCTTCCCCCCCCCCTTGGCCCATAAGGCCCATCGCTTACCGGTGGCCTCCCGGAACCCCTTCCGGCACTCCGATAAATACCCGGTACTTTCGAAACCTTTTCGGTGACCAAATACTATCGCCCTATATATCAATCTTTACCTCCGGACCATTCCGAAGCTCCTCTTCATGTCCGTGATCTCATCCGGGATTTCGAACAACATTCGGTCATCAACTCACATAACTCATATAATACTATATCGTCAACGAACATTAAGCGTGCGGACCCTACGGGTTCGAGAATGATGTAGACAAGACTGAGACGCCTCTCTGGTCAATAACTAATAGTGGGACCTCGATGCCCATATTGGTTCCTACATATTCTATGAAGATCTGTATCGGTCGAACCTTTATGACAACATAAGTAATTCCCTTTGTCTGTCGGTATGTTACTTGCCCGAGATTCGATCGTCGGTATCTTCATACATTGTTCAATCTCTTTACCGGCAAGTCTCTTTACTCGTTCCATAATACATCATCTCGTAACTAACTCCTTAGTCACTTTGCTTGCAAGCTTCTTGTGATGTGTATTACCGAGAGGGCCCAGAGATACCTCTCCGATACACGGAGTGACAAATCCCAATCTCGATTCATGCCAACTCAACAGACACCTTCGGAGATACCTGTAGAGCATCTTTATGATCACACAATTACATTGTGACGTTTGATAGCACACAAGGTATTCCTCCGGTATCTGAGAGTTGCATGATCTCATGGTTGAAGGAATATGTATTTGACATTAAGAAAGCAGTAGAAATAAACTGAACGATCATATGCTAAGCTAACGGATGGGTCTTGTCCATCACATCATTATCCTAATGACGTGATCCCGTTATCAAATGACAACTCATGTCTATGGTTAGGAAACCTTAACCATCTTTGATCAACGAGCCAGTCTAGTAGAGGCTCACTAGGGACACAGTATTTGTTTATGTATCCACACATGTATTTAAGTTTCCTGGTCAATACAATTCTAGCATGAATAATAAACCTTTATCATGATTTAGGAAATATAATAATAACCATTCTATTATTGCCTCTAGGGCATATTTCCATCAAATAGAGTGTTGAATTTCACTCTCTTTGACCCCGCCTCACAACAATTGCTTGTCATAGTGGGAACCAAGAAGGTGAGCTGCCCTTGTTCAATGATGTTAGCTAGATCAGAGGAGAGCACTGGCTCACACTGTTTTAATTGAAAACCAAAACTGCTCGCTGTGTACCAAGCACTGTGTTTCTTCACACTTCGAAACTGATGTACAACCATAGGAGCAAGACCAGAATGATGTATTTCAAGAGCAAGAGTGCATGTACCGAGTTCTGAAGGCCACTGTTTATTGTAAGAAACTAGCTTGGCATGCTTACTTGGACAAGAACCAACACTGTTCTGTTGTAAAGACCATAGTACGAGAGCTCGACAGAGATTATCCATATGCAATGTCCACTTTGATTGCCCACAATAGCTCCAACATGAAATGATTCCATAGGAAAGGTGCTACTAGTCAAACCAATGTCAAGCACTTGGACAAACTGAAATGGATGCTCCATGAACTTCTTCACAGGAAACGAAGCCAAGGGATGGGTCATACCTCATTGCCATCCGCAAGGTCTCTCCCAAGTGATGGCCACGACATTGGACGTAGCGGCAGCCCCTCGTGTCTTTGGGGCAGCGAGGCGTCCAGGTTATGATTCATGAACGACTGCATTGCCTTGACAACAGAGAGCAACCGAGGAGATGGGGTTTTCAGAACCCGTCCTTCAGGGCCAGGGGCGCCCGCAGGGCACGATCAGCGTTGGAGCAGGGTGAGCGGGGTCGGGGATGAGTGCAAGTGTGACTGTTGGGACCAACGACATTGTCCCGATTGGATATGTGATCGACAATGCGGTGAGGACTTGGTTCGAGCAATTCATCGAACAGGTCATGGACGCCACAATGATGCTCAGTTGATGTATTGTGGACGGCAGCGAGGCCCTCCTGGCACTCGATGGCCATCGTTGAGGCCAGTGCACTGGACATGGCCGAGGAAGTCATTGACGATGCGGTTGTAGGCGCGGAGAAGGGCTGCTCGACCTCCTTGTCATTGAGGTCGACCACGGGCTCGAGGTGGACGGTGGTGACAGCGTCATGGATCTCGTCGACGCTATTGATGGTGTCGACCGGGGTCGAGCATTCCATTGAATATGTGACGGGCACCATTGCGATGCACACCGGGGGCGCGCCGTGGATGACCTCGAGCACTTCCTGGGCCTTAGTGGTGGAGCCGGAGACGTTGGGAATGGGTGCTGACGAGGCGTGCGTCATGGTTGAGGCAGCCGGATCGACAAACGGGGTAACCACGGGAGGGTTACCGGCGCTTGCAACACCCAACACTAAGCTCACCTCCTCCGCTTGAGCACATAATCTCTTGAGATACCACAACAGCTGCTCATTGGCAGACATGGCATCCCACTCTGGTGGTTTGACAGCGGGCATGGTGTCGTCACCGGTAGAATTGGAGGAACTGGGAGAAAAATTGGGGGAAATTTGAGGGGGAAGGGTGGTGCCTGGCTCTGTATACCAGGTGTTAGGTACCAGATATATCTATCACATGATGTATATCACTCACACAAGGATTCTTGTCTCAGTAGCGATTACAAGAGGAATGGATACACGAATGTAGAGGAAGGGGGATGGAGGTAGGAGAAGAACAGAGAGCCGCGGCCGCCGGGTTCCTGATCCACTGGATACCTCGCCCAAAGCCTCGGTCCTGGTACTTGTAGGCGTCGGGGTTGTAGCTCATGCAGTAGCAAGGCAGTTGGGCCTAGCCCATACCTATCAGCCTAGGATAGGAGGGATGCTGACAGATCTGGACCGTCGGTAAGTTTTATCGGACGACGACTCTAAATCAGGGACGAAGCCAGGGGCGGGTAGGCCGGGACCATGGCTCCCCTGCAATTTTTTTCTTCTTCTGAAAGCACCCATACATTGTTTACTTAAAATGCTCTAAATCTATGTGCTCGCCTCCCTTGATGTTTTACGTCTTTCATTGGCCCCCCTTATATAAGTTTTTGGGCTGCGCCCTTGCTCTAAATTGCTGTGAGAAGGCGTAGTTAGTTGAGTTTTACTTTTTTTAATTGATTTGATAACATTTAAATACGTTTAACTTTAAAAAAATAGAAATATAACTAATATGGAACGGAGAGAGTAAGGATGCGTTTGGTTCTCTAGCTAAACATGCCCAACCAGGCAATAGGATTCTAGCTGATCCGAGGCATAGCACATATGAGCAAGGCTACTTGTTTGGTTTATTTGCCTAGCCCACACTAAACCACGATCACAGCGGCAGTTCTTGCATTTGTGGTCTTTGAAGCATGACAGTGATGATTCAGATTTTACTAAGCATGTCAAGCTTACCATCACTTCCAAACAACATCACTCTTGTCTTGCTACGGGGTGTGTGCATATGTCTGTTCTTGTCTTGCAAGATCTCAACGCTGCTCAATCCACTCTTAAGATTGCGCAGATGCTGAAAATAGAGGTGACAACAGTGGGACTGCAGCCAAGGACTTTTCGTGTGAGGCAGTCATTGCTTGGTATTTACATGAGCAACATTTCAAGTCATCCTGGTACTGTTCTTGCCACTCACTTTGGCACTGCTAGCAGGTTCTGGAAACAACCTACCTTGATTATTGGGATGAGGAGTGGTTGTGAGCAGGTTTCCATGGAAGAGCACTTCAATTATTTGCAATATGTGCAGCTGCAACTATGGCGACTACCTACACATACACATGGGTCTGCACTAGGTGAACAACAATCAGGTTTCAAGTTTTGGCCAGTGAAGCTACTATTCAGAGATAATTATGCATGTGAAGCTTGGTACTGCTGCATTTTTGACAATTGGATCATGAGCAAACTGATGGGAATAACTTCGCAAGATGATACAATGTATGGTGTTAATTTCACTTTCAGCTTCCTTCATGCACACAGTGGTGAACAAATTCAGTCGTTCACACAGAATTTCTCATGCATGTGTTTCCTCAACAACACATATATTCAGCTTGTGGGTTCAAGAGCTAAAGTTCAGTTTACTTCACCGATCACTTTCAAGGGTTGTTCCCCACTTGGTGCAACAACGTTTGGTGACAACACTTATGACATGCCGTCCTTTACAAGCAAGCGGATCATCACTGAAGATATATATGCCAGGACAACCTATTGGACACTAATTTAGTTTGTGGTTACTGTGTTGCATGACGGTGACTCTTCTATGGTATTTCCTCTTCATTCCTTGAGAAATTGGTGCTTAGCAAGAGGCTTCTTGTTGGATATCATACTCAGAGTATGGAGATGCCCATCACATGCTGTTTCTAAACTAGATGGAATGGTTGACAAGGCGTAGCCAATCTTTAAAATGGGCATCCCCATTCATTTGTTAGAGCAGCAAGTGACATCTCCTGTACCCGATGAGGACGTATACGCGTACGAAGACATACAAGCTGCAATTTATGTGCACAAGTCATGGGATCCCGGGGGTGTCACCATGCCTGTTTGCAATCCTTAGTCTGGGAAGATCCTAAGGGTGATGCTCACCAGCCATGAAGCACAAGCTATGAGTGGTATGTTGTCCTCTCAATGCTCTGATGAAGAACATTTTCAAGGAGGGGGGAATGTCATCATGGTCGCTCTTGTTGCCGGCTTGCTGGAAGGCTACGTCGACCACATGTACTACATCAGCTTCTGCAAGGACTACTTCCTCGACACCTCCTTTGGTCAGGTTGCCATCGGCCACGGCTACTACAACCTCGTCATTCAAGTCAACCCCAACTTCAACTACAACCACGACTACGAGCTAGTCAAGGAACATCGAGTGCAATGGGATCCCGACGGTTCTCGGTGACGTCGGCTTGGGGGCAAGCCGAACTTCAAGGAGGGGGGGGGGGGATGTTAGGATCCCTCCTAACACGGGTCCTAACATGGGCTTTGCCCATTGGGCCAGCTCGTGGGCCTGGCCGCTGCTGGTACAAATACCAGGAGGAAAGCATCGAGAGAGGTATCCAGTGGATCAGACGGCTCGGCACCCGGCGGCTTCCCTCTTCTTCTTCCTCTCGTTCCCCACTTCCTGTATCCTAGTTCAAGCTTGTAATCAGGGCTACCTACTGTAATTCGTGCTTGTAATCGAGAGAGAGATCTAGTACCTTGCAGGCAGTTACTTGCTTAGTAGGCTTGTGACCAATTCTTACCGATGGAGGCGAGCCAAATCGGCTCTCCTGTCAGGGCGTGGATTTTCTAGCCCATGCAGGCTAGTTTGCTAGGTAAAGCTAGTTTTTTTCTATCCCACCAAACAGACATCCTGGCTAGGCGAAGTTAGAGTTCGGCTTGCTTGAGATCCAAACATACCCTAAGAATTGCAAGTGAGAGATCAAAGCCCGAAACAAACAAACAAAATCTTTGGTCAAATGCAGGACCAATATGTGAATACACTACTGTACGAAGGAGCTATCTCAAACATTGACCGCTCCACTCCTGTTTGTTGAAGTTGGAGGTCGAGGCTGCCGTCTCCCATCATCCACGCCGAGAGTCCAAGCTCCAAAACCAAACCAGAACCGGTTGATCCGTCAGTAGCCGCGGCCGCCGGCGATGGAGAAGGGCAAGGGCCTCGCCCGCCGCTGGGCAGTGGAGCTCCACGACGCATCTTCCTCCTCATCCTCGCCTGCCTTCCTCGATCCTCCCGGCTTTACCAGATCTGCCCCGGAAGCGGTACCCCGCCCCACCCCCCGCCCTCTTTTCTGGAACTGTTCCTTCGCTCGCTCGGACCGTAGAATTTACGTGCTGTTTTTCTTGGCTCTCAGGACGACGCCGCCAGCGCGCGGCAGCGCAAGGAGACCGAAGCCGCCTGGAAGGGGCAGGTTCGCTCGATTCCCCGATGCTCGTCGTAGTAGTCTCTTAGCGAGATAGATCCAGGGATTAGATACTCCCGGAACTGTACCAATTCAGTGTGAATTGGCCAACTTGTCTAGGTCTAGCATAGAAGCAATTGAGGAGGAACCGGATCTCAGCGCTGCCTTCTGGGCTGATTCCCCCGAGTTCACTTGCTTGATAATCTCTAGGTTTTGGGCAGTCTTAATTGAAGTTTATGCGGTCTTGCTCTGAGCAGAAAGCCTGGGAGGTGGCGCAGGCGCCCTTCAAGAACCTGATGATGATGGGTTTTATGATGTGGATGGCCGGGAGCACAGTCCACCTGTTCAGCATTGGCATCGTCTTCTCTGCTCTCTGGCAGCCCTTCAACGCACTCCGATCTGTCGGGAAAGGTACTGTCTTGAGTCAACTGAATTTTTAGTATGGGTTGCTAGTTCAGTTGAAGAGATTGCTAACTCTGCTACTTTAAGACCCTTTGTGCAGTCATTTCTGATTTATGTTCTTTGCCTTAGTATTGGTGTGTAGGTTAATGTTAGGAAGACTACAGGGTAATGCTTGTGATTAGTGAACAGTTATACCTGCTTTGGCTGGATACATATTTGATTTTCATGTTCTGATATATTCCCTCTGTAAACTAATATAAGATCATTTAGATCACTAAAGTAGTGATCTAAACGATCTTATATTTGTTTACAGAGGGAGTATATTCGATTGGCCCTGATGCCTGATTGAGCAAAAGAATTTCTAATGGTTGATCACTGGGTGTTTACTCATCTGAAAATATTCTTCGTGTGCAAATAAATTTTAGTTTAGGCTGGCTTGAATTATGAAAGAAGAATAGGTATTTTGTTAGGTTAATAAGTTATATCCCTCATGCCACAGATGTTAGCTTATGTTGCAATTCTTATTTTTATATTTTGAATCCTATCCTATATACCTAAGAGAGTCATCTCCACTAACTTATTTATCTCAACATGCAAGCATGCACCTCACCATACAATTATGAATGGGATAAGGCCCACCTCAACATGCAATCATGCATGGGAAAAGACCTACCACGACATTCAACCATGCACGGGAAAATGTTTTCCATTCAGTTATTCTACTTACATTCAATGAATATTGTTATAACTATACATAATCAAATATTTTAAGTCATATGTATTTTAAATTTTGGTTCTCATGTTATCAACCCAAATTTTCATCAACCAACTCCCGCAGCAACATGCGGTGTATCCTCTAGTTATTACAACACACTGGGCCTAGATCATGAATAGCAGAGATAGTGTGCTGCTCTGTGTTGAAGTTGCTTCTCACACCTCTATTCTCTATCATCTTGCACCCTTCCAGTCTCATAGAGGTGTATCACACACCCTATTCTGGGAGAGAACATACACATGTTACTCTTGTGGAAGAAGAGCACTTAAAACACAACAATGATGCTTTTGGCCGACTTAGCCTTTTCTTGTTCTTGCTATCTATTCCCTCTAAACAAATCGGTCACAAGGATGGATTTATACAGGACACACACAACATCTTTGATTCACTGCTTTCATGAACTCCCGCACGTTCCATCTAAGTGCATGCGTTCTCCCAGTAGACCCATTGATGCACACT
Source organism: Thinopyrum elongatum (assembly GCA_011799875.1). Classification (NCBI taxonomy): domain Eukaryota; kingdom Viridiplantae; phylum Streptophyta; class Magnoliopsida; order Poales; family Poaceae; genus Thinopyrum; species Thinopyrum elongatum. The sequence continues at coordinate 239,092,709 of CM022300.1, forward strand.
GTGCCATTGCATGCAAGCAACTAATCTACTCAACGAGCGACTGTTACACCTCTAAGGAAGCTAAATGTCTAGGGTGCTATGCCCACATGCATGCACATCTCGAGTCAAGTTAACCCCAACAGTCGACTGTCAATGCTGTTGATTTCTGTAGTAAAAGTGGGTGGTAACTGATGTTACCATGAACTCAGTAAAGCATTAACATATAGGCTAGACATGTATGCACGTAGATACCGGGATTGGGGTTGATGTTGTCAATGATGGTCTGGGTCACTTGTTGGTCGGTCTAGGTTGGCCATCAGGATGGAACCATGGCAGTGATCCAGGTCAATAGGGACAAGAAGAGGGGATAGGGAGAGATAATGCTAGCCTTGTTGCAAGTGATGTGTGAGCAGTTCTGGCTTACAGTAGTAACACCAATGACTAGATGCGGTGGTAGTTAGTGATGGTGAAACGTAATGGTTCAGCTAATCTTAAGCGCCCTCTCATCCATCTCCACCTGGATCGGAGACCTGGTGCTGTCCCAGCATCGAATCTGGCATGAACCTGATTGTGGATCCAGACATTGACATTGATCTTGGTAACTGTGGACTATGGTCGCTCATACATCAAGTCGTTCTCTTCTGTGGACAACTTTAGCTGTTTGAATAATATTTGATATTGAAGCACATTTTTTGACAGGGAGGATACGGCCCAGTTCTTTTGGCCGATTCTCCCAGAATCTTGAGAATCGACCCTTCACCCAGCTTCTCTCAGAATCTTGTACCCATATTTTTTTTACAATCGTAGTTGTTCACACCCTAAGTAGCCCGGATTGTAAAAAAATATGGGTTCAAGATTCTGGGAGAAGCTGGGTGAAGGGTCGATTCTCAAGATTATGGGAGAATCGGCCAAAAGAACTGGGCCTACATTTCATTATGTGTTGACCAAAACCATTTATTTGCGTATGTTTGCTCCATGATTGAACGCAAATTTCTAAGTTATCATTGAAACTAGATAACCATCCTGGTTTCTCTTGATATAATAAGTGGAAAGAACTTCTCAAAAAAAAGTGGAAAGAACATTTTTTGTTTTGTAACACTGCATGACTCACCCAGTTTGATTCTCTTGGGTACAAGAAATATATGCTTCTATTGTCTATTACCATATTCCAGAGATGTGCTAATGAGCCTTTTGGGCATCATGTACCAAAATATGATTACCTCATTGTCCACGTGATTCAGGATTGTGTTAATGAGCTGTTTCTTTTCTTTTTTAATTATGTATCTTTGCAGTTTTTGAACCATTTAAGGACCCAAGGGTGGATACACTTGCACCTAAGTTGCTCTTCACTGCTCTCAACTTGGCCGCTATGGGTTTGGGTGTTTGGAAGGTTAGTATAATAACAGGTTAAGCCAGAATCTGCATATATTTCTGTAAGCACTTCAGACACGTGATTATTTTGTTCTACAGCTCAATACATTGGGTCTTCTTCCAACAAATGCATCAGACTGGGTATCTTCACTGTCTCCTGCTCGGGTATGTTACTAATACCACCTAAATTATTTGTTGCTTCTCAGTGCCATATTCTCATTGTTTTTGACTTGTGACTAAGTATGCATATCAGGCAGTACTTTTTCATTGGTTTTTGGCTGGTGCTCACTAGTGTTTTAAAACTATTCGCTGATAGTAGCTTGTATTGGTCTCAGTTATGTATGTATGATAGCCAGATGGAATATCGTTTATCTATTCAGGGCGCTGCACCCTTGCTATTGTTAGACATTCCTATCAACCAACCATCCCAAAAGACCGATCTGATAGGAAGAGGAGATACAGAATAGCAACACCTCCCCTCATCTTCACATCTGACGTGGATATGGAATGATCAACACCTCCCCTCACGCCTGACTTGGGTGGAGATAAATGATTGGGAGAAATGCGGGGACTGAGACTTGAAGGGGGGTGTTGTATCTCCGCCCAAGTCAGGTGTGAGGGGAGGTGTTGGTCATTCCATATCCACGTCAGATGTGAAGGGGGGTGTTGTGTGTGTCTATATATCCTCTTCCTAACAGATCGGTCTTTTGGATGGATGGTAAGATGACTATATCTTAACAGCTATGGGGCTTGTGAACTGTGTTAAAACATCTATCTCAACTAATCTCAGTAGAACATGCTTTGTCAAACAACAGTGAGATTCTGTTTACCACATTATTAGGCGGTCTAATGAGGCTGGTTGAACTGGATTACATGGTTTGGATTTTCCAGTCGGGTTGATTTTGGTGGTTTGGAATTGGTTGAAGAAGATAACAGTTTGGCTTTGGGCATGGTGTACTGAAAAACAATCTGAATTGAGTTGGGGTGTGTTGAGAATTTTTTGTGTTGAGAACGGTTTCAAGTTCAACCCATGGGTGGAATCTGTTTGTTCATGTGGCTTTGAGCAGCCCACACGTTTGTCTCCTTGCCTGTGGTCGAAAACAGTGTTAACTGCCATGGCATCCGTCCTCCTCCAGCCTGGACCTTCTCCATATATTGACATCAAGCTTACCTGAATCGTTTATGCTTGCAAAACAACATTAAAGATTTCTTTCAGAACTTCCTTATCTGTGAAATAATGATCATTCCCAGTAAACCATGCTATTGGGCACTGGTAGATCTTTGCGCTTCTGTTGATAACTATGTTGAATAAACATTTTCTTAAACTACATGTGCAAGATAGACACTACTACTGCCTTTGGCCCAGCAAAATTAATCTCAAATGCATCAAAACATCTTGTGACCGTCTGCAGTAGTCTATGGCTATTATCATTTCCTGTTTTACATGATAAAAATCGAAGTTGAAGAAGTGCTAGACATTATTTGTGCATTTTGCCATCGCCTTGCACTTTCCTGACCAAAGCGCTCGCTTAAGCGCAATTATGCGCACATTAAGCGCAATTGTGAGCTAGTTGTTCTGCTATGCCTAGAGCCTAGGCGCGCCATTTTTAACAATGGTAAAAATCCATGCTGCAATGTGGTCCCACTTGAGGTTTAATTATGGATTACCTGGATAATGATATCTGCATTGTAGTTGTCCCAACATGTCAACTAATTAGCCGAAATGTAGGACGCATTATAACCCATAATGCGTATTGAAAAATCTCGCTGTAACTTGTGCTAAATTTAATCAATTCCCACAAATTGTTAATACCTTTTTGCCTCTGGGTGCAACACGACGCCTAGTCAATAACATGTTGATTTCCAATATTGTAATAATATAGTTTGTATGGATTTGTGAATGTGTATCTGCATATGTAGGTTGCTTGAACTGATTGAATTATTTTTCTCAATGGCAGGAGGTTGAATATGCTGGTGGAGGGATCCCCTTGATGTAATGCCCCTTGTGATCTTCAATTGGTAAAACTCTTTAGTTTTACTACTTGGAGGATGGTATCTGTACTAAAGCGAAATTTACGCTGAAGGGAGAAATTTTATGCGGGTTTGTTGTATTTTTTGTTTCACATGTACCAAATTCGGATTGATATCTATAGACAAATCACAGGCTTAGCTAAAGATAGCTTGCTCAATTTTTTTTATCTCTTCTGCTTACCATGTCTGATTCAATAGAGAAGTTGTTGCTAACTCTCCCATTCAATGTAGTGGACGAACTGCTTTTGTTTTGTTCGATTAATAGCTGTGAGATTTGTTGTTGGGTTTAGCTGGTTGAAATTGACATTTGAACTTATGGTTTATTCTGCACGCAAGAGTGGTGTTTTTGAGTGGCTATCCTCCACTGTACTCCATACACGAGATGGTCAGAAAAGGGAAAAAAAGACCAGTCAACATTCCCAAATTCTGAGTTGTGCAGCTGCATGATTTAAGCGTGGCGAGAGCACACCTTGCTGCGGCTCATCCTCCCTGCAGTTATGTGCCAAATTATTTGCTTCCCTGCGGCAATATTGAAAGCTTATCTGTGACATGCCATCTGCAAGCTGAAAACAGTCTGCTATGGTCGCTGAGTATGATGATGCTCTTATATCTGTTTCACCTTTGGGGGCTGCATCATGTGCGTGCACCAAGTTCTCAGCTACACCCGACACAGCTTGTCCTCGTGCATCACGTGTGGTCGCCACAATCGCCCCAGGCCCGTCCTCGAAGTATGCTGCATCCGTATTCATCTTATATGTGCCGGCTGGGTTTTTTGTCCATTTCACGAACTCCTCTAGTTCCTCCTGTACTTTCCTGGCATGATTCGCCGTTATTGCATGTATAGAAAAAGCTGAGCTTATAGATGGTCTAATGTTCACTCATTTCTAGAAGTGGAGTATCTGCTCCCAAGCTAGCTCAAATGCTCTCTGATGAACAGTAAAAATAAAAAAAAAACACTGATTTTTTTTGGCAAACTTTGACAAATGTTTTATGTGTGCTTGCAAAATTTTATTATGAAAAGACACTCATGGAAGTCGTGGCAAATTTTTTTTTTGATGCTTCAAGAATGCTATTTTTGAAAACATTTTGGAGTGCTGATTTTGTTTTTTTGCTATGACTTTCAAAAATGTCATTTTGTGATGAAATATGTCAAACATACAAAACATTTATCAAAATTTTCCACAAATAAATTTCAGAATTTCTTGAATTTGTTTTCATTTTTTTATTTTACTGTTCATCCCAAACTCATTTGAGCTCGGGAGTAGAAGAGGACTTTCGCTCCTTTTCTGTTTCCCTTCTTTCCCAGCATATATACAATGCACCGACGACAACTGTTTCTTGCAAACCGAGCTGCCCAAGAACTACAGACTTTTATTTGGGCCATCTTAGAATAATTCTGACACCACAACACCCGAACGATAAAATGGCCAAAGCCTGATCAATGAGATGTAGGATACACGATGCATCCTAGACTCTCCACTCACGGGAACAAGTGAAAAGTAGGTGTTGTATCTATAATATCTAAATAGTTCATCCCCACTATCCTATTTCTCTTGACATGCAGCCTATCCACGTCAGCACCCTTGCCACATCATCAGTTACTCTTAGTTATTTTGATCATGCAGCTCACCACGTCAACATTTTTTTACAAAAAAAATCATATGATTCGACTATGTAAACCGAAGACGCCTCTGTAACCAAGAGCCGCCCTCTCTTCCCCTTCCCCTCCCTTCGGCTTTCCCCAACATCCGGGCATCCTCTCCTCGATTCCTTGCACGGCCCACCAACTAATTACGTGTCTATCTTATCTCCGGCAACCGATCTACTTCGTCTTCATCTTTCACCGAAAACAGATTTTTCGAAAAGGGGCGCTTTATTACTTAAAAGGTTTAAGCATGACACCCGACCTCTGCATAACTAAGATGCACACAGCCAAACAAAGTCCTCTCGCACAAACGAAAAACAAAAAGGCAAAATACAAAGAAACATGTAGAGTCCATATAACACCTAAAGTGGAGGTGGGCCAATCCCCCATGTTGGGTAAAAGTATCCCTCGCCGTATCCTCCAATCATGTACACACCTCCGTAAACAGGTCTCGATTCTCCACGCGTTGTAGAGAGGACCATAAACGAAGAGTCCCAGTGCATCTATAGATAACATGCATCATAGAAGTACTTTTATCGTTAAAACCTTATCATTCTACATAGCCAAAGCGATCAGATAACAACAAGCGCTCCCACCCTAAGAAGAGTTCTAAACCTATGATCTATCCCATGTAATCAGTTGCCGAATACATTAGCAACACTACAAGGAGGATACAAGCCAGAAGCTATCTGGATGACTGACCATAGAGAACGAGCCAATTTGCATTGGAAGAATAAATGTTTTATTGTCTCACCATGATGACAAAACACACATTAAGGACTTCCATGCCAATTCCTCTTAATAAGGTTATCTTTAGTAAGAATGACTCCAAGACGAAAATACCATGCAAATATTTTATTCTTAAGAGGCATCTTCATCCTCCAGATCTTCTTGTTATTATCAACTGACACATCAGACTGGATTAACGCTCTATACATAGACTCCACTGAGAATTGTCCATTCCCATGTAGGTTCCATCGGAATACATCAGAACCATGTGACAATTGCACCGTGGACAACCGCTGGAGCAGGATGTACCACGATGGGAGTCTGGGCCCAATAAATCCCTTCCGAACGTCACATTTGGCGGAAATGATTCCATTACCGTGGAGATAGTATCACCCTTGTGACGCACAATGTTGTATAGAGCCGGATATTGTTCCCGGAGTGTGGCACTTCCTAGCCACTTGTCCTCACAGAATCTATTTTTTGAGCCGTCCTTAATCGAGAAGAATCCATAAGAGAAGAAATATTTCTTCTTAGCCATTAGACCCGCCCAAAAGTGAGAATACCCAGTCTTCCAGTATACTCGGGATACCGCCTTGAAACCCACATATTTCCTCCTCGGGAGGGTTTGTCATACACCATCTTCCATTAGTAATTTAAACAAGCATTTGCCGAGGAGTGCCCTATTCTTAACCTCAAGGTCATGAATGCCCAACCCGCCTTGGGCTCTGGGACGGCAAACCACACTCCATTTAGCCAGTCGATATTTCTTTCTCTCGCTATCTCCTTGCCAAAAGAATCTTGATCGGAAATAATCCAATCTATGTAAAACTCCTTTCGGCAACTGGAAGAAGGAAATCATATATAGTACCATGTTACTTAGTACTGAATTTATGAGGACCAATCTTCCACCCAGAGGCAACAATTTACCTTTCCAACTGCTAAGTCTTTTTTGCAGTCTCTCCTCTACGTGTTTCCATTCAGCATTTGTGAGTCTCCGATAATGTATAGGTATCCCCAAATATTTGATCGCTAACTGGCCCAACCCGCATCCGAACAGTTCAGCATACAGGTGGGCCTAGTCTTGAGCCTCGCCAAAAGAAAACAATTCACTTTTATAAAAAATGATCTTAAGACCTGGCAGTTGCTCGTGTTAGAGTTATATATGTTGCCCTTTGCCTTTTTGTATTATGTTGCCTTTTGGCTTTCTATATTTTGGCCTTTGGCCTTCCTCATGTACTTGTATATATGTTGGCTTTGGCCTCCAGATAATGCTATGTCGCATATTCATAACATGGTATTAGAGTTGTAAGGTTTTTTTCCTCTCCTTCAATCGAGCAGCCTCCTCTCCTCCTATCGAGCAGCCGTGCTCGTGGACGATCGGCTGCTCCTCTACTCCTCGGTGTGCCGGACACCCACGAGGTGCTCTTCGCCGCCGGCTGTCAGCTGCGGGTCCCCTGCACATCAGCCGCCGACTGCTACTCGCCTCCACCAGGTCCATCTGACCGACGTTGCTCCCCACCACCGCTGCATCCCAGATCGGGACGCCCCGCCACTTCACGCGCTCCCGATTTGGCCGCCCTCTGATCCTCTCGATTAACTCCAGGCCGGGCCGCCGCCGCCACCCCACCTTCTCCAGCCCAGGCCGCCGCCGCCGCCCCGCATCCTCCAGGCCGGGCCGCCGCCGCCGCCCCGCCTCCTTCCAGCCAGGCCGCTGTTGCCCTGTGGCCTCTCCGCCGGCCCTGGCCGCCACTGGCCCCGGGGGCTCTGTCTTCTCCACCGGTCGTCGCCGGCAGACAGCCCTTGGTCGCCTCTCGTTGTCGGTCGCCCGTCCGACCCCGTCCCCTCTGCGCGGCTGCTGGCCTCCGCGGCTGCCGCGGGCGCTCATGCGGTTGTGCGCGTGTGGTGTGAAACTGATAAGGGTTTGTGGACGTGATCCAGATCTAATTCAAAAAAGAGAGAGAGGGAGACAGTAAAAAAAAGAGAGTAAAAGAGAGAGAGAGAGAGAGTAAAAAGAAGTACAACGCTTTCGTCGGGTACGCCTCTCCCTCGCTGCCTGGTGTTTTTCGATGGTGTTTCATACATGGATCCCATCTCACACGTGCGCCGTTCCTCGGTGCTTGTTGCTTGCCCGCTTGGAGGTGGTGGTTGTCGCTCTACTTTGACACATTTTGCGACTTCCATGGGTACTCCTAGTCGCTCTACATCGACTCTCTTGACGTCTTCTATCGGCTATGTTGGTCGTTCTTCAGCGACTCTTCCCATGACTTCCGCACGTGGTGATTGTCATCCTATGTCAACTCCCTTTATGGGTTCTGCACGCAGTCGTGATCACTCTATGACAACTTCTGTCGTGGCTTCTACCCATGGTTGTAGCCGCTCCACGTCGACTCGACACATGGCCTTCACAAGTGATGGCGACCGCTCCATGTCGGCAGATGGTTCTACCTCGACCTCTACCACTGTGTCTCTGTCTGTGCAACTCCGATGCCTTCTTGATACTTGGGATTCTTCACTGACAGGTTCTGCCGGTTCCGCGCCTGAAATTTCTGGCACTGAGAGTCCACCTTCTACTCATTCAGGTACATCCTCATGGATTCTTGATACCGGAGCATCTTTTCATATGACTTATGATTCTTCCTCTTTGACCTCCATTCGACATGTTGAGTCTCATGTTCGTGTTTTTACTGCTGATGGTACTTCTCTCCATGTTGCTAGTCGAGGCACTCTTAGCACATCTTCCTTTCATGTTCCCTTTATTGCTCATGTACATCCACTTAGCATGCAACTCTTTTCAGGCAGTCAGATTGTTGATTCTAGGTTTAGGATCAATCTCGACTTTGATTCATGTTCTGTTCAAGATCACCGCACAGGCGCCTTGCTTGGTGCTAGCCCCCGATGTCATGATGGTATTTGGGAGCTTGACTGGCTTCGTCTTCCCTCTGATGCCACCGCTGCCAATCCCGCGGTCTCTGTTGCTGCATCTGCTAGCTCCTTTCAGCAATGGCATCATCGTCTTGGCCATTTATGTGGTTCTTGTCTCTCGTCTTTAGTTCATCGTGGTGTTCTAGGGCATGTCTCCGGTAACGCTTCGTTGGATTGTCTGGGTTGTAGGCTTGGTAAGCAGACTCAGCTACCCTATCCTCATAGTGAGTCAGTGTCCAAGCGTCCTTTTGACCTTGTTCACTCAGATGTTTGGGGTCCGGCTCCCTTCGCTTCGAAAGGGGGTCATCGCTACTATATTATCTTTATAGACGATTTTACTCGCTATACTTGGATCTATTTCATGTCCTCTCGTAGTGAGGTCTTATCCATATACAAAAAATTTGATGCCATGGTTCATACCCAGTTCTCCACTCCTATTCGTATTTTTCGCGCAGATTCCGCTGGTGAGTATATCTCTCATGCATTACGAGGATTTCTTGCTGAACAGGGTACTCTTCCCCAGTTCTCTTGTCCTGGTGCTCATGCTCAAAATGGTGTGGCTGAACGCAAGCACCATCACCTTCTTGAGACGGCGCGTGCGATGATGATCGCTGCCTCTCTTCCGCTTCACTTTTGGGCTGAGGCTATATCCACTTCTACCTATCTCATCAATATCCAACCATCTGCTGCTCTGCAGAGCGGTATTCCTTTCGAGCGTATTTTTGATCGTTCTCCTGATTATTCGGCCCTTCGTTTGTTTGGTTGTGTTTGCTATGTTCTTCTTCCTCCACGTGAACACACCAAACTGACCGCTCAGTCTGTTGAGTGCGTCTTTCTAGGATACAATGATGAGCATAAGGGTTATAGGTGTTGGGATCCTATCGGTCGACAGATGCGTATTTCCCGGGATGTGACCTTTGATGAGTCTTGTCCTTTCTACCCGTGTCCATCCTCCTCGACCTTTTCTGTGGAGGACATCTCTTTTCTCACATTTCTCGATACATCTCCCTCTATGCCCCCTATTCCTATCCCTTCTCCCTCCGTTGATATTGATATGGTGCCGTCCTCTCCCACAATTTCTTCTCCTCACTTGTGACATGACTCTCCATCTCCCCCGTCTCCAGCTTCATCCCCGATATCTTCCCCGTCTCCACCTTCATCAATGATGCCTTCCCCGTCAGCACCGATGTCTTTCCCGTCTCCATCTCCGGTGATTCCTACTCGTCCCTCGTTTCCTTTCCATTACACTCGTCGTCCATGTGTTGTGGATGCGTCCACTGATGCTCCATCTACTTCTAGTGTGCTGTCTTCCTCTTCTCAGTCGACTTATGGTCTTCGACCTCGACCTTGTCCTCCTCCTGACCGCTATTCTCCTTCCCGATATGGTCTTTCGGCTGTACTTGAGCCTACCTCTTATCGTGATGCTATTGTTCATCCTGAATGGCAGCTTGCGATGGCAGAGGAGATTGCTGCACTTGAGCGCACTGGCACATGGGATCTTGTTTCTCTTCCTCCTCGTGTTCGTCCCATCACTTGTAAGTGGGTCTATAAGGTTAAGACTCGCTCTGATGGTTCTCTTGAGCGTTATAAAGCTCGTCTTTGTGGCTCATGGCTTTCAGCAGGAGCATGTCCGTGATTATGATGAGACTTTTGCTCCTGTGGCCCATATGACCACTATCCGGACACTTCTTGCCGTGGCCTCTATTCGCCATTGGTCCGTGTCTTAGCTTGATGTCAAGAATGCCTTTCTTAATGGCGAGTTGCATGAGGAGGTTTATATGCAGCCACCACCTGGGTATTCTATTCCTGATGGCATGGTTTGTCGTCTTCGTCGCTCTCTCTATGGTCTTAAGCAAGCCCCTCACGCTTGGTTTGAGCGTTTTGACTTTGTGGTGACCGCTGTTGGTTTTTCTCCCAGTGCTCATGATCCAACGTTGTTTGTCCACCTCTCTTCTCGTGGTGGCATTCTTCTTCTTCTATATGTTGATGACATGATCATCACTGGCGATGATCTTGAGTATATTGACTTTGTCAAGGCCCGTCTCAGTGAGCAATTTCTTATGTCTGATCTTGGTCCTCTTTGTTACTTTCTCGGGATTGAGGTTTCCTCCACCTCTGATGGCATTTTCATTTCCCAAGAAAAGTATATCCAGGATCTTCTTGCTCATGCGGCTCTTAGTGATGAGTGCACGGTTGAGACTCCTATGGAGCTTAATGTTCACCTTCGTTCTTCTGATGGTGAGCCCTTGTCTGATCTGACTCGTTATCGCCATCTTGTTGGTAGTCTTGTCTATCTCGCTGTCACTCATCTAGATATCTCCTATCCTGTCCATATCCTAAGTCAGTTTGTTTCTTCTCCCACTTCGGTTCACTATAGTCACCTTCTTCGTGTTCTATGATATCTTCGTGGCACGATCTCTCACAGTCTCTTTTTTCCTCGTTCCAGCTCATTACAACTCCAGGCCTATTCGGATGCTACCTGGGCTAGTGATCTGTTGGATCGCCGTTCATTTTCTGCTTAATGTGTCTTTCTTGGTGGTTCTCTCACTGCCTGGAAGACGAAGAAACAGATTGCAGTTTCCCGTTCGAGTGTAGAGGCTGAGTTGCGAGCTATGGCTCTTCTCACAGCAGAGGTGACTTGGTTACGCTGGTTACTCGAGGATTTTGGTGTTTCTGTTACTACACCTACTACACTCTTGTCAGACAGTACATGTGCTATCAGTATTGCGCGAGACCTCGTGAAGCATGAGCTTACCAAGCATATTGGTGTTGATGCTTTCTTTGTGCGCGGTGGTGTGCATGACCATGTTATTGCTCTTCAGTATGTGCCTTCCGAGTTACAATTGGCGAACTTTTTCACGAAGGCTCAGACTAGAGCACAACATGGATTTTGCCTCTCCAAACTCAGTGTTGTGGATCCAACATGAGTTTGAGGGGGGGGGGGTGTTAGAGTCATATATGTTGCCCTTTGGCTTTCTGTATTATGTTGCCTTTTGGCTTTCTATATTTTGGCCTTTGGTCTTCCTCATGTACTTGTATATATGTTGGCTTTGGCCTCCAGATAATGATATGTCGCATATTCATAACAGCTCGAATGCTGATAAAATTAATTTCAGATTTCTCGCTTTCTCGAGGTCATGATCCATGAAGAGAATCGTATCGTCGACATATTGAACTATAGAGGGACCACCATTAACTAGATGATTTACTACCCCATCAATTTGGCCATCAACCCTGGCACGCTCAATCATGATCGCTAGCATATCCGCCACTATATTGAATAACATGGGCGATAACGAGTCACCTTGTCGAAATCCATTCTTCGTTCAGAAATAGTGTCCAACGTCATCATTGACATTAATGACAACACTACCTCCAAAAACGAAGCTATGGATCATAGCGCGCCACTCTGCTGAAAATTCTTTCATTCTGAGAGTCTGTTGAAGGAATGGCCATTTGACTTTGTCATAAGCTTTTTCAAAGTCTATTTTGAGTACCACCCTATTCAACTTTTTCTAACGTAATTCATGGACTGTTTCATGAAGGATAAACACTCCATCTAGCATGTGTCCATCTCGCATAAAAATAGTCTGTGAAGGACGAACCACGTGTTCAGCAACCGAATTTGGCCTAATAGTCGCAACCTTTGTGAATATCTTAAAACTAACATTAAAGAGGCAATATGTCTATATTGTTGTATCCTTTCAGCCTCATTAACCTTAGGTAATAAAATAATCTCGCCGAAGTTTAAGCGAAACAATTCTAGATGGACAGCATGCATGTCGCTAAACAAAAGTAGGAGATCCGGTTTGATGACTTCCTAGAAGTTCTGATAGAACTCAGCAGGAAAACCATCCGGACCCGGGGCTTTTTTGTGCTCCATTAGGAAAACCGCCTTGCTAACTTCTCCTCGGAGTATGGGCCTATTGAAATGTTTTACATAGTTTCAATGTATGTTTTAATTAGATGCTCTAGAGAGCTATATGTTGTTCAATGAGAACTATGTATGAACTTTATGTATTTATTTTTTCAGTAATAACATTTGATCACTACTGTACTTTGGTTTTAATGTGATGATGAACTTGTATTAATTTGGTCACTTCTCTATTCATGATGTTCTGTAATGGTTTTTGATACACTTAATTATATAATGCACGCAGATGAACCGGCAATGGATGTACGGTGACAGACGCACCTCCGAGTACATTGAGGGCCTGCATAATTTTCTCGAAGTGGCTGAGGCAAACAAGCAGAATGGTTTTATGTATTGTCCATGCCCTATCTGTGGGAATACGAAGGATTTCTCTGACTCGAAAACCCTTCACGTCCACCTACTTGAGAAGGGTTTCATGCCACACTATAATGTTTGGACCAAGCACAGAGAAAGAGGGGTTATGATGGAAGACAACGAAGAAGAAGAGGATGATGACAACTATCCGCCCCCTGAATACGGTGATACTGCAACGGGGGAAGCTGAAGATCAAGAGGAACCAGACGATGTGCCCGATGATGATCTTTGCCGGGTCATTGTTGATGCAAAGAGACAATGCCAAAGTGAAAGGGAGAAGTTGAAGTTCGGTCGCATGTTAGAGGATCACAAAAAAGGGTTGTACCCAAATTGCGAAGATGACAACACAAAGCTCGGTACCACACTGGAATTGCTGCAATGGAAGGTAGACAATGGTGTATCCGACAACGGATTTGGGAAGCTACTGAAAATAATGAAGAAGAAGCTTCCAAAGGATAACGAATTGCCCGACAATACGTACGAAGCAAAGAAGGTTCTATGCCCTCTAGGATTGGAGGTGCAGAAGATACATGCATGCCCTAATGACTGCATCCTCTACCGCGGTGAGTACGAGGATTTGAACGCATGCCCGGTATGCGGTGCATTGCGGTATAAGATCAGACGAGATGACCCTGGTGATGTTGAGGGCGAGCGCCCCAGGAAGAGGGTTCCTGCCAAGGTGATGTGGTATGCTCCTATAATACCACGGTTGAAACGTCTGTTCAGAAACAAAGAGCATGCCAAGTTGATGCGATGGCACAAAGAGGACCGTAAGAAAGATGGGAAGTTGAGAGCACCCGCTGACGGGTCGCAGTGGAGAAAAATCGAGAGAAGGTGGGGGGACTTTGCAGGTGACGCAAGGAACGTATGGTTTGGTTTAAGCGCAGATGACATTAATCCTTTTGGGGGAGCAGAGCAACAATCATAGCACCTGGCCCGTGACTCTATGTATCTATAACCTTCCTCCTTGGTTGTGCATGAAGCGGAAGTTCATTATGATGCCAGTGCTCATCCAAGGCCCTAAGCAACCTGGCAACGACATTGATGTGTACCTAAGGCCATTAGTTGAAGAACTTTTACAGCTGTGGAATGGAAAAGGTGTACGTGTGGGATGAGCACAACCAGGAGGAATATGACCTACATGCATTGCTGTTTGTAACCATCAATGATTGGCCTGCTCTCAGTAACCTTTCAGGACAGACAAACAAGGGATACCACGCATGCACACACTGTTTAGATGACACCGAAAGTATATATTTGGACAAATGCAGGAAGAATGTGTACCTGGGACATCGTCGATTTCTTTCAACCAACCATCAATGTCGAAAGAAAGGCAAGCATTTCAAAGGTGAGGCAGATCATCGGAAGAAGCCCGCCCTCCGTACTGGTGATCACGTACTTGATATGGTCAATGATTTACAAGTAATCTTTGGAAAGGGTCCTGGCGGACTATCTGTTCCGAATGACGCTGAGGGATGCGCACCCATGTGGAAGAAGAAATCTATATTTTGGGACCTACCCTATTGGAAAGACCTAGAGGTCCGCTCTGTAATCGACGTGATGCACGTGACGAATAATCTTTGCGTGAACCTGCTAGGCTTCTTGGGCGTGTATGGGAAGACAAAAGATACACCGGAGGCACAGGAGGACCAGCAACGTGTGCACGAAAAAGACGGCATGCATCCAAAGCAGTATCAAGGTCCTGCCAGCTACGCTCTTACCAAAGAAGAGAAGGAAATCTTCTTTGAATGCCTGCTCAGTATGAAGGTCCCGTCTGGCTTCTCGTCCAATATAAAGGGAATAATAAATATGGCAGAGAAAAGTTCCAGAACCTAAAGTCTCATGACTACCATGTGATTATGACGCAACTGCTTCCGGTTGCATTGAGGGGGCTTCTACCGGAAAATGTTCGATTAGCCATTGTGAAGCTATGTGCATTCCTCAATGCAATCTCTCAGAAGGTAATCGATCCAGAAATGCTAACAAGGTTAAAGAATGATTTGGTGCAATGTCTTGTCAGTTTCGAGCTGGTGTTCCCACCATCCTTCTTCAATATCATGACGCACGTCCTAGTTCATCTAGTCGACAAGATTGCCATTCTTGGCCCTGTATTTCTACACAATATGTTCCCCTTTGAGAGGTTCATGGGAGTCTTAAAGAAATATGTTCGTAACCGTGCTAGGCCAGAAGGAAGCATCTCCACGGGCCATCAAACAGAGGAGGTCATTGGGTTTTGTGTTGAGTTCATTCCTGACCTTAAGCCGATTGGTCTCCCTCAATCGCGGTATGAGGGGAGACTGACTGGAAAAGGCACGCTAGGAGCGGACTCAATAATATGTAGGGACGTGCATTCTTGGGCTCAAGCACACTACACAGTTCTACAGAATTCAACCTTGGTGACCCCGTATGTCAATGAACACAAGATATTCTGCGCTCCAAACACCCGGAGTAGTGTGACGACTAGATTACATGTGAACACATCAGGACTTTCGGTATTTGGTTGCAAACACATCTCATGGGTAACACCACTGTTGTAGATGAGCTGTACTCGTTGGTCAGGGGGCCATCTTCGACTATATTGACTTACAAAGGGTACGAGATAAATGGGAATACATTTTACATGATCGCCCAAGATCAAAAGAGCACCAACCAAAGCAGTGGTGTCCGCTTTGATGCAGCAACCAACAGGGGAAAGGACACATATTATGGTTACATAGTGGACATATGGGAACTTGACTATGGACATGATTTTAAGGTCCCTTTGTTTCGGTGCAAATGGGTCAATCTGTCAGGAGGAGGGGTACAGGTAGACCCGCAGTACGGAATGACAACAGTGGATCTGAACAATCTTGGGTACATAGACGAACCATTCGTCCTAGCCAATGATGTGGCGCAGGTTTTCTATGTGAAGGACATGTCTACCAAACCGAGAAAAAGAAAAGATAAGGAAGCGAATACATCATATGATGAGCCAAAGCACCACATAGTTCTTTCAGGGAAAAGAGACATCATGGGAGTGGAGGGGAAGACAAACATGTCTGAAGATTATGAAAAGTTTCATGAAATTCCTCCCTTTAAAGTCAAGGCTGACCCAAGCACCCTGTTAAACGATGAAGATTATCCATGGTTACGGCGCAATAAGCAAGGGGCACACGCGAAGAAAAAGTGAAGACTCTCTCTCCACAACTATTCTGATGATGGCTTTGATCTAGAATATCACTGCAGTTACATGTTAGAAATGAAATGCCTTTTGTAACAGATGAGTTTTCGTCCGAAACCATGATACTTCGAAAGAGATTGTCCATTTTGTACACGAAGTGCATCCAGTTTTTCCCGTAACCCTCTCAACTTTTTAGCACATGCTATGTGGGTGAAATGATGATACCATGCCAACTTTCAACCTTTTTAGAGTTCATTTGTAGCGCCTTTCAATTTCAGGGTCATTTAGCTAAAAAAATCAGTAAATGCATGAAAAATAGCAAATGAAGTCACGAAAGGGTTGAAAATTGATGATGTGGCTTTGAATGGTGCATTTTGAACACACAAAAAGTCTGGAGTTAAAATAAGTTAAAAAAACAAAATCCCTTTGTAGTAGATGAGTTTTTCGTCCGAAACCCTGATACTTCGAAAGAGATTGTCCAGTTTGTACACGAAGTGCATCCAGTTTTTCCCGTAACCCTCTCAACTTTTTAGCACATGCTATGTGGGTGAAATTATGATACCATGCCAACTTTCAACCTTTTCAGAGTTCATTTGTAGTGCTTTTCAATTTCAGGGTCATTTAGCTCAAAGAATGAACTAATAGCAAAAAGAATGAACTAAGAAGCTTTTATAAAACTCTAATAGCAAAAAGAATGAACTAAAAAGCTTTTATAAAACTCTAATAGCAAAAAAATGAACTAAAAAGAATCAATTAAATACAATATTCTTCAATAGCAAAAAGAATCAACTAAAAAGAATCAAAATAATATTAACTAAAATTATAAAAGTATTTATTTGTTAAAAACTTTAATAGTAAAAAGAATTTTCATAAAGTATTTTTTGTTACAAACTTTAATAGAAAACTAAAAAGCTTTTATAAAACTCTAATAGCAAAATGAATCAACTAAAAAGAATCAATAAAAAATAAAACTAAAATTATGCAAACTAAAATTATATAAAATTTATACAACTAAAATTATATAACTAAAAATAACATATGCAAAAAATAACATTAAAAATTTAAAAACATAACATATGCAAAAAATAAAAAAAAGGCCCACCTACTCGCCACCACGGCCTGCATACGACTAGAAACCCTAGAAATGGGTCAGGATGCAGGCCCGCGGTGCTAGCAGACCCAACAGGGCGTCAAATAGGCATGTACTGCCTGCAGTAGAGAGGAGCTCGAGAGGGTAGCGGCAGCAACGCTTATAAACCACTCTGAGCCCCTCTCAACTAGCGAGGTGGGACTAAACTTATGGATGCGGCAACACAACCCTTTAGTCCCGGTTGGTGGCTCCAACCGGGACTAAAGGCCCCCCTTTAGTCCCGGTCTGAGCCACCAACCGGGACTAAAGCCCTTTGCTTCCCGCCCTTTCGGCTGTTGAAAAGGAGCTTTAGTCCCGGTTGGTGGCTAGGACCGAGACTAAAGGGGGGCCTTTAGTCCTGGTTGGAGCCACCAACTGGGACTAAAGGGTGGGGTATATAACCAAACACTTAAGATTTCCCCCCAATTTATCACATTCTCCCCCGATGCCGATGCCCTGCACCCCGACGCCGCCAGGCTGCTCTGCCCACTCCTCGTCGCCGTCGCCGTCCCTGCCCCGACGCCGGACGCTGCTTCCTGCCCCGACGTCGTCCCCCGCTCCCTGCCTCCTCGTCGCCGTCGCCGCGCTCCTGCCTCGTCGCCATCGCCGCGCCCCTGCCCCAACGTCGCCGTCGCCGCACCCTGCCTCCTCGTCACTGCCCCAGTGAGCTCGCCGTCCCTGCCTGAACATCAAATTTTTTTTGTAGTATATATAGATGATATGGTGATGATGATATATAGATGATTTTCATTATGGTGATATATAGATTATTTTTTCTGTTGTAATTTTGTTAGATAATTTTTTTCTGTTGTATATATAGATAATATGATGATGATGATATATAGATGATTTTCATTATGGTGATATATAGATTATTTTCATTATGGTGATATATAGATTATTTTTTCTTTAGAATTTTTCTGTAGATGATATGATGATGATACATAGATGTTCTTTGATTGTGATGATAGATGATGATGATTTTTCTGTATTAACTTGGTTAATTTTTTGTCTTTAGAATTTATTTAGAGTTCATTTTGATGTTCATTGTGATGTATGAAAACTTGGTCATTTTTTTTCTATAGCTCCTCGTCACCGCCCCCGACGCCGTCCCTGCTGCGACGCCGAGCCCCCGACGCCGGCTGCCGCTCCCTGCCCCGACGCCGACCGCCACTCCCTGCCCCGACGCCGAGCCCGCTGATCTTTAGCTCATGTGAACATATTCCCATTGTTTTTTTTCATAGAAATTAGTGCGAAATTTTTGTTCATAATTTTTTTTATAGACTTGGTTAAAATTTACTAAGGTTAATTATAGAGAAAGGGAATAAGAACTCATATATTCAAAATTTACTCCCGGTCCGCTCGCCCGACCAACTCTCGAGGCCACCCAAACCCTAGAAGAAAGAGCGTTGTCGATCTCCTTCGCCATCCCGCCCCTACCCGTTTGTCGAAGGTGGCGGGTGGGGTCTTATATATAACGCTGCAACAATAATATCGATTTATTCGGTAGGCGGCATAGGTAAATGGGGTAGAATGGATAGTTTGATCTCTTGCATAGCGATTGTCATAACTCTCTCGGGAATTCAACATATCCCCGATAACTTCGACATGAGGGGGGGGGGTCCGCAAAGTATCCTCGACGACCACTAATCCATCTCTCATGTTTGTATATCCCCATGTTTGCCACTAATCCATCTCTCATGTTTGTATATTGCCATGTTGTATTTTTTGCAGAAACTATGGACAGAGACTTAGAACAAGAAGAGTTGTTGGGGGATATAATCCGCGATGG
Source organism: Thinopyrum elongatum (assembly GCA_011799875.1). Lineage (NCBI taxonomy): Eukaryota > Viridiplantae > Streptophyta > Magnoliopsida > Poales > Poaceae > Thinopyrum > Thinopyrum elongatum. The sequence goes on from CM022300.1 coordinate 239,111,755, forward strand.
AGGTGATCCCTTGTCGTTTCTCAACGACACCGATGGTCAGGAAGGAGAGGATAGTCGCTCCGGTGATCCAACAATGGAGGAGGAAGGAGATCATGACGGCTTCGGTGACTGAATGGCGGAGGAAGGAGATCATGATCACGGCTCCGGTGACCGAACGGAGGAGGGAGCCTTAACTGTTGCAAAGTCCAGTGAGGTATATATATATTAATTAAGCCTGTGCTGACTTGATGCATTAATTGTTTTGTATGTACATATATTAACACTTCTTTCTTCTTTTAGCCCTCCGGATCGAGCCAAACTTCCGTAAGGAGACGAGGCCCGAAGAAAAGGTTGCGCCAGGATGAAAGGTTCACGATCACAGAAGTCGTGAAAGATGGCCAACCGATTGCTCCCAAGCGGACCAAGGACACATTTGTACATCAGTGCGGAGTTGTTGTTAGGGACAGCGTCCCGATCAGCGTCCAAGAATGGAATCAGAAGAAGGACCCTAAATTTTCTTATGTCCAGGATAGACTGAAAGATGATCTTTGGACCGCGCTGATGACAAATTTCAGCCTACCGCCAGAGGAGGATCCGAATAATCCAGTTACAGAGCGAAATGTCAAGGCGTTTGCTCTTAAGAAGATGGCAGAACTATTCAGGAACTGGAAGAAACATTTGAACATAAAGTTTGTCAAGAAAGACGAGACTCTAGAATTCATCGGTCAATATGAGAAGATAAGAGATCACTGGCCCGCATTTGTGGCCTACAAGAAATCGGACAAGGGTAAGCAAAGGTCACTGACAAACAAGCAAAATGCTGCAAAGAAGAAGTATCACCATACCACAGGGTCAGGTGGCTACATCAAAGCCCGACTGTTGTGGGACAAAGCTGAGCAAGACCTGCTTGCTAAAGGGGTCCAACCAGCGACATTGCACTGGCCAGATCGGTCAAGGACTTGGTTCTTCGGGGTTGGGGGAACTTTGGACCCAGAAACAGAGAAGTGTGTTTGGACGAACGAGCAACTTGCAATACCCATCAAGAAGCTTGAGAAAGCAATCAAGGTAGCGTAGGAAGGGACATTCATTCCCGACAGAGAGAAGGACGAGCTGACAGAGGCCCTCGGGAATCCTGAACACCCTGGACGAACACGAGGCACATCAGGCTCCGTTCCGTGGGTGCATGGGTTTCCCGACAGCGGTGGTTATAGAAGCCGAGAGAGAAAGAAGAAAGAGAAAGCAACCAAAATGCATAAGCTCAGTGCAAGATTAGCAAAACTAGAGGAACTTGAGAGCCAGCGAGCTACCGGCCAACCATCTCAGCGGCACGAAGATCCTTCCTTCGACACTGCCCCAGAAGATACCCACCATCTCAGCGGAGAAGCAGCGTGGCTTCCATGGAGCTCGTTTAGCCTAATTTCACGGCTCCTCGCTACCCCGTGGATAGTATCACGGAGGCTGAACATTGTGTGCTAATGATGAAATGCCAGAACCTGACCTTGAAGGTGGCGGTCGGCTCTATTGTACCTCCTTGAGCTGAGGGAACTTTCCATTGCCGTCCGATTCCACATGGCTATGCTATTGTGATGGTGGATGAAATAATGGATGGATTTGAGGGGCTGGAGCTTGACTACCCTACAGGTGAAGGGGATATTCTTCTGGAAAATGCTTTAAGGAGTACCTGTCTATGGAGAAAGGAGTACATCAAGCTTCCAAACTAGACGCCTCAGCAGACTCAGCCGGTTGAGGCCCCTCAGCAGACTCAGCCGGATGAGGCCCCTCAGCAGAGTCCTCTTTCGCCTCAGCTGTCTCCAGCACGTCAGCGGACTCCGCCTCCTTTGGCGCGTCAGTGCACTCCGCCTCCTCCTCCACCTCCTTCGGCGCGTTAGCGGACTCCGCCGCCTCAGCAACGGCGGAAGAGAGACGCTGCCGCTCCGGCAGCTAGCAGTACAAGAGGCGGGAAGAAATGCAAATTTGGTCCAAGCCTCAAGGCTCTTCCATAGTTACCATATGAGAGGACCGACGAGGAAACCGATGACATCGTGGCAGCCCAAGTGTAGGCCCATTTTGAACGGAAACCTCTACCTCCGAAGGAAATGGTAGATCCGGTGAAAGCGAAGCACACTCTGGATGCCCTTAAGCGACCATCACCACCTCCGCCGCAATCCAACTATGACTGCTGTATTGAAAACACATAAGATGAAAAGCAGCAGTCGGGAAGTACTACCAGTGCTGCAAGGGAAGCAAAATGAAGAAGTGGGAAAACAATTCCCCAGCTCGGCTTACAAGAGAAGCAATCGTGCCCCCCGCTCAAGGTGTCTAGCGATATCGCTAATCATCCGGGGCTACTGCCCGGTACCACTCTTGGTGATTACGTGGGTGATGATGTACAATTTGAAACGGCTGAGGTAGTAGAGATCTTTAGATATGAGCACGGGAAGCATCTCGTCAAACCTGATCATCCTCCTCTAACAACGATGATGCAAAGATTGCATGACTGGTACTTGGAAAGCTGCAGAAAGAATGGGACCGATAGTTTGATGGTGAGAATTAAAGATGAGCACGAGCTCATTGGAGTCGACCTGATGCCTGTTGAATTTGTGGAATTATTTCAGTTATTCAATCAAGAGGCCCTCGAAAAACAACTCATCACTTGCTACTGTCTGTAAGTATTACTTCTGTAATTAAGTCTCTAGCTCAGCTCATTCATTGCATGTATATATAATTATCCTCACTATATTATGCAGATTGAAGATCGTCGAATGCAAAAGAGGACAAATCTATGACATTGGGTTCATTAGCCCAAATACCGTAAATGAATGGACGGTACAAAACAGAGTTGAAGATACTGAGCAAAACTTGCTAAAATTGTTCCTTAGACATCAAAACAAAGGGAAAAATACTCTTTCCTTACAACTTCAAGTGAGTGTTACTGTCTTGTGCATATTCGGTTTCACTTACTCGAGGTTAAGTTATGTAATTGATGAGTTATGCGTGCGCAGGTTCCACTTTATTCTGCTATCCATTAAGCTTGACGGGGAAGTAGTAACTGTCTTAGACTCGAGACGTAAAGATCCCCAGGATTATGCGGACATGACTTCAATGCTCCAGAAGTAAGTTCAATCATTATCGCACCATATCGGCAACTTTCGTTCATTTCCTGATATCAAGTAATCATTTTCTTTGCCTGGCAGGGTTTGGAAAAAGTTCACCGGAATGGTTCTGGGTCTGCAGAAGGAGCTGCGATTTACACACCCCAAAGTAAGTAGTACTAGCTAGTTCCGCGCATCTCTCATTGATTCTAGTTTCATCAATACCATTTATCATGCTTGATTATCAGTTTGATTGAACTCTATTCTCATAAAGTGCTTGTGGCAGGCACCCGGGACTGATTTTATGTGGATACTGTCAGATTCAGGGCTCCGCAGACCCACAGGAGGTTCGAACTCTGGGGTATGTGCGAAGAACTCAACCTATCCAGCCAACCGAACGCACCGCCCTACAGCCTAGCTCGAAGAACAGGGAAGAAGATGGACACGACAGTTACCCAGGTTCGGGCCACCTTGCGGTGTAATACCCTACTCCTGCTTTGTGGTGGATTAGCCTCACGAGGGGCTGAGGATGAACTAGTACAGAGGATGAACAAGCTCGCGAGGCTTGCTCTGGTGAGGGTGAGTTATTCTCGGTCCGATCGGATCTCTCCTTCTATGGTGGTGGCTAACCTATATATAGTGGCCTTGGTCCTCTTCCCCGAAAATGAAGGCGGGAAGGGATTCCACAATGGCAAATTTGAAAGGGGACAAGTAGTACATCTTATCCTCACGAAAGGTGGTCTTCGCCTGCAAAGCTTCTGGTCGTGACGCCGCGGTGGGCTCGGCGATGACATCCGTCCTGCCGTCCTGGCGGTCTTGGTCTCGTTGCACGGGAATGGAAACCTTTGGGTGATTCCTCGGGACCCCGCGCCTGCGCTTGCCTCCTTAGCACCAAAGAGGAAACCTGCTGCTCTGTGCCTGCTGGCGCCCGCCTGGCCTTGGTCATCATGGCTTGCGTCACCTCGACCTCATGAGGTGGACACCTGCATAGAAATCTCCGCTCCTAAGGAGCCAGCCTAAGGAGGCCGCTCCTTCCGGAGGTCTTGATGTCGCCCGCCTCATGAGGCTTGGCCCCTCGCGAGGGTCTTGTCTTGAAGGTGGTGTAGATCGGCGTACCAGGCCGTCAATGGAGCCACGCCATGGGTTGCAGGTAGGCAATTCTGGGTACCCTGGTTCCCAGAACGCCGACAGTAGCCCCCGGGCCCAAGGCGCGCTCGGACTTGGCTTCGAGGCGAAGCCAAAGGGCAAGGGCAAAGCACCGCGGGCCCCAATCACCTGCGGGCCAGGACGATGCATGGCGCTTGATGGGACATGAGCGTCTCCACTTCCCCACGCTGCCTCGGCAAAATGCGTGACTTGACAACTGCCTGGCGCACGCGGCCCAGCCATCATTGCCCGCTGCGCTTGCCTTCTGCTCCCCTTCCTTCCTGCGAACTCGCGTCTTCCTTACCAAGCTCCACGCCAACTCCCATCCGCTCCGCCGCCATGCTCCCAGGACGAAGAAGGGGAAGGCCCGAGTGGCCGCGGAGCCCTCGCCGGGGCCAGAACCGGCGCTGGACCGATCCACGATGGTCAACCGTGAGGGAGTGGACAAAGTCCAGCAGGCCCTTGCCGCTGATTCCAACAAATGGAAGGCGACGATGGTCTGGCCTGCTTCTCGGACCGTGATCGACATGGAGGCTACCGAAATCCCCCCCATCTCCATGCTCTCTTCGCTGGCCTGCTGCCTCCGTTCTTCGATTTCTTCAACGCAGTGCTTTCGCACTACCAGATCCACGCGCTGCATCTGGATCCTGGGTCCATCATCCTCCTCTCTGCTTTCGCCTTCTTGTGCGAGGCCTTCATGGGCATCGCTCCGTCCGTGGCCCTGCTCCGCCATTTCTTCCTGCTCCACTTGGTCGATGGCAGGCAATGCTCGGGGTGCGTGTTGTTCTAAGCGGTGGCGGCGACTGCTGTCTCCGGCATTGACTTCACGCTGTGCCCGGATACGAGGGGGTTCCGGAAGCAGTGGGTGTATGTGGACGCCACGGTGCTCAGCCCCCTGCTCCTTCCTCCATCGGCGCCGGCGGAGCCGAGCTCCGGTTGGGGGCATGCGGAGTTTGCCGACCCGCGGATTGCGCGCGTCTTGTCCAGGATGGCCAAGCTGTGGCAAGAGGGGGTGACGATGGTGATGGTGGTGAAGGAATTTGTCCGACAGCGCATTGCTCCGCTCCAGTGTCATACTCACCCAATGTGGGCCTTCTCCGGCCCTGACGACCCCATAAGGCTCCAGGTGCCCTCGCTCTCCCCAAAGACGCTGCACAGGGTGTTGCAGCTCCTGACTGGTGGGGATCCCGATGCGCTCCCCGTTGAGGGGCGCCCCTTGTACAATAGCTCGAACGGGAAGGCCTTCACCGAGAAGATGCCGCGCTTTGACGAGTGGGGGTTGCTCCCCGAGGGCCACGAGGGGCCTCGTGAGAACCCCGTCTTGGTTGCTCCTATGCTCGTCGGTCCTGTGGTGCACGCCCCAGAGGTGGCCGCGGTGGAGCGAGTGCCGCCAGGGACTCCTGAGGTGGCCGCTGGAGAGCGAGCGCCACCGTGCGCACCCGAGGCGACGACTTACACCCCCGCAAGCGGCACGGGAGGAGCCCCGTCCATGGGGGCAGCTGCTGCCGCTGCCGCGAAAGGCCGCACGTCGACCCGCGGCATGCCCTCTCCAGGCCTCGGGGTGTCCTGCAAGAGGAAGACACTTGGGGGCCACTGTGGCCCCGCTCCCCGAGCCCTGAAGAAGGGGAAGTGGATAGCCGCGGATGAGTAAGTACCTTGCCCCCTTTGACTTCCGCACATCGTGCCCTCTTCTAACTTTTGCTCCTCAGGATCCCTTCCGTCGCGGGGGTGAGCCTGCCTGCAGCGCGACCTCGAGAGGCTTCCGGTCCGGTTGGGACCCTGGGCCTCACGAGACTGGATGCAGCACGCGAGGTGGCGTATGCCCACGAGACGAGACCACTCCTGGGGGACCGCGGGCCTTCACTCCCGGCATCCTTCTTTCAGAGCAGCCTCTGGGGCACAGGGGCTGTGCTGAGGGCAGTCGGGGGAGCCCCAGCCCCCAGGCCCTCGCCGGAGGCTGGTGAGTCATCGCTCGTTCCTTAGGCCGACCGGAGCGTGGGGGAAGGGATTGGCCGAGCCTTGGAGTTCATGTGTGGGTGCAGCATTGTTCGTCACGACCTCCTCCGGGAAGCGACAAGCGCGCTGTGCCATCTTGGGGCGAAGCTTGCCGACGTCGACATGCGCCTCGGGGTGGAGGGCCTTCGCCTGGCATGTGAATGGCACCAGTTGAAAGTCGCCATCAACCTTGGCCGCTTGCAGCGCGAGCACGCCCGCGCGGAGGCAGAGGAGTTGCTTGTGGCGTCGCAGGGGGCTCGCGATCGCGCCCTGGAGGAGGCCCGAGCTGCGGATCGCCAGCTCGACACGGCGGAGGCACGCGAGAGGGAGCTCCAGGCCTCCAACGCCCTACTCGAGCAACGAGTCCGGGCGCGCATGGCGGCGCTTGCTGCTCCGACAACCGGGCCGTCCGTGAGTGCGGCAAAGCCCTGTATGCCCGACGACTTGCTGACGCTGGAGGCGGTGGAGCTGAGCCTGGAATGCGAGCGGCTGGAGGTGATGGAGCGCCAGGTGGTCAAGGCTGAGGAGGCCTTTGACTCTCGGGAGGCGATCATCCCGCGGGAGGTCGAGCAGAAGGTGGCGGAGATTCGTGCGACCCTTGTCGAGGAATATCGCCAGAAGCTGGGGCTCCAGGAGGCTCGCTTCCAGCGACAGCACGCTGAACTACAGGGCGAGGTCGATGCCCTCAAAGCAAAGCTGGCCGCGGCCGAGTGGCGCGAGAAAGCCGCCGAGGCGGCCCGGGCCACTGCCGAGGCCGAGCTGTCCTCCCTTCTTCAGCAGGTCGATGGTGGTACGTCCCTCATGGAGAAGGCCTCGGACGAGGCGGGCCATCGCCGAACGCTGCAGCGCGAGCGCTCCTTGATATTCGAGGACCTCAGGGTCAGGGCCAACCGGGCCCTAAGCACTATCTGCGACGAGAGCATCTCCCATCCGTACGAGGCTGATGATGCCGACTACCTCCGCTTCTTCACCCAGGTCGTGACCTGCTTCGAAGGTGGGGCCGCGAGGGCGCGCCAGCTCGTTGAAGAGAAGAGCCATGACCTTCTCGGGCCGCGTTCTCATGCGTCTTCAGCCACCTTCTTAGCCTCGACCCCGACTTCGACTTCTACGCCGCGATAGCCCCCTTGCCCGGAGCGACTCAGGGCGCCCTGGCGGGCTGGGTTGATGACCACGTGGGCGACCTGATCGCGAAATTTGCCCTTGCCGACGGCATGGCTGCGCTCGCAGCCGAAGAGGACGAAGCTGATGGTGATGATGATGACAACGATGCCGACGGCAGCGCGTCTCGCTAGGCTTGCATTTCCTTGTTTGCCTGCCAAAATTTCGGATATGGCCCCGCGGGGCATGAAAGCATTTCTCGGGGGGGGGGTGGGGTGGGACTTCCCGGTCATGCATGAAACAATGATGTGCTATCTAAACTATTTTTTAAAATATGCCATCGTGAGCCGGAGAGCTCCTGAATAGAGTAGTTGGCGTGGCTTAGCTTTTGTGCTCGCGACCTTGGATGGGTTCTTGTACCGCGGGGACGTGCTTTTCCTGAGACGGGCCCTCCAGAGCCCCCAGTCCGCGGGACCGCAGGAGGGGCTTGTGGGGGCTTAGGACCTCCCGGTGCGCCTCTGCCAGGCGTCGAGCTTCGTGGAAGTGTGGGGAAGCGCCCGATGCTGAGTGCCCCTAAAGCCTAGGGCTGAGCACCGGGCATGGTGCGTGCTTGCTGGCTCGCTCGAGGAGCCAAACGCCAAAGCTTTGGCAAGGTATGTGCACGGGCGAACCCGTGGCAGATGTGCTTGGGCCCGAGGGGGCCCTGACATCGCTTGGGCTAGCTCAAATGCGCACGCCACATCCAGCCCCCGCTCGCGGGGCGCTTGGGGGGAGAGCAGCAAGCGGAAGCCGTGCCTCCCAAAACACAAATCGAAGGAAAAGGAAACTCCACGAGTCGAAAAAATTCCCCCTTTTTCTTTTAATAAGCGCAAGAAGCTTCGAATTTCATTCCAAAGGCAGCAAATCGGATTACAAAAGAGGGCAAAAAAGACAGCCGCGTCCGGCGTCTACATTGGTCTTCTAGTCTTCTCCCAGCGCGGAGCATGGGGCCTCCACTGGGCGTGGGCATAGCCATTGGGGGGCAGTGTCGACTGCCAGTGCGGAGCATGGTGCTTCCACTTGGACGTGGGTGGGAGCCCCCGTGAGGCTCAGGGGCAGCGCTCAGAAGACTCCGGGGCGTGTACAACCCCACTCATTATTACGTGAGAGTGTCACGAGCGGAGACTTGAGGGGCGCTCCTTGCCCCCTGAGCAGGAACCCCACTCCGCACATACCCCGGCCACCGTTAGGGCGTCCGGTAACCAGGACAGGACCAAGGGGCGAGGGAATATGCGAGCGGTGGTGAGGGGGCCGTGGGCCTTGATATGTCTTCGTCATATCTATAATTTTTGATTGTTTCATGCCAATATTATACAACTTTGACATATTTTTGGCAACATTTTATATGATTTATTGGACTAACCTATTGATTCAGTGCCCAGTGCCAGTTCCTGTTTGTTGCATGTTTTTTGTTTCGCAGAAAATACATATCAAACAAAGTCCAAACGCGATAAAAATTTACGGAGAATTATTTTGGAATATATGTGATTTTTGGGACTTGGAATCAATGCAAACGGGGGCCCACAGACCCCACAAGACACTAGGGCGCGCCCTGGTGGGTTGTGCCCTCCTTGGATGTCGGTTGGAGCTCTACTTTGGGCGCAAGGAAGCTTATATCCGGAAAAAAATCGTGTTAAAATCTCAGCGCAATCGGAGTTACGGATCTCCGGGAATATAAGAAACGGTTTTCGGCCAGATTTGGGGAGCGCGAAACAAAAGAGAACAGAGAGGGAGATCCAATCTCAGAGGGGCTTCCGCCCCTCCGCCGCCATGGAGGCCATGGACCAGAGGGGGAACTCTCCTCCCATCTATGGGGGAGGCCAAGGAAGAAGAAGAAGGAGGGGGACTCTCTCCCCCTCTCTACCGGTGGCGCCGGAGTGCCACCGGGGCTAGGATTGTGACGGCGATCTACATCAACAATCTTGCTACCGTCTACACCAACTTTATCCCCCTCTATGCAGCGGTGTAACACCCCTTCTCCCCGCTGTAATCTCTACTTAAACATGGTGCTCAACTCCATATATTATTTCCCAATGATCTATGGTTATCCTATGATGTTTGAGTAG